>OY720419.1:64948941-66198941 GCA_963082815.1 Melanotus villosus | reverse complement strand
CTTTAACAGCAAGGGTAGATAAAGTATACTTTAACAACAAGGGTAGATAAAGTAATTTATTTACTGTTTGTAACCCTAGAAACGCCCATACTAATGACATTTTAAAACGTGACTCGATTTGTAATTTTTTAAACGTCAATGTCTCGACGCTAAGATACGCCCTCGAAGATAAAATACAATTTTATCGTCTTGTATAATAAATAACTATTATTGGTTATTGGTTTAAAACGTTTTCGTGTTTTGACAGTGTTAATATGCACTTCTATCAAGTTACCTGATTAAGTAAATTATGTTCGAACTTAATCAATTGACGGAACTGCAGTTTTAAAAAGTATCCTATACTTAGATGCACGTAAAACATATAAATTAAGTAGGTTTTACTTAAAGAAAGTAGATCTTAGTAGAATAACCCAATAAACTAAAAATCTGCTGCCTGAGAGAAATTTTAAACCTCTCATTTAAAATTAGAACCTCAACCCTTCAAAATAGAACTTTAACATTCATTTTTAAGTTCAATATTTTTATTTAGGAAAGTAATAATATGTACTTGTTTCAGATGATAGACGTCAAAAATAACATCCATTACCCCAGCGGATACCCAATGTCGCAACATCCTCCTGTATTCCTTTGTTCTTCGCCAGGGCCAGATCCATATTGTTCTCAAGATTTGTATAATCCTGTTTATGAAGAATTAAGCGATGGAGACAGCGAAATAACCCCTGCTCATCATAGTGAAGATGAATTTGCTGAAGATGAACTAAGTTTAGGTGATAATGGCGATCGCCGTCTTAACATTCCTCCTCCTCCTTACCGACCCGATCCAACATCACAAAGGAGGGAAGCTCCTAGGTATAGACGTCCCCAAGAACCCTTACCCCCTTTGCCGTGCAATAAAAAAACGAGAAGCCTGGATAAGCAACGTAGGCAAGAATTCCACGAGGGAATGCTTTTAGATGCACTTTTGCAGTTATATCCGCGAGTGGGTAGTGTCGAACCTCCTAATCGCAGACAGGTGGTTCCTAGTATTACACAAAGACTTCAGTGTTTACCGCAGACTCCAGGGCCGTATGAAACGGTGCCTGTTTTGGGACATTTAGCTACGTTCAGGCCCGTTCCTAAACCGTACTCTCAAGATTCGGCATTTGGATCGGATTCTGGTTACAGCAATCACACAAGTGGCACAAGAGGATCGAGTAGAGGTCGAAGAGATCCTCGAAGATTATCACAATTAAGCGCAGATTTAAATCTTACGTAGGGTATATATAAGTGGGATTTTTTCCGTATCTAAGAAGAACTCTCTTAAGTTTATTTGAGCGTAAATCCGAAGTGCAGTGAACAGTTGTGCAAACTCCGCATTTGTCTTTTGTATGTGATAACTAAATTTTCGTGCAACATCGCATTAACTGCACATCAATCCTTTATTGCCGTACTTAGTACAATTGCGTTTTGTGCAGTTGCACATTGTCGTACCAAAGTGATGGTTGTGCGCACGTACAATATCTTTAAAGCAATAGTTCATAGCTGAAGTTTCTTGCAGAAACTAGTACACACAAGCTCACCATTGTATATATATTACATACATTTAATTATATTCTAAGGACCACATTTTAGTTTAATTGTTGAACTTTACAATAGTATGTTGAGAAGTTTTATTATGAAAATAGAAATAAGCCGAGTTCATAATTGTAACAAACATTCAGTAGTTTTTCTCTTTGTAAATCAACACAGTAAATAGTTTACAATCTTTTTTGTATTCCTACCGACGTTTTGCAGGAGATATGTTTTAATTGAAATTCAAAACTGATTTGTGCCTGAAACATTACTTTAAAGCCTGTATTTAATAATACTTTATTATTATAAATTACTAGACGGCTTACCAAGACTGTTTATTTTGTATTACTTTATTTCTTTTGGTTTTGTTGCCTTGACTAAAGGTTCCCTAATAAGAAACTGATTGAAGCATAAGTTAAATTAAGACCTGATCTTTCCATCTCCTTACAAATTTGGCTTTCAGATATTTTTACTTTGAGTTATCACATTATTTAGTACAATTTTCCGAGATTTGTAGGCTAAATTTAGTGGATGAATCTTTGCTTAGGGCTTAGAACAAAAAACTTCAAGTAAAAATAAACCAAAAAGGTTTGAAAATAACTTAAAATATATTTAACAGTGTTAACTATTCTACCTAAAATCGTCTGGTATTTTAAAATAATTAAAGAAAAGGTTTTATTGAATTTCTATGTATTTTCAGTCAGTTCGCTAAATATTTCACTAACTACAATTTGAAATGCTTACCTTTGGTACAGTTTACCTTATGTTAATAGAAAGGTATCTGTCACGTTTTTAAGTAGGTATCAAAAATTTTATTGAAGTTTCATACTAATGAAGGGGTAAATCTACCGCAGTCGCACACAACTTCACTTGAAACTATATTATATTGTAAATATACTTCACATGTACATAAATAGAGACTCTTTTGGCCAACCAAAGTTTCTATATTATTTTTGTCTTAACCTATATGTACATAATTTGTTTACACTTTATTTATTTATTGTACAAAATTTATATTGAATTATTTATTGTCTTAAAAAATTTAACGCAGCACACTGATCAATAGACGGTTCTTTCATTTTATATTCTTAAAAGAACTGCTTTTTAAAAATACGACGACACTTAGCGCTCCCGTAAATTTATTAAGAGCCAATAATGATAGACTGTGAAAGGTTAAGTGCAGTCTTCCTATTTTCTGGCACCAAATATAAAATTCACTTGTCATTTGCTTTAGCGAAACGTCAGTCCGCGCAAAAATACAAACTTCAATAATTCACGATTCCAGACAACTGCACCTTAGCTTGAACTAGATTTTAAATTGCAAAGCGTTGGTTTATCTACAGACATTTTGATAAACTTTATAAATGTGAATAGCAATAGTAAATTTGAATAAATAAAAACCATACATAGTTGCCATAGTTAACGAAATATAAGTTTACAAAACGCGAGTCTTTAAACTTTTTGAGTATGTACTTATTTATTCTTAAGCAAAAATTTTAGAAAATCCAAAAGCAAATATACCTGTAAGACGTTTTTCAAATTCCCATAATGCATCTCTGGCATTATAATTGATGAAGTACTTACATGGTTAGTTTTAATAGATTTATCACTCATGTAAACTCAAAAATTTTAACGACCGTCGTCATATTCATGCAGTATGTTATCAATAAATCTGATTTTATACCTCAATTAATATACACAGGGTCGTAGGTTAAGTTGGCACCATTTTATTTTCTTTCAGTTTCACAAAACTGATTAATATCAGTTTTACATGCTTACATATAAGCACTTCAAATATATGAAAATTTGTATATCAACAGCAATTAAGAATTTTGTTATAAAATATTCAAATTATCGTTTTATCAGTGTTTGTTCTGTGCTAGTCCAATTTGAATATTTTGTCATTTTCAATTAAATCATAGAGAGAAATAATAATTTTGAAATATTTATGTGTACATTTGGTTTATAGTGGTTTATAAAGCGTGAGTGGTTTAATTGAAAATGCAAATGATTTTGTTATTGTTTTTATTAATTAATACGAATATTGACTCATTTATAAATAAAATTTAAATAATTTTAATTAGTTGTTTTATTTTGTACGCTAACATCTAGTTACAGTTTATTTAATTTAGTAATAAGTGGTACAGTTCAATATTGTTGCGTCGCTGTTGTTGGTGACTGAAACGACAAACTTAATATTTTTTGTTTATTTTAAAATACAACAGGACTTGATTTAAATATAATATGCTCTTAATGGCTGCTAGCACTTAGGCTTGAAAAAACTATGCTACTACATACTACAATACTAACTAAGTGAAGACTGCGCAGCGGATGCTGCTTACTTAACGTTAAGGGTGGTATACCGCCACTTAACTACATATATTTCCAAGGGCTAAACGGGCTAAACAAATATTAAAAACAAATTTTGGTTTCACATCAACAAGCTCTACAAGCCTAATTTTTCCTTTTGTGTCGCTCTCAGTACATACAGAATATTTTTGTAAATTTTTAATGTATTTGCAGTTTGCACATTATTATATGACTACATTTTGAACAGAATTTTATGATTATTTTGAGGTTCAAATAGTGTTATTATTGAATGATATTCAAGGAAGACGCAAAAAATATAACTTACTTTTTAACAACTTAATTATGTTGCAAACTGTTTATTTATACGTTTCAAAGTAATGAAAAGAAAATTATAAAAAAAATAATGGATATAAATTTAGGGAAACCCCATTTTCTCAAACTTAATTGGACTAAAAAACAAGTAGGATGAGTTAACTTAGTGAATGCATTCGTACATTCTCAATTTATACGTTACTAAAAGACCATAGCAACTCTGTAAAAAGGGCGATTCTTTTGTATATATTTGCAGGATTTTCTTTTTGATGTTGGAATAAAACACTGGGACAACTTTACACTAAATTTCTTCTGCAAGCACGGTCGGCACCAAATCGTAGTTTCACCTCAAGTAAAGGAAGTAGGTACCCCGGCAAAGGAAATTCCCAGTTACCAAAAATACCACCTCGTACTACTGGGTGGCATGAAATACAAATACATCACTAAATCTGAAATGTCTCAAGTACTTTCCCCAAAGTTTAAAACTTATTTCGTAAATTTCTGTTACATTGCAAATCAATAATTGAACTTGAACCAAGGTTTTAATTTATTACTTGGTAGAACATTCAGCTGCTGCAATCTACTGTGACGTAATATGATACAAAGGCATTTTGTAAATAATTATTCACTTGTTAAGTAAAAGCGGCAGATTCGATTTTAGTGATATCTGGACGTGAATTTATTTTAAAAGTATTTCTCTTGTTATAAAATATTTAAGATTCTTGATATTAATTACATTTGTTATTAAAATTATATTGAAAGTTTCCCTTTCAAAGTAGTAAACATACGTCCGAATTAAGAATGTGAAAAAGGGGTGATTAGAATTGCTTAGTAAATAAACTACATCAAAAAGAACGCTCGCTCTGAAGGAAGAATAGTATGCAGACATTAACCTCACGAAAATATCCAAACCAAATTTTCAACTGGAATATTAAAGACCCAAATATAAATCTTTCAGTTAACCGAGGAAGGGCGATAAAAAAGCTTTTGTTCTCCTAAATCACCTTAACTATCCCAAAATCGCTGCTGATGTTAGTTAATATAGTGCAGTTCTACATTTAAATGCATCTTCTACAAAGCACTGCTGAAAGGCAGCGGTTTTGGGGTTTGGAGTGCGATTTATCCTCCTTAATTTACATTTTATTTGAATATTCATGAACCGACGTGTAGACAGCATAGGACAGCGAGGATCACCCAGAACACCAACTATCCTGGACGTGGCTCAATATTTTATTGCTTTAAGCTCGTAAGTTCTTATTTGCTCGCCTCTCTATATGGGTAAATCGTAAATATCGAGTTTTCTGGTTATATTTTATGTTCGTAGGGATTTATTGCATTGAATTTTATTAGGCAGAGAGGAAATACAAGCAACATGTTTTTGAGTTGCATCACGACACTCGAAAACTTTTTCAATTTATCAACTAATACTTGGGAGCTATAAATTACTACTAATAGTGTAACTTTTATACTGCTAGTAAATTCTAAGTATCGCAACGGAATTTTTAAGCAAGCCAATGCCATAGCTTTAAATTTAAAAGAAAAGGAACTGCGCTTTTAAATATTAGAGAGTTTTTCAAAACATTTTGACATTATTTAGCATAGAAATAACATTCACCCTGCTGCAAGAATTTAAAGTTTTTCATTACAGTAGTTTTATTTATTTGTATTGCTTTAATTAAATTTGCTGCCTTTAATTTAAAATAAAATTTTGAGTTTTTTTACGGATTCCAAAGTTTAAAAAGATCCAGGTATAAAGGGTAAAGGTATACCCTCTAGGCCTCTATCAGTTTGTGCGGGAGTTTGGCCGGCAATAATGAGGGTTAGGCCTTCTAAGTCGCCATGATCCATGATACGTACGTTCGTACGTCTCGTAGGCTAAGCTTGGCGAAGTAAGCACCAAGCCTTAGGCAACAGTGGATCTTCGTTGCTGCACCACTGTATTTCGGTCCCAATTATTTTCAGTAACTGGGTAAGCAACATGCCGAGCATCTGACTCGGGTTGGAACCCCAGATCGTCCACGCTGTAGTCGAGTGCTATAATCAACCGGCCATTTAGAAATCGAAGAATAAGGTCATTTTTCACATTGTTTTACATTTCAAAAAGGGAAATTACTCTACATTCAATCATATAAGTATGCGAACCCTGACGCCATCGAGGTATAAAAAAATGTAAAACTATACAGTTGTCTACAACAATGACAGCTACTATATTCTTGTAAAATGTGGATCTACGAAACGTTCTAAAACACTTTTAATTGATTTCAATGTTGACTGTAGGGGCTGGGTATTAAAATAATGGCTTCAAAAATAGCGCTTATCAAAAATACTGGTACCAGAAATGATAACATCAATTACAAATGTCGACCTTAAAACAATCACCTGAACATAATAACGCCAAATTAACAACACTTTGACCGTTTTCTAGGCGTGGTTAATGAGGTGCCGATTTCTTATAAACACATCTTTGAGTCAACTCGACTCAACTTTCGGTTTCGCCTCTGGCTGAGTTTACAAGTTGAGTTACCTTGCCCCTCTTCTTCTTGCTAAAAAAGTTTTGCCTCTAGCGTGGTTCACACGTTGAGTTACTTTTAATCTTTTAGTGAGCTCTTCTTTCTCAACAATGACACCGTCCCAACCCGGAAGACGTTCTTTTAACACTGACACTGACCGATTAGTCTTCGAATTCAAAGTTATAGTTCTCGTCTTTATTCTAACCATTGTTGGCCTCAGAAAATTTTACGATTATATGATTTCATTGAATATAATTTTGGCGTATGTGAAGTTTATTGCCAATGATTATCATTTTAAGTTATGCGTCAGTTTTATAAGAACATACCTTGCCAACTTTCAAAAAAAAAATTATAAATGATTTAACAACAATACATTGGCAATGTATAAAAAACTATGCCTTTAAAGTTGCATCGAAAGTACCGCTTTTCTCGGAAGGCAATAGCAAACCACCGAGGTATTTCTACCTAGTAATAGTCTTCTCTGAAGTAGAACTACAAGCACTTACGCCAGTTACGGGGTTCTGAGTCTAGTAAAACTGTCGCCTACAGACATAGGGATCCATAATTGCTACTTCTACTACAGAGAAGACTTACTTGGCAGAAAAATATTGCAGTGGTTTAGCATTGATTTTCGAGGGAAGCGGTCGGATGTTTTTCGGAGTTGTGTGACCCTGAGAATCGAACCCGCGCCAGTCGCACGCTAAACCAATTGAACCACGGCCGCATCTTTCTTACTCTATCACACATCAAATATTGAGACTTATTGAAATGATTGAAGAATGATTTGAAAGTAAAAAGCACACACTCAATATCATTTGTACACATGGCGCAGGCATTTGACAGAGTCTGGACTAAAGAACTCACATATAAAACGATAAAAATAAACACACCTTTACGCTTACAGCAAACAGCCACATCATTTTTAACTGAAAGAATCTTTCGGGTAAACTCTTATACTGCTTGAACACGTCGTATACGAGTAGGTGTTTCACAAGGCTCACCATTAAGTCCAACTTAGTTTAATATATTCATGTGCGACCGGCAACATACGCAGATGATGCTGTTATTTTCACGTAAGACCAAGATATCTATAAAGCAGCGAATAAACTCCAGAAAGGAATTGATCAAGTTAACAAATGGTATATAAAAATTAATGCAGATAAATGGGAAACTAAAACCTTCATACTACGACGATATTTGAACTCGCCTAATATGGCCATAAATAGCAACCCAATACCATGGAACACAAAATAGTGGGGTAAAATATGTTGGACTATACTTAGATAGAAGGTTAATATGGAACCTAGTGTATATAAGAAAAAAGTTAACATTATATCCAATTATAAACAAAAAATACGCACTTCAAACTAAATGTGGTATCCTAATCTATGCATCAATAATAAGGCTCATTTTCGCATATGACCCCATCGCCACAGCTTGCAAGCATCTTCGCTTCCCTACACCACAAAATGGTGTAATCCGTGGTCGCACATTACCAGAGTTTAGGATGTGGCCACATGAAAGGACATTGTAGGTTATTACGTGGCACTAACGACTAGATGTTACAGTGGCACAAGGCACAAATATGGTTGTAGGGTATTTAAAGATAGTATTACCCATACATGAAGATATTTGAATAAGCCCGGGATTGTAATTTCTGATTAATCTTTACTTAAGTTGCGAAAAAGCTTTATTTATTTAAGAATAAACGTTGAGGTGCATCGATATGGCTTAGCTTGTACTGTAAAATTCTTGTACGAAAATGTTTTTACAAACTTATTACGTTGATGTAATATTTCTTTGAAACTTAAATCTATTATTTTATCAGATATTGAATATGACTTGTTTGAACTATTCTAAATTGTCTTTAATTGAATAATAAACCTATGACAAATTCTTGGTTATCACACTTTTTGAGGGCAATTGTCAAACATTTCAAGTGATTATTTCCATAATAAGAAGGAGAAGGTTGTACCGAAAAAGAATGAAGTCCATTGTCAATAAAATAACAAGAATGTATATTCGGTAAACTAGATCGAAATTAATTATTTAAATTTATCGAACAATTACAAATAGATAAATTGCTTTAGGAAATTTACATTCAGCTTATTAGAATACAATAACACTTTTAACAATAGAACAATGTTAGAAATGTAAAATCGGTTCAAAAATAGGTTGTAGTTAATACATACAGGGTGTCCGAAAAGTATGGAATATTCTATATATCTCGGTAAATATTTATTTTATTAAAAAATGTCTGAAACAAAAGTTGTCTAATATTTAGTTCTTCATTACAGGAAGATATTTAGTTCGTGGTTTCTTAAAAAACAAAGGAGCAGCGAATATCACTACATTTTTTTTAAATGACAAGGTCCCCCTATATTGTACTCATTTGATAGAGAGTTTTTTTCTCTTTTCAATGATATAAAACTTTAATACTTTTCGTGAACTAATTTTTGAGAAAAAAGCGAAAAAGTGATGGTAGAGTGATGTTATGATGGCACAAATTTCAAGATACGGGCTCTGTTAAAGATTTACCAAAAACTGGCAGAGCTACAGCTTTAAATAATGAAGAAAGTGAAAATGTGATGTTGGCCATCGTGGAAAATCCACATGTTTCCGTTAGACAAATTGCGCGAGATTGTAATACAAGCAAATCCACTGTACACAGTACACAGCGTCCTAAAAAAGGAAAAGTGGCACCCATACAAAGTTTGTGTAGTTCAGGAGTTATTTGCAGACGACTTGGATCGCAGTTTGGAATTTTGTGAAGAAATAACCCACCAACTTGAAGGCAATGCAAATTTTCACAAAAATATTCTGTTTACTGACGAGGCAACGTTTTGCTTAAACGGCACAGTTAATAAGCAAAACACACGATACTGGTCTTCAACAAATCCTAACTGGTATCTAGAAGGACACACTCAGTACCAGCAGAAAGTTAATGTGTGGGCAGGAATGATGGGAAACCAGATTTTCGGACCTTATTTTTTTGAGGGCAATTTAACGGTCGAGGTTTGTCTAAATTTTCTAAGATTTGAGGTAGTTCCTGCATTAGCTGTTTTATACCCAAATGAAGACGATCCGGATGTACCCCACGACGGAATATGGTTCCAGCAAGACGGGGCCCCTCCACATTTTGGGATTAATGTCCGCCAGTACCTTAATGACACCTTTCCAAATCGTTGGATAGGCAGAAGAGGTCCAGTAGAATGGGCAGCTCGGTCACCAGATTTAAGTCCGCTGGATTTCTTCCTTTGGGGCTACCTTAAAAATAAGGTTTACGTAAATAGGCCGGGAGACACTGAGGGCTTAAAAAATCGCATTCGTACAGAGATGAGGGCCATCAAACCTGAATCTGTTTCAAATGCGATTGATGAATTTCAACGTAGAATTTATCACTGCCAGGCTGTGAACGGTGCTCAATTTGAACATTTATTGTAGTTTCCTTTTTTTTTTGTTGTGTCCAGATTAATATTAACTTAAAATAAACTTGTTAGAGTTATTTCAGATTAGTTCAGTTATTATGTTAACATTGTAGATTGCGTAATAAACTTAACATCACTCTACCATCACTTTTTCGCTTTTTTCTCAAAAACTAGTTCAGTAAAAGTATTAAAGTTTTATATCATTGAAAAGAGAAAAACAATCTCTATCAAATGAGTACAACATAGGGGTACCTTGTCGTTTAAAAAAATTGTAGTGATATTCGCTGCTCGTTTGTTTTTTAAGAAACCACTAACTAAATATCTTCCTGTAATGAAGAACTAAATACTAGACAACTTTTATTTCAGACATTTTTTGATAAAATAAACATTTACCGAGATATATAGAATATTCCATACTTTTCGGACACTCTGTATAAAGATGTTGCGAAAGTTAAGTGTAGCACATACATTAAGGAACTCAACGTTGTGAATATGATTTAAACATTCCAAAGCTAATGCAGTATAAAAGTTTAACTTTAAGCAGTTGCAAATTGTAAAATTACATTATTTAGGGTGTTTTATTCGTGTGACTAATAAAAAATTTGGTGTCAAGCGTAAAGAATTTCCATGTATAGGAAAGAAACTTTTGATGGTATTCAGACAAGAAATAAGCCAAGCCCAAAGAAATTAGTTAGGGAATTATCACCACTTGAAGCATTTTTCAAATCTGTAATTTCTAACTTGAAACCACTACAAATATTAGAACCAATGGATGTTTGTCATTTTAGAATATTGCCAACTGTGCAAAGTGTGTTGCCTACATGCCGGTAAGAAATTAGATCACGTGGTTTGAATTTCTATTTACTCTTACAATATAAAACAAATGACTTCTGAATAAATTTCCATAGCTATAGCTCAGAAAGTCCTTCTTATCCCAGCGTGTATTTCCTTAACTTTGACGGACAAAATAACCTGCAAGCTCGAACTGCCAAGAGTCCCATAAGAGTCGCGTCAATATGGAAATGACAAAACTATGACAGATTGAACTGCTTCGCATGATTTTCAGATCTCTCATTTAGCACTCGCGGCCCCAAACCCATGTAGGCAGAGTTCCATAACATGACGCCTTGTGCGTTACCATTGCTGACACCAAAGATCCGGAAGTTGTGGATGGGTTACCAGCTTCCGAGTATGCACATCTCGCCGATTACCTATACGATCTCATAATACCACTCCTATTGAACAAGTATTAATAGGACAACAGCAATTGTTGCATGGCTCCAAGAAAGGAATTTGGCTAACCTAAAGCTACAGCTAAGGACCAAGGAGTGTCATGGGTCCCCGCTAAGCATCGTTTTAATGTCTTATTCTATTTATTATTTATTCTCAATATGACAGTTCGCTTCGATTTTCCTATTAAATTTACTGATTCTAAGAACAGGGAAACATTAAATATTTCTAAACTGAAAAGCAGGGAATGGAATGCTAACTCTGACCACCCTGTAATTTGCTTGAGGAAACTCTAACCAAAAGTAATTTAAAAATTACATTTAGTAGCACATTTGTTTCAATTTTTATTCGTTAAACGCCTTAATAAAGCTATGTCTAGGTAAATCGTTTCAGATTTCGAATTCGGCAACAATAATTCGCAGCGACACTTAAATTTTTCCAATTACGAAGGCTCCGCGGCGAAAGTCCTTAACGGAAGGGCATTTGTTTAAATTGATACGCAATCGGGTAAAGTTTGGCGCAAGATAATGTGAATTTACGATACCGTACATTTGTAAAGCAAAGCGAGTAAAATACGACGTCTAATTGAGTATTCATGGTCCGATACTTCTGATTTACTGCCTTTCTTATTTTAGCTTTCTTTCTGATCATTTTTTGATTGGGTTTCGTTTTTCTTTTCATATACAAATAGAGACAAAACGTTATATTTTTGTCGTTTTGTAGGCATAAGAAAACATGTATTCTTTGTATAAGTAAACTCGATAGGGAATTGTTTTTATGGGCATCATGAATGTACGCAAAACATTTATAAAAGGGCAAGCAAACACCGGAGTTCTTTCAGCGACTAATTCTATTTTTACCTTTAAAAACAGAAACAGAGGAATTACAGCAGATTAGTGCGGATCCGTTTTAAAGACGAGTCAACCATAGATTATTTCGGATGTTTTGAGCGAGTTTACGAGAATTACGGCCGTCAGTTGGGACTTCCAAAATGCACGATTTCCGCAGACATAACCAGGTCTCGTATTGTCTAGAAATGTGAAATTTATCGGGTCCTAAATCGCGGAAAATTTCAGTTAAATACATTACAGTTATAATTTTCTCTTTGTGTTCGGTCGCTGTTGGCTTTCGACATTTAAATTTATTTAGGTTCTCCTGGGTTTAACGAGATATTTATGTTTTGATTTGTGAATTTACCGCGTTTTCATTGTCCATGGAAAGCATTAGGGACCCGTACGATTTCAAGTAAAATTTACTTGCAATATCAATGATAAATTGTGACGAACTGAATAGGCAATCTGCATTCTGAATATTTTGCATTTTAAATACACACTGAAACGTTGCTTTTAACTATTCAATTTAAACGAGCTGTAGCTATCTCGTAAATAATGCAAATCGCAGTACTCCAAGTAAGCGATTAAGTTAAATATAATAAATACGAATAACTGACTGAAAATGCAAGTTTGCATTTCAGACTAATCGATACATCTATTATTTAGTCATAAGGAAAGGCAAAGCACAAAATTAGATGCTAAATCAAATTGCATTATAAATTTAAATGGCTGAATGCTTATAAATCATACCACATTACCACATGAGTATAACAAATTATTTGCTTATAATACAGGGTGATTCAAAAGGTATGGTCCAAACTTGAGGGTGTGATTGGTGATGTAAAAATAAGTAAAAAATGCCAATAAACTCATGTCAGATTCACAATTGTTTTCTAGTTATAACAACATTTAGGATTATTTATTATTAATAAAGAGCATATACAATTATAAGAAAAATTAAAAAGTATCACAACAAAAAATGTTCAAAATGTCCACCTAGTACTTGTATACAAAGTTGGCAACGCCGACGCACGGAATCTCGAACATTCCTCAACTGTTGAGGATGTTTTCGAATATCTTCAACAGCTTCATTTATCCTATTAACTAAATGGCCCCTGTCCTGAATTTCCGTTGCATAAACTTTTTCTTTTAATGCACCCCACAAGTAAAAATCTAGTGGATGTGAATTGTGCAACGGTGCCCCGTCATGCTGATACCACATGGATCTTCGCACATCAAGATGCAGATCTTCTAATAATTCCGACAAGGCATTATCTAAAAGGTCTAAATACATGTTCGGTGGTCAGACTGCCTCCGGTGAGGATACCTTCTCCCATATTCTACCACATGTGCACGGGCATTTCCGCTGCAATAACCATACACAAAATGCATTTCTGCACGTACAGAAAATGGCTCCATCCTCCATCATTACCACATTTATTGAAAACTACGCCAATTCAAGCTTGAAACGTCTTCTGCCATAAGCAATTAACATATGCTTTACTTAGTTCCTTGATAACGTGATTTGGCAGAACACAGATAAAAACAAAGAAAACCTCTGTAACTAGATAGCGGTTGGAAATAAGACATGTGTTTATTGGCATTTTTTGCTTATTTTAACAACACCAATCACACCCTTAAGTTTGGACCATACCTTTTGAATCACCCTGTATATTAGTAATTTACAAATACGTAATGTTCGCCAAATTAACAAATTAACTACAAAATTGTTGTCTAATCACTTGAAACCATATATAATTTAAACGGTTTGCCTAAAGCATTCACGTAGTGCTTATTTTAGTTGAACAGTTCGAAAGTCCCAGCTGTATTATAATCTAGTTTTCCTGTTACACTAAATTTATTATCATGTTGCTGATTGTACTATTGTGTTTACGTCTGTATAACAAAACAATTAGTATCTCGGCTTTGTATAGATTACAGCCGTTTACGTACAAAACTAAGGCCATTGAGGTTTTCCTAAATAGTTTCTAAGCGACGTAAAACTTTATATCATAAAATTCAATTTTTACTTATGTATAGTTCCATACAGTATTTTCTTTTATTACATTATCTTGTCTGAGATAGAAGGTTGTTGTAGTGGAAAAAATACGTAATGGCTGCAACAACCTTATAAGTCTGACATAAGAGGTTGTTATTCTTCACTTGACATAGACGTTTTGTAGTTTAAATTCATAATTATTCCTTATTGGCATATGAGTTTTTGCCAGAAAAAACAAGGCTGGTTTGCAGATTGTTTTGTTCTACATTCTCAAATCTGCCGAAAATGAGTATGTAGGAGGTTGTTGTTTCAATGCAAGTAATAACATAGGAGGTTGCTGTTCTTCACCATCGAGTCACCATGCTAGTCAAACTGTATTTACTTATTCCTAAAACGCTTTGCCCTAATCATAAATTTTAAAAAAATAATAATTTTGTAAAATCGATAGTAGATATAAACCATTCCAAATGTTTCTGGATAAGGGAAGTCCATTCTTGCGTTTTGTTAAGTAGTAGGTTCATCATTGTCGCACCTAGCTAAGCTTCAAAGAAAATGTGTGGTTGTTGTGAATAATGCCCATAATTAATGGAAATCATAACCTTAAAGCATATGAACTAACCATCACATTTAAAAAATTTAATTTACAAAATATTCAACCGTATTTACAATATTTAAATTCCGTTTCCAAGCCTTGTCCAAGCGATATTAAATTAGAAAATTTAGAAATAATGTAAGTAAAATTTGGTAAAGTCTTAAAACTTCGATAAAAAATGGATGAGAGTAAACTAGAAATAACCGAATATACAGACGAGACCCCGGAAAACATAAAGAATTGTATAACTGAAGGATTGAATAAGGTGGCGGATAAGGTCAATAAAAATTCAAGAAAACCATGGATAACCCAAGAAGTAATAAATTTGAAAGAAGAAAATACAAAAATAGCACGGAAGAAGGGCAAAAAATGTATAGACAATTAAGAAACAGAATCAGTAGACAGGCAAGAATAGCAAAAGAAGAATAAGTATATGGCAAACATCTTCGTAGAAATAAATATACAACAGAATATGAATAAAGGAAATAGTGATAAAGCATACAGGGAAATCAAGAAGATATTTGGGGAAAGAAACAACTAAGTCGTGGAATACAGATAAAGAAGGGATAAAAGTTACAAATGATACGAAAGTAACAGACAGATGGAAGCAATACATAGAAAACTTATATAAAGGCGACAACTCAAAGGTAATAAGCTAATAAGTTAGAAAAAGAAGCAGAAACAAATGATGATACGAAAGGGCCGTCGATACTAAGAGATGAATTTGACAAATGCCTTGGACAAAAGACTAAAGAATTACTATACTCACAAAGATAATATACGAAACTAGACACATCCCACAGGATTGTTTAAAACGCATAATAATATCTAGCAAAAAGATCCGGAAGCTATAAGTGTGAAGAGTACAGAACAACAAGTTTAGTAACGTATCTCTCAAAAATAATAACAAAGATAGTATACCAAAGAATAGTAAGATAGATCGAGGAAAATCTAACCGAAGATCAATTCGGTTTCTGGAGGAACTGACACAAGAGAAGCAAGATTGACTAAGATTTATTATAGAAAATGCGCTAGAAAAGAATAAAAAGGTATTCATAGCCTTTATAGATGCGGAAAATGCGTTTGATAATGTAAAATGGGATAAACTATTCACCATACTAGCTAACATAGGGATACATTACAAAGACAAAAGGTTTACAATATAACCTGTGTACTAACCAAAAAGGAATGATAAAAATTAATGAAGAGGAGAGAGAAATTAATATAGGTAAGGGAGACACAAGGATGCGCACTGTCACATCATCTGCTTTTTAACATATATTCGCAACAAGCAGTACAAGTACAGATATAAGAACCATTAGGTTTGCAGATGACATTGACACAGCCCTGTATAGCGTTGACATGCATGTGCCGCCAGCCGCAGGACACCGCTTCTACAGTGCAAGGTAGTTAGTAGATCATATATTCAATGGGAGTTGGATACATGACCGAGATGGTTAAACATGTATTATCATCTTTACTAATAGTATTTCTAGTATTACAGCTAATTTCCTAGGTCTATGATATGAATCGCTTGAGCACAGACATGCCTGCCCTATTACATGTTACTTTATGCTAGCTTAGTCTATAGGTAGTCATTACTATTATCATAATTAATATTCTTATTTTCATTGTACTTCAATTGTTGTTGCGTGCCCTCCCGTGCTCTTCGATGTATGCTTCGGATTGTAACCTGCCTCGTAGTAGATTTCTATTTTTGTTTATAAGGCTTCCGTCGCTGCGACAATGGGTTCGCATCCGCCCCAGAATCCTTCTATTACAAAATCTTCTATGTAGGCGTTGATTTGCATGACTGAGCCAACTATATGATCCAGATGATCGTATTTAGGGGCCAAATCTTTGATATTTTCTTTCAGCTGCAGCTGCATTTCTTCTTGGTTTTTCTTCACATACTTTGCGATTTCCATTCTTAAGTCCAGATCGTCCTTCTTGAGTTGTTCCTTGTTTCTTCTATTTAATTAGTTATTGCTGTCGTCGCCTGCTGTTCTCCTTACTTGAATTTTGTGATTGGTGATGTAGATTATTTCTCGTTATATTCTGTTGCTTATGCTTTCTTTCTTGCTGTCTTCCTACTTCTGGTATAATTTACGTAGATTCCTTGTATGTATGCTTACTTGCTATGAACCCTACTTTTGACCAGTTGATCTACGAGTATGTATATGTACAATTCGCATACGCCTATTACTTATTGCATAATCTTTATAATTCTATGGCCCTGTTTTGGGCTGCTACCCGCTCTTTTTTTTGTGTCAGAATTTTGCGTTTCGGTTCCGTCCCTTGGCTCGCTTTCAGCTACCTGCCCGTCAGCGGCCTTGGTTGTGCCGTCAGTGGCGTTAGTTGCGACGCGAACATTAGTGGGACGCCGCGTGCCCTTTGATTGCATTTACTGTTGTGATTATGATTATGTACTTTTAATTTGGATGCTCTACTAAGATATACAATTGTTATTGTTCGGTCTATACTAGGCTAAACTATGACGTATCTACATAATTCGTAAATGCTATTGTTAATAATATTGCAGTAATAGCACTTAGCTTAGCCGCACAGTTATATGCTCCACCTGGCTCGACCTGTGATCTCGTCGCGGACTTCCCTGCGTGATTTTCGTCCGTGTGACCTGCTCTCGCCATCTTATCCACTTTCAACAACCCTTCCCGTTTACCTCACTTGCAGCACTAACGCTCTTATTTTATTTATTTATTTATTCACCCGTTTATTATTATTACAATTTATTATTATTATAATTACCAGAGCCTTGTTATTTCCCCGGTAGTTACGCGATTTATTTTCCAATAAAACTTTGTTTTCTAAAGGAATCTGTGAGAGCGTTGAAAGCTGCCGTAAAACACGTGTGTCCTCTCCGGCAGCCTCAACTCGAGTGCTATAATTACCAAAGACGGAAGATGTAAAAGAGAAATAAGGAGTCGTATCCATCAAGAAAATAAAACATTTCTTGGTAAGAGAAACCTAATGTCGTCTAACAATATCTCCCTTCAAGTGGGAAAAACTATTTTGCAAACCTTCGTATGGAGCGTTGCCCTGTATGGTTGTGAATACTGAACTTTCGGAATACCAGAAAACACCGTGTGGTGCTACAGGAAAATGCTTAAGATCAGCTGGACGGAAAGAGTAACGAATTATGAAGTCCTTAGACGAATAACTAGGAGAGGAAAGAAGGATTATTAACATAATACAAAAAAGAAGAAGCCAGTTGATAGGACATATTATGCGAAGTAAAGGCATGTTGAATACTATTATAGAAGGATGACTGTAAGGGAAGAACCAGAGAGGATGACACGTTTACAATACATTAAACGGTTTGAGTTGATAGGCTTGATAGTGGTATTAATCGAAAGACAAAAAAATACGCTTAATTTGATACTACTTTACTTCAATTTGTTGCTTGCTTAAGAAAGCAATAGCTTAAAAACTACAATAAATAATTTGCGTTTTATTCACAAAAACCAGACCAGCCATGATAATTCGGAGTTTTCTAAATCACAAACTGTGCGAAAACTGACGCCAGTATAAAATGTTTTAACAATGAATACCCTCTCCTCATTAAAATATTCAACATTAGTATTCGTAGTAATTAGGCAGATACGTGAATTGATAACTGACAGAAAAAAAAATTTATTTTGGCATAAAGGAACCTCAAATTTGATCATGGCTGGTCTACTTTTTGTGAATAAAATGCAAGTTATTTATTGCAGTTTTTAAGCTACAAGCAACAAATTCAAGTAAAGTAGTATCAAATTAACTGAACTGAAGCCTTGGAATTACTGAAACAGTCTGGTTTGTCAGTTAGTTACACTTGTTAAAATTGTCACATAAAATAATTTTATTTTCCGTTAAGTTTGTTTTAAAAAGTAATTTCCCTTCCTGTTGAATTTGTTGAATAATGGTTATTTGTTTACCAAGGCTAAAAAGTTACATTTTTCGCATTGAAACATAATTTTAAACTGTCATTATGACAGAGGGGTGGAGCTATAACAGTGTCATAGCTACATCCCTCTGTTTTAAAAATTTCATGGCATTAATGATTTTTGTCAAAGTGCAAGAATTAATCCCCACAGTTCTTCTGTTACACGAAACTCAAAAATTGTGTAGAATAACATCAATCCATGCAGTATTTTTTTCTCTATAAAAAACTTAATTAGACTTTTTGGTCTAAAATAATTAGGGAAGCAAATAATTACATATTAAGAAATTACTATTGAAATCCCTATGGCGCATGAAGCAACGCACCACCCGGTATACGATTTCCCATGCTATTTCCCTATGTTCCCCCTTAAGTCAAACACCCGGTATATAATTAACTTTGTTTCTATTAACTTTTGTATCTGACACAATTAACTGAATTGCTTTTCAATTTGAAATTCATTATGCTCAATTTGAATACCGTGTGTTTCACCGAAGACGCAACATAGGGAAACACCAATGTATTTTTTTAGAACAGATCCAGGTTACCTGCGGTATATGTACGAACTTAGCACTGAACCTACGTAATTAAGTTTATTTGATGCTAGAATGCGACAGAAATAGCGCCGGCATCTGTTATCGCGGCACGCAATTATTTCATTGTTTGGTTTTTAAATTGTCAATTTTAACAGTGACAAAACGTCAAATGGTTAAACTTGTCAGTCACTAAAGAATCTACATCTACAATGCAATGAAGCACAATTATAGATCCATTATTATTTTTATATTAAAACAATATATGTAATTTAAAAAATTTATTTATAATGTCATAATACTTTACATATTAATTTACTAAAATCACTATTTACGTAAACGTATAATTGTTACGTTTTTCTTGCACAACAATCCTGTACTTCACCAAATTCTACATTTTTCTCTATGTAACCAATTTCACGCCTATCCACATGCACCATTAAGATTTGTAAGTTGCATTAATAACTACTGACAGCAATTTTAGTACAACTTACTAAACAAATTCTTATTTTCATTACATTTTAAGTTCATTCGGTACCTGAATGATGATCACTTGCTTTCTTTTGACAGGATTCAATACTATTCCATGTTTTTAGTGATATAAACTCGACAATTACGAACATACTTAATTTCCTGGTAATCTGAAATACTGCAAACACAATCTCACATTTTCATAGAATTTACTTACGCTTTCTTTACGGGTGCTGTTGTAATAGGGCGAATTCAATTTAAAATATGCAGAATGCAGAAACAGCGATTTAAAAAATTACGCATTTTGCGTATTTTCTTTTTAAATGAAAGTTGTAGGTGCTGTCAAAATTGACAGATTTAAGAACCAAACAATGAAATAATAGCCTGTCGCAATGACAGACGCCTTCAGTATTTCTATCTCTTTCTAGCGTTAACTAAATCCAATAACTTACGTTGAACACTGAATCCATACATATTCCAAAGGTACCGCGGATCCTTTCTGAAAAAATACATTGGTGTTTCCCTATGTTGCGTCTTCGGTGAAACACAGGGTATGTTTATTCTCAATATGATTGTGTTTATTCTCAATTTGAAAATTATTAGTCTCAATTTGAAGTTGAAAAGGTATAGTGTAATTACATATATTTCATTATAATTTCTAGGGCTACCTATTTTTATAAAAAAAAAATAATAACAGAAATTAGACGATGTAGTAAGAAATGAACCCGATTTTTATAAAATTCCTTCCAGAATTGAATAATTGTTTTTAAAAACAAAAGAGCGTATGATTTATGGATGCTTTAATAAAAATGAAATCAATTTTAGTAAGACATTAGTTACTTCCTAAAGCCAACTTTTGTCCTAACAACTTTTATTTACAGTAAAATATTTTGAGAAATCAATAAATCAAAGAGTTTGTTGCATACTTTTTGAGAAACACTGAATATAAACGATAAACCATAACGATTAGTTATCGCCATTAGTCTGATTTTTATCTTATAAAAGATAAAGGCATCGGCACTAAGGCCCATAGAAAATTGAAAGCAGCTACTAAACATGGAACATCTACGTATATTTGAAGTAGCAAATTTAAAATTATAAAATTAATGATTACTAACTATTCTCGTTTTTAGCACTTGTTTTTTGTTTAGGATAATTAAATAAAAGCAGAAAAATATTCGTAATACTGGTATTTACAAATATTTTAGCAAATACAGAAAACCAAAATTCGTAACGAGTGTTCAACTGAGTGTTCTTTAGATTACCGAACGTTGTTGGGCATTCAAATGACAAAGGTGTTCAGCGAAGTGACCAAATGGACGTTTTCAATATTCCGTACGTTGGCAGTGAATAGTGGAGTGGCGATTGGTCCTTGGTGGCCGAGCACGTAGAGAGCAAATGGACAATGAAGCCGGACTAAGTACTGCAGAGTGGTCGAAACCTGAGAAATCACTTTTAAGCTGTCCTTTTTGGGCCTTTCCATCGATTTCCGATTTTTATAAATATTGGAATAGTTGGAATTTGTAAGGCGCTTTATACGATCCGCTGCCACCCGTTCATTGTGCTTTATCCCCTTGACAAGACGCCAAGTAAAAATTCGATAGATGAATAATTTCTGATAAAACACATGGATGCATTTAGACCTGACTTTCATCCTACGCAGATTTTTTATTACGATAACAAAATTCAATCATCAGTTACGACCACTTCGTAATATTTCAGGAGATACGGTCGAATATATGGCCGCAAACAAATTAGGTTATCTACTGGGCATCCGCCCTAATAAATATACGATGGAACGATTGTGAATTTCTCTCTACATAAAATTTTCCAGTGCAAACTGTTCTTTTCCTCTATTTATTTACTGCATAAATATAAAACATACTTATATGGGATTTGAAACTATTTACATGGTTATGTTTGTATATTCACATTCCATAAATTTAAAAACAGCTTTTGTATGAATACCTTTAATAGCCTGAAAGACATGAAAAATTAAAAACATTGCTTTAATAGCTGTTAAATACTGCAATTACGCGGTACATATAAATTAAAAAATTTCTTTACTATTATTTTCCAAACACTAGCCTACGCTAGAGAAATCTTAGAAGTTAAAGGTTATTGTCATAAAATAACCATATTAAGTATAACAGTTCACCATTAGTTAAAAAGATATTTAGTATATTTACAAAATAATAATAGATCTGCATTTGTACGGCAATGTAGTTTATTAAGTTAAAGATGCCAGATTTATTCTTCAGCTTACAACAGTAGTATTTTCAGGTAGAGCTGATAAATCAACGAATCACAAAGGCCAATCAACCTGCTCACGCTATACTACCAATACTACATCAGTATAAACTGCCTGTGAGACCGAAGATAGTCTATACAACATTAATTGGAATAACAGTCTTATATGCACTAAAAATCAGCGCAATCATAAAAGGAGATAGAGCGGCACTGCGAAAAATGAAGAACAAAATTCTAAAACTCTATAAGGTCGAACGAAGACGGAGCAAAATTGACAGATATAAAAAATTAACCTTAACGCCTTCAGCATTTCTATCTCTTTTTAGCGTTAACTAAATCCAATAATATACGTTGAACACTGAATCCATACATATTCCAAAGGTATCGCAGATCCGTTCTAAAAAAATGCATTGGTGTTTCCCTATGTTGCGTCTTACCTGAAACGCCCGGTATATGTTGGAGACCCTATCGTAGTTAGTAAATGTATCTTAGCAATTAAAAAAAAATAAATGTATTAAGAGTAGTTGAAACAAATTAATACAAAATCAAATATGTAATACATGCAAATACAGCTCACTGTGCAGCAAGTTGCTTATAACGGTATTTAAAACTGATATAATTTAATGTTTTAAGAGAACAGTTTAATTTATTAAAGATAGAAGCAATCTGATGTGAAAAAGAACATTTGAATTTTTCAGTTTTGTGCTCTGGAATAGTTACAGAATCTTTGTAATGAATATTAACGTTTTGTAGATCCGATTGAAAATTAATTTTATTATACAGATACCTAGGACATTTGTTTGTAATGATCTTATGATAAAGACATGCAGAGTGTAGAAAACGTCTGTTCTGTACATTTAACCATTTAGCTGAGTGTAATTTATGGGCTATCCTTTGATGCTTCCGTATTTCGTATATATCCGAAGACGAGAATTTTATAGTTTCTGTAATCTGTTACAATCGTTCATACTCAAACATGGACCATAAACTACATCACAGTAATTAATATGTTAAAGTACCCAAGAATCACACAGTAATGTTTTGACATTCATACTCAATACATGTCCATGAGGATATAAAACCTTCAAAACAGCATATGATGATTTGAGTATATTGACCACATGTTGCTTAAATTTTAAATCAGAATCCAGCGTAAGATCCAAATTTTTAGCTATTTCCACGGGCTTAATTAACTTATCCTTTACTCTGATATTAATAAAAGGCAGAGACTCACGTTTACATTTAGCTGACCCAAACAAGACTACATAGGTTTTGCTGGCGTTAATTATTGATGAATGTTTTTCGGCTTGGTCAACAATCCTATTAAGATTCTCATTTATAAGATTGTTCGCTAGAACTTCATCTGGTTTAAACGAATAATAGATTTGTGAACCGTCTGCGTATTGGTGGGATTTACAATATCTGATAGCTGTTGAAAAATGTATATTATACATAGCGTAGGACAACGGTCCCAGCACCGAATCTTGAGAAACACCTCGTTCTAAATTAAATGAATCTATGAGGGTAGTACCAATTTTTACACACTGCGATCTATCTTTTAGATAATTTTGTATTAATTTAATTGAAAGTTCATCAAAGCCTATGTACTGTAAGGAATATGTCATGATTTAACCTATCAAACGCTTTGCTATATTCTAATAATACAACTAAGGTAGTTTTATTTTTATCATTCGCTCTAAGAATATCATCAGTTATATTAAGTAAAGCAGTAATGCAATTAAAACCAGGTCTAAACCCAGACAGTGTTTCAGGTGGTACTCCACCCTTCTACCTTGCTGAGCCGGCGTCTTCAATATTTGAATTAAATTATATAATCTGAAACTAGAAAAAAGGGTAGTTTTTGATTATTTTGCCCTTCTTGAAAGCTATGGTAATTTCAATACGTATTTTTATTTTAAATAATTTTATTGTTTTTAAAACTGACAAAAGTATAAAGTAGAATTAAATAAATAAAACAAACTTAGATACGTATTTTCAAAGATAATGAGAATTTTGTAGGAGATTTATGTAAATAAAAACTGAGTAAACTAAAAGGGATGTGTTAAAAATCACTTTGGATTGTTATAAATAATTATTATCTATATTATTGGAACTCTAGCATTAGGATTTCTTGTTGTTGTTCGAGCTGCTTATTTACACAAACAGGCTATTATAAAACAAAGTCTTCATTATTATAGCAATTATGTAGATCCATGGTTCATAGCAATAACGAAAAATATTAATGTACTTTTATTAACGACACCGTTAGTAAATTTGAAATAAATATACCATACTTTAGGCCCTAAACTTCAGAGTAAAGCATATTAAAGTCGCTTTTAATTTATAACTCGGTAAAACTCTTTTAATATTATTAATCCATCTAAAGAGGAGGACAATTTACATTTCCATTGGGTAAACACGTCTGTTTTGATACAATCTCCACGGCAATTACAGGATAATCTAATGATAAGCAGGATAACAGAGGGATATACCCGGATAATCGGCGATTATAAGTGAATTCAATAACTGAGGAGTTTGTAGATGACGACAATCCGTGCTTGGGGCGACACGGATCCGCACTTAATGTGCGATACGCCTCGCGAGGCTGCCCGACATCAAAGCAACCCTTAGCTCATCAACCCTATGTCCTACTCCCGCATCAACACACCCCTTTAGTTAATGTGTACTCACGTATCTACGAATTACACACAAGGGCACTACAGGGTTTAAGTAGTCAACAACTATTGGTGTCGTCTGTTCATTATGGGATTTACAACATCTTAAATGTGAGCTCAAATTAAAACTAAAGTTTCGGTTAGTGTTCGACTTTAGCATTAAAAACAAAGAAATATTATTACTTTGACTGTGCGGTTTTTACTTCGATCAGTAATTGAATAATAATAATAAAAAAGGATTTTAGAAAATGACGATAATGTTTTTTTTTTAATTTAGAAAAGCCAATCTGTTGAAAGGAACTTTAATTATGTTCCGAATGATAGTAACTGTTACAGTGTGTACGATAATTAAGAAACAATATCTAATAGAAACTACGTGCTAAAAATAACTAAATATTAAAGGACTGTTCGGTACAAGTGTTGTTTTTAATTTTGAATTATTTTACTGTATGACATAGATGGTATGTATTATAAGCTACATAAACTAAAAACAGTTTCGTTATTATTTATTATACTTAACCTAAAACATAAATTTTAATCTTGCAGATTTTTTTGCGTAGGAATTTTTAAAATATCGTCGGATCCACAGGCGGTTGACAAAATTATACAGGGTGACTCTAAAATGTATTTTTTTTCTTTTAATAACAAAAGATTGCTTTTTGAGCGACGATCATTAAATTCATGAAGTGATTCGGTACTGGACAATAATGTTTTCCACATATTTTTTTTGCTCGTGGATCTCACACAAGTGCTCATCCACATACAAAAAAGCTTAAATTGTTTAACGGTTTGGCCAGTGCTTTTAACAATTTGTTTATTGTTTACAGATGAATATTCTTATTTCAAACATTTTTTGGCTGTCGTTCGATTTCGCTATCTACCATAATAGTTTAGGGAGATAAAATAATTCACCGCAGCCGTATCAGTAATTTGGTTGCCACAGGAAGTAGCCCTTGGCTATAAATTGTCAGTGTCAATCGTCCACACCAATAAATATTTTTTGTCCACGACTGGTCAATAATCTGTCAATTATTCATGTGTTTGGTCAAACATAATGCTATCCATTATACACTGCCAGCAGTGAATAATCATTATTCACGGTGTCATGATAACATCATTGTCTATTGTGTATAATGAAGGAAATAGGTTATGTTTCTAATCCTACCACTTCGTTTAACATACTCCTACCACATGGTTTTAAAAGCTTTGTTACTAAAATTTTAATTAAAAATTCTTCGTATTTGTGTTCGTGGACAAAGTATAGTATACGACTCGCTATAATGGCTACTATTATCTCGGATAATTGCAAAACTCGCTCGCTCGTGTTGCAAGGCATTATCCTCGGTAATAATAGCATTTATTATAGCGTCGTGTATAATATACTATTCTACTCCCATGTATAAAGTAGTAGTATCACATACTGATCGCAGTATTTGAAGTCTTATTTTTTATATCGATGCGTGAAGTACATTTCTTATGGAGTTTATTTTACGCATTCCTGCCATAAGAGCCTATACACTTTTCGGCACGGGTGAACATTTGAGTAGATTGCTGTGCTTGTTTTTTGTTTGAACGACGAATTTGTGAGAACTGTCTAGTGAACGTTTACTAATTTAACTCATTTTTTAAGTTTCTATTGAGGTCGTAGAAAAGGTATAGTGTTCAACACATACGTGAAGCCTTTTTTACACTCGTATAAAAAGGGCAGCTTCACGTACTTGCTACACAATATACTATATTAGTATGGACAATTTGTTATTTAAAAAATGGATTCTTTGAAGATTTTTACGTTCTATAAAGTCTTAACGAAACAGCTTTGGATAAAATTAAATCTGAAAAACGGAGCCTGTAATCCGGTTCCCTCGAACGTCAAAAACCCTGTAAAACCATAAAATTAATTATATGTACCTATGTATGTATTGTCTGTAACCTCTTATACATTTCGGTGTCGAGGCTGGTGCGTTAATGTATGAGGTTCTACGGGTGCAGTGCTCTGCGAGTTACGTTGTTGGTGCGCCGTTTAATACCTACATACTGCACCAGGTGTAAAGCGTGAATGTGTGTAGTGTAGGACCTTGTTACTCTCCCCCTTAGGACTGTATTCTGAGGAGATCGTCGTTAATTAGGTGCCCAACAACGAATGATCACCAGGACTCGATACCGACCTCCAGACTGCCGGAAAATCCTGCCCATCAGGAGATTCGAACCGGGGACTAGCGCAGCGCTAGTCTGACGCCTACCACTGCGCCACCCTGGCTACCTACAAAATTAATTAATAAAAACAAATACGTATTACTAAGTTGCCATCAAATTAGTAAAATAAAGTGGCTTAAGACAAACTACTAAAGAAATGCTCTTCACCAACTCGCAGAGAAAATCTAACCTTATCAATGAGTGTCGACTATTATAGTCATTGGCACTACCTGACTAGAATTTTGCCGAACACAAGGGATTTCCAACCGTGGAAGGAATTCTTATCGTGCCAAACATTGCACTCGCGCGGTAGCTACGGTTTTAACGCATTAAAACTTTCAGCGACTTGGACTGGAACCCGAATTTATAAAGCAATACTAAAGCAACGTTTTCCGGGTTGGGACTGTGTCATTGTTGAGAAAAAAGGCCTTAACATTTCGCCCACTTTCTTAAGGGGCTTCATCAAGAGGAAGAATGGCACGGTAACTCAACTAGTGAACCAAGCCAGAGAACACACGCCCCAGGCTATTGCCTTCTTGCCCTACATTTCTCAAGTTACTAAACCATAGGCAGAATTCTCAAAAAAACATAACATAAAAACAATCTTCAAACCTCTCCTAAAGTGTCCACGATACCCCCTTCAGCAAAGGTTTAACTTCGACCCTGCCATCAAGAGGCGTCTACCTACAGCATCCCTTGTTCTTGTGGTTTAGTATACATTGAAGAAATTGGTCGCTCAGTACACACACATATTTGTGAACACAAACGTTGCTTTAAATCAAGTCTTCTCTCACACTCGACTATTGCTAAACACCATAACGACACTGGCCATAAGATCTTGTTTGAAAAATCATCGATCATTGCCAGTTCTCATTTTTTCAACAGGAGAATCCGTGAGGCTATGGAAATCATCAAGACCCCTAACAACTTGAATCGTGACTAGGGTTATCATCTGTCAAACATATGGAAGTCTGTCATCGCTATTGGCTGCGATTCCTCTACTCCTTGCCAATATAAATTCGCTGCTTTCTCTGGTTTTCCTCCAGGAAGGTGTCGCCTCTGGCTTGGTTCACAAGTTGAATTACCGTACGTTTCTTCCTCCTGCTAAAAAAGTTTCACATCTGTCGTAGTTCACACGTTGAGTTACCGTGCTCTTTTAGTGCACCCTTTTTGTCCTGATAAAGCCCCCTAAGAAAGTGGAAGAAACGTTGAATTCTTCTATCTCACCAATGACACGATCTCAATCCGGAAAACGTTCTTTTAACACTGACATTGACCGTGGAAGCTTTCGAATACATTTATAAGGCAAGTATGCCAACCTTAATGCAATCAAGGCCGGTTGTTGTTATTCTTAAATATAAAAATAATCTCAAAAGAGTTTAGCTACTTTACAATTTTTGAATCATAGTTTTGAATGCTATTCCCACTTTCAGTAGTATGTTGAGGTACGTTCAATTTTTCTACTCCATTGAATCTAAAATGAGTAATATGCTCTTTGAATTTGAGGGTTAAAGAATCTATTGGTTTTACAAGACGTTTAACGTTCGTAAAAAAAGGTAAAAAACAGTATGTCGTGTTATAATTGTCAATATTTATACGACAACATTTGTAAACTTGAAGCTTAATTATATTATAGTCATATTTCTTTAAAAGTTGTTATTTTTAATTATGGTTACTGTAGCAATTAAATCAGAACGGTAGAATTTGACTTCATGAGAAGAAGTCTACAAGTTACAAGAATGTATAGAAGGACAACAGATAGAATATGGAAAGAGATGGACATCAAATCGTCGATAACCAGAAATTTAGAAAACCGTACACTAAGATGGTACGGACACGTAGAGCGAATGGCAGAAGACCGATGGCCAAAGAAGATATTGAAATGGTCACCAATAGGGAAGAGAAAAAGATAGAGACCTAGTATGCAATGGGGGATACACATGTACAAAACATTATGAAAGACAGAGAATTAAAAGAAGGTGATTGAAATGATCGCAAATTGTGGAAGCTAAAACACGACAAACCTATAGCGGGAAAACGTCGAATAAGTAAAAGTGGCGGTCGCAGGATTTGGTTATGGGGGGGGGGGGATCAAACCCGAACACAAAAATAAAATATAAATAAACAAAATATAATATAATATAAGTAAAAACAAATTATTTATCATCATCCAGATTCCAGAGAAGCACTCCAATCTTTTAATTGCATTCGTCTTGGCTTCATTGTTGATGATCGATCTCTATTTCCTTGTGGATATTTAAACGGTCTTCTCACTCGAAGAGATCAGGCTGCCCATACCATATTATGGATCCCATCTTACAACATACGGACAATCGCAACAGAAGAAAAGATGGAAGAATTAAAATATGAATTAGGGAAGAGAATGATGATGAAATATCTGTAGGACAATTTGGAATTGATCAAAGAAACGCTAGAGGCGACATGCCAGTGGACTTCTTGGTGTACAATAGATTATATAATATGAATTCATTCTTTAAAAAGAAAGCTAATAGGAGATAGACGTGGATCAGCCCAAATGGCTTATACAAAAATTGAATAGATTATATTTTATCGACAGGCAGGCAAATAGTTTGTGACGTCAGCATATTAAACCAATTTAGCACAGGGAAATGGAAAATTTACCCTGTCTGGGGTACTGGAAAACCCAGAGGTTCGCAAAGAGACCAAGAAAATTGATAGAATAAGCGATAAAGCAAAGCAGTTACTCGAAAAAATAAGACGAAAATCCATAGAATTTGTAGAAGTAAACAAAACTGTTCGAAAAGCTATTAAAGAAGGCATTAGAAAGTATACAGCCAAGATAGTACAAGGAACTTTGAAAAAAAACAAGGGTATGAAATACTACACACAGAATTGAATTCAGGGAAAAGGGAAATTTTTAAGTTAAAGGACGAAAACAGCACTCTGATAATAGATAAAAATAGACTTCTAGAAATGACGAGAACGTACTATGAAAAATTATACAACTCGCAACACCAAAATCCCGATGCAAGAAAAACTGAAAAAAAGTGGTAAATGTAAACTCCGAGGATGTCCCAGATATTACTACAGCAGAAATAGAAAAAGCATTAAAAGCCATGAAAAAAGAAAAACCCCAAGTGAAGATGAAGTAATTATAGAAGCAGTAAAATATGAAAGATCCCAGTTGTTAACAGAGCTACAAAGACTTTTCAACCTATGCCTAGAGAAAGGTGAAATTCATGACTCTTGGAACAACGCAATAGTCATCTTATTATTCAAGAAAGGAGATGCAGCGAGCCTAGACAGTTGCAGGCCAATAAGTGTCTTATCCCAAGTTTACAAATTATTTATGAAAGTTATAACCAACCGATTGGAGAATTAATTTGACTTTTATCAACCGAAAGAGCAGACGGGTTTTATGAAAGGATTTAGGTTTGATCATCTACTTACAAACAATATATAAGATTATTGATAGAAAAGACTACTGAATACCAAATACCTCCCTGGTTGGCTTTTGCCGATTATAAAAAAGCGTTCGACAGTATTGAAATTTGAGCAATATTGGAGGCAATGCACAATTCTAGAATTGATCACAGGTACTCAACACTAATTAGAAATATATATAAGAACGCAACTTTAACTGCTGAATTACATGAAAGCACAAATAAAGTCAAAATACAGCGCGGTTTAAGACACGGGGAGACAATTTCCCCGAAATTGTTCACTCTGGCGATGAAGGACATATTCAAGCAACTACAGTGGGAAGATGCGGGTATAAAAATCTCTGGGGAAATGCTCAATTATCTACGTTTTGCTGACGATGTGGTTTTAATTACAAACAACCCGCAAGATCTACAAAGAATGCTCACGGAATTAAATGACGCATCCCAACAGGTAGGATTAGAATTGAATATTAGTAAAACGAAAATTATGACCAACGTAAGACAGAATATACCCATTCATCTATACTATACAATACTATAGTCGAACAGGTTGAAAAATATATATACCTAGGACAAGAAATAAGAATGACTGGGATGGTAAGCGTAAGGGAAATTAAATTATAGTATACTCAAAATGAATATACCACAAGAACTCAAGGCTAAAGTATATAATGAAGGCGTATTACCTGTCTTATTGTACGATACCGAAACATGGACATTTAATAAGTCAATTATTCAAAGAATGCGCACAACTTAAAGAGCCATGGAACGCAAGATGATGGGCATTTAGCCTAAAAGACAAAAAGAGAAACGCCTGACTAGCTGACTACGCACAGCAACAAAAGTGCACGACATCGTAGAGCGTATGGCAAAACAGAAATGGGAGTGGGCAGGCCACGTTGCGAGGGCCAAAAACAGATGGATAAAGACATTGCTAAATTAGAGGGAATGGGATTGCAGAAGACCAATCGGACGCCCACAAACAAGATGGTCTGATGATGTAAAATGAACTGGAGGATGTAAATGGCAACAATTGGCACAGAACAGAATGAGATGGAAACAACTATGTCACAAAGTGGACAGAGGAAGGCTAGAGAGCGAGAGAGAAAGATAACAGATTTAGTTATTAATACCTTTACATTATCGAATTCCTCATTAAAAATGTGCCGCTTTACCTATCTAACCATTCTCCATCTTTACAAATAAACAACTTATTCATACAGGTTTTAATAAATGGACACCCTGTATAATTTCCGAGTTGTCTAGGCTCTGGAAGAATGTTTTTGTATAAGGTCCCCTTGAAAAGGGGTTCATTTTAAATGAAAATGCACAGACCCCGACTTTGTTACATTTTCCGCTCAAAATGATGTAATTCATCGCCTGTTAATTTTTACATTCTGTAATCATCTTACATTACATAAGGTGTACTAAACATTTAGGGATAATAGGGGTTACTAAAGGGAGAAACTTTTGTGGCTAATCCCGGGTCGTAGACCTAACTCCTTAAAGTAGGCATCATTATAATTAAAGATGGATATAGTGATTATGAAAATATTAAAATTAATTTGAAGTTATTGGTTTGATTCAAGGCGTTTTCAGTTTTCATACGCTTCCTTCTAACAAAATTATCATGCATTTCCAACTTGATGTTTATTTACAAAAGATGTTTTCTTTATCACCCTCTGGTTGAATACTAATATACTCTGTATACGTTAAAAGTATTGAACGAGTAGAAAGGTATTCGATTTGATTTCGACACATCATAATCTATTTTACAGTTTCGCTTGACGTTTCAATTCTAAATGCATTTTGTAATATCTGTCGGAGCTTTTCTTATTGTCTACATATCTACCATACAGCGATACGAAACTACTGAGACTACTACATCATCTGTTCATTCTGTTCGATGAGGTGTTTAGATCTCGAAGTTTCTAGGTTCGCTGGCACATTTCACAATCAGTTCGTAGTGAAGGAAGGGGTAATATTGCAAATATTCCTAACAGCTTTACAAGTTAGTGGAGTGTAAGTACGGTAGTAGTAAAGGAAGTCTCGGAGGGCCTGAGGCTATCTAAAAGGATCTTAAGCTCGTCCCTGATTTTAGTGCAATCGGAGACGGTCCAGATAATGCCAACAATGGCAGTTTGGCCCAACCAACTAATTAAAGCAGTGGCGCACAGCGTCATTAACAAGTTTCAGAGGGGTTATGTATGTTTAACAGAGTTCCCATATTATCTACAGAGTGTGTGTGCGGCGTCAACTTTAGAACCCTAAATTATACAGTTGTACGGTAGTTTTAGTAGTTCTAATAATTAGTTTCGTCTACTAATTTCATTCCCAAATGATTTCATAATTTTATTTAGCGGTAATTGTTTAGGGCTCTTAAATTTCTATTTAAAACTTTTAAATTGCTATTTAAAACTTTGAAATTGCTTTGTTCTCATATAACAAAGTTCCGTTTAATTTTTGATATTAGGGGTAAAATGAACTGCGTTTTTCTTAAATGTTTAAAAAATCAATAAGATAACTTCGCAAAGAAATTCACGTGATGTCAAATCGTATCGTTTACTTTCATGATCTACATTCGCAAACGTTTGATTACCAATACAAAGCACTCTGAATTCATTTTATTCCGAAATATTCAGCTGCAACATTGTTTAAAAGTAGGGCATTCTGCTTACACTACGTTAAGGGAATGGCATTTTAGCATTTTCCACCGTTCTATATTTTATTAGCAGTGAAATGGGCCATAAGAATTGCTTGTTTTCAAACCATAAAAATATACGATGTATTCTCGATTCGCTTACTATAGAAGAAATCTATACATTTAATGCATAAAGGATTACCTCGAGTATTTATTGCTTTAAAATTTCTGCTTTTAGGAAATTGCTTTCAATTTGGACATATCAACTTTATAATGTGGAATTTAAAATGCAAAATTCTGAAATACAATATTATTCGACTGTATTTGAAAAGTTAAAAAGTTGAGAGGTCTAGGCTTGTGGGTGCCAGAGATCTCAACGTGCATCAACTGCTCGACGGTTAGTAGCACTGCCCGGCTATAATTTTGCCAATTAATCCAACGCTGTTTTACCCCTGCAGGGCATTTTTATCATGTAAAATACCGCAATGCATGGGACTTGTGGTTTTACGTCATATAAAAGAGGAAAAAGGTTTAGGTTTTTTTACATCTATCAACCTTATTAAGCGTTTTATAATTTTTTCTAACGCTAATATCTTATACTGTTTGTATGGTGCATAAGAGCTCACTTGTTATGTTGCCTTTAAAATACGTTTTCTCTATAAAATACGTCGTCAATGACAACGTATTTTATATGCCTTTAAAATACGCTTTTCTCTATAAAATATGTCGTTGCCTAGCAATCTTCGCATTTTGTGTATCGTGACGCGTCTCAAATAATAATTTATTAGAATTTCTAATAATATATTAGTGTTAGAAAAAATCTTGAAGACAACTCGTGTTTTATAGTTTAAAAATCTCGGTCTATCAAATCCTCGGCTCACTTCGTTCGCTCGGATTTGAACTACGACCTTGATTTTAAACCTTCTATAAAACACTTGTTGTCTTAATAGCTGTATGATTATCGGCATATAAAAAATAATGATTCGTTATTGCTTTAATTGCAACCATATTTAGTTTAAGTATAAAGATTGATATTTTCTCTAAAAACTGCATCCTTGGTACGCTTTGATCACTGCTTTATTTGGTTTTTTAGGTTATTAAAATCTCAACGATTTGTCAATTTTAGTTGATACCATAATAAAATATTAAAATAATTGCATAAAAGTCTATATTTCTGAACTCGCAATAAATCCTCTATCCCAATATTGTAAGACATACAGGATGTTCCATTTAAAATAATTTGCATGCAGATTTCAGTTTATCAGAAGCCACAGTACAGTACCGACCTATCTATTTTATTCAGAATGAGCAGTAACACCCACATAACGAATATAATAATACCTTTAATGGTGATTAGCTGTTTCCATACTTTTGCTTCTCACCATTTATATTTTAGGATTTAATGGTACGAATAAAAACTATGTAAGTTTATAAATTTTGCTAAAATAATAAAGCTGCTGTTCAACTTACGGAAAATTTTAGGTAAAGCTGTAAAGTTACACGAAAGAGTACTTTCTTCTTAAGAGTTTCTTAATTAGATCTTCAAGTATCGTACAATTGGGTAAAATTATCTAACGTGTATTATCTTTTAGATAATTTCTCCAGTGCAGGTGTATTTTAAATGAATATTGCTGCAAAAGTTGAAATAGTTAAAATGGAAATAATAAGGATTTCAAGAAGAGAAACTGACAATGTTAAGAAAACAGTATAAGACGTTTTTATTTGCTTCTTTAAGTAAATTATTAGCATGCAAATTTAATTAAACACCTTGTTGAAGGTCTTTAAATATTATAATTTTAGATTATAGGCAATTTCATTTTAAGGAGATTACAACACGTAAGTATATGTAAACTTATAGTAATAAGTAAATATCACCTTACAGCGAAGGATTCATTAGTGAAAAGATCAGGATGTATGTATACGTATTAAGTTATTTGTACAAAGAATTTTGAAAATATAGATTTTCGCTTCGTATAGCTTTCTTGAGCAAATAAACTGATTTAAGAAAAACTCACAGGATAATACGGACAATAAAATTTCCAAGTTTTGATAAAACACTTATGGGTCTATTGTTACAGGAGCATACTACTGAGTATACTCCTACATGTCCAAATAATCAGTTTAAACTATTTACTAAATGTAGGTACATGTACAGATTGTAAATAAATTGGGATGTTACACAAAATGTGACATTCAGAACCTTCTGACTATGGAAATAATTTTATGAACTAATGTTATAAAGGAAAATGTAAGGTAAAATACATCAGAATATGGCCCTAAATCATTTTTTACTCAACAATATCCAGAAGGCAATTCACCAATGGTGTTGAACAGAATAATCAAAAAAGGCGATTTTGTGGAGTGGTTGCAGAAACTAGCATGTGTATTTGCAGTAATCCTCAATTAGGAAGCTTCATAAAACATAAGTAATGTGTTTACTAAATTTTCGGGTTCGATGATTAAAAGTTCGGAGTAAGATCTGAATCATATATCATTTGATCTTACGACTTGTTAGATAACTTTGTTTTATAAAACCAAAAGCAAAGATTTTCGGTTAATATTCCTTAACCATCATTTAAAAATATTTTAAGCAGTTTTAACAATAATAAATAGGAAATGATTGCCAAGTAGTTCTAACTGACAAATTAATAGAACGGTTCATTTCATTTGGCTCGTACATTTAAAATATTATTTTCTTCATTATAGCAGCCTTTCCTTATCATAATATAATATGTACAATATGTGTATTGTGTATACGAGGTTTGGCAGACAAATAATGAGACTGATTTTCTTTTAACCATGAATTTTATTCTTTTTACAAATTAAGGTAGTTCCTCTTCGGCAGTTACACACCGGTGGAGGCGTTTTTTCCACTGTTCATAGCAGTCCTGGAAAGCTTCTGCTGGAATGCCTTTCAACTTGTCGGTTACGCTCTTCTGTATATTATCCAAAATACTAAAATGGCGCCCTTTCAAATGACTTTTCAACCGGGGAATAAAAAGAAAACACTAAGACTGAGATCCGGCCAATATGAGGGCTGGGGAACCGCAGGAATGCATTTTTCTCCCAAAAATACGTCGATGGAGACCGCCGTGTGACATGGGGCGTTATCGTGGTGCAGCATTCAAGTGCGTGCAATTCCGGGTCGCGCACTTACTACCCTCTTCTTGAGCCTTTCAAGGACTTTCCCATAAAAAGGTTGATTGGCAGTTTGTCCTGGCGACACAAATTCCTGACTGTTAAAAAACCAAATGAGCATCAATTTGATTTTCGATTTACTCATCCTTGCTTTCTTAGAACGGAGAGAATTTGCAGTGTGGCACTCTCGACTTTGGAGTTTTATCTCGGGGCCGTACTCAAAAATCCTTGATTCATCACCTGTGATCACACGACTGAATAATTCAAAAGATCAAGACACACACCCTTCCGATTGGCTTTCTGCACAGCCATGAGGTTCTTTGGAACCATCTTGATACACACTTTTCTCATACCCAAATCCTATGTTAAAATCTGATAGACGGTAAACTGGTTTAAATTTAACTCACTACTGATTATTCTCAACGTCAATCGACAGTCTGATATCACAAGGTCCTCACTCTTTCCACATTGTCGTCCGTTTTTGAGGTTAAAAGCCTTCCCGCACAAAGTCCGCCTTCCACTTCTTCTCGGCCTTCTAAAAAGGACTTGTTCCATTTGAACACTTATGCCCTAGATGGAGTACTTAACTTTTCAGAGGTCAGAGTACGGGATTCGCCAAGCTTTACACAAAATTTGATAGCACAACATTGCTCACACTTTTGCCTGTCCATTTTCGTAACGCACCTCACAAACACAACTTCACTTCAGACGCTCTCAAGAATATGGTAGCAACTGCAACAAATTCAAACTTGTACTGAGTCTATTTCAGGGGTTATTCTAACTGTCGTGTGAGGAGGGAGGCAGCAGCGTTTTCGGTTCGCGCACTTTGTTGCCAGTTTCATTATTTTTTTGCCAAACCTCGTACATATCAATTTGTGTCAGAATTCGTGTTTCTTTTCCTGTTATTAAATAATGGAAAATTACTATACGATGGTTGAACTGGCTAAAATGTATTTTGTTTATAGATGGGTAAATGGTACCAGCACTCGGGCGCGACATCTGTACCAGGATGTTTCTCTCTTATACATCAACGTCTGCGTGGGAGCGGTCTGCGTTCTTATTTATGTTTTATTTAAAAAAATGAGGATTGGAGAAATTATAACACCCTATATGTTTAAAGAGACTGTTTATTTATTTCTGGTTGTTGTGTTGGCCGATGCATTTTGGAGACTTATTTTTGAATACACTATACATATAATTACATATGTATTTTCAAGTTTTATTAGATAACTAGATGATCTGAAAAAAGTTAATGAAATTATTTAGTTGCGGAAAAAACAATTTGACCACCATAATCAAGCCGAACTTCCAGTTTATGTGTTGTAATTATTCAGTGCTCTATAAATATAATTTAAACTTACAGATATCCTAATTAAAAAATACCTTCTTCTTCTTCTTTTTCTTGTTTTATGCATTAAGCATTAAATATATTTAATTATAGAAAGCTATAGTGCTTAATGTTCGCCAGAGTGGTAAAGGCATTCGACTACAGCACTAGCGGTCTCGGGGTCAAACCCGAGTCGGATGCTTGACAGATGGCCTACCCAGCCACTAAAAATAATTGGGAAGCGTAAGACAATGGTGGAATAGGAAAGATAGGCGGTTGTCGAATGTATGGTGCTTACCACATCACCCCGTACGCTTAGCGTGCGAGACAACTGGGTCTGAAAGCGACTTTAGACCTTAACCTTCCATATTGCCGCTCATACTCCCTCGCAGAGTGTCAGTGCCGGTACCTTTCTATAGTGTTTAATATAAATGCATATACAGGGTGGTCCATTAGTAATGGTTTACTGACCAACAGTAGATTCCTGATGCCAAAATATTACGATTTACCTAAAATTACCTTAGTCCAAAAATTAATATTTAGGGAGATACAGGGTGTCAAAGTCGAAATTATAATTTTAATTTTCTTTTGTAATTTCAGAAGGTTTCGGGATATTGATATGAAAATTTGCGAAACTATTTTTTTTTAGGACGGGAAATAATAATCCGTTCTCAATTTTAATGCAGCTCTTAAAATAACGTTATTTTTACTACACCTAATACCATAAAAATACTTCAAACTTTTTTGTACTTGAAGTTAGGGATCTAATAGAAAAATACAATTGCCTCATATTTTGTACACAAAAAAGGTATACTATTTCAATGTCTCTAAAATAAACCGTTTCCAAGATATTTGCAATTGAAGTAAGTGATGCTACATTTTATTCGTTAAAAAGAGCATTACTTTTGCGGTGCACATAAAAATTAGAAATTTTTTAATGACAAATATCCTACTGATTTACTATTTCTCTGTGTCCTATTACTTGTTTTTGCTAAGAATATGTCAATTTTTTGTTTTAAATGTAAGGCTACTCGTTATAGACTGCTTAAGAAGTGAATAAGGCGCTACATAGCTTACTTCAATAGCAAATATCTTGGAAACGGTTAACTTTAGATATTTCTAGACCTTTTTTGTATAAAAAAGATGAGGCAATTGCTTTTTTCAATTAGATCTGCCCTAACTTTAAGTACAAAAAAGTTGAAGTATTTTTAAAGTATTAGGTGTAGCAAAAATAACGTTATTTTAAGAGCTGCATTAAAATTGAGAACGGATTATTATTTCCCGTCCTAAAAAAAAATAGTTTCGCAAATTTTCATATCAATATCCCGAAACCTTCTGAAATTACAAAAGAAAATTAAAATTATAATTTCGACTTTGACACCCTATATCTCCCTAAATATTAACTTTTGGACTAAGGTAATTTTAGGTAAATCGTAATATTTTGGCCTCAGGATTCAGGAATCTCCTGTTGGTCTGCGAACCATTACTTATGGACCACCCTGTATATATTCCTAGTTTTACCTTAAAAGTTTTAGAAATTATTGTGCTGTATTATTTAGAAACACTACGTATACATCTGAATGTTGAATTTTATTGTCTTTTTCATCATAAAAACACAAATAAGTTATAAATTCATCAATATTATTTACATATCTTATATGATTTCTTAGAGTGAGAACGTATTCTTTATCTGAAAAAGGTTATCTGTTTGCTCTCGAATTGGGTGTTTTATCTAGTAACGTATACTAAGATGATAAATCAGACTAAGCAAAGTATGTAAATTAATTTTTTTTTTTTCAGTTAAAGAAAACGTATTATAGCATGCATTGCCAAATCGATCGTTAGAAAGTTAATTTGAAAAAATGAGTGTTGCAAAAACAGCTTCGGAATGTGATGTGCCATCTACAAAAGAAAAAAGTTCCCAGTGGCCGCAATTTCTAGTATTGTTTTCCGGTAAGACTATTTGGATTGCTACTTTTGTTTATTTTGTATGCTGCATAAGTAACGTCATATGAAACACAAAACGAGATATTTGCATTAAATTGGCAATAAACAACAGCGTAAGTAAATGCGAGAAAAAATATTGGATTTATTTTCTATTTTGTACGTTTTTACATAAATGTTTATAGCTTCAAACTTAAAAAAATATCTCACATCTACTCTTATTGGGTGAAAATATAACTAATAATAACGTTATGTGCAGTTTGACTTTGTCAGGGCCGACACCAATAAAAAAAACAATATCAAAATTGGCCTTCACGGTTTATTTACACGTAAAAAAGTATTACTTACAATTGCACATGTTGCGTAGAAAATTGGCTACATAAAATTGTACCAAAAATTTGAGTTTAATAAATCAGGGATAACATTTGACGTATTTGTTTAGCTTCACTTTTGGCCATCAGTTCCGGTTTTCAGTTGGGATGGCCTTCTCCATCAGTTTTGAAGCTGTTGTCTGGAGATTTAGGATTCAATGTAAATGAAGAAGAGGCATCATATATTGTTATGATAGCTCCACTGGGATATGTAATCGGTAGTCCTCTCTGTGGATTTATTCTAGACAGACTGGGAAGAAAAAATACGCTACTTCTTTTATCTGTACCCCAAATGGTCTCTTGGATATTAATTGCTACTGCAGGTTGTGTTCCCGTTTTATATATAGCACGATTAATTACTGGTGCAGCAGATGGAGCTTTATTTACCTCGCTTCCTATATACATGTGCGAAATATTAGAATCAAAAGTAAGAGGAACTGGGGGTACGACTTTTTCTTTGGGCTTGGTAATAGGCATTCTTATTATAAATTGCTATGGATCATACGTGTCTATTAGAACTGCTGCGTATATATCTCTTAGTGCACCGATATTGTTCCTTCTTACATTTATTTGGATGCCGGATTCTCCTTATTATTTATTAATGAAACAACGTACTGATGATGCTAGGAAGGCATTGAGAACATTAAGAAGAATGGAGAATGTCGAAGATGAACTAGCTAAAATAGCTGCAGATGTACAGAGACAAATTTCTGAACCTGGCAGCATAAGAGATATTTTTACTATTAAAACTAATTTGAAGGCATTTCTCATTATTTCGTGTTTACGTACAATGCAACAGTTCTCTGGTCTCTCTGCTCTTGCGTTTTATGCTCAAGTTATTTTTAAACAAGCCGGTGGTGGATTATCGCCAGCTCACTCTAGTATTATATGTTTTGGAATCCAAGCCGTGGTCACCTGTTTTAGTTCAATGTTAGTAGATCGATTTGGTAGGCGACCCATGAGCATATTATCAAATATAGGCTGTTCCATTGTACTTATTACTGTAGGCCTCCATTTCTCTTTTCAGCGGGTAGGTTATGATGTATCTTACGTTTGGTGGTTGCCTATTGTTGGAATGGTGTCGTATTATGTAATTTGTTCGGCAGGTGTACTTATGATACCTACCTTAATGACCGGAGAACTTTTATCTGCCAGTGTTAAATCTAAAGCATTAGGTATTATTAATATTTATTTCGGTTTGTGCATGAGTGCTTCATCAAAACTGTTTCACTGGTTAGATAGCCAGTTTGGTATGCACATGCCTTTCTTCTTTTTTGGTACGTGTTGCTTAATAGCAACGGTATTTTGTTACTACTGTGTTCCTGAAACCAAAGGGAAGAGCCTCGAAGAAATACAAGAAATTTTAAAAAGAAGAACAAGATCAAAACAAAAGACGGATGATACTAAAGTGTAAAAACGTATTTTTATGAGTAGAATTTGTTTAGAGGAATCAATTTGTCTGGTAAATTAGATAATTTATCTGTTTTTTAAACTTTACAGGTTCTTTAAGATAAAGATTTATTTAAAAATTCACTTAAAACACCTTAAGTTGAATGTGTTAAATATCTTAATAACTTAAGATTATAAACATTAATATTATTATATACTATGGCATTCTGCAGAGAGTGAAAAAAAGGTTAGAAATCACAGCTTTTCTACCACAATGTTTGGAGACAGAAAAATCTCTAACCGTTTTGACAGGAAAGCTTCGATTTCAAACTTTTTCCACCCTGTACGTGTGTACGTAAGTGACAATTCGTTGTGCAGATACTTAATAATACATCTGTGTAATATAGCTTATAAAAGACATGTAAAGTGTTTTGTTATTAAACGAACTAAAAGGTCTTACCTGCTTCATATGAATGAACCCATTATTTTAAAAGAATTAAATCAGTTATTCCAGATCATTCTCGAAGTTCTGTAAGTACTTCTTCTCTCGATTTAAGTAATTTGGATTTTTCTTGTCACAAAGGAAAGGCATATCTTTGTAGAGGTAGATAATTTGAATCCAAACCTCTTTTTCTTGGGCCAACATCCTGTGTATTCACTTCGTAATAACTTTTATACACAACAACTGGCATATGATCAGACCGGATAAAGATGTTTACTTTAAAATGTAGAAGGTTGTGCTTACGCATATGTTTAATAGACTACTGTATACAACAACAATAGCCCAAAAATGAATATCGTTTTTGACAAGATTGAGTTTTGAAATGTCAAAATAAACATAATATCTGTATAACATTAGCAACTATCTGAAAACTCGCAATTGCTTCTTAAAGCAATGCCCACAAAAGGAAAAATAAGGCAAACTAATAAAGATGGACCAACCACCTTCGGCTGAAAAAAGTCAATTATGGCCACAATATCTAGCGGGATTTACAGGTATGTTGTTTAATAAAACTACAGATGCTGAATATTAAACAAAGAAATGTTTAGCCACATTTTTAGCTTTAAGTTGCGGGCTTCATTTCGGCTGGCCTTCGCCTGCAATACCCAAACTTCAGGCAAAAGACTTGCAATTTACTGTAAGTCAAGAAGAAATTTCTTATATAGTCATGGTAAGTCCATTGGGATATTTAGTGGGTTGTCCTGTTACTGCTATAATGTTGGATAAAATTGGAAGAAAACCGTCGATTTTAGTATTAGCAATCCCTCAGATTATTGCGTGGTTGCTGATAGCGCACTCAACAGGAGTTTATATGTTATATGCTGCCAGAATAACATCAGGTTTATCTGGAGGAGGTGCGCTTACAACTGTACCTGTATATCTATGCGAGGTTTCGGAACCAAAAATTAGAGGTGCATTAGGAACTGGTTACGCTGTCGGAGTGGCACTGGGTACACTTTTAATTAATTGTTATGGTTCATACACACCACTAAGAACGTCTGCCTATATCTCAATTTGTGTACCATTGCTTTTCTTAGCTACTTTTTCATGGATGCCGGAATCTCCGTACTTTTTTCTGATGAAAGGTCGCATAGAAGATGCACGAGAAACTTTAAAAAAGTTAAGAAGGATGAATGACGTTGAAGCTGAATTAACCATGTTAATAATAAATGTTCAAAGACAAATTTCTGAGCCAAAAAGTATAAAAGATGTATTCACACTTCGAAGTAATGTAAAGGCGTTTTTCATTGTCATTGGTCTTCGAACGCTTCAGCAATTTACAGGAGGTGCTTCTATTAACATCTATAATCAAATGATTTTCGAAAAAGCAAATGGCATTCTGTCATTTGTTATATCATCAATTATTTACAACGTAGTCGCAGTTTTAGTATCTGCAGTTTGTTCGATGTTAGTTGATCAATGTGGAAGAAAACCGTTACTGATTTTTTCAATAGTGGCTACTGGAATATGTCTTTTAGTCGAAGGGCTCTATTTTTATTTTCAATATTATAATTACGACATGTCAAAGTTTAGATGGTTACCCTTAACTATGATGATATTTTACGTAATATCTCGGGCAGCTGGATTGATGCCAATTCCAACCCTCATAGCAGGAGAACTTTTTTCTGCTAGTATTAAAGCTAAAGCTATGGGGATGGTGAATATATATGTCGCACTGTGTTTTTGTGTTTCAACAAAACTATTTCAATGGCTAGCGGACACGTATGGTATGCACTCGCCTTTTTTCGTGTACGTTTTCTGCAGTGCAGTTGGAGTATTATTTGTACAATGTTGTGTCCCAGAGACTAAGAAAAAAACATTAGAAGAAATTCAGCAAAAACTAAAAGGTAATCAACGCAATGAAAATGGGTAATTTCGTTTTCGATTTGACAACTAAGTTAAACTTACAATTCTGGATTGATTTATAAATGAACTTAGCTTAGTAATGCATGAAGAATGATTTTATATACTAGAGCAGTAATGATAACAGTTTGGCTATTATTATGTCTAAGTTGTTAAAGTTAAATATAACCATGTAATGACTATAGAATAAAACTCACACCATGGAAGGTAAAACATCTGCATTTTATAACCAGGAATAGATATTATTTTATCCAAATATTATTTCATTGTATTGACATTTATTTTCATACAAATATAAAACAATGCAGTGGAAAGCAGATTGATCAAAGAATAATATTTCAGAATCTATGTTATTCATAAGCGTTTTAAAAATACCGTCTTATTTTTAGCATTTTTGTAGCTTTACAAGTAACTTTAATACACTGTTCTTAACTTATTTTGTAATTTAACGTCGATTTATATCGAACAGATTTATGAACATACCTAATACGTGAAATTCTGTCTAAATATAAATACAGTCAGTAACAGTTTGTTAATTATTGCGTCAGACTTTATTTTTAAATTTTCAGATGTGTTCGTTTCAAACTCTAGTATATTTATGATAAAGACAAGAATTTCATGGTATCCCAATACAGAAAAATTGTATAACTTCATTATTCGTGCGCCTATTTCGCTTTGCAGTGTTTGAAAAAGAAGAAGATTTAGAAATTAGAAGTCACCTTTAATTAAAAGGTAAAGGCATACCGGTATAATGTTTTTTGCATGATATCTTTGAATACTAAATTATACCTTATACTAACGATAAGAATTTACTCTTCCAAGTTATGTATATGATGTTTGGTCACTAACACTGTAATGGGAACAACTCGGCTAACTCCTAGAGACCTGTTTAAAATAGTAAAACTATTTCGACGTACATGTTTGTTTTGAATGCGATTGGTAGGTGGCGCGAATGTTTAAATCTAAACATAAATCCAAGCACGAAACCAAAACAAGAAATTATTTGTTAGTTATATTCTTTATCTTTTCGTATATGAACAGATAACACAATAATTTGATTGAAAGCTAAATAATTTTGGTTTGAAGCGTTCGTTTAAACCAAAAACCTTTGTTATAAATGGTAAAGGTTACTACAGATATAATTAATTTGCCATAGAAATGAAGACAATCTTGTGTCAAGTTTCATACTTCACACTCGTGCGATAAACTAAATAGCTTTACATATTGTTTTTTTGACGGCGTAAAAGCTCACTTACTCACGTAGAATCGTAGAAAAACAACTTTTATTAATGCCTATGGTAAGACTATTTAAGAAGAATTGACAACAAACAAGAGATCTATAGTAAAAAATTCAATTTATCATTTATCAAGGATATCTTAAAATATTAAGCAGCATTGTTATGTTACTCATCTACACTTCGTTCAAGAAATTAGTTTGGTTCTGTCAGTTATTTATAATATAATGCTGTGACATTGATTAAATAAGGGTTGTTTTGGTATTACGTTAATATTATTTTCAAAAACCTGTAAATAACAAATCGGTTTCAATATTGGTTAATTTCATTTGCCGAATTTAAAAGTAATTTTACTTGATTTTTTTAATCTATTAATTCGTATTTTGACAAAAATAATTTATTAAATTTTGTGCATTGATGCCAATAATTTTATTTTGCATATAGGGGAAGGAAGGGTAAAGTGGCCACTCTAAGGTTTGGTGAATTTTTAAGGAATCTTAGTAATAGAAAAAATTATAGAACAGTGTGGCAATACCTACCCCAAACACTTAAGTACCGATTGCTAATCACTTATTTTTAGTTTTTTAACTTATAAACTTTTTATTGATTTTTTTTTCAAAAAAGTGCGAAGTGGCCACTTTACCCGACTGGGTCGATAAAGTGGCCAGGGCCTGGCCAGTTTACCCGCATAGGTAAATACACACTACCTACATATTGCTCTATATTGAATATTTAATTGGTTAACACATAAAATACAACATATTATTAGAAAAAGAGCGTTATAAGAAAATATTAAGAATATGGCAGTCTTTTTTTGAAGAATTCACACTCATTTTAATGAAATGTTAAGAATGTGGCAGTCATTTTTTGCAAAACTCGCACTGGAAGTCATCGTCCTCTTCCTCGCATCCGGCGCATTCTTCCTGGGTAAACAAATCGAGCACCTAATCCACCCCTCGTTTTCTTTGGACTTGGAATAGGCTTCATCTTCTTTAGTGGCCACTTTGCCCGAAATGACATCATTAAAAAAACTGTGGTCTAGCATCGAACATTCATGACCTACGAGTTTCAAACACACATCATTTAAAAGCTTATTTTACGCTGAACAAGCAGCACTAGAGCAAATAACTATGACACTACTCGTTATTTAGCTATAACTAATGATTTAAACCACTTACCTAAAATCAGGCAGTCGAAAAACAGAAAGATCCGCCTCAAATCGAAAGTTGTGATGCCTCACGCTTGTTAGTCACAGACAACACTGACAACATCTAATGTGAGTGTTTCACCCGATTCCTGCGTGGCTGCAGCACTCTACAGCAGAGCAATCGCAGATGACCACTTTACCCGCCATGGCCACTTTACCCACCTTTCCCCTACACTCCACAGATTTTATAACATTTCTAACCTAGAAAATTTAGAACTTTGTAAATCATATACATACAGTGTGTTTCTTGGTCCTTTTATCATATAAGATTACAGGATATAAACTTCACCTAATATTAACGTTTTTTTTGCTAATTTAAAAATTACACTTGCTATACTTTTAGCTTACGTCAATCTTCATAAATTATTGTAGACTTTAAAATGCAAGAGCTAAAGATATTTTAAATAAAATAGAAAACAGCTGGACAAATTTAGTTCGTTTTTAAGTTACAATGTATTTTAAAATCTATTTTTAGATCGAAGTATAAATATTTTATTAAACAAATATATAGTTTTTAAATATTAGTTAAATTAAAATTAAAATCTTTGATAATAAGAAGTAAATACTGTTTTCAATTTGACAACTTTGTAATTTATTTTGCTATCATTTAACACAGTTTGCTAACTTCAAAATTATACAAATAAGCTAAAATTATCTATCTATTTTCCTTTATATTTAAAATATTGTTACGTTTGCATTTTAAAAACTATGAGAACTGATAAAAAATGTAAACATGTAAACTAAAATCTAAAATCCTTTAACTCGGGTTAAAGTTTATACTAATTAAAAACCCTATGACGCAACAATAAATAGACTCACTGGAGACATTCAGGTATTTGTTTCTGTCCGGTTTCTTAAAATTAATTTAACTAAAGGCCTGTCTTTCAATCTCCTAATAAATTTATCCTCCTATTCTTTTCTGTGGCAACTTTCGTTAATACAATCGTTTCCATAAAAAATAGATTGAAAGACGGTGCTTAAAGGTTACAAGTGTCAATAAATTGTCAATGTTTTGAAACATAATTAAGGCTTTGTGAATTCGAATTCTATAATTATTTTCGCACTCCCGGGAATAAAAAGCTAATTTAATCCCTCATTTCAGGGACTTAAGTTCAATTTCAGTCCCAGAGGGATTAAAAATGATACAAAATCCCTAGGGACTAAAGTAAAAATAAACAAGGTGTTTCCATAACAACAGAGTAACATACAACTGAATAATCGACTGCTATTGTATTTAGAAAAACAGTGTTACTATGGGGAATTTGAACGACAATTTCCATGAAATTTGTATTGTCAAAATTGTAAGATTAATTCTTCTTTTACGCTATTATGGTCCCATATGATACGGAAGTGCGAAAAATAGCGTATACACCATAGGACTAAAGTGCATTCAATCCCTCAGTTGCAAGGACGGTTTTAGAACATATTTTTTGGGGGGGGCTACTAATTTTTATAACTGCAAAAATTCTTTATACACGAAAGATTACTTCAAAAATTACTTAAAATATTTTTTCGACTACCATTTCCTGAAGGAGGCTATTATTTGACACTTTCCATACGTCAAAAGCACGTTGTTATTGCATACTATGCAAAAAAAATTTGCACACATCTGTCACTTTTTTACATGCTTCTGTCAAAAGTGTTCAATTTAAAATGATTTTTAGTGAGATTTCAATTTGAAATGACGTTGACGTTTTTGTAGTCTTTTTTAGCACAAATATGTGGTAGTCGAAAAAATTAGTATGCATAAAACTCGTATCTAAAGCTTCTTGTTTGCACTTGTGAGATTTAAAGAATTCGCCTTCGGCTCATTCTTTAAAGTTTCTCACGCGTGCAAAAAAGTGACACTTTAGCTAGTCGTTGTATAAATTTTTTATTAGACCTGCATCATAATCTTTGTATTTCAAACTAATAAGCGTGTAAAAAAGGACGATTAAAACACGCCGTGTTTTAAAGGTTGCCTAGGTAATAACAACGTTTTATAACAAATTTACATAACAACCAAACAACAACTGCTAATCATCTCTATGCAACGTGATGCGATCCACACGTCACCTTGTAAAATGAATATAAATTTTTCAATTTGTTACTCTAATTTTTACAATGTAATGAAGTGCAGGTAGGTATAATAAAAAATAGCGTATAATACACGTGTATAAGAGCCTTTAAACCACTTGCGCCGCTAAAAACACTCGGCGTTGCCTCGTGTTCTTAAACCCGTCGCGCGTGCTTTAAAAGCTTTCTTATAGACTTGTATTATAATATACTTTTAAAATGATGGATGGTAGTTTTGGCGATTGTTATTTTGTAGCACATGATAGATTCTGGGGGGGCACACCTAAAAATTTCCGGAAAGAATTAATGCTCTTGTGAGATTATAAGTGAAAATTCTTTGCTCGAAGGCAAGAAATTTTATATCAGAATTATCTAAAAGCAACAAACCTGCGTATTATAGTCAAAACATGTATCATGAAAAAATTACACCACTAATGGTGTTCGACACTACTTTCACAAATAAAACATATTGCTGACTCAGCCTCGGCTGTGTAAAAGAGGCATATAAACCAAAAGGCTTTCGTTCAAACAAAATTTGAAACTTTCCTTACTTTCGGATATAAGGTAAAAATGTAGATTCCGTGTAAATGCGATCTTTGACACGATAAAGATTCCTATTTTCAACATCTTGGAAAAACTCGATCCCCATTATGGAAACCCAAATTTTTCCCTCTCTAACAAATATCCCTCAACTTTATTAACTATTCCTCTTCAATCGGTGCGCAACCGTAAAATTTTGTGTATGGCTTGAAAATTCTGTTTTATGATACCACCTAATTGCTTTTCTGAGGGGCGAAACATAACTAGCCATTTGATCTGAGAGATCTTCACGATATTTTCCTATATTATAATCCAAGATAGCCATTGGCTTTATCACATCTTCTCTTTTGCGATTCTTCTGACCTGTACCTTGAAAATCTATAGTGCTAAATACACTTCTCTCTTATCCTTCCATTTAGCCGCTACAAATAAATTCTTATTTTCTTTCTTGAGTATTCACATGCATAAACACTTGAACCTAATACAGTAAATGTACATAAAAATGCACAAACCACAAAAATGTTAGCACGTGCTTTCTGGCCGTTGCAGAGCAGCTGATAGACAGCGCAGGTAAATTATTTTGATACGATTGCATTATTAGGTATTCCTAGAATGCCACATGCAATTTTCAAGTCATTACTACAGTGCCAAGAAAATATATTCAGAACTATAACACCGCGTTAAAATTTTCGTGGGACCTACCGGAGGTACTCAAGGCAGTGAACATGTAACATTAGTTTAAATGTAGAATGTAGATCCATTTTTGGTCAAGAAATAATAAATAATTATTAAACATATTTTCAGTATGTCCCGTTTGTGCAGTAGTTAACTTTAAGTTTACCTGCTTCGAACAGTGTGGGATTAAAGTATATATGGAATATATTAATTAAAACCGAAACAACCCAGTTTTCGAACAAATCCTCGAACACGTCGATTTTATTTTATGAAAATGCACATTTTTCCATTAAATTCGATTTTTGATCGTCATTTGTTTTCGAGTAATGACGTCAGAGAATTATTTTTAAATGGCACCGCCTAAATTTTTTTCGTGATTTCGATAAATCCTTTAATTCTGAACACGGCAACATAACATTGCATAAAAAAATTTTCGAACGAAAGACAAATGAAAATTAGAAAACAGAACGAAACAAAAGAAAAACTCCTGTTGCTAAGCAAATTAAAAGATCAGATTAAGTATTGGAACTGCCATCCATCGATTTCTTGACAATAAGCGAGCCGTCTTACAAATTTTTGTACATTGCCGATAATTTGTGGACTAATTCTGCGCATTTAAATTGTCTTTTGTTCGAAAATTTTCTTATGTAAGGTGTCAAAATTTTATGTTACCGTTTTCAGAATTAAAGGATCTATCGTAAACACGAAAATTTCTGACGTCATTACTCGAAAACAAATGACGATCAAAAATCGAATTTAATGGAAAAATGTGCATTTTCATCAAATAAAATCGACGTGTTCGAGGATTTGTTCGAAAACTGGGTTGTTTCGGTTTTAATTAATATATTCCATACTTTAATCCCACACTGTATAATAAATTATAATACTAAACTGCCGATGAGCAAGGAAGAAGTGCCTGCTTAAAATATTAAATAACCAGATTCAAAGTGTCATAATTTTTTTAACTGTCGTTTTATCATAGTGGCTTTTATACAGAAATTGTTAGTCTAATATTAGCGATTGTCCGTTTACTACAGAAAACACAGAAAAAATGAAATCAATGGATTTGGAACCAGCCGCTGAAACAAGCAAACTTTGGCCTCAATATGTAGCTGCCCTATCAGGTATGATTTCTGTTTTCTTATTTTTTATATATGATAACTATTATAATACAAATAAATAAAGCATACATCCAAATCAATGTTAAAATAAAACTATTACAGAAAACTATCTGTGTAGATATAAATAGATTTTAAGTTATAGGTTGTGGTTCCTTATAACTAGTAGCTAGCACTTTTCTACTACATTTGTTCCAATCTGGTATTTTATAACTTTGTTTTGCTGCGTTTATTAAAAGTGTATTGAAGAAAACCTATACATATGTCCTAAAATATATGAAACAAACAATAGTATATTGTGTTATTAGGAGTAAAAGTGTCATTTTGTGTGCCGAGTATGACGTTTGAACGACGAGCGAAGCGAGTCGGGCAATTTCATACGAGGCACAAAAAATCACTTTTTCTCCGAATAGCACATCTTATTTTTTCTTCAAACACATTGATTAAATGCAATTCAGCAAGAAAATTTTTCAAAATAGTTTACCCCTGATGCATTGTTTAAAACGTAACTTGCAGATATCACAATTTCGCTACGACGACTTGCTGTTTAGCGGAAAATTTGCTAGGTACTTTCATTTTTCAGAATTTAAAAAATATCCTAAGAAAGTTTTGATTGTACCTACTCTATGGTTGTACTTAAAAGATTAGAATATAAAGTTTATCTAATTTCTAACGCCTTGGTATTTTGTTATTTTTATTATTTTAGTGGCCAAAGTCACATATTTCTTACGCATTTCTTGTTGTATTAAGCAATTTGTAAGAAAACCGTTTCATTGTGGCATTTACAGCAAATTCTGTTGTTGTTCACGTCAAAGAAAAAAACCGGTTAGCTAATATTTTTAATGCGGAAAGAACCTTCATTTTGTCCTCTTTCGGATACGAGATAAAAAAGGATGTCCCGTGCCAGTGGTTGCCATTTTAATGTTTTTGATTGCATTGCAATTATTCTAAGTGCAAAGTAAGTTTTTAAAGAATCCCAAACTATACTATACAATATTTTGAGAAATCAATAATAAAACAATTTCCCATTTGTAGATAACACGGTATGCAGTAGGTATGTCGATAAAGGTTTAATAAGGGCTAATTATTCAAAATTTGAGATAAAAGTTTAAACATGGCAAGTATCGATTCTAAATTAAAATCAAATATGCAGTTTTATAAATATTTTAATAATAATTTGAAAAATATGTGGACATAAGGAACCTATAACTGAAATATTAACTATCTAGACAGTGGTCTCAGCCTGTGCTTCCATATTGCTAAAATTAATCGTAAAAGTTCTATCAAAGACTGTAGGCCATATTTTTCGAAACTGAACTTTAAAAAAGCTGCCCACCGACAGAACTTTCTTCAACCACATAAGTCTTTCTTACATAATAAATTAACATTATTATTAATTTCCAGCTGTGCTTATGACTGTGAGCTGTGGACTTCACTTTGGCTGGCCGTCTCCTTCAATACCGAAACTATTAAATGGCGATCTTCCATTCACTGTTAACAGACAGGAAATTTCCTACATAGTGATGTTAACTCCTTTAGCGTATATAATAGGAAGCCCCGTCACTGCATTTCTGCTTGATAGAATTGGAAGGAAAGCAGCTATTTTGGTTTTAGTGTTTCCTCAAATTATAGCGTGGATATTGATAGCGAATTCAAATCATATAGCGATGTTGTACGCTGCCAGGATCACGGCTGGTTTATCAGAAGGAGGTACTTTCACTGCAGTTCCTATTTATATAGGCGAAGTATCAGAATCCAAAATTAGAGGATCATTGGGTACATTTTTTACGTTAGCTCTTATATTCGGTAGCCTTCTAATGAATTGTTATGGTTCTTTCACGTCCATTAAAACTGCAGCTTACATATCGATTTGTTTACCATTGCTTGTTTTATTAATTTTCATATGGATGCCCGAATCTCCATATTATCTTCTTATGAAAGGTCAACAAGAAGAAGCTCGCAATTCTTTAAAACGTTTAAGGAGAATGAAAAATGTTGAAGAAGAGCTAACGAAGTTAACAAGAGATGTACAAAGACAAACATCGGAACCCGATAATATAAAAGACATTTTTATAATCAAAAGTAATTTAAAGGCTTTTATGATTTTGATTGGTCTTCGAACACTTCAACAATATTCAGGGGGTGCCTCTGTCAACTTTTACAATCAAGTAATTTTTCAGGAGTCTAAAGCCAACATATCTTACACTACATCCTCTATTATTTTCAATGCAACATTATTTTCAGTGGGCGTTATAGCTACTCCACTTGTAGATCGGTTCGGAAGAAAACCAGTATTGCTAATATCAACTCTAGGATCTTCATGCTGTGTTCTTGTTGAAGGAATATATTTTTATTTTCTAAAAATGGACTATAATTTATCGCGGTTTAATTGGGTGCCTTTAGCAGCTTTAGTGGGATATACAGTTGTAAGGGGAATAGGTTTGATGTCAATTCCGACTTTAATGGCAGGAGAACTTTTTTCAGCAAGTATTAAAGCTAAGGCGCTAAGTATCGTTAATCTTTATCTGGCATTTTGCATTAGTTCTTCTGCAAAAATGTTCCAAGTGTTAGATGATTCATTCGGTATGTATGCGCCTTTTTTCATGTTCACCATTGTTTCTTATTGCGGTCTTGTGTTTATATCTCTTTACGTACCAGAAACAAAAGGGAAGTCTCTAGAAGAAATACAACAAGAATTAAAGGGGGAGTCTATTTGATGTAAATAATTTTTAGCATATTTAATTATGTCAATTGATATTTTGTTCTTTTAATAGGTACATTATTAAACTCTAATATACACTACATCGTATTCACTGAAAACGTTATGAAAACCCAAATTTTTCCCTCTCTAACAAATATCCCTTAAATTTACTAGGTTGTCCCATAAGTCTTTGTGCATAATATATTAATTAAGAAAATAAAAAATTAGAAAAACCAAAAAGCATTTATTCCTCGAAATATAATCCATTATTTTGAGTAACATGTGTGCATTTTTGAGCCAGGAGCTGAATTTGATGTTGATACCACTCTGCTGGTTTGGAGGCAAAGAATTCTCGGCATGCGTTTTCTGCTTCTTGAAAATTATTAAATTGTCTGCCGCGTAAGAAATGTGCCATCGAACGAAATTAGCCATAATCAGACGGAGCAACATCCAGCCTATACGATAGATGAGGCAAAATTTCAACTCTTTCCATGTTTTCAAATTTTTCTTGCACCAAACGGGATCTGTGTGCTGGAGCATTATCCTGGTGCGTTAAGATTTGGTTCCTGTTGATGCGTGCGGGGTAACGAGCACGCAGTATTTCGTAAACTCTAGCAAGCTGCTCAGAATACAGTCTTGCAGTTCAAAGTGCAGAATTCCTTCGAAATTCCAGCAAACGCACAGCATTACCTTATGCCCGAAACGGTCTTGACGAACCACAGGAGGTGCATTTTTACGTCAAATGACCGACAGCAACTTGTTTTTGTCCTTGTTACCATAGGTCACTAGATTACTGTAAAAAGAAACTAAGAGAAAACTAGAAAAACTCTGCTAGTTTTTATGCACATGAACTTATCGGACAACCTAGTATTAAATATTCCTCTTCAATAGACGCAACTTTGATATTTTGTGTATGGCTTGAAAATTCTGTTATGTTTTCGTTAGTTACTACTTATAATATGGTCCAATTGGCGAGTCAGGTAATGCACGCCATCAATAAATTTTATGACATCATAACTTGGTACGTCTACATGATGTACAAATTTTATAACCTAAATTTTCTGTTTCGGCATTAGAATGACATTATTCTAAAGAAAATAGCACGCATTTTGATGCAAGAATGAACTTCATTTTTAAACGAGTTTTTGTGATATTTTATTTTCAGAAATTGGTGATACTGTATCAAATAATACACAAAATACCTAGGCAACCATTATTGCTAGGCAACAAAAACGTCAAATGTCAAACTTCTGTCAACTGTCAAACAAATATCGCTATTACCAACCTACTATTTTACCAAAATTAAATACAGAGGATTCTGATTACAGCAAGGCAAATAAAATGAACATTGTATTTAATAAAGCATACTGTATTTCCGTACATAATAATTTGTAATGTGGCAGTGAGACACAAACAGCGGTTTTATTTTAATAGTTTAATAATAACTTGTAGGAAATAACTTTTGGTACTTGTAAGATTACTGGAGTCTATAAAAAGAAAAAAGGATTGTTACTATGCTACTACTTTTGAAATTGTGATTATAGCCCTTAAATAACTTCGGAAGAACAAAGAGTAATTAAGAATATTGGTGAAATTGTTACTTACGCCGGCAGTACGGCAGAGTGGGAGCGCGCGTAGTACTGCAATATAGAAAGGTAAGCCAAGACCTGCTTGGTCGGTAGTTGGATGGGTAACCACTCTGCTGCTCGGTGTGTCCGGCTCCCTCGACACCGTAAAGGTATAATAGGGTAATAGGGAAAGAAAGAAATATATATAATATTGGTACTTTGGCCTGGAAGATTTCATTAAGCGTGATTACGAATGAATTGAGATTTTGAATGCAAACTAATACCAAGATTCTATACTGATTCTATAAGCAAGTAACAGGCGCTGTTTAGTATTTTTTCTAGTAAGGAACTATGGTAGCTGGCATTATCCATAACGATTATCATGGTTCTTCTAAATTTATTAATAAATAATTAATGCTTAAACCATTTTAAAAAAATTTCCTGATTCATTTCACCGTGATAATCCGGATTTTTTGTATTCGATGAAAATATTAACCATGCCCCAGGAATGAAACCATCTGCATTGCCGGCATGCAATATAATGTACCTTAGAAAATAATACCGTAACAACCAACAAGTAAATTGCATATGATTATCAAATTATTTACCTTTTCCCTTCGGTTTTGATTCTTTTAACGCTTTTTGCACAACTATCCTGCCAGGACCTATCAGCAGAACCATTTTCAAAAATCCATGTTTCATCAAGAAACACAATTTGCCATGGATCAACAGCATTTAAATTTGATACGTAATTCTTTAAAAAACGAACCTTTGCAAAAGCTACGTGATTAAATTTCATAAGGCCTCGTCGGGAATCATTCCTTTTCCATCGAAACCCAATGCTTTTTAAAACAACATTTCAAGAGCTTAGACTTCGATCAAAGATACGCCTTTCTTTAAGAAACCTTGAGAGTGAGTCTAGGGTTATGTGTTGTCCAGTAATAATTAAAAAATTGAATTGTAAGTCCTCGTTAACTCAGGAAACTAATATTTTCCGTATCCATGGTATATAATTGACAGATTATTTATCTCATTTGAGGTTAACAATGGCGGATGGCGGGTAAATATGAAAAAGCGGGACGATATGAACATTTGCGGGTTTTTACCGTGCATGCTATCGACGTGACATCTACCGATAGAATTTAGAATCAAAATTATTATTTGATTATACAAAAATCTTCATTTAAGTGATTGATAAGTGTAATTATTTTTTAAAATTCAAGCAAATACGATTATTTTTTACATAAATTCATTACAGAAGTTATTTTTAATACGACAATTTGACATGTGTAATTTGAGGTTATATGTCAAAAACGTAGGTACGTATTAAATTATAACTATTTTTATTTAATACGAACTTCTCATGAATGCGGAAAAATAACTTGTGCCCTACGGGAATCTAACGGCATATTTCATCCCTTGGCTTTTGCTGCCCTCGCTCACTTCGTTCGCTCGTGCAGCAGAAATCTTCGGGATGAAATATGCCTATATCTTCCCTTATGACGCAATATACTATTACATCATCCTATAACGTTATCATGGTAATAACTCCTTAGCAACGAGTTATGTTATGATACATTTAACAGCACTAGTGCTGTAAAGCTTATAACGTGCTGTTATGGCTGTTTCACGTTACTATTTATGAATTGTCATTGAACTGTCATTGAACTGTCACTGGATGATGTAAACCGTGTTACGACACGCGTAACGTTATTTGCTGTTACATTACTCGAGATTTAAAAGAACTCGCTCCTTCGTCACTCGTTCTTTCAAACTTTTCTCTCGTAATGTAAAATGCTTCATAACGTTACTAGTATCGTAAATTACTATTACACACTATCTCGTATAGACACTTTTACTGCTTCACTAACTTCACAAACAGGTTTATTCCTTGGTTTCTTCCTTTTTGGACTACGTAAAAGTTTATTGGTTTTCACAGTTTGTGATATACAGCTAACAGTTTTTAGGCTTATATTTAATGCGTTCGAAACTCTCCATAAAAATGTACGAACAGGATTTTAGGGTATAATGAGCAAAATTATGTTATAAAATTATAATTTACGTCTCGTACAGCATTTAAAGGAATAAGTGGACCTCCGTGGTCACGTTCTTCCTCAAAATCATTTATTAAAGACGCAATAAGTTCTTTAGACTGTTTACTTAAAGGTTTTGGCATTTGTAGACAACTATGTACAATAATGCGACATGGTTTGGTTATGAAAAGAACTGTTTGTAATAATAATGAAGAAACACAACAAGGAAAAAATAAAACAACAAACGTTAATGACACATAACACGACCTGTCAAAAATTTGCAAGTGAAATTGGAAATTGGAAATATAAACATGCCAAAAATAATACTAACTTTACAAAAAATAAATATGAGCTAAATTAGAAAAAAAGCCCGATTTCTTTCTTATTTTCAAAAATGTATAGACTTTGTGATTAAACACGGCTGCCTAATCTTAGAAAACTACAAAAATAATTTATATTTAGCAATTACATTTTGTATTTTTTTTATGGCGCATTATTGATAACGCCGATCGTTGATCATGTGATTGATGACGCGCATTACCTGAATCGCCAATTGGACTATATATAAAAATTTTGATTTTGATATCCGTCAACATGACAGCATAACCCAACATTCCAGGGAACTAAATATCTTTATACATTTTAAAAACATGTAGTGCTGTCAATTCAATAACAAAAAAATGCACCAGATATTTCAATTTAGTGTTTTTCATAGCAGTGAATAGATAGTATATTTAAAAAACTCAATCCCACAACTACAATATTGACGAAAAACAGAGTGCCATGGTTAATGCCGTTTACAGCGCCACCAATCAAACAAGTCTGTCTGGTTGGCGTGGTGTGGTGTCGCTGTATTTTAGAGGTACACTCAGTGTCAATAGTACTTTGGCGGTAAATTTAAACGTGTAACATTGTGTATTTGCAAGTTTATTAATTTTTATTATGTACCTACGTTCTTATATAAATTTGTTAAAACTGTTAAAAGAAAATTTAGTAGACAAATACCAGAATTAGATTTGAGAAGAAAATAAATAAGGAAATTTTATTTTTATTTTAGATAAATTCTGGCTTCGGAATGAACAGTTTTTTCCCTTTACTTGCCATAGCGATAAAAGCGGTTAGAAGAAATGGATTCTATAAATAAATACATAAATAGCAAATACCTAATAGGTAAAAAATATATTTTGAGGTTAAGCGTAAGTTTCATTTTAAAAATACTTTTAAATTATCTATAAAATATATGCCTACCTTATTAGGAATAAGTCGAACAAAAATAGTCTTAAAAAGACTGATTTTTTTATAAAGAGGAACGAAAACAGAGAAAATTAAGAAACACAAACACGCGATAACCTGTCAAATTTGCTAGCTACTTTCACTTTTGACACGGAAGGTACAACGCCGGCAGGAGTAGGTATTGGTTTAAACTTTTACCGCCACGAATTTTTAAAATTAGTTGGCATATTTTCCGATGGACTTGTTTGCTTGGTGGCGCTGTAGTTTCAATTACTCCCGATAGTACAATTATTGTAGTTTTAAATTAGTTAAATGTAGTTCAATTTTTGGTCAGGAAAGAATAAATAATTATTAAACTTTCTCGCCATATTTTCAGTATGTCCCGTTTGTGCAGTATTTAGCTTTAGGTTTACCTGCTTCTATAATAAATTATAATACTAAACTGCCGATAAACAAGAGAAGAAGTGCCTGCTTAAAATATTAAATGACCAGATTCAAAGTGTCAATAATTTTTTAAAATGTCTTTTTATCATAGTGGCTTTTATACAAAAATTGTTAGTCTAATATTAGCGATTGTCCGTTTACTACAGAAAACACAGAAAAAATAAAATCAATGGATTTGGAACCAGCCGCTGAAACAAGCAAACTTTGGCCTCAATATGTAGCTGCCCTATCAGGTATGATTTCTGTTTTCTTATGTTTTATATATGATAACTGATAACTATTATACTACAAATAAATGAAGAATAGATCCAAATCAATGTTAAAATAAATCTATTACAGAAAAGTATCTGTGTAGATATAAAGAGATTTAAAGTTATAGGTTATGGCTCTTTACAGTAGCTGGCACTTTTCTATATCTGGTATTTTATAACTTACTTTGTTTTACTACGTTTTTATTAAAAGTGTATTGAAGAAAACCATGTACATTATTTCATAAAATACATGAAACAAACAAACTTTGTTATTATTTATTTTTCAAAATATTTTACACCCGATGAAGGTTTATGCATTGTTTAAAACATAAGATGCACATATCACAATTGTGCTGCGACGTGCTCTTTCGCATGATTTTGCTTAATATAAATTGCAACAAAAGTAAACTTACATACTTTCATTTTTCAGAATTTAAAAAAATATCCTAATAAAATTTTGGTTGTACCTGCTCCATGGTTGTACTTAAAAGATTAGCATATAAAGTTTGTCTAATTTCTAACGCCTCTTGGTGTTTTGTTGAGCAATTTATAAGAAAAACCGTTTCATTGTGGTATTTACAGCAGATTCTGTTGTTGCTCTTCATATTAACGCAAAAAAAAACAAACTTGTCAGCTAATATTTTTAATGTGGAGAAAGTTTTAATTTTATCCTCTTTCGAATACGTGATAAAACAGGATGACCCATGCCAATGACTTATTATTTTAATGTTTTTGACTGCATTGCAATTATTTTAAGTGCAGAGTAAGTGTTTAGAGAAACCCAAACTATACTATACAATATTTTGAGAAATCAATAATAAAACAGTTTCCCATTTGTAGATAACACGGTATGCAGTATGTAGAGTATATTATGGAAGTGTTTGATAGGGGTTAGTAACTAAACACATTTAATAGTCAGCCCCGATTAATTTTTATTTTCAAAATTTGAGATAAAAGTTTAAATATCAAGTATCGATTCCAAATTAAAATCAAATATGCAGTTGTACAAATATTTTAATAATAATTTCAAAAATGTGTAAACATAAAGAACCTAACTGAAATATTAACTATCTAGCCAGTGGTCTCTGCCTGTGACCGCATAAAACTAATCGTAAAAGTTCTACTAAAGACTGTAGCCATATTTTTCGAAATTGGACTTTAAAAAAGCAGTCCATCGACAGAGCTTTCTTCAATCACATAAGTCTTTCTTACATAATAAATTAACATTATTATTAATTTCCAGCTGTGCTTATGACTGTGAGCTGTGGACTTCACTTTGGCTGGCCGTCTCCTTCAATACCGAAACTATTAAATGGCGATCTTCCATTCACTGTTAACAGACAGGAAATTTCCTACATAGTGATGTTAACTCCTTTAGCGTATATAATAGGTAGCCCCGTCAGTGCATTTCTGCTTGATAGAATTGGAAGGAAAGCAGCTATTTTGGTTTTAGTATTTCCTCAAATTATAGCGTGGATACTGATAGCGAATTCAAATCATATAGCGATGTTGTACGCTGCCAGGATCACGGCTGGTTTATCCGAAGGAGGTACTTTTACTACAGTTCCTGTTTATGTAGGCGAAGTATCAGAACCCAGAATTAGGGGATCATTGGGTACATTTTTTTCGTTAGCTCTTATATTCGGTAGCCTTTTAATGAATTGTTATGGTTCTTTCACGTCCATTAAAACTGCAGCTTACATATCGATTTGTTTACCATTTCTTGTTTTATTAACTTTCATATGGATGCCCGAATCTCCATATTATCTTCTGATGAAAAGTCAACAAGAAGAAGCCCGCAATTCTTTAAAACGTTTAAGGAGAATGAAAAATGTCGAAGAAGAGCTAACGAAGTTAACAAGAGATGTACAAAGACAATCTGCGGAACCCAATACTATAAAAGACGTTTTTATAATTAAAAGCAATTTCAAGGCGTTTATGATTTTGATTGGTCTTCGAACACTTCAACAATATTCAGGGGGTTCCTCTATTAACTTTTACAATCAAGTAATTTTTCAGGAGTCTAAAGCCAACATATCTTACACTACATCCTCTATTATTTTCAATGCAACATTATTTTCAGTGGGCGTTATAGCTACTCCACTTGTAGATCGGTTCGGAAGAAAACCAATATTGCTAATATCAACTCTAGGATCTTCATGCTGTGTTCTTGTTGAAGGAATATATTTTTATTTTCTAAAAATGGACTATAATTTATCGCGGTTTAATTGGGTGCCTTTAGCAGCTTTATTGGGATATACAGTTGTAAGGGGAGTAGGTTTGATGTCGATTCCGACTTTAATGGCAGGAGAACTTTTTTCAGCAAGTATTAAAGCTAGGGCGTTGGGTATCGTTAATATTTATCTGGCTTTTAGCATTAGTTCTTCTGCAAAAGTGTTCCAAGTTTTAGATGATTCCTTCGGTATGTATGCGCCTTTCTTCATGTTCACAATTGTTTCTTATTGCGGTCTTGTGTTCATATCTCTTTACGTACCAGAAACAAAAGGGAAGTCTCTAGAAGAAATACAACAAGAATTAAAGGGAGAGTCTATTTGATGTAAATAATTTTTAGCATACCTATTTAATTATGTCAATAAATTGATATTTTGTTATTTTAATGTATTGTTAAACTACACCGTATTTGCTGAAAACGGCGGTAGTTTCAACCAACACCGTGTAATTACATGGTCCCTTTGTAAGGAACCTGAATATTTTAAATATGTATTTACACAATAGGATTCAATTTCTTCTGTAGCTTATAACTGATCGTAATCGTAATATTTATATGGTCACCATGTACGTTTGTTTACGATATTACCAAGTTCTCGGTGGATACGGTACAGAAATATAATCTAAATACAATTTTGCATTTGTAATTTAATATTTTTTTATAGGCAGTTTTACCAACTTTCATAATCTAAAATAATATAATAGAAAAATTAAATAAAAATAAGTATTATTTACTGCTATAGTAACTAAAATTATGTGTGCCTTTTACACTATTTGTCGTTGAAACGGACTTTTAGTTTAAAATAAAAATATGAAAGACTAGATAACAAGTAATTGATGGCGTTTATTCAACTTTGTATATTTGTTTGTTTATTTGTAAATGACAGGAATTTCAACGCGAAATTATTATATTTTAAATTATTTTATGCACCCATATACTGACCAATCAGAAAACAGAATTGACCTACCCTACACGAAATCATTTCGGTAAGTTTTCGATGACTTTGCAAAGAGGATTTCTTAGTAATAAATAACATTTTTCTACTCCCATGTATGAAGTAGTAGTTTCACATACTACTGGTCGCAGTACGTGAAGTCTTATTTTTTATATCATGTGTGAAGTGCAATGCATTTCTTATGAAGTTTATTTTACGCATTTCTGCCATAAGAGCCTATACACTTTTCGGCACGGGTAAACATTTTAATACATTTCTGTGCTTGTTTTTTGTTTGAACAACGAATTTGTGAAAACTGTCAAGTGAAGTGAACATTTGCTAATTTAACTCATTTTTTAAGTTTGAGGTCGTAGAAAAAGTATAGTGTGCAACACATGAGTCCTTTTTTACATTCGCGTACTTGCGAGACTCGCCTATGGTTCGTATCGTAAACTGTAAAAAGGTCAGCTTCACTTACTTGTTACACAATATACATACCTACTATTATTTTTTCTGAAATCGTCAAGAAAGCTTGTCATGACAGAACTCAAGTTGGTCATGAAAGTGTCACTTTACAAGACTAGTCACTTTCATGATTTTTACAAGACTCATCTGTCACTTTACAAGACTCATCTGTCATTTTTAGACTGCAATTGAATTAGAAATCGTCACTTATCTTATGAAACGTTTATTTAATATAATTAAAAACACTAACAATGAAATACAACAAATTATTAATTGGTATTAGAACTATTAAAATGAAAATTAATGTTAATGCTGCCGACACTAGTATTATGCACATTAGAAAAGTTTATTCCAGGTATATAATTCAAAGCATTATTATTTCTGTTTTCTGTTGCGTTAGCTATGTTTGACAACACTACTTTTTCGTTGACATCCATGTTAGGAATATTAACATTGTCAGCTACAGCAGTCTGATCAAATGCACTTGTTGAAGGAATTTCACTCGCGCTATTTTCCGTGAATGCACCTTGACCTTGCTGTATCTTTTTGGCAATTTTTCTTTTATTTTCTAATGATTCGGCTACATAGCCCTCCGCTACTCCTGTAGAAGACCATCCGCCGTGTCTTTTAAGGTCTTCTATGCCACTTCCACCATCAATCAACAAAGTTGCTGATGTTCTCCTCAAGGCATGGCCCGTATATTCCGCTGCATTTTGTAAATGAAGAAAACCAGCTATTTTAGCAGGTATCTTTCCGAAGGTATGAATTCCTACAGCCTGAATACTGCATTTACCTTGTCTATATGAAACAAATAAACGCCGGTGTGGTGTATGAGCAGGGCGAAGTGCTAGGTATTTTCTATATAAGGCAATATTTCCGGGTTCGCCAACATCGTCCAAAATTAAAAATCGTCTTCGTTTGTGAGTTTTCGAATCTGGAATGTTCACAATGAGAGTATCATTCTTGTCTTCAATGTCATCTAGAGTCATCTTCGTCAACTCATCGCAACGGCATGCTCCGGCTAGTCCAAAAATTAATACAACCTGAAAATATAAGCCGCCAATTTAGATTATTTTATAATTTATTTATTAAAACTACTTACTTTTAACAATAGGAAGTCGTGATCGGGAGCTTTTCGAAGAAACTCGTTTATCTCATTTCTTGAAAATACTCGGGACTTTTTTGCTTCATATCCTACCGATTTTCTTTTCAGATATGATTTTAACTTTAAATAATTTGCGATATTGATGTTTTCTTTAATTAACAGCACGGCTCTAAGCATTGAATAAATACTCCAGAGGCTTGAAGACTTGTAAATTTTACTTTCTCCAGCAAAAAAAGCCAGCATCACTTCTTCCGTAACTTGATTAACTTTTTTGTTATTACACCAGCTTTTGAACTTTGCATATTGTTTCTCATATCTTTCTTTGGACTTATCCGGAAGCAATTCTTCCACTGCAGCAGCAGCTTCTTCAATTATTCCAGTGGGAAGAGTGTTTTCCATATTATAAAGCACTTTACAACTGTTTACAACACAAATTGTGACGCTTAAAAAATTTGTTGACAATTCATTGTCATGGATATCAACTTCTCATACGACTCTGATGTTGATATATTTTTTCAGTTTAAATCTATTTTTAGTTTTTAGAAAAACGATATCAGAAAAAATATAATACATCACTGGTCATGAAAGTGTCTCTGCTTGACTCGGAGGCTTTAAAGAGATACTCGGACGCTACGCGTCCTCGTACTCTTCAATAAGCCTCCTCTTCTGCAAAGTTTCACTTTCATGACTTGTAATGTAATATACTATTATATAAAACAATCTAGTTAAATCCAAGGGCGGTTTTATAGAATCCATCATGTGCTACAAAATAACAATCGTCAAAACTACCATCCATCATTTTAAAATATTTTAAGTAATTTTTAAGGTAATTTTTCGTGTATAAAGAATTTTGACAGTTACGAAAATTAGTACCCCCCCAAAAATATGTTCTAAAACCGCCCTTGGTTAAATCCCATACGAGGATTGAAATTTTTAAATTAAGAATTCACGAGGGTAAGGACCGAGTTACTTTCGTAACATAGCCGAGTATTTCAAATCACTTATAGAATTACTACCTACAGATAATATCATGGTTGTGATTTGAATATTCACATAGTCTTATCAACATTTTTCTATATACAAAATTTTTAATATTTCTCTAAAATATGGGGTTATTAAAAAGAAAGTTATATTTTGAAATTGCCATAACATTACTAAAAATTCAATTATACACAAAATGCAAAACATATTTGTACTCTTGAACCAACGGAATTTATTGAATTCGGTTTAAATGTTCGATATGTTCGCCACGTTATAAACCGATTCGAACTGAAACCATTTTAAAAGTGATTTAAAATTTAAACATAAGCAAAAACACGATTTTAAAAAATTCTCAATAAACGTATTATTATGGTTGACCAAAAAATATGATTGACGAGCAAACTCCTTTGCTTTACGAATACTAAAATGTTTTCCATTTCCTTATCCGTTGAGTTTCTAAAACGTTAGGACTATCTTTTTCTGAATAACCTTATCTGTGTATAGATTAAAGGTATATTCTCAAAGCAGTGAATCTTTTTATATCTAAATCAATAAGTGTCACTTTGAAACGTGTCAGACTATTTTATTGTAAACTGTGATTTAAATTGTTTGTAGTGTAATAGTAATTTATATCATTCTATAAGGTTATCATGCTAATAACTCCTTAGCAACGAGTTGTGTTAAGATACCTTTAACAGCACTAGTGCTGTAAAGCTTAATTCGCTAACAGCACAATATGTCAGATTTACGTTACACTTTATGAACTGTCATTGAAAATAATTTTTTATTTTTTGAAAAAAATTATTATAGGATGATATAAGCCGTGTTACGGCACACGTAACGTTATTTGCTAGTTACATTATAGTCGGGGGGCATACTTTATGAAATATACACTCCGTGGGAAATTTCATGATGAAATTGTGGGGCCAATTTTAATACATTCCTTATGCCCTCCACAATCATACCTTACCAGGTGCTTTGCTTAAATTTGTGGCAGACGACCTATATGACGTCGTATATCCAAGACGGCGGCCACCCCAGACATCATCGGAAGTTCTCAATTATAACTCTTGATAGGGCCATCCTATCAATATTTTGTACTGAACGTTTTTTATTTACAAGGAAATTCTCTATAAAAAAGATCCCTAGGAATTTATCGATATATTTTACCGTTTAGGTGTTTTGTATAAAAACAATTTTAATTTTGTAATCACTCGTATCATTTCAATTTTTGTTTTGTTTCGGATAGAAACGGATTGATAATCGTAAGCCGAGCAGTTTAATACTTTCAATAGTTTAAAATTAACTTTGGACACAATGTCTACTCCACCACAAATTCGTCTCTAAGTATCCCTGCCTCCATCTGCAAAAAAAGCAAGGCTGCAGACTAATTACGAGCTGTGTATTTTATGCCAAAATAAGAAGAAGTCACCATTGGTCAAACCTATTAACTATGATAAAGTGTTGGAGTGTGTTAGAAAGAGAGCAGAATGGAATGATAGTGAATACGTGTTAATTGATTATCGATTAAGAAATGTGACTGTTGAAGAATTGATAAACGAAAACGCATCATGGCATACAGATTGCCACAAGAAGTGTATGTACTCATAAAATCAAAATGGAGCGAAGTGAGAGATTATTTGAACAGGAAAAGAATAAGCCTTCTTGTTCTAGTTCCGCTGCTGAAGATAGTAATGAAGGTTACACAACAAGATCAAAAATCCCTGCGGGTGACAAAAATAAATGTTTTTTCTGTCTGGAAGAAGGAAAGAGAAGAAATCTATTAATTGCCGTGAAAACAAACTCTGTCGGTCTAAAATTAAAAGAAGCAATTGAAATGTCACAAAATGAAGAAAGTGACATTAAAATAATACTGCACTGCTTTTTTGCCTCCCGAAAAGGAGCTATTGCTATTCATATATATTCGTCTGATACAGACGTATTTCTACTAGCGTTGTGGTGATCAAAATCTTTTACATGTCCAAGAATGTTTGTCACTGGTGTAGGAAATAATCGAGAATGCTTGACGTTGGCAGAATTTGCACCGCATTAGGACCAGAAAAGATAAAAGGATTACTAGGTCTGCATGCTCTGTCAGGATGTGATGTGACAGGTTCACTTGCAAAGAAGGGAAAACTATCGTTTTGGAAGGTTTATAAGACCGCAGATAATGACATTTTGATGCTCTTGGGAAACTTGGATCCATTGAAGAATTCAGGGATAAAGCTGAAACTATCATTGAAAAATTTATTTCTACCAGGGACGAAGATTTCAGACATTGGGGAGCTTCGTTGGTGGATGTTCTCCAAGCACGAGACGCAAAGTGAAAATCTGCCTCCTATAAAAGCGTCACTGTCTCCTTTTATTCGTAGAGCACATTACCAGGTTATGGAATGGGGTCTTGCTGACCAGCAGCACCCTAATCTACCAACACCTTCTGATTACGGATGGGAAATGCAAGATAATTACTATGTTCCTGTTTTGTGTACGCTTCCTTGTACACCTGAAACCATTTTAAAATTAGTTCGGTGTTCATGTGTAAAAGGGAAATGTGCTGTATCCTGTAAATGTAAATCCCCAAAACATTTTATGCACTGAGCTTTGTATGTGTGGAGGCGGTGAAGACTTATGCGAAAATCATGGCCAACGTTTTGATATCGATGACTTTTCAGATGAAGAATATTAAGCTGAAAACGTTTTACGTGCAATAAGTAGAAAATTACAATTAATGCAATAAAAATATTGAAATAAATATTAATTTCTGAACTAGTTGTTATTTTTCAACCTAAAAATCTAAAAATCTTTTAAAACCAAAAATTAAAAATTAAAAATTGGCTAATACCCTTTTTAACTGGCTATAACTAATAACCGGTAGGTTATACCACAAAAACTTTTATAACCTTTTTTGTTTAAAATTTTATTTAGAATAAAAAAGATTTAGTACAAAATTTTGATAGGATGGCCCTATCAAGAGTTATAATCGAGAACTTCCGATGATGTCTGGGGTGGCCGCCATCTTGGATATAAGACGTCATATAGTTCGTCTGCCACAAATTCAAGCAAAGCACCTGGTAAGGTACGATTGTGGAGGGCATAAGGAATGTATTAAAATTGGTCCCACAATTTCATCATCAAATTTCCCACGGGATGTGTTATGCCCCACTACTATTACTCGAGAATTTAAAAGAACTCGCTCCTTCGTCGCTCGTTCTTTCAAACTTTTCTCTCATAATGTAAAAGGCTTCATAACGTTACTTGTGTCGTAAATTACTATTATCTGCTTTCATTTCGTAATATCAATATTACGAAACGAAAAATCGTTTTGTAATGCACTATATTACAGCACTAGTATCGTAATGATTTTTGACATAAAAATTACAGATTGACAAGAGAATTCCTAGTTATTTTATTTATTATAAACATTTATTATGCATTTTTTACGATTTTTACGATGTGAATATAGTACAAAGCTTTATCTACTATCATGAAATTAGCAAAAAAAATTAAATATTTGTCAATAATTAATTACCTGATGCAAAAGTTGACTGTTCCAATTTTCATTCAAACTGACATCAACCAACACCAAATAAACAAAAAACCAAGCCTTAACGTATTAGATTTCAATGAAAATTGGAACAGTTAACTTTTGCATCAGGCAATTAATTATTGACAAATATTTAATTTTTTTTGCTAATTTCATGAAAGTAGATAAAGCTTTGTACTATATTCATATCGTAACCTCATATTACGATCCTCAATGGATTTGTCAAACTCGACCTCTCGTTTGACAAACTTTCCATCTCGTATCGTAATACGAGTTGTTACGATACTCATATCGTAATAGTAATTTACGATACTAGTAACGTTATGAAGCATTTTACATTACGAGAGAAAAAGGAGCGAGTTCTTTTAATTCTCGAGTAATGTAACCAGCAAATAACGTTCCGCGTGTCGTAACACCGTTTACATCATCCTATAATAATTTTTTCAAAAAATAAAAAATTATTTTCAGTGAAAGTTCAATGACAGTTCAATGACAATTCATAAATAGTAACGTGAATCAGCCATATCGTGCTGTTATAAGCTTTGCGGCACTAGTGCCGTTAAATGTATCATAACATAACTCATTGCTAAGGAGTTATTAGCATGATAACGTTATAGGATGATGTAAATAACTATTACGTAATAGTTATTTATTATATCAGTGGGATAAAGGCATCATTAACATACGAATGCGTTGAGTTGCCCGACGAGGGCGTCAGCCCGAGTCGGAGTAAGAGCATGAGTATGTTAATGGCCTTTATCACACGTATATAATACAACATTTTATCTATGACTGCTCAAAATTGAAAAAATTAGATAATTTTCAATTTAAAAAAATTACATAATTTTGACAGACCATCTTTTTTATTTAAAATCAGAGTAGCATGGTATTTTATTTAAAATCAAAGTAGCATCGTGTCTGCATAATTTATTTTCGTCATAGCAACTAAATAATTTGTGCGTCAATAATTTTGTATTTTTAATTTTTCCTTGATTTGTGGAGAAAAACCGGTAAATATTTGTGAAAGTATTCCGTTGGACATAGAAGAATCTACAACGAAGGTATTTTCTTCATAAAAAATAAAACTTTTGGTCATAAATATTGTCTTGTCCCACTGAGTTTGATAATGAATTCATTATCTCACTCAGTGCGATAATAAACTTCATTATCCAACTCAAATGAATGATATAATAGGTTCTTATCCTAGCAGGAGTAGATAAATGGTGTTTACACAAAAACAAAAAAAATTTATGATCGAAACTTACTTCTATAACAGACAGATAACGCTTGAAAATGGAGTGTAAAGGTGTAAGAAACTGAAGGTCTTATGCTTGTGTAGAAGAAAGCGTTTGTAATACATATGTAAATTCGCAACAAATGCATCAATGAAGGGTAGAAAATCGAAATTTTCCCATAAAGTTGAAGTGTGATTAGGTAAGTCTCGAAGGTGCATTATTGAAGCTGTCCTTTTTAACAAACTCGGAATAAAACAACTTATCCAAATATAATTTTTGAAATTTAGAAATGGAATTAGGTTTCATAATTCGTAACCAACCCTAATTAACCCAGCCCAACTCAACCCACTTGCAAGTAAATGTTGCAGCCACAAACAGTTGTTGTGTTGTTGAACAAGTTGCCTATCTGTTAGGTTACTCTGTATCATAAAGTTATAATACAAGACATTTTTGTCTGTTTTAATCACCCTGTATAACATATTTACAAAAATTTACCGGATACATTTTTAAAGTATTTTTTTAATTGTTGGGGTATCAAAGCAACATTTGGAAACTTTTCAAGAAAATTTTCAAATTTTTTATCACAATATATTAAATTTCATCAACATCTGCAAACTTTTAGTCCTAAAAGTTTTATTTTTAATGTGAAAACCACTTTAATAACGTTAACTACTTATAAAAAATAATCAATAATACATGTCTGGCCATTATAAGCTATACCTATAAGTAAACGTTAACGTATACGGAACAGAGAATTAATTAAAGGTCAGAATTGAAATGAAAACTGTAAGAAATCACATGACAGATTCGTCTGGACATACATATCGATACCTTCATTCTAATACCACGTACGAGAATTTTTAGGGCAATTCAGGTTTTGAATGTATATACATATATGTTATGTATGTATTGTCTGTAACCTCTTATACCTTTCGGTGTCGAGGCTGGTGCGTTAATGTATGACGCTCTACCGGTGCAATGCATAATCTGGCCCGACTCTGCGGGTTACGTGATTGGTGCGCCGTTTAATACCAACATATGTATAGTGTTACTGTGTGTTGTGTAGGACCTAGTTACCCTACCTCTTAGGCCTGTATTCGGAGGAGAGCGTCGTTAATTAAGTGCCCAACGACTAATGGTCACAAGGACTCGATACCGACCTGCAGACTGCAGGAAATTCCTGCCCATCAGGAGATTCCAACCAAGTATTAGCACAACGCTAGCCTCACGCGCTACCACTGTGCCACCCTGGCTATTTTGAATGTATGTATGATTTATAAATATACCTAGCTTAATTATTTTTAGGGATCATTTTATTTTAAATGTCATCTCTATAGTATAAAGGTAGGTAGTATAAAGGTATAGAGAAAAATGCAAAATAATTAAATTAAAATATGTAGTAAGGCTGAAAAATCAGTTTCTCCTTTCCCCTGTAAAATGCAGCACCCTCTATATTTACATAGGTATAAGCAACATTAAATTAGCTACTATCTAGTAAAACATTAACTAAAGACGTTCTTTTTAAATATAAATATAAATATTTCCTTTCCGAGCAATAGTTGAAGCATTTGTAATGACGTTATCAATATTTGTGATTTAATTACGTGCCATCAGCTGACAGTTCTGATTTTCTTTCAGAAAGGAAAATCTAAATTTTTGAATATTCCTACTTATAAATTAGACTTACAGTTCTGCTCGAGGATGGTATGTTGTCTTAATTATTCTTTTTCAAAAATTTAATATAAACTGAATCTAAATTATACTTCAAATTTAAAGATGTCTGTATTGTACAAATTATTACTAAACTAAAATAAAAAGGAATTTGAAATGACATCAGATTGCTAGATTCTAATTTTTTGCTTTTCTACAGAGTGTGATGCACATGTATTAATAACAGCAGAGGAATCTTTTGTTAAGGACTGTGCCATGCGCACATAATTTAGGTTGGAACTTTTTATGACCGAAAGCAGTCATCAATGGCCACAATTTGTAGCTGTCGTAACATGTAAGTATTTAAAATTTAATAAGAAATAAATCATTTTTAACATTCAAAATCGGTTATAATAAAACATGTATTTAGATAAGTCTTTGATGTTAATATTTCAACTAACTTTCAGTGTCAATGCTGAATTAAAAGTTGGAGCAAAATTCCGAATGAGTCTATCTGATATCAATGTTTTCTTTAGATTCAAATTACGTACCATGAAGTTCTTTTAGACTTAATTGATTAAACTTATCGTTTGAAGACTTGAAGACAACATATCGATTTTGTTATGCAATAAATGAAAGTCTGAAAAAAATGTTTATCTTCTAATCAATTTTGTTGTTTTACAGCATGCCTTTTAGCTGTTAGCTGTGGTTTACATTTTGGATGGCCTTCACCAGCAATTCCAAAACTACAGCGGAAAGAATTACAGGTCGAATTAAGCAAGGAGGAAATATCGCATGTTGTTGTGATAGGACCCATGGGCTATTTAATTAGTTGCCCTTTTAGTGCCTTTGTTGTGGATAGAATTGGCAGAAAACCCTCCCTGTTGCTTTTAACGTTACCTCAAGTATTTGCTTGGATTTTAATTGCTAATGGAAACAATCTCTATACGTTAATTTTTGCAAGGTTACTTGCAGGGGCAGCAGAAGGTGCTACTTTTAACATCTTACCAATGTATATATGTGAAATATCCGAACCAAAGGTTAGAGGAACACTGGGAACAATATTTACTATAGCGCTCTCGACAGGAATTCTGCTTATTAACTGTTATGGGTCATTTACTTCGCTGCAACTTTCAGCTTATATTTCGATTTCTGTACCACTACTTTTTACCTTTACATTTATCTGGCAGCCCGAATCGCCTTACTTCTTCCTTATGAAAGGTCGTATCGAAGATGCGCGGAAGTCTTTACAAAAATTGAGAAAAATGCAATCGGTGGACGAAGAATTAGCTGAATTGACTTCAGTCGTACAAAAACAAGCCTCCGAACCAAGCAGAATGAAAGAAGTATTTTTTGTAACTGCTAATTTAAAAGCATTTTTGGTTTTGCTGGTATTAAGAACCTTACAACAATTTTCGGGTTATTCTGCCTTCACCTTTTATACTCAAGTTATATTTGAACACGCTGGTGGGAATCTTTCTGCTGCGGAATATGCAATAATATACAATTCATCCCATTTAATATTCGTTAGTTTAGGTTCAGTTTTACTGGATCGCTTTGGAAGAAGACCTTTGTTGATATGGTCTACGTTAAGTATAAGTTTGGTTCTTCTTATACAAGGATTGTATTTTTATTTTCAACATTACGATTATAATATGGAGTTATTTTTGTGGCTACCTATAACAGCACTTATATTATACACAGTTATGTTTGACATAGGACTAGGAGTAGTCCCGAACGTGTTAACTGGTGAAATATTTTCAACGAATGTAAAAGCCAAAGCTTTAGCAATTTTAATGCTGTACTGTGCTTTCGCAATAAGTGCTTCCTCGAAGTTGTTTCAGTGGTTAAAACATTCCTTTGGTATGCACGTCCCTTTCTTTGTTTTTAGTTCTTGTTGTCTTATTGGAGCTTTATTTTGTTATTACTACGTTCCAGAAACCAAAGGTAAATCTCTTGAAGAAATTCAAGAGTTATTAAAGAAATAAAATAATCTTATTCTAAGCTTTTAATGTAGACAATACGTTTTAAAAGTAGTACATTGTATGTTATTTTTGAGATGTCCAATATTAACTTAAGTAAAATTTATTTTACAGAATGATTGTTTTTATCATATAGTTATTATAACCTAGTGTCTTTTAACTATCAGAAATATGTGCTAAAATGTAGTTAAAACCTTTTTTGAAAAATTAATTTATAAGGTAATACTTTTTCTTGAAAATCCTTACAATTAATTCAGTAGTATTCATGTTTGTTATTTTTTATATTAACTGTTATAAATGAATTGCTTATAAATAAACATAAACAGCTAATGACATTTATGAAACCATATTTTCTTATTTTAATAACTTAAGCTATATTTGACGAGCAACGTTATTAAATTAAAAAATAGTTATTTATGTATCAAGGGCGTAAAGAAGGCGATTTTGGCCTGCGGCGTGAATATTATAACCCGAGGCTTTAGCCGAGGGTTATAACACGCCAAAGTCCAAAGTCGCTTATTACGCCTGTGGTACATACAATATTTTTTGCACGAACGGAGATTTTATTTAAATTTTTTGATTTATAATAAAAAATTTTTAATGACATATTTAAAAATGTCAAATTGACGCATTCACGGCAAGAGTGATTTTATAAAAATTGTATTGTAACTAAGGTATGTTTATGTCATACTCGTTTCTAAAGCAACGTTTTTCGAACGATTTATAGGTCGAAAAGTGACACTTTAAAGTGCTAGGACTTTAAAGTGTCATTTTAAAGTCCTAGTTCTTTAAAGTGTCACTTTTTGTTCTATAAATGCTCGTTGCTAGGAGATACGAATTGTTGCGCCTTAGACTACTTACTTAAAACTAATACTGCTACAAATTGCTGGAGATTTCTTTTAATAATTTAACAACTTTAGAAACCAGTATGACATAAAATTATGTATGTACCTCAGACGAAAAGTGTCTTTAAGGTACTCGCAAGTAATTACGGCCTCGGCTACCCGCCTCGGCCGTAAACAACTTGCTCATACCTTAAAGACTTACTTTTCGTCCTAGATACATAAAATACTATTGTGATATTTCAAATTAATTTGTAGCGAGCGTAAAGTCCACCCGAGGTCTGCAATAATGAACTTTACGTCCTTCTTTGCGGGCGAAAAGTAGTCACTTTACTTACGCCGGGGAGTACAAAAAAGAGTTTAAGTAATCTATGAAGGTAAATGATGCGTTACATACGCGAACTCGTAATTGCTATACAGCAAATTTAAAAAGTTTTAAAACTATGGTTAGGTATTTAAAGGTTGTTTTCAGGGAGTGCTTATAAAAAGAGTGAGAAATTAAAATGGATTCGAAGACTTCCACGGTCAATGTCAGTGTCAAAAAAAAACGTCTTCCGGGTTGGGATCGTGTCATTGTTGAGAAAGAAGAACTCAACATTCCGCCCATTTTCTTAAGGGAATTCATCGGGAGGAAAAAGGGGGCACTAAAAGAGCACGGTAGGTAACTCATCGTGTTAATCAGAGGCGAAACTATTTTAGCAGGAGAAAGAAGGGCACGGTAACTTCACTTCTAAAGCCAGAGGAGAAAACCTTGAAGAAAACATAAATAGTCAACGATTTTATACCAGCTGTAACCGGCCAACCATATCGGTCGAAGATAACGATTGTGAGAAGTGAAGGCCCTCTTCACTTCTCAGCCACAGCTGAGCGTGACAGAAGACCTGAGTTCAAGCAACGTTTGTGTTCACGGATAGATGTGTGTACTGCGCGACTAGTTTCTCCAATGTATACTAAACCATAAGCATAAGAGATGCTATAGACGCCTCTTAATGACAGGGGTTGAGGTTTACCTTTTACTGAAGGGAATATCTGTGACACTTTTGGAGGGGGTTTCAAGATGGTTTCGATATTATGTTTTCTGAGAATTTTTACGTAATTGTTAATGTGTGTAGACTGGTTTGTAACATAAAACTCGTTTTTTTAAATTAAAAGTTAACTTAGAAATCTGAGTGGCCACTTATGGAACACAAAAATCACCCAATTCCTATTTCTGACCAGTATGTGACCAGAAATGGGGCGACGAGTTCTGTTTGTGGCCATTTGGAATTTATCGTTTATAACCTAGGTCCTACCTAATTAATTTGTGTCTACTTTTAACCATCAGAAACTGAAATAAAAACATTCTTTTATTTTGCTAATATTTACATAATAATTTCCGGTTTTATTGAGCAGATCTTCTTTCAGAAAATGGCGCCAACATCAAAAAAAGCGCATTAATACGCCTAAACCACCTAAACATTCCGAAAAGACAAAAGAACTCTTTCAATACGATCCTAGCCAAATAGCAAATCACTTGGAGGCAATACGAGGAGCTATGAAAGTGCAAACGGCCTGCAAAATGTACAGTATTCCTCGTTCTACTATTCGACACAAACTTGATGGAACTGCAACAGAAACATCGCGAAAAGTTGGCCGAAGTCCAATTTTGGGACGAGATGTTGAAGTTAAGCTCGTTGAGTGGATCAAGACAACTTCCAGAATGGGCTTCCCCATTCACAAAGGAGGTCTATTGTATTCAGTAAAAACATTAATTGACAAAACAGATTTAAACACTACGTTTAAGGAAAACACCCCTGACCGAAAATGCTTTAATCTGTTTCCCAAAAACATTCTGAATATATTAACAAAGCTAGAGCACTTATTACAGAAGCCAATATTAGATCCTGGTTTGCAGAAACCCTAGAATTATTAGGAGATCAAAAATACATTTTGGAGACTCCAACAGGGATTTGGAATATGGATGAGTCGTCTATTTACCTATGTCCCAAAGGTAAACTAGTCCTGGCAGAAAAAAAGGCCTCCTGTTTGTAATACATCGGCAAGTTCTGATAAAGAGAATATAACCACTTTGTTTATTGTGAACGCTGCAGGAGAAATAGCCCCTCCTCTAACTCTTTATAAGTACGACAGACTGCCAGGCAAAATCACCAAAACAGCCCCTCCACAATGAGGAATAGGAAAATCAAATGGTTGGATGACATCTTGCACTTTTTTTGACTACTTCGCAAACGTACTCATTCCATATCTAAAAAATCATGCAACTCTCCCAGTAATAATCTTCGTAGATGGACATTCCTCACATTTGAGTTTACCGCTAAGTAAATTATGTTTGAAGAATGAAGTAAATATTAGTTTGTCTCTATCCGAATACCACCCTTATACTCCAACCTCTAGATGTTAGTTTGTTCTTTCCTTTAAAGATGAGGTGGAAAACAGCAATCTACAAATTCAGATATGAAAACGGACGTGATGTGTAAAAAAACCAATACACCTAACTTATGGCAGAAGATTATGGATGAAGTCGATTTTACAACAACAATTAAAAATGGTTTTAAAGCTTGTGGGCTTTTCCCATTTTGCCCCGATAATGTTCACTATTCTAAGTGCACATTCAAGTCAGTTCCAGCGAAAAATGAAGGTTCTAAAGAAGATAACCACATTCCAGATGAAAGCAATAGAAAATCAATGTCACATTTTCCTAATGTCAATGTCAAATTTTCCTAAGATTTTTTATACAAATATTGCTAGCTTACTATCCAAATTTGATCTATTTCAAAATGAAGTTATTACTCACAAACCAGATATTATCATTTTAACTGAGACATGGCTGAAGCCTGACATTCCAGATCAAATGATAGCCCTTGAAAAGTACACAATCTTCCGCAAAGATAGATTGGATAGAAGGGGAGGAGGAGTCGCTATTTATGTACAAAAAGAGTTCAACAATCAACCGATTTTAACAACCTGGAATCGTGATATAGAAGATAATGTGGACGAATCAATGTGGCTGAGAGTTGATATCAACCATCTGACAATGGATGTAGGTGTGGTTTATCGACCACCTTCGTCAACCACAGCCAACGACACTAATTTAATTAGTCAACTCATATCGGCTAATGAATTCAATAACACTACTGTTATATTCGGTGACTTCAACTTACCCTCTCTCCAGTGGCCCAACCCCACCTCAAATAATTCCACCCCCTTTGCACGAGAATTCCTGGAGGCCATTAACAACACTTCTTTCTCTCAGCTTGTTGAAGAGCCAACTAGATTCAGAATTGGGCACGTACCATCCATCCTGGATTTGATTATCACAAACGACAAACCTGCTCTCTCAACGCCAACTTATCATAGTCCAGTCGGAAACAGCGATCACGTTGTGATCACAATTGATTTACAAATATTATTACCCAATGCTAACCTAGCCCGTGAGATCAAGAAAAACTATTGGCGTGCAAACTATAATGGCATTAGAGACTCTTTAACAGAATTTGCGTTATCAGCGAACCCCACTGGGCAAAATCTGGAAGACGCCTGGCAATTATTCAGCAAAACAGTTCACGATTCACTTCAACTGCATTCACCCAATCAAAGGAAACCAAGAAATAAACAAAAACCCTGGATCACAAGAACAATCATACAAAAAATCAAGAGAAAACGCAAAATATGGAGATCTTATACCAGAACAAAACTCGCATGTCACCGACGCAGATTTAATTATCTGCGTAATGAAATAAATAACGACATCCAGGAGAGCAGAAAGAAATACGAACGTAACATTGCATTAGCCAAAGGGAAACAACTCCACGCTTACATAAGACATCAAATTTCCTCCAGCGTCGAGAATCCACAAGCTGTTCGCAGGAATGAACATGCAATAACTACAGATCCTCTTCTCATCGCGGAGACTTTTGCAACTGAGTTCCAGAGTTTCAATTCAGTTGAACCAGACGGTCCACTACCAATGTTAACCACCGAGGCCTCGACTGAACTCCTTGATGATATCGATTTTCGAGAATCAGATATTGCTGAGATCCTTCACTCACTTGACCATAACTCAGCACCAGGACCTGATGGTATTCCATCAATATTGTTGAAGAACTGCGCATTTGAGCTGGCACCACTACTTTACTATTTATTTCGAAAATCCCTTGACTCTGGCACTTTACCTGCAGACTGGAAAATTGCAACAATCACCCCTATCTTCAAGAAGGGAGACAAGCTGAATGTAGGAAATTATAGACCAATAAGCTTAACATCCATAATTTGCAAGGTCATGGAACGAATTGTAGCCAAGGTACTGCTCCAGTTTGCAGTGAGAACCCACATCATCCCACCTGAACAGCACGGGTTTGTCCCTAGAAGATCTATAACATCCAACCTCCTTACATGTATCCAAAAATGGATAAAAAACTTGGACCAGAAAATACCCACTGACGTGATCTATTTGGACTTCTCGAAAGCGTTCGATAGGGTCCCTCATCGACGGTTGATTGCTAAGCTTCAACACTTTGGGGTGAGAGGTAAATTGCTAAACTGGCTGAAAGCATTCCTCTCGAACAGGAAATTTCAAGTCAAGATAGGAGACACCCTCTCCTCTCCCAGAAGTGTCATCAGTGGCGTACCTCAGGGTTCGGTGCTTGGCCCAATTCTATTCATTCTGTATACAAGTGATATCACCAGTGGATCACGGACAACCTTTTCCTTGTATGCTGATGACACCAAAATCTTTGGTAATCCACTTGTAGACTACAATAATCTTCAGAGAGACCTGGAGGACACCATCTTATGGTCAAACAAATGGTTGATTCCGTTAAATGAATCCAAATGCATGGTTTTACACATCGGGAAGAATAACCCTCAATTCAGATACTTCATTAACGACCGCGATGTTCCTACCACCTCTAATATCAAAGATCTGGGTATACTGATGACCAGCGACTTGAAATGGGAATCCCATATTAACTACACCGTCCGAAGGGCGAACAAAGCCTTATACCTCTTACGTAAGGCTTTCAAATCACTGGACAATCATTCGTTTGTCTCTCTATACAAGTCCTACGTTCTACCTATTTTGGAATTTGGTTCAACCATTTGGAATCCCTACCTGTCCAAGGATATAAACTTATTAGAAAATGTCCAACGCAGAGCAACGAGAATTTTACCACACCTGCGACACTTGACGTATGAAGAGAGATTGACTGCCCTCAATTTGCCAAGTCTTTTATCAAGAAGGCGGCGAGCCGACGCTATTGAAACTTACAAGATCCTTCATGGACTATATAACAACGATGAGCTCCCAAATTTCTTCACATATGCGAATAATCAACATCTCAGAGGTCATACGATGAAACTGAAGAAAGCCAAATTCAAAATTCTACAAAGTAAAAACCTTCTTCCCAATAGGACTGTTGATCTCTGGAACTCTCTTTCGCAAGACGCAGTATCGGCTCACTCCCTCCCTCATTTTAAAAACATACTCAATCGGTTGCTTGACCGACATTAGTTTATAATGTTCACCAATATTGTGATACACTGTGAAATACCATATTGTTATCGTTTATTAATATTGTTTATCAAATACCTATTCACTGATGTGTTATATCTAATTGTGATAATACTATGCGAAACATTTGTATACATTTATTCGGGCTTATATTAGTTTACTGTTGCCTGTACATACTAAATAAATAAATAAATAAATAAATAAACATTTAGAGTATTTAGAATCCAAAATAGATCCTGATACTCTATTGAGTTTTAATCAATCACAACCCACAGTCTTAACTAAATCTCTATACAAAATTTGGGAAGCATTTAAAAACGACGATGTAACAGTGGATATAAATTTGCAACAAGACGATATCGAGTTTGAGTTTCATGAATTTAACATCTTTAATAATGATTTGCCTTCAATCGAACTTTCTGAGATCATCGCACATATTCCTGATGGCGAAGCCTTACTGGATCAGCCCCGCCAGAATTCTTCAGGAAATAATTGCGATTTACTTACTGAGAATATCACCACCAACACCATACAAAAGGCTCGCGAAACCTTACTGGATGAGCCCCGTCAAGATTCTTCAGAAAATAATTGCAATTTACTTACTGAGAACACCGCACAAAGTACCAGCGAACCGGCTCCGTCGAGTCTTGAAAATCAATAGGCTATTGTTGTAACACCAAAACGAAAAGTTGTGGATAATGTGGATATATTAAGTGAAATCATATTTTACCCTTCAAATGAAAATGACATCAAGAGAAAGAGGAAAAGAGAGCATGTACCAAGTGTCCTTACTTCTGCAAAATGGTTGGAAATAGCTGAGGCGAAAGAGTCTTAAAAGAAAATGAAGAAAAAATATTAAAAAAAGCAGATGAGAATAGAAAAGAAGAATAAAATGCTTGCTAAACCAACATTAAAAAAGCAAAAACAAATTCGAGGCGAAGGCTCCAACACGAAAAAGAATACTATACAAGTAGAACTTACTAATGAAACTGAAGAGAAAGTAACAGCTGAAAATAGACAGAAAAAAACACAAAAACCAAATGAAGAGCAAACAAAAGTTGCACAAGAAGCAAAAGAAACTACACGAGAAACGAAAGAAGAAAATAAAGAAAATATAAAATGTAATAAAGACAAATATGTGATTTTTAGATACGAAAATGATTAACTATTTTCCTGAAAAAGAGACAAAGTCAGATTCTATGTTAATTAGCACCATGCTTAAAAGTGGATCAGACTGGAAATGGCCTCTACACAAAGACGAGATATGGTACGATATCGAAAATATTATCGAAGAAATTACTCCCCCTATTAGTAAAAACTCAAGAGGGATGTATACAGTAAAAGAAATGGAAAATTATACAGATTTTTTTTAAAACACTTAGGTATAATAATGTAATATGCAAACAAAACTGTGAAAATTTTAATAGGTACCTAACCAATAAAATATTTTTGTTTTTACTTTTCACTTGCTGTATCTTTGTTTACTTATAAGAATATTCAAGGGTTGAACGGACATGGCTACAAACAAAACATCTCAATGGCCAAACCAGGAACATAGTGGCCACAAACGGTGACAAAAATAGTCAAATTAGGACCATAGCGGCCAAAAATAGGCAAATTGCTTATTGTTTAGTTTTACCAAAGCACACGTTATGGTATTATTAATATGCCTATTAACTAAAATTACAATACAGTAAATATTATGAACCACAAATCAAAATAAAAAATCATCGATCTATGTCTACAATAACTATCATGATATTTTTGTGGAATATTTCAAAATCAAAAACCATTAAAGTTGTCAAAAATGTTTTGTAAAGCCATGTACGATACCATATCACTCTGCATCCGACAAACTCTTTACGACGTTTTGTACTTGTTTTATTTGACCTCATCTTATCCATAAATGTAGGCAGCGAAGCTCGTCTTCACCGTCACTTCTCACTCCTGTTCTACATATGTGACATCTGTTTTACATAAACTCTAATATTTTTGTTTCTGGTCGTAGCTACCTCCAGGGTGGATTATTTATCATAACATTATTTTCTACACCACTGCTTTCAGCTGTATTAGATATGTTTTTGGCTGTAAAAATTACTACACCTTCTGGTAATTCACAGTCATCATCTGTATTCTACATTCTCTACCTGTTTAATGTTTCCTAAGTTAGAGGCTTTTTCCAATGGCTAACAAAAAGTTTTTAGTAAATAATTATGGTTTCTGAAAATGTCCTTTATAAAACACAACCATAGTTTTCCTTGCAGAAGTACGGTTGCCATTTAAAATGATAGAATTTTATGTCATATCTCGCAAAAGCAATAAGCGCGGACGATCTCTGAGTCAAATCAGAGTCAGATGCTCGACAGGTGGCCTATTCAATCTCTGAAAATAAGTGGAAACTGAAACACAGTAGTAAAGTAGGGAAGCTATGCGGTTGTCGAAAGCGTACGAAGCAACTGGGTATGAAAGCGACTTTAGGAAGCCTTAACCCTACATGTTGCCGGCTTTACTCCTTCACGGAGTGTAAGTGCCGATGTCTTTACCTATCTCGCAAAGAACAAGTTTATTATAAAATTCAATACATTTGTAGAACGTCAAACTATCTAAAGCTTTCTCATTTACGGTTTTTTTCCTAAACTGATCAATTAACAAGTTTGTTAGAGGAAGGTGAAAAAATTTAAAACTCTGGGGTTTTTGTGAATATCTAGCAAGCCATGATTTTTTTCGAAAAAAACAAAGGTAACTTTAAATTGATGAGGTGTTTATCTGCGGAACAGTTTCTGAGAGCCCTATACTTGAAATGAAAACAATTCATTGTGAATATTCACAAGATCGTCGAACAGTATTTCAAAATATGCTAAGAAGCTTGGAACTTTCATTAATGGCATATGGTAGTTTAATCAAACATCCTAACAGACCGATCAAGGACAAGTGCTATGGCCTGCTAACCACGCAGTGAAGTTGTAATCTTACCGGGGAGTGCGTTAAGCAGAATTCTTGTATAAGAAGAATTTTAAAAGGAACCATATTTCATGTCTATCATCTTACATCGGTCCACAAAAGGCCCAATTTTGCAAGTTTCCTCAAAAACCAGTTTAAAATGTCAAAATTATGGTCTGTTTTAAAACCTTCAAGCTCGACGTTTTAAGATGGACGCCCTGTATATAGTAAGCATTATGGACAATTTGTATTAACAATAAAAGTGAGTAAATGGGTAACTAGATAAATAAGGCATTTAAATTTCGGATTTTTGAACCCAACGACACATTTAAATCTCAATTTGCTACTACTTAACGTATTTTAAAAATTATCACGGTAATTAAACAAAATGTAAAAACAGAACCAGATTTCACCTGAAGTTTCTGGTGTATCAAACCGATTTGTTAAATAGTACATTGTAATGTAAATCGATTAAGTAATTAATGCAAGCGGTCGGAGTAAGTTTGAGAAAATTCTGCGGGTAGTGATAAGTCTATTGATAGTAACACGATCGTAATTACTTCATTTTTAATTTATCTTAACTACTCAATTTATACAGTTAACATTGGTTTAGTATACGTTTACCATGCGTCCATCTTATATTAATTCGAATTTTATGAGTAAACATAGTTTGTATGTCACATGACTGGGAATTATTTCAATATTAGAACAAGAGGTGAACATTGTAACCTACAAGATAGTTAGCACGCGAGTCCTGACATTACTTTAGTGTTTTCTCGTCAGCTGTGGGGTGCACTCGTTAAGTACAAAACATTTCGATACTAAACATGAAGACTGTTTATCCTGTGATGAAATTATCTCCAAATCAAAAAAGCCAACAATGGCCACAGTTTTTAGTCGTTATAACTGGTGAGTAACTAGGTTTTTAAGTAGCAAAATACAAGCCCGTCAACATTTTAAAATATTTACTAGGATTTTTACAAAAGCCCAAGGTAGATAACCAACATGCCTGTCGTAAAATTTTAGTTGAAATATATTTTGAAAGGTTAAATCTGTAGGTACCTACAAGCAAAATCCTTGAGGATTATTAGTGATCTTGGAACCTCATTCTTTTATTAACAAAACAGACCAAAATTATTGAAAAGTGATATTCAAAATGATATACTAATATAAATTAATTAATACAAAAAGACAGAAAATTACATAAGTTACTGCATTCATAATTTTTTGTAAAGTTAATAATTTTAGAAGATATACAAGTAATACACAAAAAATTAATCTCAAACCATTTTATTAAAACAATTTAAAAAATAATTTGTTACATCAACTTGTAATTAAAAACAATTAACTTTCAAGAAGATTTATAACAATCAAAATGTCAAATCATTTATGCTAGTTTAAGATATGAAACGTAATTTTCCATTTCCATATTGTCTTAGAAGAAATTGCAACCTTTTATAATACAACAAAAATTTTCTGATAGTTCAAAAAGCAAGCGTTTCAAGAATAATAAATTACTTCATATTGTTTTCAGAAGTAGTATATGTACATAGCTTTATACCAAGATGTATTGGCTCCTAATATAAAATTTTATGTATTGATTATTAATATATTGTAATGTTACATATTTCATAAATTTAGTTTTTACTAGGATGGAATTTTAAAATATTATGAGTTATAAAATAATTAAGTTTTATACAGATTTAAAATTCAATAAAAGGAAATGTAAATAAATAACAAGCTAGATAGCTAGGAATATTTAAATTGAATTATGTACATTAATTATAACATGTTAAAAATTTAATATTAAGTAAGCTAGAAGGATCTGGTTTAATAATAATAATTGTGTTTGAAAATATTTAAATAAGTTCATGTTGAAAATCAAGTAAACGAAGGTGGATAAAATTAACCAGGACAACGACAATTTTAAAATAATAATAATAACAGATAAAAATTCTAAAAAACAGTTTTTTTCTAATTTTGTGAAAGAAAAGCTTTGAAGATAAAGTAATTGAAAGCAAGATTAGTAAACGATATTATTTATCTACACTCACCGGCACAAAAAACGGAGCACTTACATTTTCGTTTTTAAACTTAAAATCTTAACACTTTGTGATGTTTTATTATTATAATATCTTAAACACAAACAAAATAACATGTTTTAAGTAATTTCTAAAAACAATTGAACGTTTATTTAAAAAAAAAACCTGTTTTTGTAAGAAAATCCACAAAAATTAAAAATTGCACAAATCTTATCACTTAAAAGTACAAAGTTTGCTATGGGTATTCTTTTGTTTTTTTTGTTTTGAGAAAATTTACAAGTCGAAACAACGTCTAATTTCAAAAATTATGGCTGTAAATCCCGAAACAGCGGCAGCTAATGTTGCGTTGCATCAAGACGGAAGAAGAGAGCGATATGTTGCCCAACAATATCACATATCCAATAACACTGTGCACCGTATTTTTACACGTTTTTTGGAAACTTCAGCTTACACTAGGCGACCTGGAACTGGTCCCCAACGAAGAACTGACGCCCATGATGATCGCTTTATCATCCTACAAAGTCTGCGAAATCCTCGTGCTACAGCTATAGAAATCAGAAATCGACTACATCACGTCTGGAATACCAACGTAAGCGAACGGATAGTTAGACGAAGACTTGGAGAAGTCAATCTTACCAGTCGCAGACCTGCATCAATCCCAGAGCTTCTCAGGCGTCATCGTTTTGCGCGACTTCAGTTTGCCAGAAATCACGAGCACGGGGATGATAATGAATGGGGGCGCGTTTTGTTTAGCGATGAGTCCAGGTTTCGCCTGCGGTCTCCAGATGGTCGTGAGAGAGTATGTCGGAGACCAGGGGAGCGTTTTACAAAATGTAGCTTCAGTTCTAGAGTAGCCTACCAAGGGGTTCAATTATGGTGTGGGCTGGAATTTCTCTGGAAGCACACACAGAATTGTACATCGTTCCAAGAGGCTCCTTAACAGCTGCCAGGTACATTGATGAAATTCTCCAAGATTTTGTTGTCCCTTATGCTGATTTTGTTGGAGGCGAGTTTCTTCTAATGCATGATAATGCCAGACCTCATGTCGCGAGAATCACTCAACAGTTTTTAAACGATGTAAACATTCCTGTTATGGAGTGGCCAGCTCTAAGTCTAGATGCGAACCCAATCGAACATGTTTGGGACATGCTTGGGAGAAGAATGCGAAGTCGTGTTCCTGCTCCTTTAACCTTAAATCAGTTGCAACAAGCTCTTTTAGAGGAATGGGAACTTATTCCTCAAGAGGACATTCGCCAATTGATTTTAGGCATACCAAGAAGAATAAATGCAATAATTCGGGCACGTGGGGGCAACACCAGGTATTAAAAATCATTTTTGCGTGCAAATCGTTTAAGTTTTGATTAATTTAACTTCATTTTGTCACAATACTAACTTGTGTTTTTTCGACCTCATTTTTTAAGTTGTAACAAAAACAGTTTTTTTTTCCAAATAAACGTTCAATTGTTTTTAGAAATTACTTAAAACATGTTGTATTGTTTGTGTTTAAGATATTATAATAATAAAACATCACAAAGTATTGAGATTTTAAGTTTTAAGAAAAAAATGTAAGTGCTCCGTTTTTCGTGCCGGTGAGTGTATATGAAGATCATATATAAGAGCCTGTTAATGGTTTAAATATAAAAATAATTATCATAATTAAAAAATTAAATGATTGAAATATTTGGATAGTGGAATTTATAATGGAAGATTGGAAGCTTAATTGAAGAATTTGGAGTGTGACGTATATTTAATTGGGCTGGAAGGAGTCTGAGGGTTTATTCTGAGTTAGGAACTAAGTGGGAACATTAAATAAGAAATCAACAAACGTGAGCGATTTTTAGTTATACTTAATTTAGATCATATTTAGCTAGGGCATATTGGGGAATTTATGTGTGTTTAGTCCACAACCAACATTTTGTTAATAAATCTGTATAACACGTTTTGACTTGATATTATTAATACAAAGTAACTAAATGAATTAAGAATTTAAATAAACACCAAATGAAGAACCTCATCAACGCCTAAGAAATGTTGAGTTAGCCGGAGCTTAAATAAAATTAAAAGTAATAAAGATTCTGCCAGGGTAAGTAAATTTTCAAATTGGAATTAACTTATAAAGCTAATAGAAACCACGTCATAGCATTTATTGGCGCCACAACGTGGAACGTCATAGCAATATATACTTCAAAAAGTTACTTAAACTTGATCACATGTTTATCTCCTGCTAATTTAGCTATTGTTGTGTTAACAAAGGTAACCAAAGAAAATATCGGGAAGTTCGTCGGGAGATGAAAAAGGCGGACCTAAAATTACATATTTTGTTTATTGTGAACGTCGGAGTAGGCTATAATTTGAAATTATTGCAACCGTGTGTCTTACATAAATATCTTCCTGCAAGTTACCAGAATAAAAATGCCAAAATTTTCAATCTGTCAGTCATTACAATGTTGCATGGAAACTTGTTATCAGATAATTTGTGAAAAGCTATAATATTTTCTGAAAGTTTTTGTTGTGGTGAATTTGACATTTTATACTTTTTTCTTGATATATTGAATATTTTATCTTCAGTGACTGGTGGTGAAATAACCAGAAAAAAATATAAAAAGCTATAAAGGTCTTTTTGCGGTAATGAAGTTAGGTACTACTGTATTCTTAGTCATTCATTAGGTATAAAAATGATTTAGAGAACTTAACCCTCCATGTTGCAGGTCATACTCCCTCGTGTGGTGTAAACGCCGATACCTTTACCTTAGTTATTCATTGTAGGTTCTTTATAGCTAATTAGTTATCGTGATATCTAATCTCCTTGTGATATCTTATGCATCATCTCTCCCTCTGTAGAAGTTTGTTTGTTTGTTTGTTGCAGCGAGTCAATCGAACTGGTTTATGACTTTTCTTTTCGTTGTCTCGTATGTTCTTCATCTATTTAAATTAAAAAAAAGGACTAAAGTTTTTTTGGTGTGAAGTAACTAGTTGTGTCGAAAAGAAGATACACGTGCATTTATAATATTTTCTTAAAAGGATATCCAAGTAAAACTGAAAGTCAAGACAAAAAATATTCGCTGTATTACATGCTGACAAAATTAATCATAAACATGAACACAACATATTAGCAGCGCAATTTTGAGGAAGGGCACAAGTTGTCCTTCAAAACCTTCGACCAAAAATAGAGGCATGCGGCAAAACAGTATATGATCATTGCATTATACAGGGTTTGTCAAAAAGTCCGGATCATATGGGACTTTTTTTATTAAAGTAGTTATTAAAAAAATCAATACGGCGTTGGTTTGTGCTTGTCTAAGGACTACAAAAAGTGCACACAGATTTCGTTAAATGACATTCTGTACCTGTCAAATTTGACACATTTTGAAAAAAAATCTTCAGAAATGGCCCTATTTATGACTTTTTCGAAAGATTTCATTCGAAAAAGTTGTTCAGAATGGCATTTTACGTCGGCTTGCAAATTTTCAGCTAAAAATTCGGACTTATTATTTTTTACTCATTTTTTTTTAGTTTTCCAAGTAGTACTACAAAATTCTCATTTTTTTCATTGAAATCTGATGAAACGCGTGGAATCAACTTATTTCGGCAAATAATTGCCCACTGGACTATCTTGAAAAAATACTGTTTGCAAAAAACTATTTTCCTTTTGAAAATTCGCGGCATCGTTGATCCAAAGTTGTTTTTATTCGAAATTGAATCATCATTTTCGATATTTTTACTAAAAACATTAAAAGTATAATAACAAGCCAGTTTCATCAGATTTCAATTCAAAAAAATTCCGCGAGAATTTTGTAGTATATGTACTAGGTGTACTTGGAAAATTAAAAAAATGAGTTAAAAATAATAAGTTCGAATTTTTAGCTGAAAATTTGCAAACCGACATAAAATGCCATTCTGAACAACTTTTTCAAATGAAATCTGTCGAAAAAATCATAACTAGAAGTGTCAAATTTGACAGGTACGGAAAGTCATTTGACCAAATCTGTGTACACTTTTTTTAGTCCTTAGACAAGCACAAACCAACGCCGTATTGATTTTTTTAATAAATACTTTAATAAAAAAAGCCCCATATGATCCGTACTTTTTGACAAACCCTGTATAAACGTTGTTTAGAGTTTAGTTAAGTTAAAAAAACAGTTGTTTATGATATTTCATTTTTAAAATAAATAAGCTTTGTTAACCTTAATTAAAATCAATGGAATTTTAGACCCCACGAAACGTTACAATTTTAATTCATGTTATTTTGTTGATTTCATCAACTATCCAGAAGTATTTAGTTAAATTATTTATGTTAAAATACACTACGGTTTTCTTTATAACAATGTAAATATTCCTAACTTATTTTTGGTTAAAAAGAACATGTCAGTACGTTACAGGGTTGTCGTGGACGTTAACAGTCATCTCTAAAATTATTTACTTGTAACAATTGTAAATTATATCTTTAAGAAAAAAACATTTCACTATTCAAACAAAATTCAGGTGAAACTTACAGCAAAAAATTACTCAAGATGTTTTATTTTGAGACATTTTGAGTTACAATTTGTTTCCTGTTGGAAGGATCAAGTAAAATCTAGGACATAAAAATAGTAAACGTAAATAATTTCAGAGATAAATTTAAATTTCCACAGCAACTTCTATCCAAAGAATTTTTGATCATATTATGCATTGTACTATGTTGCAAGATGGGTTCCAAGTTGCGGTAGCTAAGGTACTCCATTCTCGCATGATCAGGAAAGTTAAGCATAATTGTATCCGGTCAGTGCTAAGATGGGTGACCCGATTGTTCCGTTAACGCGGGAACTCTCTCCCACAAGAACCGGTCACTACGGGATCGGGAGAGTAGACCAAAAGCCCGTCACAAAAAGTGTGGAGATTACAAAGGATAACAAAAAGAGGCCTTTGCCCTATGTAGGGATGTGTAGGTTACTCATAATAATCTTGAAAGATACAAAACAAATAATCTATCAAATAAACGATGACATTGGTAGATTTTATTATTAAGATACCTGTACAAAATAAATTTTTCTGATGTTTATATTAATTTTCCTTGCCTTGTACTCGAATATATGTACCATATGTATTATCTGTAACCTCTTATAACGTTCGGTGTTGGGGCTGGTGCGTTAACGTATGACGCTCTACGCGTGCAGTGCACATGTGCACAACCCGGCAGGTTACAAAGTTGCTGCATCGTTTATACCTACAGAGTGTAATGTACAACATGTATGTGTAAGACCTTGTTACTCTACCTCCTAGGCATATTTTCGGAGGAGAGCGTCGTTAATTAGGTGCCCAACGACGAATGGTCACCAAGGAGATTTGAACCAAGGACTAGCGCAACGAGCATGACGCTCTACCACTGCACCACCTCGACTATTACTCGTACATATAGAGTACAAAATTATCAATTATCAAGAACATGCATTGCTATTTTGTCAGCCTATGTATCGATAAACGTTAGATCTAACCGGTTTCGATATAATTTAGCAAGCGTTTGTGTGGCAATCAATCAATTTAACTAAAATCGAACAAAATAAAAAATTCCATAGGTTTTAATCAATAGTAAATGGAAAATACTTTATAGTATTGGAAAAAATTTTAAAATTCGATTCAAAATTGGCATTGTTTATTTTAATTATTTTAGTTGAGGATTTTTAAAATTTTTAGTGATACTATATCATTGAAATATGTTTTATTAAACTTTAAAAACATAGTCAAAATATTAAATAAATTATTTTACGATAAAACACGTTTGAACCTAACCTGGATCAACGAACATTCTGCTGCCGTTTCAAATATAAATAAATAAAAAATAAACGTGTAGTTGCTTTTCTGGCGCACATTGCATTTCGATTCGTCTGTTGTAAGTACAGTAGACACGCGATAATGTGAACAAAATAAAACAAGGCGTGTTCACGTTAGCGAATTGTTCATGCTATCGAATAGTAATGATTTTCTACTAGAAACTGATAAAAAAAGATCAAAAACAAAGTAAAAATTGTTTATTAACGTTTTATATTAAAATACAAACTACTGTTGCAGAAAAAAATCGAAAACTTTGTATTGAAACGTTTACTGCTAAATTAAACACACTGAACACAAGCAACAATTACGTTTTGAATGCATCGCATCAGCTTTAAAAGAGATTTGGCGCCATGGAAAACGGCCGTATTTAATAACTGTCTACTAGATAAAAACGCGTATCAGTAGACAGCCCAAAATTAACCAAAACACATATTATGCAGTCACATTTGTGCACCGTCAACGCTGTTATGTCTGCAAATACCTTTAATGCGGCATAGACATGTAAACAAGTTACAGGAAACGTCAGAAATTCACTATGTTTTATTGTTTTCATACATCATAAACAATGTTCACGTTAGTGAGGGTTAGTGTGTTCACGTTATACGGTGGTCAATATAATAAAAATGTTGTTCATGTTAGCCGGGTATTCACGTTACCCGATGTTCACGTTACCGCGTGTCTACTGTAGTTCCTTTCTCATGATAACGATTGCATCATAGGGCAATTCCTCTGACAGTATTTTTTGCAGTCTTGCTAGTGCTTGGTGTAGGGGCTCCTTAAAAATTGTATTGAATGACAGAACCGTTCAATTTGTTTACATTAACAAAGATCTCGTATTGTGGACTATCGGTCGATTTTTATAGAACTAATTTGATTACTATGCTCCTAGGACCTATAAAAAGAAACTATAGGTGTCTTAGAATTGAAGTACCCTAGCAGAGGTTATATCTTAAAACTTTCTTTTACTATCTTTATAACTTTATCCTGCTGTTTGTCTTGATCAAGTTTAGTTTTTTTTTAATTGCATTCTTGGACTAGGTGTTGGTTTCATCAAGCTTGGAATTAATGATTTTTTCTGGATGGATAGGAGACTATACCAAGGAACTGTTGAAGTTATTTAACCGTTGCTAGTATTATCGATATGTTAATTGCTTCTACTTTGTCTGGATCTCGATCTGTGCTCATTAATAAGTGACCAATGAACACGATTACCCCTGAAACAATGGTTGCACATAATTTGCCGGAATATTTTTAGGGCAAATGACATTCTCTAACGATATTTATGACCACTCAAAGCCTTGAATATTTATTTTCTACTGGGCGACCAAAAACAGATAATTTTATCTGTTATATAGTTTATAAGTTAGGAAAACTATTTTTATATTTGGAAAACATTTTTAAAATATATGAATATTGCAATCAGCCTTGAAGTTTAAACGAAACATTTTATTTTGTAATAATCTAGTTTTTTGATATATGTTATATCGTAAAAATACGAGTATATTGATTTTAGTACTTTTATTTCGTGAATACAGCAATACAAAGTGTAATAATAAATGTATCAAATTTTGCAAACGAATTCACTATCGTTTTGCTCTGCTTTGTATTAAATATCACATTGACACGGGAGTTACTAACAGATTACCTCGTATCCGAAAGAGGACATATGCTTAGAATTTTTCCATATTCAAAATCTTTCCTGACTTAAGCCGGCATCGAAGGATTGGAATTTGAAACTTCATAAGGCTTCTGGCTGGCCATGCTTCACCAAGGCAGACAAAGAATTATTAAATTTATTTACTAATAATGAGCTCTTGTTACACTACTACAAAAATCAGGCTTAGCAATAAACAGAGTGTCAATTTTCTTATACTGATTTTTTAAGTACCTAGTTATGCAACTTTAGATACGTCAAATAGAAATTGACTGTACATGTAAATGCCAGCCTTAAGACGCACCCCTTGACGATTAGAATAGGCAATCCAACTTACAAATTCATAAATAACGTTGATCTATCTTAGTCCACAATTAAATTTATACAATTAGAGGTGCCTTACTTCAGAATAATTATTTTATATCAATTGTTAGTACAAAATAGTATATTATTATATGAGCGATTATGACAGCCATTATTCACGAAGATGACGTTTGAGCCCACGAGCCGTCAGGCGAGTGGCACAAATCATCTGAGCGAATAATGGCCATAATCGCGAATGTAATACGATACTTTTTCTACACCTATTAAGCAAATATATTAGACTCAAATTAGTCAAATTTGATAACTTTGTAAACAAGCAATATGACAACACACTTGGGCGTGTCGATTGTCAGCCGCAGAAGGAGTTGATCGCGGGCGATTTAAAATATGATTGGATTAGCGAAATATTGATTTTTGGATTTTTATTTGTGATTGGCCGAAATCATAATTCACTGCAGTGAATTATGAATCCATAATTCACTGCAGTGAATTATAGGTACTATTTTTCACAAAAAAAATGCTAATAATTGCAATATAATTAAATAGGTGTAGAAAAATACACAAAAGGGGCGTTCATTATTTTTCACAAATAGAAATTTCTAGCCGTCACTTAATGAATAAGTAAACAATAAGTTTGTGAACATATCTACTTGATCAATTTTTTTTAATTTGCAGATATTTCTAGTAGCTTTGAAAATATGCATGTTGGGTTGCATTTGAAGATTTTAAGGGGTGCCCAGTATAAATGATGTTTTTATGCCAAAGGTTGAATTAAGCACACTCAATTTTGGAATTGATTGTAGAAATTAAAAATTAGCTGGTTTTTTCTAAAGATATTTCAAAGAAATTATGGAGAACTCCAAACTTGGCTACATTATCACTAAATTGTTCTAACTTTTAAGCCATTTAAATATAAAAGTTACATAAATCTTTCAATAAAATATGTTCCCTCTGTAGTTCAAAGGTAGAGCGTTGGCGTGTGACACCTGGCAGTGGTTCAAATCCCTGTGGATTATACACGTGTAGTTTATTTAAATATATTAATTCTTATTTCGCTTCAGCGAAATAGATCCCTATTCTTAGAATGCAAATGATATTCTTTATTTGAATGTTTTCCCACATTTAGTATGTATAATATACGCAGTGGCGGCTCGTGGTTTAAAAAATAGGGGAAGAGTTACAAAATTAGCCATAAGAAACATTTACTCTGAAAATCATTTAATTATCACTTGCCTATTTTTTACATTAAATCGATTCTTCTGTTCTTTAAAGCTGCAAATTTGTCAATTATGTCGTCCTAAAATGGTTGCTTCTTCATAAGCATCAGTAGAAGCTCTTTCTAAATAGAAATATTTGCCAAATGAGAAAACCTTGAGAAATGGTGTTTCTTGAGTAAGTTTTTATTCTCTTAAGGCATGAAAAGCTTCTTTCGGCTGACACACACTTGTAGAAGGAATTATTAAAATGAGGGAAAACGATTTATAAGCTTCTGTAGAAATGTCTTTATCTTCATGAAGCATTCGAAGAAGTTCTTGCGTCGATATGTTTCTATATTTTTCATCAGAATACAAAAGAGTCAATTCATTTTTAAGGCGCTGGGGGTTGGTAAATATGTTGCCGTAAAAATGTTTCAGATTTTCAAGAGCAAGGGAAGGAAAACATGAATTTTGCTGTATCAGCAAAACAAACAAATTGAAGTTTTTTACAATCTTGAAATTTTGTGTTGATTTCCATAATAATGTGATCAAAGATTTCAAAATATGATTGTTTATAATTTTGAAAAATGGCTTCTGGTGTAAGAGCGGCATATTTGCGTTTAAATCTGGTTATTTCTGTGATTTTTTTAGCTTTTTCAAATAGCCCTTCAAAAACATCGTCGTTTCTTTTGCGGCCTAATATATCACAAGTTTTTTTAATTTGAGATACACAATAGCTTATGTCCAGTGATTTTTTCTGAAGAATTTCGAATAAAATATCGATGGAGCCAAAAATGTCAATAAATACTATTGCCAAAAATGTGAATTCAAAAGTGTTCATATCATTTACGAATTCCTTGGCAAGTTGAATTGTTTTTTTATCTGATTGTGCACTGTGCGTCAAAAATTCAAATGCTTCCTTTAATTTATCCCAGTCTTCAACAATTACATTTACTAGTTTCGAATTAGAGGACCATCGAGTTTCTGCTTTCTGCTATGATTGGTATGCGTCTTGCGGATGTTGATGTAAGGGTATAAGCTCGCTTCGCTGAACAGACTGCAGACGAGTGATGTTGCCGAAAAAAATCCTTTACTTGTAGTGGGTAGCTAAGTAGCAACCCATGCGAGTGACGTCAGTGTTACCATGGCAACCCAGTGAATAATGCAGACTTCTAAGCATTTACGGTTAGCTCTGCAATATTTGATTCTGTGCTGCGAAATACATATAATAATAATTATTCTTATATACAAAAAAAAACTAATTCGAGTGAAATATTAGGTGAAGAGGCACTTCACCTACTTCACCTGAAAAGCCGCCACTGTAATATAGATCGTTTAGCTTTAATATCCTTTATGTACTTATTTATATTATGTTTTACCATTAACCGGCACCATCTCATGTCTATTTCAATATCCTTAAAAAGTTTCATATACCGTTATCAGTAAAGAAAGTCATGAAACAGAACTTTTAATAATTCACCATTCTAAGCTGACCAAAGGTAGAAATAGATCATTACGTAGTTAATAGAAGAGGTATCGATACAATATATTAAATGTTGATATTTACAAAAATGTGGAATTAATTAAATTATCAGTAATTTTACTAGTAACGCGATTATAATAATCTTAATTACAGCCATTAAACAATGTTATTCAACCGGATAGATACTTTCCTTCTAGAGTGGTCTGTTTAAAATAGCTTGCTTTTGTGTCTATTTATATCAATGTATAAACATTTATTTATGCTTTTGCTATTTATTGCTATTATTTATACTTATTTTTACTTGCAGCTGGATTTTTGGCTTTGGGTGCTGGACTTCATTTTGGCTGGCCTTCTCCCTCAATACCAAAACTTCTGCAAAAAGACCTACAATTTGAAGTAACTGAAAAAGAAATATCTTACATTACTATGTTAACACCATTTGGATATCTTATTGGCAGCCCCATGTGTGCGTTTCTTCTCGATAGAATAGGAAGAAAAAATACTCTACTATTGTTAGCAATTCCACAAATTTTGGCCTGGATATTAATAGCGAGTTCTACTAGTGTTTACATGTTATATGCAGCTAGATTAGTTGCAGGAATTAGCGAAGGCGCCATATTTACAACATTACCTGTATATCTTTGTGAAGTATCAGAACCGAAAGTTCGAGGAATATTAGGAACAACTTTAACAGTGGGAATGATAATAGGAATGTTATTTATTAATTGCTATGGATCTTACTTGCCGATCAGAACTACCGCATATATTTCCATCGCTATGCCTGTATTATTTGTGGTAACATTTATATGGATGCCTGAGTCGCCTTATTTCTTACTAATAAAAGGAGATATAAAACGTGCCAGAAAATCACTGAAAACGTTAAGACGAATACATAACGTTGAAGATGAATTAACTAGACTGAATTCCGATGTTCAGAGACAAATTTCAGAACCTGGAAGTATAAAAGACTTATTCACCATCAAAAGTAATCTAAAAGCCTTATTCGTAGTTGTGGGTCTTAGAACTCTTCAACAATTCTCGGGTGTTTCTGCTTTCAGCGTTTATACGCAAATTATATTTCAACAGGCAGGTACTGGAATTACTCCTGCAGAATCTTCAATTATCTATCTTGTAACTCAAGTATTAATTACTTGTTTCGGTTCAGTTTTAATCGATAAGTTTGGAAGAAGGCCTATGATAATGGCCTCAACTGTTGGTACAACGATAGCCCTATTCGTGGAAGGACTGTATTTTTATTTTCAATACTTCAACTACGATATATCTTCTTTCAGATGGGTGCCAATTACTGGAATGATAATGTATATCATAGCATTTAGTGTTGGATTAGCGGCAGGTCCAAATTTAATGATGGGTGAATTGTTCTCAGCCAGTATAAAAGCTAAAGCTTTAGGAATAACGAATATTTATTTTGCCTTGTGCATGAGTGCTAGCTTTAAATTATTTCAAGAATTTGAAAATAATTATGGAATGTATGCGCCATTTTTCTTCTTTGGAAGTTGTTGTGTCACGGGAATTATTTTTACTTACTTTTGTATTCCAGAAACAAAAGGTAAAAGTTTAGAAGAAATACAACAATATTTAAGAGGTACTCTTAATAGGAAGTGTAGTAATTCAGAAAAAATGGTAAAAATCATTAGTTAATGTTGATATTAGTCATACTTAAATAAAATATGAATGTGATCTTATACGTTTACTTATAAATAAGGCTTTTAAAAATGTAGTGCTGCCAAATGTTCCTTTTAGATGTTGCTTAGGATTAATTAAATAAATCAGATATTTACTACTGTAAGCCGTAGTACCAGTATTAACATGAGAATAAAAGAGTTTATTTTATCACATTTATTGTTATTTATTACTTATAAATAAATAAATAGTGACCTATTTATATCCTTTATTTAGCAAATTATTTTAGCTTTATATTAATTTGCAGTTTTATGAAACAGTACTGTTTTAGAGATTAAATTTTCAAGAATTCACAGCTTTGGGAAAATACTTTCAATGTATTTTAACGAATTATTAAAATTCTGTATACAGAAAATATCAGCTCTGTAGGGATTTGAGCGACCAACCTTCATCTCCACCAGTTAAAATATATTTAAAGTTTTCCCAATATATACAGAGGCTCAGTTGGTTCAGCGTGCGTCGACCACTGAGATTGCCAGGGTTCGATTCCCAGGGTCACATATACACCGAAAGTACCCGACCGTTTCCCTCGCAAGGCAATGGCAAACAACCGAGGTGTAATCTGCCTAGTAAAGTCCTCTCTGGAGTAGAAGTGCAAGCACTTCCGTGGTTCGGAGCCCACGTTAAGCTGTAGGTCCCCTGTGTCTGTAGGCTACTTGACACGCACACCACAGGCATGGCTTGGCATGGAGAGAGGATCGGCAACGCCCTGTGAAGGGTATGCCACTCTAAGAAGAAGATACAGACGAACATCATATCGGTAATCTGCCTTTGTATTTCAATTGGCAGGGCACTGACGTGCGAAAGTCAGTAGTTTATATCGGCGAAAATAGTATTTTTCTATGTATTAATTGTAATAAATTATAATATCTTAAAAATTTTATCTCTAAAATAATTTTTAATTAAAATGAGGACATTAATAGAAATCACAATTGACAAAACTTGCTCATTGACTGTGGGATATCAGATTTCACAATTCCAACTACCGTAAAAGTTAAAAACGAATACCATATCCTCCGTGATTTGACGCTGTAGCTCAATTAGTATAGCATTGACGGTGCTTGCAGAAGTGATTTTTCAGTATATAGAATTTTCATAGTCCCTTAAAATATACTAAAATAATATTGTTATTGCTCTAAAGGGGTCTTTACATCTATCAAAAAAGTGACCAATTCGTCGAATAAACTTTAGCTACTTTTATTAGTCAGATTTTTTCAAGCCTCTTTCCTTCCCTACTTATCTTCCTAATAACTATTTGGCGAATAAGGCCATAAATAAGCATTGTTGATATATTGCTAACCGAAACCGATACGATACTTTACTTACTTCATTGGGTAGTGACAGGGGAAGCGCGTATTAGCTTGTATTAGAAATTATGCACATTTTCAATATAAATTAAATGAAAACTTAAATGTTTATGTTGACCTTCGTAATAAAATGTAATTAGTAAATGAACATTATTATCTTACAAAATGTTTCCTAATTTAATGTACCTAATATCATTATACTGAGTATGAACTCCTCATAAGCTTAGGAAGGAACTTTCATTTTAACTTAGTTTCAAACCATAATAATGATGCCATTTCATAAATTAAATACGTTGAAAATAAGCTGATTTCATTTTATTTGTATTTAAAAAAAAGGTTGATGGCAGAGCATAATTGGTTGCCTGGGACGCTATTCTTGCCATACTTATACTTGGTACTTTCTACTATTTCGTACTTATTAAATGTCATAACATAAGTTTCTTTTTTTTTTGAGAAGGACCTATCATGTTTATTAGGATTTTTGGAGCTTGTCGTACTAATGAGTTAGTAAAAATATGTTTTGATGATCTTCAGGCCGTTGAATCTGTATTGATTATTACTCTTCCCGCTACGAAGACCAAAGTACAGAATACTTTTAAAGTTACTGTTAATTTTCTTAAAATAATTAGAAAATATACTAACCAAGACCGCATTCTTGTGATCACCAATAATTTTTTGTGTAATATTATTGTTGAACATCCACAAAACAACCACTGGGAATAAATGCAACATGAAAAGTACCGGAAAAGATTCCTGAATTTATCGAATTCCAAGGGTTATACTGGACATTCGTTTAGGAGAAATTCAGTAACCTTACTTGCCGATTCTGGAAGTAATATATCAACATTTAAACGTCATGGTGAGTGGAGGTGTTCTTTTATCGCTAAAGGTTACATAGAAAATTCAATTAAACAAAAAGTGGATGTAGTTGACTGATATAGCAATACAACTTAGTAGATCTGGCATGAATCAACAACAAAACAGTTTTTATACATCTGTTAGAGGGGAAATTATGACTTAGCCTGGAACGTCTCTGAAACATAACCATATAATTTTTATCCATTATTTATTGATATACATTTACAATATGTTATTAAAAAGCACAGAATATACTATACACCTACAACATTCAGTGTAATAAACTTAGAAAACCGTTTATTGCAACATTTTCTTCTGCGTTTTTGCTGTGGGCAGTCCCTTTACAAGCTCCAACAGTAGTCAGCCATAATGTGACGGTCCCACATCCCACCTTCCTTTTTATCTTTCTTCCATCACTCGGATATCCTGGTGTAACCGGTCACCTTTCTCCTCAATATAATTTCCTAGATTGGAAGGAAATTTGTCTAAATGGCTGTGCAAAAAATGAAGTTTGAACTCATATTTGCTCCCAATTTTTCTAAGCCTTTTAGCATGTTCTGGACTAATTCCTGATTGTCCGCCTTGTGGTTACCTAAACCGTTTTTGATGGCAGCTGCATAACTGAGCCACGCATCGGATCCGATTACAGTCATACCAATTTTGATCCTTGGCCAATTTTCGAATTTGTGGGCCATCGAAAATCCCTGCTTTTAATTCTTCCATACTAAGTCCTGAAAATTTTCAGAAAATGTACTTGAATCAGTCGCCTGACTTGTCCAAGGCTTTAACAAAGGAGTGGCGGTAATATGTTTTTCTCTCTCTCTATTAATGGGTCATGAATGATGTTGGCTTTTCCCACAGTTTTATTATCTCTTACAGGCCAATTTGTTTCCAGTGTTTATCCTTTGCACGACTATCCCACAAACATAGATGACAAGGATATTTGGTATACCCACTTTGCTGTCCAAGAAGAAGTTCGCCATTTTTAAGTTAACACCGACCACTGATGCTGAGAATAAACTATTTTTTAAGACTATCCATCCTGACGTTTTCATACTCTTTGAGCGTTGTTGAATGACCAATAATTGGAATCAACCATTCCCATTGTGCAGTAATACACATTTCAAGCTCCTTTTAGAATTGTCTAGGAAAAGCCACCAATCTATTGGTCGATATTCTGGCAAGCCCATTATCATGAGGAGGTCAGAAATATTGTTACAATAATGGTTCAATACATTTTTTTAAACGTTAAAACTGTTTGTAATTCATTTTCATAAAACAGGATTCTACCATAAAAAATTGGCACCTTGCGTAATACTCCCGCTGACACTGACAAAAATAAAATTAACTAAATATTTGTTAGATCTCAACATCAGCATACCTACCACCTTAGCCTGACTACCTCGCACCACTTAGTTCTTTGAACACTTTACATAATGACGTAACAAACTCAAAAATGTAGCAATATGTGTCTTAAAAGTGTTGACATCAATCTTCGCCACGATAATTAGTATTTTATGTGTAAATAAATGGAATTTTTTAAACTTAAAACTTTTAGACTTATTTAAAAAAATAATGTAATTTAAGTTATTAAATTTTAAACATAGTAATTTCAATTAATAACATTCCAAAGAAATTTTTGTTACTTGTTATTTCTATATCCAATATCTTGGCACATGAATAATTGTTTTCGTATTAAAATTTAACCTATAAATTAATTGAACAAGAAAACGTTTAATCCCTTTTAACATACACGTTTCCATTAAATCTAAACGGTGAACGTCACTGGCCTGTAACATTTCTGTAAAAGTTCCATGGTCATACTTCCATACATCTTAATTAATTTAAATCGATAATAAACGAAATTTTATGAGATTATCGAGATAACTGCGATGAAATTATTCCAAAAATTAATCATTTGGCAGAGTGGAAAATTTCAATTACCTTCAGGTTATTCGATTCGCTTTATACAATTCAGTTAACAGTAATTTCATTCAGAGATGTAGTTCGGAGTCTTCCAGAATAAGTTTATATTAATCAATTACTAAACAAACGAGAAAGAAAAGGAATTTAAAAGATATCTTAACTTATTTAACGGATTGCATTAAATCTAACGGAAAATTGTTTTATTTCTTCCATTGTGTATTGGATACTATATTTTAATAAACCGGGTCTTTATTATCTTTCCTTTAATTTAATTCAGTATACGTTAGAGTTTTATATTTTATTCTACAACAATTGGTTACATTACTTACTTAATAAGCAATTTACAATCCTTAATTATTTTCATACAAAATATCATTCAGATCTTTATTCTTTATAATTATTTATTTAAAAGAATGCATGTAATAAATAAATCAAAATAGGCTTTCTAGATATTTTAACAAAAAGATACACTTTAAAACTTCAGCTCAGTTACTGTTTCAAAATTGCAAACATACTCCAACACATTTTTGAAAACACTATATTATTAAGATAATAACTTACTGTATCCTTTAAGTAGTCTTATCTATAAAAAAAAAACTAGAACTTATATTCCTCTGTAGTCATAACTAATTAGCTAACTAGCTAAACGTTATTGCTCAAACTTTTAATCAGTTTGGTTATAGGGTATTATAATCCGTGTTCTCATTTTACATTTCTTTGTATTGTGATGGAGCTTACAAAATAGCAGTATTGCAACACATCTCCTATTTATGGCTTGGGATTTAAACATACGAGTAATTTTTAAATAAATTAATTCCAATTGTTGAATTTGTTCAACATAATTTGGTTATCTAGTGTAATGTTTTTTTATCGAATAATTACATATCAGATATCTATTTAAGTTAGCTTAACCTAATTTTTTTCTTTGTCAAATAAAAAAAACCTCGGTTTAATTATACCTTTGCTGAAAACTAAAAGTTATGAAGCGCTTTTAAGATTATTATGTTTTTCGCTTCGGTATCCCTTTAAACTTTGTTGTATTTCTTCCAAAGTTTTTTGCTTAGTTTCAGGAACATAATAATAAGAAAACGCCGCGCTTAAAACACAAAATATCGAGTACAAACAAAATGGCACGTACATTCCAAAATTGGAAGATAATGTTTGAAAAAGTTTTGAACATGTTATGATATACAATGAAAACGATACGTTGGTGATACACAGAGCTTTTCCTTTTACACTCGCAGAGAACAGTTCTCCGAGCATTAGAGTAGGAAGTATACCTAAACCTGAAGAACATATAACTATGTACAATAGCATTGCAACAAGAGGTAACCAACTTAAAAAAGAAATATTAATATCAGTTTGCTGATAAATATAAAAGTATACGGCTTCGACTGCCAACACAATGCCACATCCCGTACAAGAAAAAAGCATCATCGGTCTCCTTCCGTACTTATCAACAACGAAAGCAAATATTGAAATGGTTGCTAATAACAGTCCTGTAAATATTATTGCAGAAGTAGTACCTGATAAACTCCCACCAGCTTGGTTGAATAGGTATTGAGTATATTGAGAAAATGCTGCAAGTCCGCTCAGTTGTTGTGCTCCGCGAATACCAACGGCTACCATCAAAGCTCGGCGATTAGATGGAATTGTAAATAAGTCCTTCCACGTTCCTGATTCAGAAATTTGACGATGAACAGCTTTTGTAAGCGTTATAAGTTCTTCATTAACGTTTTCATTCCACCTCAGTATTTGAAGAGATTTTTCTGCTTCCCTTGGTTTGCCCTTCATCAGCAGATAATATGGAGATTCAGGTAAGAAAATCGAAAGGAAAATTTGGATTATCGGAAAGCAAATGCATACGTAAGCAGTAGTTATTATTCCATAATAACCTCCTACCACATTAACTACAAACTGCCCAAAATAAATACTTATGGATACAAGATTTCCCCAAGATCCTCTGACTTTTGGTTCTGCAATTTCAGCCACGTACATTGGAAGCGAATTAAAAAGAATTGCATCACCAATTCCAGCGAAAATTCTTGAAACGTAGAACACATTAATGTTATCTGCTAAAATAATCAATATCCACGACAAAATATGCGGCACTGCAATTAATGCTACTGTTTTCTTTCTTCCAATGAAATCAACAACAACGGCCATAAATGGTGCCACCAGCACAGCAGCGATAGGAGGAATTACTGTAAAATATGATGCTTCTTCCAGCGTCATGGGGTGAAGATGAGATGCATTTGAAATAAGTATAGGAATTGAAGGGGATGTCCAGGTAAACTGAGTACCACAATTGAAACCATTTAAACATGCTGTAAAGTATAAACTTTTTTTAGCACGTTTTATATAAACAATTAATATAAAGATACATAAAAATAAACTTAATAAAACGTACCGGCTATAATAACAAAAATCTGAGGCCATTCATGATTCCTGTGATCGTAAGGTAACCACTTCTGCAAAATATTTTTCATAACTGGATATAACAGCAGCTATTTGGTATACTTTTTTTAATGTATTCAAAAATTACTAATCCTGCTCTTTTATATCAAAGATAAAGACCACATAAACACAAAGCCAGATTATTTTTGTCTGAGTATTATCATTCTATGGTATTATGGTGGGTAAATATGTTTATTTGTGCTTTTATGCAGATCATCATCATATGTTAAAACTTTCAAAAAATACAAATTATGTTTTATTGTGCAACAAAATACAAAACAAAGACAGGCTGAGCACAAATCATGAACAATTGATTTAAACACGGACAAAATATTTATTACCTGCAAATGCATTTTACAGTTCTTAAATGGGGATTCCGTCACCAATGACTAAATACCGATTTAAGAAGTATAAAATGTCAAACTCTTCACAATGAACTTTTAATTAGAAAATACAAATAGATTAATTAATAGCAATGTCTTCATCAAATTCAAACTAAAAGTTTTCCTGCATAACAGAATATTATTGTTATTATTTACAGCAAACAGTTCATTTTTTATTATACTAATAATACTTTAGTGGATCCCTAGGAGTAAGCATTACCAATAATTTCGTGTCTTATTAAGACGAATACCTCAAACATTTTTAAATCCCAATACATACGGAGACGTAGTATTATAACTACGACAATGCAAATTACTCAAAAACATATACCTTGTATACTACATGAAAGTATTTGCCAAAAGGAGGCTTAACTTGCAGCTTTATAACTATATCGAAGAGATATGAGAGAATATTGCAAAATAAGTATTTCAAGTTCAGTCTTAAACTCATTCTTAAACTATTTTACAAAAATGTGAAATTCGCAATTAACTCACATAGGGTTCAAATTTCGACCATATGTTAGAGGTATATCGAAGTATAATCTTATTACCAGAGACTAGAAAATATGCAAAGTGTTTCTCTATTTTATAGCATATCTTTGAATCTTTGTTTCTATGCATTTCATATCATGTTAATGCGATTTCTTATTAGTTTTTTAGTGCATATGCAAAACGATATAGTGCATATTTCGGCTCTTTTCGGTCAACTTGATGTATATTTTGCTTTGTACAAATGCTTGCATCTAATTGTTCAAAAATTTTTGAAAGCCTAGTACAAACCTGAAAATGTTGAAAATGTGCCCAGTTCTTGAACGTTACGAAAAAAAGCATGTACATTTAAATTATCTAGATGTTACTAAAAATATTAAAGAAAAAATTAGGGATAAACCTATTTGGATCTCAGTGCACGAAACAACAGACACAAAAGCATACTACATTGTTCATTTAGTTGTAGGGACTTTAAATATCAACAAACCCGAAAATAGTTTTCTTAGAATTTTCCGTAGTGAATAAGTTAGTATTTAACGTAAAAAAGATGTTTGTTAAAGCACCTCTTAGAGTGCAAAGATATAAAGAAAAGCTTCCTGGAGTTTCTCTGCCACCAGAATCAGTCTTGACCGGTTGGGGAACCTGGTTGCATTGTGTAATATTTCTTGCCGACCATTTTAATGGTATTAGAAATGCAATTTCAGAATTTGATTCAGATAGATCAGTCGCAATTGAAAAATGTAGAGATGTTTTCAATAAATCGTCTGTTGTAAATCAGCTAACACTAACACACATCAAATCAACCTTTGTCTGCATTGCATTTGCAATAGAAAAACTTCAAGGCGGGGAACTTTAGAGGAAAGTATTCGGGTAGTTGAGACGTTAAAAGAAATAAAATCAGCAGTGCTAATGGCCCCCGTAGGCAAAAACATTAATGGAGAGTTGAACTTTGTTTTAAAGAAAAATGAAGGGTTTACAAAATTAAACGCAATTGACAGGGTTTTGTGTGGTGTTGATTTTAATGAAGCTCCCCAATTTCTAGATCACTTCAAGTAAGCACGCACGTATTACCTCGTGCGAAGTTGGGCGTAAATTTTATATGTACAAACACATGTTGAACGACCGCAGACATAATTTAACAATGGAAAATGTTGAAAAATATTTGTTATTTATTCATAGAATTCTCTTGGTGTAATTTAATGATTAAGTAGTTATTAAGTCTATATTGCAACAGTTTTACGTGCCATTATTTAAACCAATTGCTTGATTTTTGTTTATAATAAAAAATGAAAAATAAACAAATAAGAATTTTATTTCGCGTGTAGTAGTGCCTAATAAATAATGTTTTTATTTGTTTATTTAATGGGCGAAATCGTTGATTAATGATAATTTAATTTGCATATTTTCGTAATTTTTAGTGCATATTTGCATACATATTTTCTGATTTTTTAGTGTATATGTTCCAGTCTCTGCTTATTATCAATAGTATTTATTAATTAAATAAAGTGTAATATACGAAAGTGCAATCAAAAATTACACTAAAATCTACGAATGACTAATAAATTACGTTGGGATATTTTCACTTATTTATGTCTCTAGACAATCGTTTATTTATTCAAATTATCTCGACTATCTAAAATTATTTGGACAAAGATAAGCACAGACATCATACTAGGATTTTTTTTTAAATTAAATCTTAATGTTAACAATTACTGCTACTTTTAAATGATGTCTAGTATAATTGTAACTCTAGTAATACACACATCATGGTAGGATTGGAAAGAAAATGTTATGTTGCAGATGTAACCACTTCCTATAACTTGCACTTGACATTTACATATACGGTATGAATTAATTACTCGCTCTTTACTATGAAGTTGTTCAGCTTTCCACGTAAGTAGTTTTGTTTTTAATTAGACTTAGGAATCGACTACTGTGGTCGATCTATCCTACCTAATAGAGTTTGAATTTCAGTCCAGATTATTAAAAATCCGACCACGATCGAGACTCAAACTTATGTTCCCTTGATGGCAAAGCAGATGTCTCTTATTTAGTGAACTGGACTAAACAGTAGAGAAAGTATTGCAATGGTAAATAGTCATATGGAATGGCTACACTTTTTGTTTTCAAAATTCATTATTAAATTTTTCATTAATTTAACCCTTATTTTAGCTCTTGGGATAAAAAGGTTACCTATATATGTAGGAAAAAATACAGGCTAGATTAATATTCACTTACAATACCACGAGTGGTCAAAGAATTGTCGATTATTTTTTTGCTGTAACATCACGAATGTTCCTTGTGCTTGCATATGAATATGAATGAATGGTATTCGCAATCACAAGGAACATGAGTGATTTTACAGTAAAAATAATCTAAAATTCTTTGACCACGAATGGTATTTGAGGGACTATTCAACGAACAAAAATCATTTCCATCTAATCATTTTCCATAAATTAGTCCACATTCAAGTTTGTTTACATGAAAATTGTTCTCTGTGGGATATAACTAGCAATAAACTATTTTCAAAAAATTGTCGCTTCGTATCACTAGTGAAATTTTATCGACAATTTTTTCTAGTGGAAATTGTCGATACAATTCGTTTTGATTGGCTCAAAAACGTCAAATCTTGCATTTTAATTGGTCGATTTTTGATAGATGACATATGAGTTGAATAGTCAACAGTAATTACATAAGTGGTGATAATTTTTTGATAATTTTAACTAGATTCACGCATCTTTATTGCTATGGAAATTTCACGAGTGGACGAAGTCCACGAGTGGAATTTCCATAGCAATAAAGACGAGTGCTAATCTAGTTAAAATTATCAAAAAACAATTATTACCACGAATGTAATTCGGCGTGATTATTTTTTAAACTATTACACAATGATGACAGTGCTGAATTCTTAATGTTTGTCAAAGTCAAAGCTAACTTTTTATGCATTTATTTAAACAAAGATCCAATCACAGAGCAGGTATTGCTCTGTGATCCAATGAAACAATGTGAAAAAATTGTCGCTGTAATCAGCTACTAGCAAATTGTCAGTGTAATTTTGATGCTATTGGTTGTTTTGAAATTTTTTCTCATTATGATTGGCTGACAGGACTGTTTAAAAAATAATCAGTAAAATTATTATATTAGTGAAAGCAAACTTTCAATCCTTAATGCTATACTTAGTAGAACCTTTTCCGAACGGGTGTCTGTAGGGAGGATATGCATTTGAAAACGGCTGTCTTTAAGATTGCAAACAAAGAGATTAATGGTTGATAAAGACCTTAGAGCAGGGGTTCCCAAAGTTTTCCCTAGATGGGCCAAATTGTAAATTCCAAAATATTTGGAGGGCCAAAAAAAAGTGTTATGGAAAAATACGTTTAAATCGATAAAAAGTTAGACACAAGGGAAAGATTTATACTAATTTTATAACATAATCGGTGTTTATTTACGACAATAATTACTTTTTATTACAAACTGTTTATTAACACATTTCAAAAATAATTAAACAAAAATAACTAACTAATTTCAAATATACAAAGGAAAAAATAATAAATTCATCAATCTGAAGTGTGTGACTACATGAAAAATAGTGAAGATTTTTCTAATAAACATTTTTCCTAATTTGACCAGTGGCGTAGTTAGGGAGTATTTTTAATTAAGAAAAAAATATGAAAATCGCGTTTTTTAAACATCCTGTGCCGTATTATGAAAGAAAAATTAATTTTACTTAAAAAAGTTCTGTTGGCATTTTTAACTCAACAAATTCGTTTTTGAGATATACGCAAAAATATCTTCCAGTGTGGTTCTGCAAAATTGCTTTTGTGCAACAAATAACAACTTTATCTCAAAAACGACTTTGTTGGGCTAAAAATATCAAGAGAACTTTTTTACGTAAAATTAATTTTTCTTTCATAATGCCACACAGGGTGTTTAAAAAACGTGGCCTTCAAGTTTTTTTTTTAATTAAAAATGTCCTTAACTCCCTCTAACTACGCCACTGAACAAATTAAAGCTTTCTTATTACTATCAAATTATGACTTTGGTAGACTCTAATTTACCCTGCAAAAATTAAAAATAAACCTCCAATAGTTTTCAAGTTATTCAAAAAAAATCGATATTTTTAATTCAAATTTACAGGCCGTAACTTTTTAATTTGGCCGTTTAGGAAAAAAATCTTCACTATTTTTCATGTAGTTAACGCAGTTAACGTACTTCCTAAACTTCCACGACCACCCTGTATAATAACAAGATATATTACATTTAAAATTTAGTATTTTTTTAACTGAACAATTTTTAATTATAATATGATAACATTTATTTATTTTTTTGTAAAAATGTAAATTGCAAATTATCTCTATGAATTCAAGATCGCGGATGATCTATGATCTGACATCGCGGGCCGCATTTCTAGGGTTTGCGGGCCGCATTTGGCCCGCGGGCCGCACTTTGGGAACCCCTGCCTTAGAGGAAGGCATCAACTTGTGCACCGGATGCAATTGGTAATCAACTCCATAAATATCTAAATTCATCTTTAAGACTGATATGGTAATAAACAAGGTAACAGTTTGACAAGGCTCGTTTTTTGTTTAACAATACTCTAATCCAGTGGTTCCCAAACTTATTTTTCCGCGGTACCCTTATACAATATTTCACATACCGTGGAACCCTCGCAATATCTACAAACATCCTAATCTTGGGCATAAAAAGAATTACCTACAAATAATTTATTCAACCATATACGTATGATGCAGAAGAGATGCAATAAACTGTACAAAACAAAATACAAAATAAATATGAAATGAAAGATTAATGAGAAGAATGTAGATGTTTGGACTTCAATATTTTCTGAAAATTTGACTCGCGGAACCCCAAAACTATTTCGTGAAACCCCAGGGTTCCACGGAACACACTTTGGGAACCACTCCAATCAAACAAAAAAATCTACAACCAGTAGGGTGACTGCTGAATTAATATAGTCAATGAAGTTCTTGTTAGAATACGTATGAATACCCTTTGGGCACGATACGACAGTTACCAATGCAATCCAATTTTAAAAACTAAATAACATGTTAGGGAAATATCTTGCCATCGTTCCAATTAGAAAATCAGTAATGAGGAAATTTTCGGTTGACAGCTGCAATTCATAATATTACTTCGGAAAACTTACAAATTCCAATAAAAGTATACGACAACAAGTGAGTCGACCAGTATAGCTATGTCCCAGAGGTAGCATGTATGAAGTATGTATAAACTATTTATAATTTAGATTTAATAAGCAAATTTTAACTTTTACTGTTAAATGGCGCAGTGATAAAGCACCAGGCTAACGGTACATTAGTCCTTGATTCGAAGCACCCTACCCGATGGACCGAATTTTCCTCCAGTCTGGAGATCGGCACCGAGCCCTGATGACCATTCGTCATTGTGCACCAAACTGACGACGCCCTCCTCCGAATACAGGCCTAAGAAGTAGAATAACAAGTTGATGTACGTTGTACATACACCTACACTATACACATGGTATAGTATGTAGGTATTAAACGGAGCAACTATCACGTAACCCTCAGAGTCGGGCCGGATTGTGCATTGCACCCGTAAAAGGCACATAAACTAACGCACCAGCCTCGACACCGAAATGTAAAAGAGGTTACGGATACAGACAGATAGATTGTTATATGTATTATATGGGCAAATTTATGAATTTAATAATTCGTCTGAAAAGGAAAAACGTTTATTTTTTGTAATTCGCTATATTAAGAACTTATCTAGCCAAAAGAAAAACCCTCTCCGATCTCTATGAAAACGTGAGTCACCTATGAGATAAAAATTGTCGAGGAAGTTTTTCAACCGAGGCAGCAGCTTAGTTGCCGAAGTATATATTTGTTTTTTTTATTGTCTATTGTGGTTTTCAGGGATTATAAACATTACATTTGATAAGACCAATTCCAAGTTTAATGTTTGTGTAAGATTTATGGGTATTCTAATATTATATGAGTAACTGCTACAGTTGGTACCAATTCCCAATTATAAACAAACGCATTTCTTCAAATTATCAGCAAAGGATAAAATACAAATGTTGGCCAAAATATGGCTATATTTGCAGATACCATCTTAAAGAAAATAGTTTTTTGTTTTTGTGAAAAAACCAAGCTTCTGTTGTTTACCATCTGATTTTCAACAAACAGAAAATTTATTTGCAACTTTAACAGAATACATATTTAGACAAATATAGCAATATATTGAGTTGATATTTGTCGGTATTAAAGATTTTGAGTTGAATATAATTGTTAATGAATATAAAGCTATAGTTTAATTGCAAGTTAATTAAGCAGATTTAATATAAGTTCATTTAAAAATGTAATAAAAAAAGAATCTAGATAGTTAGGGTAGAATAATTTGTAGAATTGTTAGGATTGTTGTATTGTAATTATAAAATAAGTTAGCTAGAAACCTAGTATTTAATAAATACCTAAGAAAAGCAAAGAGAATTTTCATTGGAGGAAAAATATTAGAGAAGCAGAGAGACGGAAGACAAGAGAAAAATAAACAAGATTGAAATCATCTTCTCAAAAGGGAACACGTATTTCCTTTGGGAAGGAAAATATAATAAAGTAAATAAGTGTGAAATATTATTTTAAGAAAAGCAGAATGGTGCTTTCCGAAAAGAATAAAATAATTTAATAATTAATTGGTACTTTGCTGGAAAGAAGAATAGAAATCTCTTATAAAAGAGGTCAAAATAAATAAACTGGTTGTTCTTCTTCTAAGAGAAAAGGTTTGGTCCAGTTTATATTGGATGTTGCGGAAGTTGAAGATGAATTGAAAATTATTAAATGTTGGATATGAATATGGAATTGTGATTAAAGTTGATTTGGATACTGAACAAGTGATATTTATGTGAGCTAATTTAATACTGTTATAATTTATGATCTATAATAAGTAAATAGTTAGGGAAGATAGGAAAATAGAGATTAATAAAAGATGTAATAAATCTGCATAGAAAAATTAAGTTGTTCTGATTATTGTTATATGACATAAAAGTATTAATATTCATTCATTAAAGTAAAATAACCTCAATAACGACCACATGACTGAGCTAACCGGCTGTTGATAATTGTAAACAAAGGTAACATTACAATATATTCTAATCTTTTGATATTAAATGTAATGATTATATATTTGGCAGGATCTAGGTTTGTGAGCATCAGGGATCTCGATGGGGGCTGACGGCTATGGTTATTGGAACTCTATATATTTTGATGAATTCAAAAGACTCCAATACCTATGAGGGATTTTTTTTAATGCCAAACATCGTATTCACACGGGTTTATGGTTTTACCTCGCTTTCGAAAGAGGGTATGCTTTTCGATATTTTTTTCACATTAAAAATCCCTAGGACCTCCGATTTACAAGGTAAGTATGCTAATTTTAACACCATCAAAGCCGAAAAATTAAAAGTTGTAAAAGATTGCAAGTGGCTAGCACTAACATAAATCCCGGAAAATTTTCTACACAAATTATAGGCTTAAGAAATTTGGAATTATTCTTACTGTAGAAATGTACAAATACACAGGATGTCCGTTTGCTTGAAAATTGTGAAGGTCACTGTTTTTTCTCCATATTTTTCTGTCTTATGTTAGCTCTTTGATTTGTTCCCATTTCTTTTTTCTCCGATACCCCTTTGATGCTGATATTCCATGTCCTTCGTATTCCCTGTTTATTTTTTTACTTGCACTTTTGTTTTGCACGTTCTTTTTGCTAATCTCTCATCTGACATACTACACACATGCCTAGACCATCTTAGCTGTGCCCCTGTCGTTTATAAGTTTAATTGTTGTCTATATCTCCCGTTCTACAGTCTTCAGCATAATAAAGAAATACTTTTCAGTCGGCAATTAAAAAGTTTACTTGAAATTAGTATCAACTTTAACCTCTAATTCCTGTTTTTGAGTTTTTGAAAGTGAAATTTGAATATAAATGTAAGGTTTAAATATAATGTACAACTAGAAAATGGCGTACAATTCATATAATACCTATAGATCTTAGCCTTTTTCTGTATCTTCAACAATAAAACCGTTGTTTTGCTTGTCTAATAATACTTAGCATCCTTCACATAACCTACTAATTAACGTTCTGTCAAACTAATTAAGAAATCCGGCTAGCAAGTTATGCTAATCAATTCCCAGAAATGTCATCACAATTTTACTGCCAACTGAAACAGTATATCTTGATCACGCTGTATCTTTCCTCATTTTGCCCTCTATTTTCTTAAAAATCGCATAGTTATATGTATGTTTTTCTAGTATTGTCCACGTCTTGTTACTGTACATTACTGATGGTTTTATAGCTTTCTTAACTACTTCCGTCCTTTGGTATTTATATTTGTCCTAAAAATGTCGATTTCGTCATGTTGAACATACTTCCTTTTATATCTAAGGTCATCATTCTCTCTCTCCTAATGCCTTCTCAATTATTGAGGTTAGCGATAAACATGGCTAATTTCCACCTATCCCGTGCTTTGTGGAACAACCGCTCCCTATTCATTCCGAGCCAGTTCCTAACGTTACTCATTCACGATGTTCGTCTTCTGCCTCTTTCTCTCCTTTCATCGATCTTTTCTTCTAGTATATATTGCAAAATTTCATACTTTTCGTGTCGTAATACGTAGCCGAAGTATGCAAGTTTCCGTTTCTTTATGTTAATTATTAAATTCTCTTTGATGGCGCAGGCGTCTTAGAACTTCTACGTTAGTCACTCTGTCCACCCATGGTATTTTTAGCATCCTTCTATACGTCCACATTTCAAATGCTGCCAGTCGATCCATTGTTTGTTTCTTTAAGGTCCATGCCTCGCAGCCGTATAGAAGAATAGACCAGAGGCCATCATTAACTTAATACAATTCTAGTATACCTATGCAATAAAAAAAAAACTTATTTAAACTAGGGCTGTTGATCCGAGCCGGATAAAACGGATATCCGGATAATTTTCACGTGGATATCCGGATAATTAGTATTTAAAAATATCCGAAATGGAAGAAATCGGATATCCGTGAGAGACAGAATATCCGGATAAACTGTATAACTCGGATAAAAAAATTATCCGAATAAAGAATTATCCGGATAAAAGAATTTATCGCTGAATACGCAATACTAAATTTATAAATTGCAATGAGATTGTTTATTTTATTAAGAGTTTTTAGTTGGAGACTGCTGACTAAACACTAACACAGCAGTCAAAACATAACAGAAATAAATAACGAGAATTCACATCAAATATATGATGTAATTTAATGGGGTATGTGATAAGAATACTAAGAATAGAATTAATGATTTCTAACGATTTCTTGTAAACTGCATACAGAATATTTTGTAGGCAAGTTATGTAGGAGATTACTATATTACTACTGCATATACATTTTTAGAGCAGCAACAAACCTTTTTTAGTATTTTCAATATTTTCATATCATTTTCAGCTTTCTAGTTAATTGATAATAAATTTAAAAGTAATCTTAATCTGGATACTTCAAAATATCCGGATACTTTAAATTTTCCGGATACTCTTAATTTTACGGATACTGTAAATTATCCGGATATTATAACTATTCGGATATTTCTAATTATCCGGATAAAAAATTAGTTTGTTAACCGAATTCGGAAATTTCGGATGACTCGGATAAAAGTTCATATCCGGATATCCGGATAAATTTTTTTCTTTTCAACAGCCTTAATTTAAACATTTTTCAACTTACTTACAATTACTAGATTTAATGATTTTTTTATTTTATTATATTTACAAAAACCTTCAAAGGCAATTAACGCATGCACATATCGCAATTTAACTGCATAAAAGTGAAAAAGGTAATACTAATAACGTAAAATAATATTACTAATTTGTAGATAGTTTTAGCAATAGACCAAGAAAAACTTAATTTTGCCAACTGATTATATCAACTAACTAAAGTACATACATGTCGTCTATGTAATGTGTTATAGAGGTCGTCGTTACTTTATAACAGCAGTTAACTAAAACCTTGTGTTTTACAAATTCCCTAAATCCAGCGCTTAACTATTTGCTTACTTTATCTCTGCCAATAATAAAAATTACTTAAGGCGTGACATGCACATCTAAAATTTAATTTTTTTTAATACCAGTCTTAGTTAGTTACTGGACTAATCATGAAACTGCCAAAGAATATTTTAGAAAATTATATTCCTCGTAATGGAGCAGGCCACGATTGGCTACAAATTATGGCAGTTATTGTTGGTGAGTAACCCGCAACCTACTTGCAGATACATATTAATAACTCTTTTTTAAGATGGCCTTTCATTTTATTGCGAAATATTAAAAAAAGTTAGTTGCGTAGTTTTTCAAAGCGTTTACTTTAAAATGGAATACGAAGGTTTTTGAAAATTACTAATAATCTTATTTAATGTTTGTTTGTTACGCAAAGTACCAACTCTACCGATTATATGACCTACATGTAATTAACTAAGATGATTCATATTTCAGATTCGTGAATATTGTTCACGCCACTAACGAGATTTAAACCGTGTGTGAATTGGTGGCAAAGTAAACCTTCAAGTTGCTGCGCCACCGAATGCCATCTTCAATACGTTTTAATGAGCAAAGAAATTATTTAGTTCCAATCAATAGAAAAATGTAAATATGGTATTATATCAGACTAGTCTGAAGTTTCCCGGTAACTCAACTATAATTTTTTTTATACAGTTAAACAGCTCAACACCTTACAGTGTTATACATAAATGGGTTGTAGTTACTCAATGTTTTATTTATTGAATTGTCTTTGGAAGTGCATGTTTCCTCGACACTAGGTGCACGTTTGTACCAATGCTACCAGTTCACACACTACATTAGGGTTACGAGTCGTCTGAGTTTGATGTTAAGTCTTGAGGTAATTTTTTCTTTAATCGAGTAGGTATGTTCTTTTGGCCCAGTTCTTGAAGGATCACATTGTTGTTTATGTTACTTAGATAAGTAATCCAGAAATTTTTTGTGAGCCGTTTGATGAACTGCTGTATGTTATCTACGCCTAGTTCCCTGTGTATTTGCGTATTGCGGATAAACCAAGCAGCGTTAATTGAAATTCCTAGGATCTTATTCTGGAAGACTTGTAGCTTTCTTAAGTTTGTTCTCGAGATTGTGCTCCATACAGGGCAAGCGTAGGTTACTATCGGCCTAAGAAGTGTTTTATAGATTAGGACTACGCATTCGTTCCGTAGAGGTGTATTTCAGCTGATCATGGGATAAAGTAATTTGAGTCTGCTGTACCCTAGGTTGAGCTTGTTGTTCACATAGATGCACCAAGTTAGCCTGGTAACTAGGTACACACCCAGATATTTAATGGCATTTTCTTTAGGATTCCATCGGATGGTTTTTCCATTAATGTGGATATTATGATGATCAGCAATGCGTTTTAGGGTAAAAAGCTTGGTTGTACACTTCGCAGGATTTAGTAAAATACACCATTTGTTGTACCACTTATTTAGTGAATTAATAACTGTTTGGAGATGATTGATGGCTATGTGCAGATCTTCGTCCTGGGTGAGTATCGCAGTATCGTTGGCAAATAGCGCCAGATGGCTTTGTAGTGGGTTAGGTATGTCATGTATAAAGATGTTAAATAATATGAGTCCAAGGGCACTTCCTTGAAGCACTCCCGTATGTGCTTTATAGATGAAACAGTACTGTTAATCCGAACTGCTGTGGATCTGTTCTCCAGAAACGAGAAGATTGCAGCGATCAAGTAATGAGGAAGTGCCAAGTGGTGCAGTTTGTACTTGAGTCCGTCCAGCCAGACCTTATCAAAGGCATGGGTGATGTCCGAGAATGCTGCTGTTGTGTAACGTTTAGCTTCATACCCTCTTTCGATTATTTCTACAATACTTTGCAATTATTGCACTGCTGAGTGGCCTGATCGGAATCCGAACTGAATGGATGGTAATATATGTTGTTCGTTCAGCGTTTGGTTAAGGCGTGTAAAGACAACTCCTTCAAGTAGCTTGGATAGGGTTGGGAATAGACTTATAGGTCTGTAGGATCTGCCGTCTGATTTGCTTTTCCCTGGCTTAGAGAATATGAGTTTACTTGTTAGGGAAGTAGCTCATTCTTAAGCATGAATTAAAGAGTATTGGCCAGAAAGACTATTGCTTTTTTGCTTAAGATTCTAAGGGCGACGCGACGTTAGGAATTAAATCATCTGCAATTGGTTGATGCGTTTCCACATTTCCGGTTGTTCTATATGTGTGGGGTCTATTCTCATCAAAGATGGTCGGTGTGAAGGTGTGTTCAAGATAATTAACAAATAGACTGCAATTTTCTTCATCGGTGCTGTTTTCTGGATTATAGCCTTCGTAGCTTTCCACAGGTTTGAGCTGTTTGGTTAGATCTTTTCGAGGTTCTTTCTGTATATAACTATACATTCTATATTTGTCAATTTCACGTCGAATTTGGTGGTTATTTAGTTGGTTTTTTAGAATTGGATTTTTGATTCTCTGCCACTGTCTTCAGGTTCTGCTTTTTTATTGAATCAGTTCAATTATGTATGCAGGTGGGACATTTGGATTGTACATTTTCCTAGACTTGTAGGGTTTGGTTGCAACTTGTATAGAGTCATCGATTGCCATTGAAAATTTCTCTATATGTTCGTCGATTTCTTGGGTGCTTGTAATCTGGACTGGATTATGCAGTTGTGCGTCTAATTTCTCCTGGAATTTGTCCCAATTAACGTGTCCTTTTATCCTAGGAATTGATGGTCTATAGGATGGGATAGAAGAAAATGTGATTAACACAGTCTGAGTTCAATTCAGGGATTACTTCTTGTTGGATAGGTATATGGAAGTTTTTGGTTAACATAATATCCAGTTTGTCGGGTTGCTGGTCGTCTCTGTACGGATAGTACGTATACTCGTTAGGAGCAGATATCTGTATTTGGTGCTTTGCTGCTAAATCATTGAGTTTTTTACCATTCGGATTATTTGCGCGACATAACCACACCGTATTCTTACTATTATTTAAGTCGGGTTATGTACTTCGTTTTCTATTAGTCCCTTGTTGGGTTGTTTGTAGACGGTTGAGATTTTAATATTGTTTATATTAGCAGTGTTGATGATGATGTATATTGGTTCAAAGTTTCTGACGGGTATTCATGTGGTATATGTTAGTTTTCGTTTGATAGCGATGGCAACCCCTCCCCGTGCTGATCCAGTTGAGATAAATTTGACAGCCTCTAATTCTAAATATTTCTCCTTCTGTTAAGTGAGTCTCTGTGATACACGCGATATCTACGTTATATCTTGCCAAAAAGGAAACGTTATATCTTGCCAAAAAGGAAATGAAGATCGGTCTTTGGGATTTTATAGCATTAGCATTCCTATTTAGGATTGTGAGCTTATGGAGAGCTTGGTGTAAGTTATGCATTGAGAATGTTTGGGAGGATGTGTGTTATTATAAAGGATTTGATGAGGGGTGTGAAGGGTGTAATTAGTTCTTTGTGTATCTGTATGATTCCGTCGGTATTGAAGGGGGGAGCTGTGGGGCTGACTCGTTTTTTTGGTTGGAGTTAGAGTTAGTTTGTGCGGCTTGAGAGTATGATAGGTTTGGCGCCGTGAATGCTTGTCTAACTCTAGGACTTATGGCACTGTAGGATGTTAGCGGCTTTTTTCCTTACTTCAACTGTTACGATTGAGTGATATATGGTTTTTACATTAAAGATCTCTTTAGCTGCATCGGTTGCTGCTAAAATAACTGCACAGATTGGGATTGGCTGTTTATCTTTGTTGATTAAGCTGGTTACACAGTTACGCTTTTTATTGGTAGATTTTTAGCTAAAAGTTCTTCTGCGACTTCTCTATCTGATAAGGAAATGGGGACGTTTTTGATTACCACCGACAGTGGCTTGTTGTTGGAATTTTGGAAAGTGTAAAATTGGACTTGATTATCCGTATAATATTTTGTCATCGTGGAATGTGAGAAAAAAAGGAAATTCAACGTTATTTCATTCCACCCCGGAGAGATGAGGTGACGGGCCGCTTTTAGGAGGGCAGAAACTCCTCTTCAGCCACGGAGAACGGATATGTAAGGATAGGTTAAACTAGGATGTGGATAAACTAGGATAGAGAACTTATAAGTAGAAAATTACCTGCCCCGATATTTACCTCAGAGATACTTAACTCTGTTGAATCGGGAAAACCACCCAAAAGCCCGATTCAAGGCAGTCGGTAGTGGGGTTTGAACCCGCTACCTCCCGAATGCTACGCGTGTGCAAGGACAGGAATGCACTTGGCCACTCAGCTCGGTGAATGTGAGATTAACTTTTAGATATTGATTGCTGTAGGATGTTGAAAATTCTATGTTTTCTGTGAATTGTTTGATGTCTGCTATGACTTCTTTGTGATTATTAGCGTTGTTTATGTAAATTGGCGGTATTTTATGTTGTCTTGGTTTATTGTCGTAGTTTTGGCTTTCGGATGGGGTATCATTATCTGGTTGATTTTGTGTTAAGAAAGGGTAATACGGGTTATTTCTAATTAGATCATCTGGATTCTATATATAACGTTTGAGGACATAGTTCTCAGGTGGTGTTAGCTGGTCGCTTTTGCGTTTTACTGTGTTATTAGTAGGTTCGGTTGTTTGTAAACTCAACCTCGGTGGGGTTGGCATAATTGGTGTTATTGTGCACTTCCCTAATGAAGTATGCTCACTGACTTGTAAAAATAGTTAATTCGTTCTGTGGTTGACGATAGGAATAAATCAAGGCTAACGGTTCACTGAGATAATATGACGTCACTGCACGACCGCTCGCATGAAACTCCCAGTTCTAACAAATAAAGCGCACAACCTTTCGAAAATCATAAACCTACATACATATGTTGTTTTTCTTACAAAATCTATTTTAAAGATAATTTTGCAAATTGTCCAAAGTGTACAGGATCGTGTAAGGATTATAAAAAATTCCTTAGCTTGTTGAGTTTACAGTATAATGTTTCCCGTTTCAGCACTAGAATAAGCTTCATTCTTAAACAAATTTTGGTGACATTTCGTTTTCAGGAATTGGTGTGCTACGTTAAATAATATTCGAAATACCTAGGCAACCACTGCTGGCTGTTCTTTATTTAATACTAAACAGCATCAAACATCAAATCAACGTCACCGACTTAACAAAATTTATTCTAATTGAAATTGTCTATTTTCATTAAAAACATAAATCAATATTGTAAATGAAAGCCGAAATAGAGAAAATAGTATAAAACAGAAGGCAATTCGAGCACTCCTCCGTTCGGATTCGTGCGTGAAAAGGATGCCTTCTGTAGCTTCATCTGTTTTAATATTCTATTAATTCATTTTTGAAATAGTTGAAGTGTTAAAATCCAACAAGCTTGGGTTGTTTAGTACTTAGGTTGATATGATCTACCTACAGGCTTATTATCAGCAGTTTTTTTAGATCAAAGAAATATTTTCAAAAACAGCATCTTGTGTTCCGTCCCTTCAAAATAATTTGGTGTTAATCCTTATTAACCAGTTGGTATTGTTGTTCCTGACGCCGGCTATTTAATCAGCAATTTTGGCAGATAATAGTTTTAACATTTTGGAGACTCTCAAGAACGCTATTTTTTACTAGGTACATAGATATTGAAATGATTTTAAATATTCAGCTTTTTAAAGTTATCGGGAAAAATTCAATAGGATAAACCTGACTATTTAATTTTAAAAGAAACGCTTTGATATGTTACAAAGTTATAATAAATCATTAATCACTATAGATTTCATGTACGAGCCCTAACAACTATATATTGGGACAAAATAAAATACATATATAAATCAGGTATTTGACAGTTTATTTGTTTTTCTAATTATTTTTTAAATTTAATACTAAGTAACTAGTTAATTAACAACAATTGGGGCCAATCAGCAACACAAAAAATAAAATACTTATTCTATCATTTCTAATTAACAAGAAAAATGTTCATATTGTGTGGCAACTAAATATTGGGACATAGAACGAATTTTTATGTCTAAAATGGAGTAACATCGCCCTTAGAGTTTATGGCCGCTCGAATTCGGTTGGGCATTGACTCAACTAAGGATCTGCAGGTTTTAGGATTAACTCCATTCCAAATTTGCTCTATTTTAGCTCTAAGTTCCGGTAATGTCCGTTGTTGGTTGTACCTCAATGTTTGTTTCATTTTATGCCACACTGTTTCAATGACATTGAGGTTAGGACTGTTGGAAGGCCAAGAAAGAACATTGACGTTGTGGTCGCCAACCACTTTTTTGTAATTTTGGCCGTATGACAGGCCGCCCATCCTGCTGAAAAATGTCATTTTCGCCAGCATTTTACTTCGCGATACTTGGTAGCAGACTGTTTTGCAGTATTTGTCGATATTTCGCAGCATTCACGGTGCCATCAATAAATTCAAAACATCCTAATCCTGAAGCTGTCACGCAGCCCCAAATCATCACTCCTTTAGGAAATTTTACCGTATGTTTTAGGGAATACTTGTGGAAAGTCTCATGTTTAGTGGGAATCACGCGTTTGCGGTGATCACCAACACGTACGTCGAATTTTGATTCGTCGCTAAAAATTACTCTGGACCAATCTTCTACCGACCAAGATAGTTCCAGAGTAATTTTTAGCGACGAATCAAAATTCGACGTACGTGTTGGTGATCACCGCAAACGCGTGATTCCCACTAAACATGAGACTTTCCACAAGTATTCCCTAAAACATACGGTAAAATTTCCTAAAGGAGTGATGATTTGGGGCTGCGTGACAGCTTCAGGATTAGGATGTTTTGAATTTGTTGATGGCACCGTGAATGCTGCGGAATATCGACAAATACTGCAAAACAGTCTGCTACCAAGTATCGCGAAGTAAAATGCTGGCGAAAATGACATTTTTCAGCAGGATGGGCGGCCTGTCATACGGCCAAAATTACAAAAAAGTGGTTGGCGACCACAACGTCAATGTTCTTTCTTGGCCTTCCAACAGTCCTAACCTCAATGTCATTGAAACAGTGTGGCATAAAATGAAACAAACATTGAGGAACAACCAACAACGGACATTACCGGAACTTAGAGCTAAAATAGAGCAAATTTGGAATGGAGTTAATCCTAAAACCTGCAGATCCTTAGTTGAGTCAATGCCCAACCGAATTCGAGCGGCCATAAACTCTAAGGGCGATGTTACTCCATTTTAGACATAAAAATTCGTTCTATGTCCCAATATTTAGTTGCCACACAATATGAACATTTTTCTTGTTAATTAGAAATGATAGAATAAGTATTTTATTTTTTGTGTTGCTGATTGGCCCCAATTGTTGTTAATTAACTAGTTACTTAGTATTAAATTTAAAAAATAATTAGAAAAACAAATAAACTGTCAAATACCTGATTTATATATGTATTTTATTTTGTCCCAATATATAGTTGTTAGGGCTCGTAGTAAATAGATATAGAGGCATTTAAACCATTGCTCATTTTATTAATATTTTGTATTTCATATTTAGCTTCTCTGGGATCAATAAGCACCGGGGCACTGATGGCATGGACGTCACCATCAATTCCAATACTGATTTCACATGACTCATACATCGAACCTATTACTATAGAAGAAGCATCCTATTTTACTGTAATTCCACCAGTCGCAGCGATACTCTTCTCGCCAATTATAGGATTATTAGTTGATACTATTGGACGAAAGAAAACACTTATGCTCCTAGCGATTTTTTATTTTACCTCTTGGATTGTGATAGGTTTTGCTGAAAATTTGATGATTTTTTATTTGGGGCGAGTTTTTGAAGGTATTGGCGATGCCACGCTTTTTACTGTGGTTCCCATGTATATAGGTGAAGTAACTCAACCAAAAGTAAGAGCTGCATGGGGAAATCTGATTGCACTTTTTGGTTTTGTGGGCCAATTTCTTATTAACATAATTGGTTCTTTCTGTGATATAAAAACCACTGCTTTTATACTTACTAGCGTACCTCTTCTTCAACTACTTTTATTATTTATGATGCCAGAATCTCCATATTTTTTTCTCATGAAGAAAAAGTATTTGCAAGCTAAAACTTCACTGAAGATGCTCAGATGGAAGGAAGATGTCGAAGATGAATTCAATATATTTTCCAAAAATGTACAGCAACAAATTGTCGAATCGGGTACTTATAAGGATTTACTATTTATTCCGACCAACAGAAAAACTCTCCTCATAGGTATAGGTATACGAGCGGCTCAACAGTTTAGCGGTATCCCAGCATTTTTTATGTATACCCAATATATATTTCAACAATCTGGCAATAATCTTTCTGCGTCAGTAGCTGCTATGATATTTTCTGGTGTCTTTACTCTAGTTCTCACGATTTTTTCATTTTTTGCCAGTAGATTCGGAAGAAAACATTTAATGATATTTTCCTGTGCTGGATGTAGTGTCATTTTGGCTATAGAAGCTATATACTTTTATATAAACGAAAAAACAACCATAGATGCATCCGGTGTAACTTGGATACCATTAGCAGGTATGATGATGTACATTCCCGCATGTGGAGTAGGGCTGGCTATTATTCCCACTTTAATGTTAGGAGAGCTATTTGCCCCCAGCGTAAAAGGTAAAGCAATGTGTTGCATAAATATATGTTTTTCATTGTTTATCTTAATAGTAGGTAAACTGTTTCCTACGTTATCGATTAACTTTGGAATGTATCTACCATTTATTATTTTCTCTTTATGCTGTTTAATTAATGTTGCTTTTTCATATTTCTGCATTCCTGAAACTAAAGGTAAAACTTTAGAAGAAATACAAATAAGTCTAAAAGGAGAACAAAAATATTCATAACTCAAATACAAAATATTGTAAATTTCAAACATATCATTCAGTAGTTCGAACTCCATTAGCCATTAAAAAGTTCAAACTGTTTAAGACGGATGCATTTATTGTGAATTCTAAAAATACTTCAATTTTAATTTAATCAGATACTTTCTTCGTTAGTTGACATCTTTTGGTCTAAATCGTTCTTAAATTATATGTAAGAATGGTGTAAAATGTTCAAACAAAACTTTCATCATTAAACTGTAACGTGGAAACAACTAATTCTAGTTATGCAGTTTAGAATGTCTTGTACCTTATATACAGGATGTATCAGTATTTCATCGACAAATTTTGAATTGCCAGTGGGAACAACTATTACACATACTCCCGAATGGGAAACCTAAGAAAGTGCTAAAAGGTATCAACAGCAATCCTCACTTTACAGTAGGCATATTTAAACACGACTATAGCACGATTATCTAATACAATATAACAATTTACAAATACAGTTGTTAATACATATTCTAAAATGACATTATATTTAGTGCAACGAACTAATTTACTTCTTTGCCTATTTCAAACAACATCTCTTGATATCTCCAGTGCGATTATCTCTCGTTGCATACCTGGAATGTATTTATAAAGATTATTGGGTTTTGCGTCCTCTGTCATCCTTAAAAGTTTATAGAAAATAGTAATTTGTAATACAAGTGTCGAAAGCTTGCGTTTGCAACACGAATGTGAAGTTTGCAGCACGAACGCTAGTGAGTGCTGCAGTCACATGAGTGTGGCAAATACAAGCTTTCAACACATGTATTACACACTATTTTTTCTACAACCACAAAAAATTTAAATATTTCTGCAAAATCAAATCTGACATTCATCAAATGTCATTTATGACATTTTGATTTGCGTGCGGAAAGTAAACAAATTAGCGTGTGGAAAGTTTACTTTCCGCACGCAAATCAAAATTTGAGTGTGGAAAGTTTACTTTCCGCACGCAAATCCAGATTAATCCAGATTTGCGTGCGGAAAGTAAACTTTCCGCACGCTAATTTTCACTTGTTCGGCAAACACTCATTTTCAATACTCGTATCTATGGAGACGAAGTCTGAAAATCCCACTTTCCATGGTGGTTGTAGAAAAATTATATTTGTATGCAGTGTGCCCATATTCTTGAAAGTTACATAAATTACTTATTTATTTATAGAACTACGCCAAAGACCAAATAAAAGCAAAACTAAAAACACTATTTAGATAATTTTATTTGTTAAATAAAAAAGTTATGTGTACATATTTTTCAAGAAAAAGAACGTTCTATGTAACGCGGCTATGTATATGTTAAGAGATTAACTATGTTATTTTTTAACTTTTTGCCTTTGTACGTTTTTGTTGATGTATTTGTTTTATATCGAATTTTATTATAATTTAACACATTTTGATCAGAACGATAATTTTGTATTTTATTATGTTTTGCAATAAAATATTCACAAACATTTACTTTATATTTATATACACCGGTTATATGTTGTCCCTTTCATGCAATATTATTGAATTATTCAGTTCAAGATAATTCTCATACAATTAATTTGGCAGGAAAGCTTACTAAGTAAATATATTTTATACTTTTTGTCTATATTTATAAAGTATTACTTAAAATTAAAGAAAAAGTGGTGAATAACTGCAGATTCTATAATTCAAACTTCTGTTAATGCAAAAGTTCCAATATTTTGAACCACAGCTGTATCTACTACTCATAATATGGAACTACTGCAGACTAACTTGAATAATTTTCAATTTTTAATTATAATCTTTTTATTAAACCTAAATGTGGCGTTAACAAAATGTTATTATTATTATACAATTCGTGTTTTCGCATTTTATCCAGGTACGAAAAGCATATCATCTTTTACAAGATGCATGGAAAGGTAGATTAGGTAATATATTGAAAAAAGAAAACTAATTATACCTAATTCATCGGAGAGGCACCAATTGTAATTACCAACGAAGAACTATGGAGAAGAACCAGGCAAGAACAAATTGTCACAACAATAAAAAGAAGGAAATATGGATGGCTAGGAAAGACATTGAGAAACAGCAGTGAAGAAATTTGTAGAAGAGCCCTGGAATGGAATCCCCAAGGAAGTAGAAGAAATCTTGGAGGAGGACAATAGAGGGAGAAACAAAAATATCAATGGCACAACCTGCAGCACTTGCTAAGAATAGAGACGTACGGAATTATATTTTTTATTGCGTTTCCTCTCATCTTTATGGAAGCTTGAATAGGTCTACCTTTTTTAAACCCAAAATATTAACGCCTAATCTAAAATCTGAGCAACCATTTCTCAAAACTTTTGAAATCAGACCTTTTACATACCTTTTCAGTGGGAAATTAATCAAGTATTGACCACAATTAGAATTATTATATTTATTTATTTAAATATTAGTTCGAACAACATTGAGGTGCACCTGTGTTTTCTCAAAAATAGCAAAAAAGCAAATTGATTTTATATGCCACATGTTAATGTGGCATGCAGTGTTACATGGAGAGGTGGTGCTTAAAAGAAAGACTTTCGGTCAATCCGAACAAGACCTCGGTCATCCCATTCACACTTAGAAGAAACCTCCAAGATTTGAAGGAAATACGAATCAGCGAACAGCCAATACCTATGGGAAAGGAAATCAAATATTTGGGCATCACTCTAGACACCAAATTGACCTTCAATCCTCACTTAGAAAAAATTACTAACAAAGCCACAAGGGCCTTATGAGCTTGTAAAACTGCAGTAAACAAAATTTGGGGTCTGAAATCAAAGATGGTTTTGTGGCTATATATAAGAGTGATTATACCAACAAGCACATATGACTCTATCTTCTGATGGCACAAAACCAGAAACAGACTACCAGTCATTAAATAAACTACATGTCTACTACACCTACACCTTCGATGGAAACAATGCTAAATCTTCCCCCAGTTCATTTAGTGGTGGAATCTCAAGCACTGATAACAGCATATAGACCACCTATGGGCAACCCCTGGTCCTACTCCATCGCAGCGAAGTTAGTCGGATTTTCATAAAATTACAAAAATAAAACGCGAAATACCCCATAGCAATTTTATGACACCAATAATAATATAATCAAAGCTTTAGCATGGCATTCAAGGCATCTGCCAAAGAGCTTTATACCAGAGCATTATATTATAAATAAATGAAATAAGAAGTAGTAACTTGTTTTAATTCATTTAATATTAATTTATTGGTCCGGCCTTTGACTCGGAGACAAAATGATAATTTGGCCCCAAAACTAGGAAAGGTTGCCCATCCCTGATATAGACTATAGACCGTAGAACGTAAGCCAACACCGAGGTCTTCAACATACTGAAAAAAACTGCACACTTAATATGCAATTCGATAAAATCAACACCGTTTGGAACTTCAGAAAACCTTTCGGGGTAGTAACACCCGAGAGGGGTGACGAAGAACGAAAAGAGAGCTACTCCAAAGACAAGGATCTATATGATATGCAGATGGTTCAAAAACAGAACACAGCTCAGAAGCAGCAGTGTTTGAGGCAAGAACAAGGAATGGCATTAGTGTAAACCTGGGTCAACTCACCTCAGTTTTCCAAGCCGGAATAATAGCCACGACGATATGTGCACAAAGTATGGTGGAGAGAGGTTTTGAAAACAGACGAATCTCCATCTTAACAGACAGCCAGCGGCCTTAAAGTCTTTAAAAAGTGTTGAGATACACTCCAAAGTCGTGCTTAACTGTACAGAAACACTGATGACACTGCTGAGCGCAACAGAGTTTGCTTAGAATGGGCCCAAGGACACCAAGGTTATGAAGACAATAAAAGAGCTGACCAACCAGAAAGGTCAGCCCTGAGCAAAGGCTAATTAGTCCTGAACCTACATGCGGGGTTCCTTATCTAACCGCAAAAGGGATTTTCAGAGCGCTAATGATGCCCCCTTCTAGCAAGAGAAGAAAGGAAATGCTAAAATTAAGGAAAAACAACTAAGATGTATAACCGGACTATTAACAGGACACTGTAAGCTTAGGAAACATCTTAACATAAATGCATATTGTTAATGATCCAACTTGCAGGCTGTGTGAAGAAGAAGAAGAAGAAGAGACAGCACTATTCGTCCTATGTGAATGTCCAGCTCTCGCAGCCCAAATATTCAAATACTTCGGAGCTCATTATGTAGAACCGAATGAAATGGTGATTGGATCCATCAACAGTATTCTTAAATTCTTTAGTGATACAGGTCTGGCGGAGTAGATTATTTCTTGGGACACAATAATTCTAGAGCTTTAGTGAAATGGGTGAAGACCGCACCCATATGATGATGATTATTATTATTATTATTACAATACAGCATAAAGTTATTTAATCTTAGCAGTCTGCCCTTAAGATGATGAGAACTCTGCTTACGTCAAAAAGGATAAACGACGGATGTTGTTTATAACAATTTTCATCTTCGAATTTTAAAAGATTTTTGAACTTTTCAATTCATGGCAAAACTATAAAAGCATCATTTACTGTATTTGCGTCATTTTTTATAGCTCTGCAAAGAAACTAATTATGCATGTACTTAAAGCAAAATGATAATAGCTCAAAAATAAAAGGAAATGCTACTCATTATACGTACTTGACATGACATGCAATTCCAGCTGGACTTTCCACAGAATCTAAATATGAAGTTTCATAAATTTAAGTTTATACGTACTTATGATTAAATAATATGGCTATGACAAAGCAACACACACACCCGTACGGAACAGACATACGTAAATCTGTCAACTCTTTCTTCAGCTGTTTCAGACAGACAATCTAAGTTTCGTGTCATACTTGGTGGTCATTTGATATGTTCCGGCCTAAAAATAATGAAGACGTAACACAATGTACTTTCCAAAGATAACTAAATGAAATTTAATATTTTTGCAATTATTCAACAGATTTCTTTGAATTAAAATAATTGATATGTCACCTTATGTTACCAAAAACATCAGAAAAACAAACAATTCTTTTCTAATTCTTAAAAATTACATACGCAAGGTGTTATCCCAACACAAACAAGTTGTACCACGTTGTCGAGAAGCTTGAAAATAATTTAAAGTACAATGGATGCTTTAAGAAAAGTAAAGTTAGAAGTTGTACTATAAACAGTGTACAACATAGATAACGGAGGTGAAGTAATAGAACAAAATAGGCATATGTCGTTCTAAAAAACTAAAGCTAAGATTGCTTTTTCTGTTTTAGGGAGCAAACAGCAAACAAGGTCGAATTTGCTACTGACGCTTAAGGGCTTCAGATTAGAAGGAAAACTATATACCATATGAACAAAAATTATTTAGATAAAGGGTGGCTTTGGAATTCTGAACGTACCTTGCATGTTTGATTCATCGTCAGTAGTTGAAATTATCTAGGTTATGTAAGCTAATCAGCTTATCAAATAAAGCTTAGTTATGAAACTACGGGTTTATTTTCAATTTATTACATTAGATGTTGAAAATGGCCACCATTCTCATGCAAACATAAATTTACACGCCTTTTCATGTTTTCAAATCCGTTTCGAGAATACCATGATGAATAAAAATTCAAAGCGAAAATGACATTTAATTGACATGTAGAACCAACAACAAGCTGAACCTATCAAAGACAGTGATTTTGTTCACCATGGCCATCCCTTATCTAAATAATTTTTGTTCATATGGTAGAACCTCAAATCCTTATCAGTGGCGGCTCGTGGGTCTAAAAATAGGTGAAGTGGTATTGTGGTAAATTAAAAAAAAAAACTTTTTATTTGGACTTACCTAATTTTTGTACATCAAGTCAATCCTTATGTCTTTTAGGGTAACAAATTTGTTGGTCATATCTTCGTAAAATGGTTGGTTTTTAATTAACCCTAGTAAAAGTTCTTTTTGAATTGAAATATTCGCCAAAGGGGAAAGTCTATCGTGAGATATCGTATTCCTTAGGTATGTTTTTATCCGTTTAAGGCAAGAAAAAGTTCTTTCAACTGATGCACTTGTCGATGAAATGGTTAGTATAAGGCAAAACAGTTTATAAGCTTCAGTAAAAATTCTCGTAAAAATTTCTTTATTCTCATTGAGATTTTTGAGTAATCCTTGTAGTGGTATAGTTCTATAATTTTCATTGTATGTAATTCGTTTGTTAGACGATGATTTCTAGGAAATAATTTTCCATAAAATTGGCTTAAACTTTCAAAAGCTTTAGAGGGAAGGCATGAATGATATTGTTCAAAGTTTGTTGTATCAGCCAGACACACAAATTGTAACTTATCACAATCTTGAAACCTTACTTCCATTACCACGTGTTCTAGTATTTCATAAAATAGAATTTTATGAAATTTTAATTTCAGCACTTGTAAGATTAGCATATTCGCCCTAAGAAATGACGATTTGCATCATTTCGTTTGCCTTTTCGAAAACTAATTTAAAAAATTGATCATTCCATTTGTTTTTGAATATTTCATGTTTAAAAATACACACTTATTGCAAAACAAACACATAAAACAACAAACAGTAATACAAGACAGCAGTTTCAATTATTTGAAATCAGTGATAACCGACACGCGCCACGATCACGATGTGGATGTAGTGAAGTTGTTCATCGGTACAGAACTAAACACTTCACTCTAGCGATTCAACATGTGTCAACGAACCGCTCGCAGATGGTGATGATGTATGCGTTACCATGTCAACGAGCAGAGTTAAAGCCAGTCAATTCCAACTCTTCCCTTCAGGCGCGTTCGTTTCATTCGAATGCGGTGTAGACAGGGACAAAATAGGCTAGTGGCCAGTGGCGTATATTTTGGTTAATAATATGCATTTATAATAAAACAACAATAAGTAGTATTGAAGTGTCGATAAATAAATAATAATTTGAATAGATAAAATAATTTGGATGCACAAATTTTAGGTGAAGAGGCACTTCACCTACTTCACCTGGCGAGCCGCCACTGAATTCCTTATAACATAACCTTGCTTGGTGTTTAATTTCATTTATACAAAAAACAGAAGGGTAGATCATACACCTCTTAACATCTTCCAGTATTTTACTTTTAAATATCATTGTTTACCCAACGATTTTTAACACTGAGTCATTTATTTGCAAAACATTTATTTATCTGGTTATCTTAGTTAATGTGCTAAATACGCATATAGTGATTTGCATTTTTGTTAAAAAGTATAAGTTCTTGGATTTTGGTATTTAGTATTAGATTATAACTTATTATCAAAATGGCAATATCAACTAGTAATGTTATTGAACAATACACAACATATATACCTGAAAATGGGAAGAATCGGCAGTTTCTTCAGATTATTGCTGTCTTTGCCGGTAAGATTTTAAAATTTTTCTTAAACTTAATGTTAATATTCGTTTCATTTAGCTGCTTTGGGAACCTTATCTGCAGGAGCACTAGCCGCTTGGACTTCACCAGCAATTTTAATATTAACTTCAAATTTCTCCCATATTGAAGTTATTACCCTAGAGGAAGCCTCATATTTTACAGTAATTCCACCAATTATTACAATTGTAACAGCTCCAATTTTAGCACTATTGGTAGACGGTATCGGACGAAAGAAAACTGTTCTAATTTTAGCTGTTACTTACTTTTTGTCTTGGCTGCTGGTGGCTGTAGCTGATAATCTTCTTATATTATATTTATCCAGAGCCTTGGAAGGCTTTGGTGATGCCACACTATTCACTGTCGTGCCCATGTATGTCGGAGAAGTTACAGAACCACACGTAAGGAGTAGTTGGGGAAGTCTTATTGCCTTTTTCGGTTTTCTAGGGCAATTTCTAGTTAACGTAGTAAGTTCTTATTGTGATATACCAACTACCGCGCTTATACTTAGCTGCGCGTCCTTACTACAATTTTTTCTCATGGCGTTTATGCCCGAATCTCCATATTTTCTTCTCATGAAAAATAGAGAGCAAGAAGCTAGAAGTTCTTTAGAGATACTACGATGGACGAAAAATATAGAAGATGAATTTAAAACATTATCCAAAAATGTGCAGCAACAAATTGAGGAATCTGGTAGCTTCAAAGATTTGTTTTTGATTCCAACTCACCGTAAAACTCTATTTATTGCCATAGGCATCCGAGCTTCTCAACAGCTTAGTGGTTTACCAGCTTTCTTTATGTATACGCAGTACATGTTTAACAAAGCAGGTGGAAATTTATCTGCGTCAACATCGGCAATAATCTTTTCTGGGGTGTTTGTGATAGTTATTGTTATATGCACTTTTTTCGTAAGCAGATTTGGAAGAAAACCTTTAATGACTTTGTCCTGTTTAGGCTGCGGTGTTGTACTAGCAATAGAAGCTATTTATTTTTATATTAGTGAAAAAACCTTAATAGACATTACTTCTTTATCTTGGATACCACTAGCAGGTATGGTTATGTTTGTGTTAACGTGTGCACCTGGTTTAGGTATCATACCAACAGTAATGCTTGGAGAATTATTTCCAACTAGTGTAAAAGGTAAGGCTATGTGCATTTTAAACATTTGTTTCGCAATATTTGTACTTGTAGCAGTAAAATTATTTCAATCATTATCAGTGAACTTTGGAATGTATCTACCTTTTGCGCTTTTCTCGATATGTTGTCTAATTAATGTTATATTTTCTTACTATTGTATACCTGAAACGAAAGACAAAACGTTGGAAGAAATACAGCAAAGCATTAGAGGGCAAAATATTCAAAAAAAATTTAATCGCGTTTCAGAAAAAGAGAGTAACTTATTTAAAATTTAAAAATTTTAAATACTTAGTTTATCCAAGGCAATTACAATATTATGTTTGCATTTCAATTAAAGCTCTTCTATGACAAAGTCATTTATGACTGTGATTGCGCTATGCTTAATAAGTAATTTAACATAAGTAAAAAGCAATTATTAATTTATTTATAAAAACAACGTCTAATTAAGTATTTTTAATTATGTTTAATTAACTGTATTGGAATTTTGAATATTTATTTTTGTTCTCATAGTTCTTTTGTTTACAAGATAAATAGTATTTAGTAATTGTTCGAGCAAATTAAATAAAGATGTTAATTTCATTAATTTGTACTAACATGCTAATTCGTAACAGTACCTATATCATTTGTATAATCTAATTTATAATAACTATTTATTTCTTTTAATATTAAGTACAAATTTCTTACGAACGCTTGAAAAATAAACGCTTTCATATTTTAGCTTGTCATTATTTAAACACTTCATTTATTATATACGCAATTAAACGATATGTTAAGATAAACTGAACAATCAAAAGGTGTAACATAAATATTTGTTTTAATATATTAGTGTAATTAAAATCTTTCAAAACGAATTTTATCAGGAAATGAACATCCTATTTAATCAATATTTAGTTTTATGATTGATAAGATGGAAGTTTAAAATAAAACTCCCTTAGCTTTTAAAAGAATTTAATAAATGATCAAGGTTTTTAATTACAAAAGCTTTCGATTACTATTCTTCCTTGATCATTTATCAAGTGTTTTATTATAAGTAAAATGGAGGAAGTCCAAGAAAGAAGAGAGAATAACATTCACCTGTCTACAAGGACTTTTAGGGAATATACGAGTAATTTTGTAAGTCCAATTTTCAGTACCTATATTAATGTTGAACAAGTATAACGTTCTTTTCGTGATCTTGCCATATTTCTGATTTACTTAAATGGAAATTTAAATTCATAAAAAATATATAAGAATTTGGTCAGTAGAAAATCCCCATACTTTTATAGAAGTTTCTCTCCAACCGTCAAAGTAGGATTGTTTGTGGCTATTTCAAGATGCAAAATTGTATACAATTTTTTGAAGAAAATTGAGGTTACTTTCAACAAGACAATGCTCACATTGTAAACATCACAGTGAGTTTCTCACCTGAATGTGAAGATGCAGTTACGCCTTGCAAATTCAATATTTTGAACAATTATTATAGTTTTTTGGCGTTTAATAAAAGTTATGTTCTGTTTGAAGTTTGTTTTATAAATTGACAAATGTATACCTTATACTTTATCTAAGAGATAATTTCATAAATTCCATGATCTTCTCTGTCCGATTTTTATTTGATCTAATGTTGATGTAATAAAAAACACACTTAAGCAGAACATTGTTATTTGTACTTCATACAAAAAAAAAAAAATTAGTATAACTTTTCTTCTTGTTGTCCTTTTAGCCTCTTGTACCTTTACAGTCTCGAGGGTAGTATCACTTTTAACACGTTTTGGTTTATATTTAGCTATGCGCAACTATCGAAATGGACGAACGTGGCCTAAAAGCTATATGCTGTACAATGTGTGCGATTTTAAAGAATAAGGAATGTGCTCCCGATTAGCAAATAATATAAATTGCATTTTTAAAATAAACTTTATTTAGCAAACAAACGTGTTTGATCAGACATAATAGTAAGCAAATAAAAATGAAGTATTGTAAACAACGAATAAGAAACTTATTTAATTTCTATGCACTTCATTAAAACAATCTATACACAGAAACCGCTCCTTCTCACAACGTTTACAAAAGATATCTACCGTTTTAGTTTTATTCATGGCGTATTTTCTTCCTGTAACAGTTCTTGCACGTCTTTCTTCGTTGATGTTTACTTCCATCTTTCTTCGTGTTAATAACATGTTGAATATGTATGTTTCTTTGTGCAGTCGTGTCTTTAGTGTGTATAGTAAGAGACCAAATCAAGCAAAGGATGTGACACCTCCAAATAAACCAAAGAAAAACACCGAGGGACCAGGAAAGGCCACCGAGGAAGAATCGAAGTAGAAGAATTAAACACGAATGATGGAAACCAAGAAAACGCCCCAGGCAATTCTAATGGATATGAACCAAGAACAAAGAAAATACTGCACAAATTCGGAGATTTAATAAACAGTAAATAACAAACATAGCAATGGAAATGGCTAAAGCTAAAGGAATAAACAAACAGGATAAAAAGGTTATGAATTCAAACAAAATAAATTTAAAAAAATCTAAAAACAACAAAGAATGCAAACGAAGTACCCAGAAAAAGAAAATAATAAGTGAAGAAAATAAGAAAAGAATAAAAAAAATGCAAAAACAAAAATGTTAAAAAAAAATATTTAAATTAGGAACATGGAATACAAGGGCAATGCGGAACCGGGGTAAAATGAAAGAAATCGAAAATGAAATAGATAGATACAATATAGATATAATCGCACTACGGGAAATAAGATGGGAAGGTCAAGGTGAAATAAGTACCCAAAACTTTGCAATCTTTTACGGAGGTGATGAAAAGAAGGTGTTGTGAAAAATAACCTCAACATTAAGTATATGCTATAGTAGTTACTTACTTTATGTCTAAAATTAGTTACCTTTGGAATCTGTAAATATAAAGCAAGTTAGTTGAAATAAAAACGTCAACGGGTTATGGGCCCAGTCTTCGTCAAGAAGTCGACTAATCGTCCATTCCAGCATCTTGGAGATTGTTTGAGTCCATAAGGACTTTTACTAAGTTTACAGACTCGACCGCTTCCATCATTAAATCCATCAGGTTATTTTATATAAATTTCGTCGTTTAGTTTGCCATATAGAAATGCAGTTTTAACATCAAACTGTTTCAATTTTAACTGTTCGTTAGCGGCAACCGCTAGAACTGTTCTTACAGTGTCGAATCTAGCTACAGGGCTGAATGTTTCATCATAATCTATGCCGTATTTTTGGGCATAGCCTTTAGCGACCAGTCTCGCATGTCGCAGTCTAGCATGATAACCAGGACCGCCGACTTAACATGCATGCAATACCGAGGATTTCTAGACGCGACTATCAGCTCCTCATCCTTTATGTAATCGAACTGATCAATACTCTTTTTACTTTTTTGCACGCAGAAATTGTAACAACTACTTTTCGATTTGGATTTGGCCAAACACTTCTTTTAAATTGACAATATACATCATAAACTAATATAATGTGACACAACATACTGGTAAAGTTATAGAATTACTCTACTCATCAGACTAAATTAATGTTAACAGGTTTCTAAAGAAACCAAAAACATGCCCCATATCTTTATATTTAATAAAGCAATGGTATCTAACCGTAAAAATCAGTTTGTTACATGCGGAGTTAGTCAAAAACGACACAAGCGTAAAATAAATCATGAAAATAAGAAAAAATATTGTTAGCAGTGTTAACTGTACTAAAAAGTAAAAATTCTGAAAAAAAGGTATACGCATTTTCTATTGGATTTCGGTTGACGAAAATATTCTGTAATTTTTGAACGAAAGCCCAGCTGAATAAAAATTACCAACACTGCAACTAAACTATGCAGGGGAACGCAGTAGTTATTTATTTTATGCAGTTATCTGAATGCTGCAATAATTCAAAGTTACCTACTATTTAATCAGTGATTTGCAAATTTATTTGTCTGTATAACGTGTTGAACAGTAAGGTGTTTCAACTATTTCTAAATTAATCATGTCAATGTTCAGGAGCGGGTATTATATCCTAGAGAATTACATTCCTAAAAATGGCGAAGGTCGACAATGGGTTCAGATTTTTTCTATTTTTGTCGGTAAGTATTAACTGATTTTAAGAATAAATTTGAACTTTTTGATATTTTAGCTGCATTAGGAGCTTTATCAAGCGGAGCAATAGGAGCGTGGACGTCACCAGCTATTTTGATACTTACCTCAAATTCTTCGCATATTCAACCTATAAGCTTGGAAGAAGCATCATATTTTACAGTAATTCCGCCAATAGCTCTTATTATTTCAGCTCCTTTTATATCATTGCCAGTAGATAGATTAGGAAGACAAAAAACGATTATGCTTTTAGCTACATTTCAGTTTTTGTCTTGGATGACGGTGGCATTTGCCAATAGTCTATCCTGCCTCTACTTAGCTCGAATATTTGGGGGACTTGGTGACGCCACTTTTTTTGGAGTGGTACCATTCTATATAGGAGAAATTACAGAACCAAATGTAAGAAGTACCTGGGGAAATCTTATGGCATTTTTTGCCTTTCTAGGACAATTTCTTATTAACGTCGTTGGTTCGTACTGCAGTATCGTCCATACAGCTTATATATTTTGCTGTGCACCTCTTATACAATTCCTACTGACGTTCGTCTTGCCAGAGTCTCCATATTATTTATTAATGAAAGGCAAAGAAAATGAAGCTAAAATGTCTATGAAAATATTGAGATGGACTAACAATATTGACGACAAATTCTCAACTCTTTCTAAAGACGTTCAACAACAAATTACTGAAACAGGAACGTACAAAGATTTATTCTGTAATTCGACTCATCGCAAGATCTTGATAATAGCTGCTGGAATTCGAGCCTCTCAACAACTAAGTGGACTTCCAGCCTTTTTTTCGTACACACAGTATATATTCAGTCAAGCAGGAGGTAATTTTTCTGCATCGCTGTCGGCAATCATTTTCTCGGGTGTATTCATGATAATTATTACGATTTTTTCATTTTTCATTGGTAAATTTGGAAGAAAACCTTTATTGATGCTGTCTTGCTTTAGTTGCGGTATTGTCATGGGAATGGAAGCAATATATTTCTACATTTTTGAGAAAACTTCTATAAACGTTTCTAATTTGACCTGGTTACCACTGGCAGGTATGATTGCGTATGTTCCAGCAAATTCAGTCGGATTAGCCATAATTCCTACTTTAATACTAGGTGAACTATTTGCCACTAATATAAAAAGTAAAGCTATGTCTGTTTTAAACATTTGTTTCGCAATACTAATTATAGTAGTAACAAAGGTATTTCAAGTATTAGTTGTTAATTTTGGAATGTATGTTCCTTTCTGTCTTTTCTCAACGTTTTGTTTTCTTAATGTAATGTTTTGTTACTATTGTGTACCTGAGACGAAAGGAAAAACCTTAGAAGAAATTCAAGAAAACCTAAAAAGACATAAGAATTGAGAAGCTGTTGCTAATTTTATAATACATTAACATAACAGAGAGTATTAAATTATTAATTAAATATTAATTGAATTAATAGAATTTTTCTGCAGCAATATCTTCTAAATATTATATGTATGTATTTAATATCGGAATTATTTGCTTGAAATATACCATGAAACAAATATTTACGTAATTATTCGATGTAAAAGTTTTACTTATTTCAGATCTTAAGAGTTATTACTTATCACTGTTACCATGCACATAACTGATTAGTGATTTCCATACGAGTATAACTATTTGTAGACGTTTTTTCACTGGCAAGACATATTTGTAATCTGTTACAGCAGCAATAGGCAAATCAAGTCACTATTATAATTATATATGAGTGTATGTCTTTGACATCCCTCATTATGAATTTACTTATACAACTAATTATACATTAGTTACTTAATATTTAGCAGTATTTTTAGACTTTGCTTAAATGTTGTCACTGTTTTGCGTAGACAAACAATAGTATTCTTTTTGTTTTAGGAAAGATAAGTTATCTAAATGTTTCAAAATTTATAATACTTTTCAAAAACCTTTAAATTGCGTTTATACTTTAGTTAGTAATTCGTCGAAAATGTTTCCTTTTAAGTTAAAATGAACACGATCCTAGTTTAATAAAAAATTAATTGTTAACTATTTTTAAAAAAGCTCAAAACTAAACATAAAAAACTTAATAAATATAAATTCTAAGAAAAATAGAAACTGGGTGATTACTATCCTTTTTTATATTTTAGTAATAATAAACTCAAATATTAATACAAAAATGATTTTCCTAACAGAAGTTGCAAACTAAATCAGTTAAGGAAGTACCTTATCTAAACGCTTAGCTTTATTTGAAGAATTTATGGACTACTTCATCAGATAGTACATTAACATAATAAATAATACAGAGAATAAACAATGTCAAGTTCGTTTAGAGCAATCTACGTAATTAGTTAATATTACCCTTCCAAGTTAATACTTTTCTAAAATTTTACATCCAAAATTAGAGTTTAGGGTGTAATATTTGGTTAAATAATCTCTTTCTACTTTTAATTTTCTAATTGACGATAATATACATTTTCGTCTTAAAAGCGATAGAAAACCACATAAAGCCGTAGTAAATTTAAAAGAAATAGTAAATCACTTGTTGTTCGTCTAAGTCGTCGTGAAAACTAAATTACATTCACCTCTTCTTCTAAACTGTGCTTTCGTGGGCCGTTCCGCCAGGGTGTTCTGTATGATAACACGTATAGTGTGATATTCTTAGGTATGATCTAGCTGTAGAGTGTAGAGTTAATTTTAGAAACAATTCGATTTCATGTATTTTTGACAGGATGCCATTAGCATTCCATAAGCTTATTCATAAGGATTTATCCATTAACATATGAGTTTATTTATAACAGTAGACAACATGTTTATTACCATGTTGTTTTGTTGCATTAGTTGGGAGAACATGATTTTGAATTCCTCTAAGAAATTATGCAATGTTAGATCTTAATTTTGATTTTGCACTATACCTCTTTGTACTACTTGACTGAAGATAGGTTGTGAACTTAATGGCTGTTGTAATTACTTACTCTGTGTTATATATTATTATACTATTATACTAATTAGGGGCTCAATCGACCATTATGAATTACAACAGTAAAAAGAACCTTTTCTACAAGCAACTATAATTCAAGTTTATAAACTACCAAATACAATAACAATATCTGCTGTTTATTGTCCACCTAGACACAGACTTACCAAGGACGTCTTTAAGCCATTATTTCAATTGTTTGGCAATAACTTTGCTACTACAAAGGGGGAAAATACCGAGGTAGCTCTCGGGAACACGCCGCCGACTGCCAGTAGGAAGGTCGGGGTTCTTGACAAGCTGTAAAAGAAATGAATGGGCGCCACTCAGTTACAAGCGTGTCCTTCAGACGAATAAGAACGCCAATTCTCTGAAAATTCGTCAAAACATAAAAACCCAATAAAGGACTCTCAGATCGTTCAAGTATTTAATATAACAAGTAAATAATATAAGTAAATAAACATAAGTAACAATTACTCAATAATATAAAAAAATATCAGTATTATATTGAATGGTTATACAGTGTGTCCCCGGATGGAGTTGACAATAGGTATGATGGACCAAAACTTTTCGAATTTTCATATTTTGGGATTAATCCCTGCTCAGTCTGAAACTTATTTTTAGTTTACTTTCGATTTTTTTAAATCAAGTAGGTCTTTACAGTTGAGCAAAAACTCTTTTCGTTTCAGGTAAAGTACCTTTTTCGTTCATAGTACGCCAATGTATTACTAAGAAAAGTTGTTCAGAATAAAAAGTTATGGCGTTATGCAAATTTTCAGAACGATCGGCCTACTTTGATAAAATTCATTATTTGTCAATTTCGTTTCAGGTAAAGTACTGTTTCCGTTCACAGTGCGTCAATGTGTTACTAAGAAAAGTTGTTCAGAATGAAAAGTTATTGCGTTATGCAAATTTTCAGAACGATCGGCCTACTTTGATAAAATTCATTATTTGTCAATTTCGTTTCAGGTAAAGTACTGTTTCCGTTCACAGTACGCCAATGTGTTACTAAGAAAAGTTGTTCAGAATGAAAAGTTATGGCGTTATGCAAATTTTCAGAACGATCGGCCTACTTTGATAATTGAAATTGACAATAGGAGAAAAATCTTTATTAATAATTTTACGACGAAAAGTTATTCTTTATTAAAAGTTCTGAAAATTTGCATAACGCCATAACTTTTTATTCTGAACAACTTTTCTTAGTAACACATTGGCGTACTGTGAACGGAAACAGTACTTGACCTGAAACGAAATTAACAAATAATCAATTTTATTAAAGTAGGCCGATCGTTCTGAAAATTTGCATAACGCCATAACTTTTCATTCTGAATAACTTTTCTTAGTAACACATTGGCGTACTGTGAACGGAAAAGGTACTTTACCTGAAACGAAAAGAGTTTTTGCTCAACTGTAAAGGCTTACTTGATTTTAAAAAATCGTAAGTAAACTAAAAATAAGTTTCAGGCCGAGCAGAGATTAATCCCAAAATATGAAAATCCAATTCGAAAATTTTTGGTCCGTCATACCTATTGTCAACTCCATCCGGGGACACACTGTATATGCCACCACAAACAAATAATCACACGTCAACACAACGGAAACTGTTTAATGTAATCGATGACGGTATCTTAACTGAACAATAAATATTGAAAGTGATCAAAAAGGGGTAATCAGTGAATCAAACAAATTTAATGACTGAATAAACAAACAAACCTTTGAACTTAATAAAATTAACAAAAAAAAACGTTTACAAGTGAGTCGTCGAACGGTCCCTAGATTGTAGATCTCAAATAACGTAAGGAATCGTATAGATTCAGGCCTGTATCCTACGCTACCCTAATATCGCGTATCATAAAGTCAAGTTAAAAGGGACCAATTGATTGCGGTGCAATTAGCAATCACACAAACTCCTTGCGTCACCCTAAATATTTGGTATCACGACAACTCAAGTGTCTTAAAATTAATAAATAAATGCGGTAGTGAATCTTGCAATTTAAAAAAAACAAGGCGTAAATTAACTATCACAAAATGGCGTAATACAAATTGACAGTAAATAACTAATGAAATATTACAAAATTTACGAAGGAACCCTACGTAACTAATTTAACACAATAAATGCTTATTAACTTATTCAGTGACCTGAATTTACATAACACTGGGCAAGTATTATAATAACTGAACTATTTGTACATCTGCTAATTGGAGGTAATCATAACAAATCTACCTTACAGGTTAATCGATGTTGAAAATCACTAAACAGGACAGGACTTCTTCGTAGACCAAAATCAAACTATGGGAATCTTCTCGGTTTCATAAAGCAGCACATCGACAACAAAGAACGGAACAATAAAATATGACTTTACAATGAGCCTGGCTACATGTCTACCATATACCAAAATTGGCTGCAAAACTTTCCAGTAACCATAAAATCATAACCAAAAAGCTGGCCGTAAAACTATCCAAATCAACCAATAACCATAAACTGCTATATAACCAAAAATTAACTGGCCGTAAGTCTTAACCAAAAACCGGTCGTAAGTCGGGCTGAAAGTCGAAAGAAATACGTTAGAGAAAATCAAACAATAACAAGCAGTAGCATACCTTATCAGATGGTAAAACCCTTCGTCGAGTGTAAAAAAATTTGGACTTAGAAACCACACCACGTGCTCAGATTACAGAGGTCTAAAAAAGGGGACCAGCCAAAGGGAAATTTCTCTCAAAGGGCACCAGCCAAATAGAAATCCCCACAAAACACCTCTGTCAATCCCATTAAACTCTTGGTACTAGGATGACCCATAAAAATTTAGAATACCAAATTAATTTCCAGACACCAAAATACGTCCAACTCGACACGCCGGAAAGAACAGGAAATCGAAAAAGATCTAGGAAGACAAATTCACCAATAAATTCAAAAATCCCTAAAAGTGGAATTTTCCATGAAGGTTAAATCAAACAAACTGCTAAGCCGGATAGGCTACTCGAAATACTTATATGCTTAAAGTGTCAACTAAACTATAAGTCGTTTACAAATTCTGAAAGTCCAATAAACCTGTAACAACTTTACATGCGGTGGGAACTGTAAACACCTACTGGGATTCTCGATTAATTACGACAAGGGGCAGAGAACTATACAGGGTGTTCACGGTCTTCTCTGTATTCTTTTAAAGTACCATAGTACAAGTCAAAAGGAGTCGGTAAAAGTTGTCTAATAAGCGAGATAATAATTCTTTTAGTTTTTACATTAAATAGAATCTACGCGAGAATCAACTGTACCCATTCCATGTGCAACTGGTACAAGCTTTGCAGGCATAAACGTTTATCTCGTAGGAATGAAATTAGTGGTAAAAACCCAACTAACTCATTCATTGCGGAACCTTTTTAAATATGAATATAACACATAAAATATCAAAAAAATATATATACCTATATAGATCTAGAAAATATCCAGAATAAATAGCAATAAAATTCTAAATAGCAAAATTTAAATTAGTGCATTCATTTATTATGAGTGGATGATCTTAAGTCAAAAATTTTAAATGAAATAAAATTAATAAACCACAGCCTAATTTATGAATGAACAATTCAATACAAAAGTTTAAATATGAAAATTAACTACAAAAAAAATTAAGAAAAAACATATGGCACACACATGTTAACCATACTAAAACTTTATCAATTGAAATAGACAAAATCACAAGATATAATAATAATTAATCACTTATCTCCCCACATCAAACGTTACAACGGCAGGTGTCTAATGGAAATGGGCAGAATAAAATTGTTGAAATCCAAAATGGAACTGCAAAATGGTGTCCTCCACGTGCTTCAAATTTTCCAATTAGGCATAAATGGAAGTATGCACGCCAAACCAGCAACCAAAATACACTAAATACTTCCAATCAGGGAAGCGGATAGTAAAATAAACCCTCGTAAGCCGCTGTAAGATTCAATTCCATAAGTAATTGAAAATAAAAGGAAAGTTAAACTCACCACAAAATTAACGAAGTGCGAATACGAACAAATTAAATAATTAACACATCGAAGCAAATCCAAAGTGCAACGGAATTAATTCCATTCAAAGAATATAATTAACGAATAAATCGTAGGTTAAATTCAACATGAAACGTGACCAACAGGTCCGTCCATTCGAAAGTACAACAGCAAAGAGAACCCGTGTAACATTTCAGTACGACACCTTGACAGAAATCAACACTGCACATGCGCAAAATACTAATGCCATTAAAGTACAATCCACTCCCACCCAATTTGCACTATGCAATTCAAGTGGCATAACTTTTAGGCGGAAAATTGCATTTAAATATAACCTTCAACTCGAAAGATTTCAAACACGAAATATACACGGTGCGTAACAAGTAATGCATTCACAACAATGTGAAAATACTAGAAGGACATGGAGAATTAATAAAACACAAAAGAAAATTTGAAAGATAGAATCGGTAGAACCGGAAAGAATTTACTTCCGAACGAAATTAAGACAAACAAATGAACTAAATAACCAGGCATCGCTTAAAAATGGAGATTTATGCGCCGGCGCATGGAAATATAGCATTACAAATGCTGTCAAAACCCCGAACAAAAGAAAACCTTTACAAAATAAGAAAAGGGAAAATAACTATATGAATTAATCAAGTAAAATGGGAAGGACAACACAGAAGAAGGAATAAGAAGGATACTCGATAACCAGGGAAAGGATCGTGAGATTGTCTTGCAATACAACAGAAAATTTCTAAGAAAATACCAAAATATTTGAGGTTACAGACACGAACAAATCAACCAGGCAAGGTTCCCGAAAGAATGCCAACATGCAATATAATTGAAAAGACTTAACTCACTATCCCACTACCTTAAGGTAAAGGAAATTGATTCAGGAACAATCAATCCCTAAAACTACTTAAAAATGACATAAGCAGGATGAAAAATGCAAAAATAAGCAAAGTTTTTTTTTATGTAGGGTAACAACCACAGTAACATGAGAGGAAACCTCTTTTACAAAAAACATAAAGCTTAAAAATCAACCAACAGTGGCGATTGATAAGAGGAAAACGATACAATTTGAGCTAAGAGCAGAAAAATTGTAACAACTGTCCTTCTCTCAAAACTTATCGATCTTCACATGGCCTCATCAAACCTTCAAAATCACTTATCCCTCCTAGAAACATGGCTAACTAAGTGGCCCGTTAAAGTTAATGAGACGACAAGTACTCAGGTCAACTTCACATTAAATTGAACGGAATGCCCGGCTGTACATCTAAATAATATAGCAATCCCTAAATCAAATCAAGCACACTATCTAGGGCTTCATATAGACAAGAAACTTACATGGGAACAACACATCCTAAAGAAAAGGAAGATGATTGACTTACGAATTTAAAAAAAATTACTGGGTGCTCGCAAGAAACTCGTGCCTATCTCTAGAGAACAAGATCCTCCTCTACAAGGTGTCAATTAAGCCAATCTGGACGTATGGCATTGGGGCTGCTCTTGCAAATCAAATGTCAACATCATACAACATCTACAATCAAAAACACTAAGAATGCTCGCCTATGCTCCATGGTATGTTAGTTGGTATCTCGGAATACCAACAGTTCAAGAAGAATGTACCAAAAGAAGTACCAGTCACTTCCTGCGACTACAAACTCATCCAAATATTCTCAGAAGAGTAAAAAATAAGAAATGGCCGATTGCTATAAAAGGAGGTTAGCTCCAAGGAGCGGCATAACATCGCTGGATGGATTCCCTTCATGTTATTACAGTCATACAATTAACTCACAGAACATAAATTATTGTAATTAGTTCTGATTGTTAATACTTATTATCCTAATAAATTTTTAAAAAAATCTCTTCTAGTAGGTACTTTGTAAAACACCTTGCCCTATTAAAAGCTATGCTATACGATTACATGTAGCTTTAATTTAAAAATTTCACTTAGTGCATTTAAATCTTGAAAAATGATAAAAATCGATGGACGGTCGATAATTTTGATCCCTCAAACGTGCCATTGCCGAGTTTCAGCTCAGTGCATTGTGAGGTTATTGTTTAGTCACGCGAAGTAGACGAACGTGCAAGCATTCATCAGGACAATGCACCTGTTCACACGTCAACCGTTTCCATGACTAAAATCCATGAACTCAGGTTCGAATTGTTGAATCATCCGCCCTACTAACTCGATTTAGCCCCGCCTGACTTCCATTTTTCCCCGAACCTCAAAAGATCGCTTGGAGGACAACGATTTTCCGACAACAATGAAGTGGTTCATGTTGTGAACGGATATTTTGCAGACCAAGTGAAATCATTTTATAAAAACGGTATAATGGCTTTGGAACATCGTTGGATTAAATGTGCCGAGCTCAATGAAAATTTGTTGAAAAATAAATACAAGATGGTCACATTTTTTCACATTTTATTTTTCAGTTACTTTACTTTTCAAACAGCCCCCGTAGAACTAAAGGTACATAAAAATAAATTAAATTTGAAACAGCGTTTAACCTTTTATACCAACATTTTAGAAATGGAACTGAAAGTTTCAGTTTGAAGTTCGAAAAATTCGAATTTCTAACTGAGAAAATGAATTTTTAAATTGCAAGGTATGGCTATTAATTTACAGTACTGAAACGGTAGGCCTACTTTTGCTTAAACCTCTAAATATGGCCACAAATATGCAAGAACGATACGAACTGTGCGTCCAACGTAATGGAGGGCACTTAGAACATGTTATTCGTAAAGCGAATACTTAAGTGTTAATTTATTATTACATATTATTTTAAGTGAAAAAAGTTTGAAATTTTCAGTACTATAAATTAATAGCCATACTGGAACGTTCAAAGTTTCTAAATAATAAATAACAAATTGTCTATTTACTACTGCCTCCTATTAAATATTTAGCTTCTTACAAAACTAAAGCAAATAATGTGACTGTAGGGATAAGGTTCTAACCTTTGACTTGTTAAATAAAAACTTTTTGCATTAAAGTGAGATAAATATGTAGGTATATCTATTTATAAAAATTCTACAATATTTCGTAACATCGCCGTTGTAACTAACTGATGTACAATAGTAGTTACAACTTGAAAAAAGTAAATAAACAAACCGAAGATTTATTCTTCTTAGCTGACGTTATCTACATAATCACATACGACGTAATGGAATCACAGTTATATATAAGAGGTAAACCAATTTTGCTGCGTTCTTTAGAAAGCCGTTGAGGATGACAGGCTATTTAAATAAACATCTAAATTAATTTTACTAAATTTCGCAGTGGGGTTATTAGTTCAAAGTTCGACTAAAAATTCATCATGAAGTATCCAAGTAATTTTTTGGAACGTTATATTCCATACGGTGACAAAAATCATAACTGGCCTCAAATTTTGACAATGTTCGCAGGTAAGTTTCCGATAGCTTATCATTTGTGTTATATGTCAACTGAATAAATTATTCTGTTTAGCATCACTCGCGGCTTTCTCCTGTGGATCACTGTTTGCTTGGACATCACCTTCAATTCCCATTTTAATTTCAAATTCGTCTCATGTTGAACCAATTACTTTAGAGCAAGCTTCGTATTTTTCGGTAATTCCGCCTATTGCTGCCATTGCTGCATCTCCAATAGTCGCAATATTAGTCGATTTAATTGGAAGAAAAAATACTGTAATGTGCATCGTATTTCCTCATTTTTTAGCTTGGATAGTAACAGCTGCTGCCGAAAATCTTTATGTATTTTATTTATCAAGAGTTTTGGTGGGTTTTGGAGACGCAATTCTTTGCGGTGCACTTCCTACCTACATCGGAGAAGTTGCAGTTCCTAGTGTAAGAGGATCTTGGGGAAATCTTGTAGCTATCGGTTTATACTTTGGACAATTCTGGGTTAATGCTGTTGGTGCATATTGCGGTATAAGAACAACGGCGATTGTTCTTAGCTTTATACCAATAATTCACGTTTTTCTTGCGTGGATATTACCGGAATCTCCGTATTTTTTGCTTATGAAAGGTAAAACGGCAGAAGCTCGTGATGCACTAAAATTCCTTAGGTGGAGAAAAGATGTTGACGATGAACTAATTTCTCTTACAAAGGCTGTGAACCGCCAAATATCAGAATCAGGAACATTAAGAGATTTATTCTTCATCCCAACAAATAGAAAAGCATTGATATTGTCAGTTATAATGAGAGGTAGCCAGCAGTTAAGTGGCCTTCCAGCTTTTGGCATATACACACAATATATATTTATCGAAGCTGGAGGAAACGTTTCAGCAACCACTTCAGCTATGATTTATTCAGGAACCTTATTTTTGGCAACTACTGGCTTTGCGTTTGTTGTTGATAAACTGGGCAGAAAACCATTAATGACATTTTCAAGTTTTGCCTGTGCCATTGTTCTTGCAGTTGAAGCAACGTACTTCTATGTTTCTCAAAACACAGACATAGATGTTTCTAATTTAAAATGGGTACCACTTGTAGGAATGCTAATTTATATATTAGTATGTTCATCGGGTTTAGGATTAATTCCCACATTGATGCTTGGAGAACTATTTTCGACTAGTATCAAAGGGAAAGCTCTAAGCGTTCTTAATATAAGTTTTGCAATTTACATTCTGTTAGTATCCAAATTGTTTCAAGCATTAACTTATAATTTTGGAATGTATGTACCGTTTTACTTCTTTTCAGTGTGTTGTTTGTTCTCAACGATATTTTCCTACTACTACGTTCCAGAAACAAAGGGGAAAACATTAGAAGAGATACAGCAAGATTTGAAAGGAAAATCGCATGCTAAAGAAGCAGGAATAATTTAATTCTGTTACAATTTCTTATTTATTTGATTCCTAGTTACTGTGATATAAATTTTATATTTTCACTTAATTTATAATAAATGCTGACAAAGTGTAAATATTTATTAGGTTTTAACTAATCTGCGTTGTAAATACGAAAATAGTAAAACAATCCTCATTTATGATGACAGTTTGTACATAGAACGTAAGCAACTACTAAACTCAAACCAAATATTTGTTTATATTAAAATCATTTTAATAAGAAGCTTGTGTATATTTTTTAAATTACTGAATACGGCCACTTTTTTATAAGAAGATTACACTGTATGAATATTTGTTTATATCATAACGGGGACATATCCTCCAAAAAGTTATCTCGCATATAACCTCAAAAAACATTATCCCCAGAAGGAAGCCAGGCTCCTAATTATGATAGCTAGCTTCCTGATAGGCTTGCGGGCCTTGTAAACCGTTGGTTTTAGATTCGGTCCCCGACTCAGGTCGGTAATTCAAAAACATCTGAAATTCTTCTGAAGAATGCAATCATTGACATGATAAAAATTCCTATCAATGATGGAAGCCTTCTAGGCTGGTAAATCTTAATTAAACAAACTTCATACTGGGTATTTATCAAACCCACGTGTGTACTATCTTATATTCTGTATTCTATAACGTAAAAGCGACAAAATATAAAACTTACGCTTTTTGTGTGTGGATTGTAATTGGAAGCGAGTTTTTATATGTGCCCATTCTGTCTCGTGACTCCTTACTGTCTCTGAATAGGCAACACCCATTATGTCACGAGCAGTGGCGTAGCACTGGGTGGGCCCGGTATCAAGGTTTGCTAAGGAGGCCCCCCCTTCCCCAATAACAATAATTCATAAGCGAGCCGTGAGCCAACTAATGCAGCCCAGTCGGAGCTGGTACATCCTTACATCCTATGTGAATCCCAGTACTTCGTACCGTCAAGTACGTGAATCCCTGGGATACACGGACACCCGGTTCTTACCGGCAATGGATTCTGGCGTTAGCTACATTTACCATAATTAATAAATTAATTTATACATTATTAAATTTATTGTAAGACATCATCTCATAATTGTATATTTTAAAAATGGACGAAGTGATACTGATGCTGGTAATTTATAACCAATATTAAGTTCTCGATAAAAAAAATTATTTCTTGTAAGGTCGTAGAGGCTGGTGGGCCCAGGGCCGCATTAAGGTTGTCGTAGGCCCTAGGCACCAGACCTCCTACCGCCCCAGCATATCTGTTCATTGAAACTTACCAACAAAATATGTATTCTTGATTTTTTTCCTTCCTAATCCCAATATTTTTTCGTAGGCCCCAAATATTCTCGTAGGCCTTAAAAATTCTCGTAGGCCCTAGGCACTGTGTCTAAAGTGCCTTATGGATAAGACGGCCCTGGGTGGGCCCTCCTAACCGGTGGGCCCTGTATCATTGATACAGCAGATATAGCGGTTGCTACGCCCCTGGTCACGAGTAAATTTTATGGAGGCAATGTGGCTGGTTGTCTATATGGATTGAAGCAATTTATAATGGAGTTGACATCTTTTCAGTCAATTTAATCTTCGACAATGAGCTAAAATAAAACACAAGTTAATAATGTATTTTTAAAAATTTGACATTTCTTCTAGTTTTTAGAATACCTTATACTTTCTTTCTGAAGGAAATATTCTTTTGGTAAAACCACGTGTAGAACTCCCAAATACGTAGTTTTTATCTAATCCTTAAAACGATTACCTGACTCATAATTTGTAATTCAGAATTTCAATATAAAATTTTCTTGACCTTAAATATTATTTTCATCAAATTTCTTTGGTTTTTTAATCCCTATTGTTGGTAAACTCAGGTCTCACTCACTTAGTAAATCAGATACCGTAAAATGGAGTGAATAGAAACAGTAGGGTGAAAAGCAACAAAACTTCCAAAAAGGTTTGATGTCATTTGACACAGATTAAAACTAATGGTACAAAGTTAATTTTTTGGACATGGGTTGGGCAAACTGTAAATTTGAAGTGAAATATTGGTTTCTGAGGATTCATGGGAAGTGAAAGTTTGTTTTATTTCTACAGTATTTTTGTCAATTCCAAAACTTTACATGTAAGTACTAAACTATATTGACTCATGCAGTGACAATACACTATTTCTTATACTTAAGTATCTACAGGGTTATTCAAAAGTATTGTCATTAATTGTAAGGGTAGGTAGGGCATACCAAATAGAACAACTTTTCTCAATAAATCATGTGTCGCAAGTAAACCGTAAGGGTGGAAACAAATTAGAAAAATCAATACAAAAATTGTTTTGGGGTCACTGGAATAGTGGAATAGGTCAGTTCTGTTTACATTTAAAGTTTAAATTTATCAATCATCCTTTTTTGTCCGTACTGATAAAAGCCCAGGTATGATGTGACGTAGCTTCGTCAATTCATTCTTGGCTTTAAAAGTGCACTGTTCGAACGCTTTAATGGAAGGTCATCCTAACCGTATGACCGAATTAATTGACGTTTTAATTTACAGGAAAGCTCATCAAAATGCTGCAGCAGCTCTGAAAGACAGTTTTTGTTTGTGTTTTGTGTGTTTGTTGGAGGAACATTTTCTGTAAGTCCAGTTTCTCTTTATTAACAACAATTTTTTATAATATCACTTTTTAAACATGCCACTAATTGTTTACCGTCAGTCATAAACCTGAAAAAATTGGAGAGGAAATGATACCTGTAAATTACATAATTGTGTAATGTTTCATTTATTTTTGCAGGATCAAATTTCTATCGCAGGCTTTTTAAATACATATTAGCCAGCGGTTCTCAAAACTATGTAACAAAATTTAAAATAAACAAAAATCGCGATAAGTTTTAAATTTTTGCTGTAATGTATTTCTATTAAGATCAGTATATATAAATATATAAGATACCCATTTCATTTAATGACAATACTTTTGAATCACCCTGTATAAGGAGATGTACATAAGTTAATATTGCGTAAACTATTTTGTTTTTTGTAACAATAATTTATTGAGGTTATGTCATATATTTGGGACTTTAGGATATATGTGGGATGAATAGAAACGGCAATTTTTCAACATGCCACGGAGTTATAAACGTCTCAATCCAAACAAAAAGCATTCTCCAAAGGACCTAAAGAAAGCAATTGAAGACATAGATAATGGCATCAGTCTTCGAAATGCAGCAAATAAATATAACATCCACTACAGTGTCCTGTACAGACATCATAAAAAAGGGTGATCAGATAAAGAAAAAATGGTGTCTTGTTATTTGCGCTGACTGGGGTTACCCTATTTATTCATGGACTTTAAGAATTTTGGTAAAAGTATCACTTGATCGTTAGGGCAGGACAGTCAAAAAATTCAAAGACAGCATATGCCCGGCCTGAATTTTGTTTACTCTTTTTTGAAAAGACACAAGTCTGAAGTGTCTTCAAGATTATGTCAAAACTTCAAAAGGGCAAGCGTATCTATCACCCCAGTCACGATAAATGAATACTTTGACAGGCTAGAGTCAGAACTTAAAGAAATTCCTCCATCAAATATTGTTAATTACGACGAAACTAATTTGTGTGAAGACCCGGGTAGAGCCAAAGTTATTACTAGACAAGGATGTAAGTATCCTGAGAGAGAAATTAACTCCACCAAAGCCTCGACCTCGGTGATGTTTGCCACTGCAGGGGATGGTTAAATGTTGTCCCCTTATGTCGCATACAAATAACTACACCTGTATGAAAGTTGGCGAGAGGGAAGCCCTGATGGCTCTAGATACAATATAATTAAGAGTGGTTGATTTGACAACTTCTGCTTTTCAGATTGGGTTGAGTCTGTAGCTCTTCCAGTTTTGAGACGTTTAGATGGAAAAAAATACCTGATTGAAGACAATTTGGTCAGCCACTTATCACTGGATGTCATCCAAAAATGTGCTGAGATTAATGTCCATTTTATTTTTTTACCAGGAAACTCAACACACCTCACAAAGCCTTTGGATGTAGCATTTTTCGGCCCATGAAAATGTCCTTGCGTGCTATTTTTCAAGATTGGAAAAAAAGACCTGGTCGAAATGAATCTATTATACCAAAAAACAAGTTTTCTAGTTTGTTTAGAAAACTTTGTAAAACACTTAAAGCAAGAAATACTATTTCTGGGTTTAGGAAATGCAGTATTGTGCCTTCAACTGATATCTCTAGCGAATCAAACCAATCTCAAACACCACAAGCCGCAGCTTCGGCATAAGTACCGGAATCTCCAGCTGCTGCCATTGACGAAACCTTCAAGGAGCTTTTGAAAGCTTTGAGACAATCAGAAACCCCAAAACTTAGGAAAAAGAGATTGAAAGTAACTGTTGAGCTTGGAAAGAGTGTGTCTGTGATCTGTGACAGATTTTGCAATACCAGAGGATTCAGAGCAACATAAGCTCAGTACATCTGTAGTCCAGTCAAATGGTAATTTCACTTTGCATTTTGGGTAGGCAGCGATTTTTTTTTATCGGTGTGTAGAGAGGTCAGTGGTGAATCTAAATCGGGGTTTTCAGGGTGGTAACCCCCTTCATTTGGCCGCCATCTTGAAAAGAAGGGTTAATTGGTTTTTTGGCTATATCTCTGTAGTCGAGAATCTTACAAAAGTTTGTATAACGATTTTTTGTAGAGAATCGTATTATCTATTATTTATTATTGATAACTTTTTTTACATAGCATTAATAATAAAAAAGTTATAAGCCGGAAAAGACAAAAAATGTAGGGGTTACAACTTTTTTTATTATTAATGCTACGTAAAAAAGTTATTAATAAAACTTACTTTTATTAATATGACTCCACCCTCCCACCCCTCCCAATTCGGCCGCCATCTTGAAAATAAGGGTTAATTAGCTTTTCGGCTATATCTCTGTAGTCGTGAGTCTTACAAAAAGTTTGTGTAAACCTTTTTTATGAAGAACCATATTCTCTACAATTTCTATTCATAACTTTTTTACGTATCATTAATAATAAAACAGTTACAAGCCCTTCAGTTTTTGTCTTTTACGGCTTATAACTTTTTATTATTGATGCTATGTAAAAAGGTTATGAATAAAAATTGTGCATAATACGATTTTATACAAAAAAGCTTTATATTAATTTTTTGTGAGATTCCCTACTACACACATCACAAAAGTCTAGGGATATATTTTTTTTTATGCAAAACTGTCAAGTATTTTGATTTTTTTTAGGTGGTCTGCATATAATAAATTAACACAATACTTTTACAACATTCTAAATTAGAAATTTAATTTAAAACAAAAGAAGACAAGTTGAAAAAGCTTTAATGAAACTTATTAGCAAAAAGTTGATTTTATACAATCATAAGAAATTGAAGTGTCAGCACTTAAAGTATTAATTAATTAAATTTAGTAGAGAGTATTTCCTCCTCTTTGGTTCAAAACGGCTCTGCATCTTCTAGGCATTGATAAAGTTAAATTATCTATTGCATCTTGCGGTAACTGTTGCCAGTGTCTTACAAGGGTATCACGAAGCTGAATCCGAGTATGAATTTCATCCAATTCACTTTCAATGCTTCTTCCCAACATGTCCCACACGTGCTCAATAACGTTTAAGTCTGGGGACTGCGCAGGCCATGGTAAAACAGAAATGTTTTCGTCTTCAAGCCACTCGGTAACAGTACCTGCAACGTGTGGGGTGGCATTATCATGCATTAGAATGAACTCAGGTCCAACAGCACCTGCGAATGGAAGCACTATAGGCCGCAGTACCCTATTTAGATACCCATCGGCATTTAAAAACCTCTCAAGAAAACAGAGATCTGTTTTTCCGCCAATGCAGATACCACCCCACATCATTACGGTACCTCCTTTATAAGAATGGACATCTTGAACACATCTGAGCCTTTCCAAGTTACCAGGTCGCCTCCACACTCTAACTCTTCGGCTGTCAGGGTGTATTCCGAAACGAGATTCATCTGTGAACAAAACCCTAGACCATTGCTCTTCTGTCCACAGAATATGCTCTTCAGCCCATTCTACGCTACGTGCTCGATTACCATGTCGAATTGGTGGGGCTCTTATTGGACGTCGGGCGTGGAGATTGGCTTCATGCAATCGATTTCTGATTGTTTGAGAACATACAGTTACATTATGAGTAGTCTGAAGCTGTGAAAGCAATTGTTTAGCCGTAATTATTGGTCGTCGTCTAGCTTCAAATGTTAAGTAGCGATCTTGAACTGCGGTAGTAATGCGTACACGACCTGGATGTTGTTCGCTAGGATCTCCGGATGTCCTATATCTACGCCACAGTCTGCTGATAACACTTTGAGAGGTGTTTAAAGCTGCTGCAACGTCAACTTGTCTTCGACCAGCTTCTAGCATACCTACAGCTCTGTTCATTTCAGCTAAACTTAAATGTTGTCGTTGTTGATTACCTTCCATAATAACAGCACCAATAAAACTTAAATCACCCCAATATAAACGTAAATTAACTGTAAATGATGATTAATTAATCCCTAACAACACTGAAATTGCTTTACTTTTAGTTGAATTGACAATTAAGCATTTGCATTTGTTTGTTTATTATTGAAACAATTGCTATCGCTAGCCCAAAGACTAGCACTAGCATACTTGATCAATGGTAGAGATATTTAATAACAAAATTGATTTATATCGATAAAAAAATATATATCCCTAGACTTTTGTGATGTGTGTACATAGATATAGTCCAAAAACCACCAAACCTTCTTTTCAAGATGGCGGCCGAATGGAGGGGGTTACCATCCCGAAAACCTTGATTTAGACTCACCGCTGACCCCTCTACACATTGATAAAAAAAAATAGCTGCCTACCCAAAATTCAAAGTTTGCCTATTTATTTAGACCAATTGACTGGACTACTGGTACAAGCACTATCAATGCCAATACCAATAATCGAAATTTAAGTGCTCCTACAAAAAAGGAAAGTCAAAGATCTGCCCATCAATCATCAACAGCAGAACATTCAGACTATTCCATTCTAGACAGTGACCCAGATCTCATTTTGTCTACAACTTCCGAAGAGCCTATGTTGTAAGCGACTTTCAAGAAACCGACAGTTGTCTTCTACCTGGTGGTTTTTCAGTCAGTTTATGGAAAAACGAAATAGTCCAGTCAAATGGTAATTCAACTCTGCATTTTGGGTAGGCAGCGATTTTTTTTATCGGTGTATAGAGAGGTCAGTGCCTCAGTGGTGAGTCTAAATCAGGATTTTCTGGATGGTAACCCATTCCGCTGCCATCTTGAAAAGAAGGGTTAATTCGTTTTTTGGCTATATCTCTGTAGTCATGAATCTTAGAAACAGTTTGTACCAAGCTTTTTTGTAGAGAATCGTATTATCTATTATCTATTGTCAATAACTGTTTTACATAGCGTTAATAATAAAAAACTTAGAAGCCAGGGCTTACAACTTTTTTTATTATTGATGCTAAGTAAAAAAAAACACATAGAGATGAATGAGACTGTTTTTTTTTATAAATACTTAGTTGGTCCAAAGGACGACAAATTGTTACTATCAGTATCAAAATTACAGAGGTTAATTAAATGACAGGCCATTTTTTGGACCAAGCTTCAACAAAAAAAGTGACCTCATTCATTTCTATGAGCTTTATTTCTTACAATTAAAAATATTGCACTATACATGGTATACAATTCAATAAAACGGCAAATTTTTAGAGTTGAAAAATAAAACTTGCAGAGCTGATGATAAGGGCTCTCCTCCGCCAAAAAAAAACTCGCACACAGTCTTCAGCTGGGAAACTCATGGCCACCCTCTTTTGGGGTCAAGCAGAAATTATTCTCATTGAATACATGACGAAGAGCACTACAATAATAGCAGCCATGTACTGTAATACATTAAAAGATTTACGTAAGGCTATCGACCGAAATGCGCCATGAAAATGACCTCATTCTTCACGACAACGCCAGAGTTCACAAGCAATCAAAGTTTAACCAGTTCTAAGCGAGTGTAACTTTTCTGCCGTATAGTGCAGATCTGGCTCCATCCGACTTTTTCTTATTTAGAAATTTGATAAAACATCTTAGGGCACGTCAGTTTTTGGACGACAACGAGTTGAAATAGGCTGTTGACGCCTCTTTTGAAAACCAAGAAAAATCATTTTTTTTCTACTGGTGTAAAGTCGTTTGCAGGACAGGTGGCGCAAGTGCATTGAAGTTAGGGGAGATTATGATGAAAAATAAAAATTATAAAAATACTGAATGTCTTTTGTTTCAGGTAGATAATTTTTCTAGTTCTCCTCGTATATACCGAATATCATACGAATACCTCTGAGGGTATTTGAGAAACTAAGCTGTTTTCGTATTTTTGCTCACCACTGTACAATTACTTAGTAAAATGTTAGAAATTGTAAGTAAGAACGCTTGATCCGAAATAAAGACGACATTGATGAGACAACTGTCATAACTATTTTTTTTATAGGCGTCCATGATGAAAAAAGCGATATTCATTACGTTATGTAGGTATAGGTATGTTGTGTGTTAGTGTGTTGCACAATTTACTCTCTTCTCTGTCTTAAAAACAGTCAATAGTGGTTTTGTTTTGAAATGTCTACATTTTTTGAGAAACCGAAGCTAACTAAAGTCGTTAAAATAGAAGATACCCTGAAGCTTCGTTCATTAAATCGTTTATACCAGTTCACATTTCATTCATAATTAGATTGAACCTAAAAAATTCAACTAAGTTTCAATCCTTTAGTTAAAATACAGTTTCACTTCTTGTCTATTTCTATCAAATACTAGGTTTGACATAAAGATAATGAGGCTGGCAACACTGTGCGTGAACTAGCAACGCTGCTGCTTCCCCCTTCACACGGCAGTTAGAATAACCCCTGGCGTAGACTCAATACAAGATGCGTTGCGAAAATAGATCGGCAAACGTTTGAGCAGTGTTGTACTATCGAATTTTTTGTAAATCTTGACGAATCCGCTACTGTGACTTTGAAAAGTTACAAAGGGCTTATGGAGAACATTCCCTATCCAGGGCACAAATGTTCAGACGGCAAAAGGCCTTTTTAGAAGGCCGAGAAGGAGTGGAAGACGAACTTCTTGCAGGAAGACCTTCAACCTCAAAAAGGCGATGAATCTTGGATTTTTGCCTCCACAACAAACTGCCAGTCAAACTCCTGTGACTTCTTTTTATTCCGCCGCGCTGGCTGAAAAACCATTTGAAATGCCGCCATTTTGGTACGTTAGATAATATCCAAAAGGGTGCAACCGACGAGTTGAAAAGCATTCCAGCAAAGGCCTTCCAGGACTGCTACGAACAATGGAAAAAACGCCTCCACCCTCCATCGATGTGTAGCTGTCCACCTTGATTTGTATAAAGAATAACATTCATGGTTAAAATAATCATTATTTTTCTCCCAAACTTCCTATGTGTTACGTTCTATCATAGATCATGGGGCATGCTAATCTTAAAATCGCTGCTGCTACCAAACTTTATTTTTTTGGCATTATTAATTATTATGTAAACTAATCTTTATATTGTGCAAAAAATATGTGCCTAAGCAAAAATATAACAGAGATGGACATGTATTATGTTTTTTAACATTTTAACATCACATAGTGACAAGAAACTGTAAATTAAAATAATAATAATAATAAATACAAGTAACATTAATTTATAACATGCTTCTTATGAAATTTATTTTATTCAATAATTGAATATATTTCAGTGCCCTTTTTTGTTAATCTCCCATAAAGTATTTTTGTAAATAGAAAATCATGTTGCAATAAATAATCTTTAACAAACAAGTAAAATGGTAACTAATGCCTATTAGAAATAAAAAATGCAAATAGTATAATCTTAACGAGATGCAGAGACATATTCGTTAGCAGCTATTAAACATTAATGACTCAGCAAGATTTAAAAAAAAACATCGCTCCTAACGTTAGGAAATACCAAAAGCCTTGAATATAAATTTAATATGGCGTGTTATCTGTAATTAAGTCGTTGGTTTCGAATAAAAACATTCAACGTGCATTACAGCAAGAATAATTTTTTGCTTATCAAAACATCAAACTTAAGAAGCAAAACGTTTGTTTTTAAAAAGATATTAGTCAGAATTGGAGAGCATTGAGAGCAATTACTATTAACATTCCCTTTCTACACCTTATCGACACAGCATTATTATAAATCATTGATATCTCACGATTGTTATTCCTAGGTTAATCACCCCCTCAAGTATTAAATATAACAATAAATGAAATATCCTACGAAGTTTGCACTTATAAATAAATAATTTCGTAAATAGGCTTATTCGAGAGAATCACCTTTACGTCCTTCTTTTACCATGTATCTTTTTTTAATTTCAAAGTTTGGCCGAAATCACAAAACATTTTTCTTGAATAAGGCTACGTGCCAAACTGCACGTCTGCTTTGCTTTTCTCTTAAGATTTTATGTAGATAAAATTTCAAAGCAATGTATAGTTGAAAATTTTCAATAAGGGCGACTTTGAATAGTGTAAAAGATTGTGGAAAGTTTGATTAAGTCGAAGTTCAGCCATAAATTAAATATTTTAAATTAATTTCTTGATCAAAATTTGTTTGGTATTAACAACTTTTATATAATTTCGTTATACCTACATATTTAGTTAGTATTACACCGAGAAATAAAAATATAAAAATATTTATTAGTGAGTTTACTATTAATATTTGTTTTCTTATGTTGGAAATATACCTACAGAAAGAATAAACAAAGTACTTAGTTCTTTCATTTCAGTTACAGCACCGATAAGTACATTACAAAAAATGTTCCTGAGCCGACTTCAACTCGTGGCAGATGTGTTTTTCATTGCTTCGATTAACTAATTCAATGTACAACAATTAAGTAGTGACGTGAATATTCAATTTTACACACGTATTGATATATTTAGTTTCTAACCGAAGAAGCTCTCTTAGTTTTGGTTACTCGTCCACCATGAGAGCACCAGAAAAATTAGTAGAACGTTATTTCCCCTACGACGAAAGCAAAAGTCACCAATGGCCTCAGGTTATTGTAATTTTTGTAGGTAAGTCTAGCAAAAAATAATATTCCTTTTATTTTATCCTAAATTTTTACATATTTTTAAATTTCTTAGCTTGTTTTGGATCTTTCACCCTCGGTGCTCTTTTCTGTTGGCCGTCACCTTCAATTCCAATTTTAATTTCAAATTCATCCCACGTTGAAATCATCACAATAGAAGAAGCTTCATATCTCTCAGTTATTCCACCAATTGCAGCAGTTATTACAGCCCCTTTTATAGCAGGATTAGTGGATGTTATTGGCAGAAAAAAGACTGTAATGTTAATAGCAGTACCTCAATTTTTATCGTGGATATTGATTGCTATCTCCGAAAACATATATGTTTTTTATACGTCAAGGTTTCTAACAGGAATTGGTGAAGCATGCCTTTTTGGAGCACTGCCGACATACGTTGGAGAAATTTCTACACCACATGTAAGAGGTACCTGGGGAAACCTCGTTTCTATTGGAATATATTTTGGGCAGCTTATGGTAAACACTGTGGGAGCATTTTGTGATATAAGGGTAACAGCTTTTATTTTTGCTTGCGTCCCTGTTCTTCATATTCTTTTCATGGCATTATTACCGGAGTCACCCTACTTTCTGCTTATGAAAGGGAAAGATGACGACGCACACGATGCACTAATAAGGTTAAGATGGACGACGAATGTCGATCATGAACTTAAAATACTGAGAAAGGATGTTCAGCGACAAATATCAGAATCTGGCACATTTAGAGATTTATTTACAATACCAACGAACCGAAAGGCGTTATTGATATCTATCGCAATTCGAGGTGCTCAACAATTAAGCGGACTTTCAGCATTCGCTGTCTACACTCAGTACATTTTCAACCAAGCTGGAGGACACTTATCAGCATCATTGTCAGCTATAATATTTTGTGGAGTACTGGTTGCGACGATTACTTGCTTCGCTTTCACTGTTGACAAATTTGGAAGAAAACCTTTAATGATGTTCTCCTGTTTCAGCTGCGGAATCGTTTTACTTATTGAAGCTACGTATTTTTATATTGCACGAGAAACTAACATGGATATTAGCAATTTAAAGTGGATACCACTAGCCGGAATGCTTTTCTACATTCTTTTTTGTGCCTCAGGATTAGGAATTATTCCTACGTTAATGCTTGGAGAGCTTTTTTCAGCCAGTATAAAAGCAAAAGCTCTATGCGTCCTTAATATATGTTTTTCTGTCTATGTATTATCAGTGTCAAAGATGTATCAATGGTTATCTCATAGTTTTGGTATGTATGTGCCGTTTTATGTGTTTTCGGTATGTTGTTTCATAGGTGTAATATTTTCCTACTATTATGTTCCTGAAACTAAAGGAAAAACTTTAGAGGAAATTCAACAGAGTTTGAGGGGACGTCCAGCTGAAAAGAAATTTGATTTCTTTTAAATTAATCGACTCTGTATTTTACCGCGTGATGATATACCAGAAAAGCTGTGTAAAAGTAAAATTTTGGCAAAATGTACTTTATGCTAATACTGAATAGTTAATTATGATCTCTGTGATACGAACTTAGAGTAGAATTTTTAAATATCTATAACCTTAGAAATCGTAGAATACTTATTCACCTTAATACGTAAAAGTCTAATATTATGTAATAGTCAGTAGGTACCTAACTGTTCTGTATGTTTTACATGAAAATTACACAATAATACTATATATTAACTGTAATAAATTATTGTAGTTATTTACTATTTTATTTACCTTTTCCTTTTTTTTGTCCTATTCTCCTAATAGAAGAATTATAAAGTTGGAGTAATAATTAGAGTTTCAACAACTGCTGGTTTGACGATAAATATAAAAAGGTCTAAAATAAGGAAAAAAGTTAATTAATTGTAATAATTTTTGATTATGTTACAAAAAACAAATATGTGTAAATTTCAGGCCTTAAAACTTCATCCCAAAAAGAAATCATAAATCTAAGTTTTTAATTTGGAAATAAAACTGGGACTGATTTTAATTTTGTATAATTGGATCTTAATTTTTTGGATCACATCTTCCTAACAATGGATAATTTGCAGTTCTATTATCAAAGATCGCAGTTAAAAATACTATAATGTTATCAGCAACATATTTTTTTATGCAAAATCAAAAGTCATGAAGGTTCATTTATTTTAAAGTAAACTTTGTCTGAAGTATAAGCTATCAGTAATAATAAATATTTTTAAAAATAATTAACGTTTTGTTTAGAAATATTTGCGAAAAACCTTAAAGAACGTAGAGCAGTAATATAGCTCATAGGGTGCTAAGTGTAGCTATAAAACGCATTACAGTTTTACATTCTCGAAGATTTTTCCTGATTGTTTCCAAACATAACCTACCTCGCCACTTTTAATCCGTATTTTATTGAGAGAACTGGTTGTCCCATGAATAAATAAAAGCATGTTTCAGCTATAATTAACATCTGGAAGAGAAAACCTTTAACAAAATAAAGCATTGGTGGTTAATGAAACTTTAAAAATACAAGATGCCTATGCCCTTAACGGTTTATTTATAGGAACTCCCATGGATTATATGTTTATGAGGAAGATTAAACGTAAGTAAACCTATAGTATAAAATAATTTGATGATCTTCAATTGATGCTGTTATAAAATCAATCGAAGATCTTCCAAAAACTTTAATGCACGATCGCTGAAAAGTTCCCCTGGGGGGATTGTTTGGTCATGAATCTAGTTTTCAGTTTATCCCCCTTGATTATTTTTTCAAATGGGCTGTAGTCGATATTACATAATTACTACATGTTCATTTTAGTTTCGGTTGTCCGGTCCTGCAGAGGTAATGAATAGACGGGTACAGCTCCGAAATTGAACTTAAAAATGAGCGGTTTTCAGCCATTTATTTCACAGGTAAAATCAATTAAGTATCAAAATAGTGTATAAAATTACAAACTAGTTGAAAATAAAAACGAAAGGTTGAGAAGTGAAGCTAACCTTCGAAGCGTAGAGCTGGATTGTTGGGCTTATTACTGTATGCGAGCAACAGAACAGAGTCGTATTAAGTACTAAATAAATTATTTTAAAATGGATAGTGACGGAAGTACTACGGATGAGGTGAAATGCAAGAGAAGTACAGCAAAATATTCAGACATTTTTACGAAAAGTTATTATGAGAACTCCCGGTAAAACAGCAGCTAAACGTGAAAATAAGTTAGAAGAAATGATGTAACAGTAATACAAGAAATCAAAAAGATGAGAATATAGAAATGAACTTAAGCAGATACAAACCGAAATGAAAATATTAAAAACGGAAATACATAACTTAAAGGATTCCAAAAGAAAAGGTTAATGAATGATAAGTTAAATACATTAGAAAAGAAAAAAGACGAAATAATGCGATAATAGTGCAAGGATTGAAGATAAATACGGGAGATCAAAATACACTAAAAGAATTAATTAATGACTTTATAGAAAAAGCATTAGGTATTAGTACAGAAAAAAAAACAGCAAAGAAAATAGAAGATAAAACGTGCGTAATTGAGTTCATCAATACAGATAAAAAAAATAAAGTAAATAAAATAGAGTAAGCTGAGAAACTAAAACGAAGAAAAAAATCTATGTTGATGATGATATGACAAAAGATGATCGAAAAGTCCAGAAAAAAATTACAAAAGTGGCTAAAGATGCAAAAAAGAAGGAAAAACCTGAATTAATTAATGGCGAAGTATGGAAATCTAATAAAGAAAAGGAATCGCCGGAAAAGATTAGAAAAAAATCAAAAACCAAGTACAAAGACAACCGAGAATGAAATTAAGGTAATACTATGCCATGAATCTGGACTACATTCATAAATACACTAGAGAACAGCCAAATAGAAAAGAAAAATTTATAATAGCTTACATATCAGCAGAGAAGAAAAAACAGAAAAATAATATTAGATGTACAAGTTAGAAGAGGAAATGAAATAATTAGTAACATATACCTTTTGGTGGCTAAAATAAAAATCTTAGAAGCTGACAATAGACATCACGTAGAATCAGAAAGGAAAATATGCTATGAGTCTATATGGTCTTACAAATTAAAACATTGGAAAGCAGAGGATAAATATGGAGTAAAAAATGAAGAGCTTGAAAAAATAAAACGAGAATTCAAAGAGATTAATACAGAGGAGCTATGGACAACAGTCAAAAATACTATTATAGAATCAGCAAAAAACACATGTGGTACAAGTAGAATACATGTCAACAAAATACAAACGACATGATGGTTAAATAAGGAGCAAAAAAAGGTAAAAAGTATGGCAATGGAAGCAAAACAAGAATCATGGAAGGAATTTGAAGTAAATTTGGGAAGAGATAGTAAAGGAAATCAGAAAAGTACTAAAAAACCTGATAAAAAAATAAAAGTATTGATACAATAGTATTGCTATACATAAGCAAAGTAAAAATACGGAAAATATAACCAAAGAAGAAGAAAATGAGAGAATTACGCATGGTTAAAAACTTCTACTACAAATACACAATAAAGTGAGATAAAGAAGAAGCGCCGAAGGGTTGGGGCCTTATAATGTCAGTATACAATGACCGGCAAAAAGTTCCCAACGTACAGGAAAAAATTTTTTTATTAGAGTATCACTGTGTTGCCGTCATAATACTGTTGTGCATTTGCAATTCGATAAAATTGTAAAAACAATGGTTCTAAATCTTGCGGTTTTAGAATATAAAACTACATATTCTAAGCTTGCGGCAGGGATTATTTGTATGCTCCTCTGATTTCTAAGTTGTCTTCGATCTCTTGACTTTTTATTTCCTCTTCGGTTGTTGCTAGATTTTCTGTCTTTTTAAAGTTTATTTCAAGTCCTGCATTTCGGTATTCGTCTCTTAACTTTCCGGCCATGTAGCCAAGATCCTCTTCGTTTTGAGCTAAAACGATTTAATCATCTGCAAAGTATAATGTATAAAGATGTTCGTTCCTGATCGACACCCCCATTCCTTGACATTTTTGTTTCCAATTTTTTAATGTTTTCCAAGAAAATTTTAAACAACGTTGGTGAAGTGGGGCAACTTTGCAGTAGCCCTTTCGAGCTTTCGAACCTTGTTATTATTTTGTTTCCTATTTTGATGTGAACTGTGTTACCTTTGTATACAGGGTATTTACTAAACACGCGGCAAAAATTAAGGGGGTTATTCGATGGGCTATTTTAAAATTTTTGTGTCCTTGAATGATTTTCGGAAAGATGCTTTGTGCGAAGATACAGGGCGATAAAAGCTTGGATATTTAAAATAAAATAATGTAACCTAAGTAAAACGATAGTGTATTGCACTGGGCCTATCGAGTACAAGAAATGTCCAGAAATCCGTATTTATGGTTTTAACAACATTCCGATTACTAGAAGCTGATATTATTTGCAGTCACACCAGGCTAGTGCAGATAGCGAAAACACTTATTAATTTTACTGTAGATATCATACGTTTCCATTAATTACTTGTCATTTTCTCTCTTTGAAAGTTGTCACAATTGATTGCGTCTCGTATGTTTGTGTGATAATTAAACATTTGTTAGTAAAGCTCCCTAAAACATGAATCGCTATAGGAACGCCGAGCTGACTGATATGCATTTTATGTATGGACTTGCTAATGGGAATTCGTTAAAGACTAGACGGTTGTTGTACAGTGAACGATTTCCCAATCGTCATGTTCCTGATAGAAAAATCTTCCAAAGTATTCATCACGTCTTCATGAAACAGGCACATTTAAACGAAATCGAGTACCAGGAAGGCCAAATACAGTAACAACGGTAGAATTGGAAGAACATGTGCTGAATATGGTAGAGGAAGATCCAGGTACTTCTACCAGAAAAATGACAAATGCGTTCAATGTCAGTAATAGAACTGTGTGAAAAATTTTGAAGCAGCAGTGCTTGTATCCATACAATATTCAGCGTATTCAGGCACTTATTCCTGCTGATTTTTCTCCACGTATTGCATTTTGTCAATGGTTTCTGCAAACATTGGTTCAAATCCCTCAACTACTGGCGCTGATTCATTTTACCGGTGAATCAAATTTCTCCAGAAATGCAATTAGGAACTTCCATAATAACCATGTGTGGACTGATGAAAACCCACATGCGGTACTTGAAGACTGTTTCCAACATCAATTTTCATTAAACATTTGGGTTGGAATTGTGGGTGACTAGCTAACTGGACCGGTATTTCTACCGGGAAGACTTACCGGTGAGGTGTATTGAAATTTTTTGGAAGAATCACTACCTGGGTTTCTAGAGGATGTATCGTTGGCAACGAGAAATGTAATGTGGTTTATGCACGATGGTGCACCAGCACATTTTAAACGCAAAATATGAAGATCGCTGGATTGGCCGAGGAGGACCTCACTTATGGCCTGCTCGATCCCCAGACTTAAATCCCTTGGATTTTTTCCTATGGGACCATTTGAAGACATTAGTGTACACTACTCCAGTGGGAAATGAAGAAGATTTGAGAAATAGGATAATTGATGGGTGTAATGCAATAATAAATACCCCTGGTGTTTTTGAACGAGTTCGACAGTCAATGAGGAGAAGATTGGGTGTATGCATTTTCAGCAGTTTTTGTAATCAAGAACTTGAAAGTAATAAAGTAGGTACTGTTTCTTTTCGAAAAGTTTTTATCGCCCTGTATCTTCGCAACAAAGCGTCTTTCCGAAAATCATCCAAGGACAAAGAAAATCTTAAAATAGCCCAAGGAATAACCCCCTCAATTTTTTCCGCGTATTTGGTAAACACCCTGTATATTTTAAACTGCTTGTATTAGTTTATATAGATCACATATGGGCAACCCCCGGTCCGCGGGCCAGATCCGGCTCTCTACTTCTTTTGGTCACCGGCCCTGATCCACTTCAGCGAAGTTAGTCGGATTTTCATAAAATTAGAAAAATAAGACCCGAAAAAGCTCATAGCAATTTTATGACACCAATAATCAGGGCTTTGGCATAGCATTTAAGGCACCTGCCAACGTAGAGCTTTATACCAGAGCATAATATTATAAATAAATGAAATAAGAAGTAGCAACTTGTTTTAATTCATTCAATATTAATTTATTTTATTTAATAATCTCTTATACCTTTCGGTGTCGAAGCTGGTGCGTTAACGTATGAGGCTCTAAGCATTCAATGCACAACCCGGCCCGCAGAGAAGGTTCCTGATAAATAGTAAATGCTTTTATCCCTCTAATTAAACTGTAAACTGAAAGCTATTATTTGCTATTATAGTTATTAAGGTACCAAGGGCATTATGAGCAAAATAAGCGCCCAAGATTGTTAGTGTACAACCCGAGGGCCTTTGGCCCGAGGGGTGTACTGTGCACCCCTCAAGCGATCCTTGTTTGTCAACGGATGTGCTTACTCAATATTTTTATTAATTTTTATTGCTGATGTGGGGACTACTGCGGCCCACATCAAAATTGATTTAACATATTGTAAATAGTGGTAGTCATATTCAAATATGGCTAGGCAACGAGCTTACCCCTGAAGACTGGGGATGGACATTAAAGGATAACGCTTTAGAGCCAATTCATACTCTGCTTCCACCTGCTCCAGACATACTGTTGAATACTATTTTCTGTAATTGCACCAATGGCTGTAGCTTAAACTGTGGCTGCACAAAAGTTGGTTTATATTATTCAGGAGTATGTAGGAATTTCCAAGGGCAATCTTGCTTAAATGTAGTACCCGATATAAAGGACGTCGGTAATTGCGACCCCCCTGAAGATGTAGATCCATCCTGTTTTCTGGCTGAATCTATGGAAATACAGGAAACAGCAGAAGAAGGGAAAAAAGAAGAAATAGAAGAAGAAGAAGAAGAAGAAGAAAAAGAAGAAGAAGATGATGATGAAGAGAAAATCGTGCAAATTGAAATAGAGTCTGAAGAATAATATTAATTATTAAGATTAATAATTTCCTGCTTTAACCAAAAAATTTATTAATTAAAAAATTCATAATTTTTTCTAAAATCAACATTTTTCAAACAAAAAAACGTGGATTAGGCTTACCGGTGACACCGCGTAAAAAAAACGCACCTTGTACTCTACCTCGAAGGTGGTGTGGAAAGGAATGCACGTTTCGGAAGAAAAATAAATGTTAAAACTCTGTAGATCGCATTATCTCCAAAAGAGTGACTTCTATGATAAAAGTCGTTACAGCTTTTTTGTAGAACATTTCCTAAGTTACAAATTTGATAATAAATACTTTTTCCGTAAAAGTGACCGTTAACGAGATATTCACGAAAAACCATGTTGAGTGACATTTGACCACGCGTGAAATTTTTAGCGGCACTCGGATCGATGGGGACTTTTGACATTTTGTTTAGAACCACAATATCAAGGTCCATACCAAAATTCAGCTTTCCGGGAATTTTTCCGGAGATGGGCTTTTATTTTGTCTAATTTCTCTGGACTAATTGGTGTTTCTCGCAGACGATTGATACCCATATTCTTTGAAGGAACCATTAATGCCCAAAGGTACCGAGACAACATCTTCGAACCCTTCATAAACCAACTTCACGAAGACGAGCTACAACAGGGATATTTCCAAAATGATGGTGCCCCTTCTCACACGAGCAATCTATCGCTTATTTACAACAATTTTTTGTCGATCGTCTGATCAGTTTACGTTGTGTACGTGAATTCCCGCCAAGATTACCAGATTTGACTATCCTAGATTACTTCGTTTTTCCACATTTGAAAAACATAATTTTTAAGACACCAGTTCACACACTTCCTGAGTTGCGAAACCGAATAGTTAAAGAATGTGCTAATATCAAACCCGAAATGCTCCGAAACGCATTTGAAAACATGAAAAGGCGTGTAAATTTATGTTAGCATGTAGTTTAATAACTAAGTTTTATTTGACAAGCTGATTAGCTTACATAACCTATATAATTTCAACTTACCTTCAGAATTCCAAAGCCACCTTTTATCTAAATAATTTTTGTTCATATGGTACAAAATACAGAACCAAAGATACAGAACGTGACCACGCCTGCCAACCAGGAATGCACCTAATTTCAAACGGAACACCCCATCCGACGGAATTTTTTTTACCGTTAAAATTCCCCTTGATGAATTTGAGGTTAGGTTCCAGTGGTTCTCAAAAGTACCCGATGGACGGATAATTTACCGGTTATAACTGCGTATGCAACCCGATGTACAGATTTGCATGCAAGGTTTTATTTTAATGCTTTCCAATTAAAATGACTCCAAATATTGTTTGTACTTGCTTTAAAAATACATATTGGCAATAGGCAGTTAAATGTAGTTCTGTTTACTGCTATACGCTCGTATAATTATTAAATTTGTAAATAAATGTGTTGTGTAAGTATCTGTTAACTAGTTTACTAGTGTGGAATAATTGACAAAAGAAATGCAATAATAACATAACAATACTAAATCTCTTTTATGTACGTATACTCGTAATAAAATATTTAAATGAATTATTTTAAACTAAAGTAAAACAGAATATTTAGACATAATTATTATGTTTGAATACTAGGTTGTACATACATACAAAATCCACTTCCTCTTTTACAGTAATGCAGTGTCGAGGCGCATTCACACTTGCTGGTGTTACATTAAAAATACAGATTTTAGTTTTATTTGCATCTAAGTTATTAAACTATCAAATTAACAAATTTTTAAATTACTTTATAAATCACATACCGGCCTTAATGTTGTAGATTTTTTAACGAGATTGTCTTGTAAACCAAAGGTTTCAATTTCGATCGCAGTCAAGTGGGTCAGACCTTTTTCTGTCTTAAATAGATGTGTTAGATAATACGTACAGATAACTTTACCCAGCTAATTCATTAGTAACTCTTATCCAAATTCAGCAGAGTGATCCACATTGATTGAAGACAGGTTAAATTTCCCGCCGCAGGTTTTAGTATTTTTCAAGTTGTTAACCTGGCAGTCATGAAATATGTTGTGTCAAAGTACAGTGTCGGCTCGTTATTGTCTTGTTTACATCAGTGTGCTTTGCCTCGTTCTTCCAGGTTTTCTTGAGTTTTTGCTTAATTTCGCTTGTTTTCTTATTTTACAAAACAGATCTTCTTAGAACCACAATTTGTTGGAAGATTTTGTTGTTAGGTAATTTTGTAATACACCTATACCACTCCCTTATGAGACGCCACTGAAAAATACATCATGATAAATTCGTGATGCCAATGTGACAAGAATTTAATGTAGCGGGAAATTCAACCTGTCTTCATTCAGTGTGGATCACATAAAATGATGATGATATTTTCAGACGAGAATCTAATTATTATCTCATTCTTAACACGAGACTAATACATATAATCACTCAAAAATAACTTTGTGTGGTAGAATGATAATGAATAAATGATATGAAATTCTTTGTGACAATTTATAATTAAACTAAGAATATCAATTTTAGTTAATATTGTACAGGAAATCATAATTCCTAGAATAATTAATATTTCTAGAAAGCCTTCGGTCCGTTCTTTAAACTTTCTTAGGAGTGCAAAAAGGTAGCACTTTAGATAGTTGCCGTAGAGATAAATTACTACAAATTAGAAATTTACTAGTGTTGGAATGTTCTTAATTACATATTAGTTTGAATATTCTAATCTAAACCGCAAATATTTACCTGTATGGCTGTATGCTGTAAAACATCCATCCCATGTAAATACCATCACGTATATGCCTATTAATAGTTTTACTACAGTCTTATACCTAAGAAGAAATTATACAACAGATATATCAGCACATCATTGCACAAATGAGCCTACACGTGTATGAAACCAGTTGTACAAGGGTCAAATCAACATGTTTCGAGCCACTGTAATGCCGTTCTGTGGGCTCTTTTTTTGGCGCATGCGGTTAAAAGTTTCCGTGCGACGGCCCGCACCCATTTCAAAGCGTATCGTTGTTCCAAACCTAACCTTACTTTTAAAAAGTTTTGCCGAATCGTGAAGCATTATTAATATAAAATATAAATAATAACAAATTAAAAATGGTATTTAACTACAAAATACCTAAACCTATCCTTTACGCCAGTGCCTTAGCCGCTACATTTGGTGGTGCATGCTTAATTAAGTAATTCGACACACTCTTCTTAAAGCTTTTAATAGAAATTAATTATTGTAGAGATTTACTAGGTGGTAAACGATATAGAAGCGACGTTGAATTAGATGAAAAGGTTGTAGTTATAACTGGTGCAAATACCGGAATTGGTAAAGAAACTGCTTTGGAATTGGCAAGACGTGGTGCAAAAGTTTATTTGGCCTGTCGTGATTTAAGAAAATGTGAAGAGGTAAGTTACATTCGTATCTGATTTTCTTATTTTGATGAATATAATTTAGGCACGAGAAGAAATAGTGGTTGATACAAAAAACAAATACGTTTATTGTCGGCTTTGTGACTTGGCTTCTTTAGAATCTATACGAGAATTTACAAAAAGATTTAACACTGAAGAAAAAAAATTAGATATTCTAATAAACAATGCTGGTGTTATGAGAACCCCGAAAGGTTCTAAAACAAGAGATGGATTTGAAATGCAGCTTGGCGTTAATCACTTGGGCCACTTTTTATTAACCAATCTTTTATTAGAAAAGCTTAAGGTATTTTGTAAATTTCTATAAGGATTAAGTGCGAACGAATGGTAAAAAGTAAAGTTCATGTATTAGGCTTCAGCTCCAAGCAGAATAGTGAACGTTTCTAGCATAGCACATATTAGAGGGAATATAAACAAAGATGATTTAAATAGCGACAAAGAGTACGATGCTGGTTCTGCATATGCTCAAAGTAAGTTGGCCAATATATTGTTTACAAGAGAACTGGCAGCTAAACTTACAGGTATGTAAAAGGGCAATTAAAAGTATTTTTACTAAAATGTTCAATATATAGGTACTAAGGTAACGGTAAATGCAGTTCATCCTGGTATCGTTGACACACAGATAATACGCCACATGGGTTTTTTTAACAGTTGGTTTGCCACTATATTAATAAAACCATTTGTATGGCCATTTATTAAAAGTTCAAGCCAAGGTGCTCAAACTCTGATTTTTGCCGCAATAGATCCAAATATAGAAAGCATAACGGGGAAATACTTTAGGTAGTACAATTAATATTGCTTTAATATTATATACTAATGTGCTATTTATATATTTTAGCAATTCTGAAGAAACTGAAGTTTCTCCAGCAGCTGAAGATGATATAACAGCAAAATGGCTGTGGACCGTCAGTGAAAAATGGACACGTTTAGTGACATGATAGCAATAATAATAATTATATGTAATTATATATCAGTTTCAGATTTATTTCCAAATCTTTATACATACAGCATAATAAATAATATTAATTAGATTCCTGTTGTAATGGTGCTTCCTTATTCGTACCAACCAATTTACTAATAATTGTTTCACCATTAATTTTACACATTTTACAAGTGATGTCATATAATTTTTTGGTTAAATTATTATCACGAGATGTTACCGATGGATCCGTTATCTGACAGTCACTAAAACACAATTTACCTTGAATAAGTTAATAAAATTAACGCAGTTTATACCGTACAAAAAATATCCTCCTGTAACTGTGTTCAAAAGGGATTCAACTGCTAGATAAACCATTGTCTGACTGCCTTTTTCTGGAGTTTTCATGAAAAGCCATACCCAAGGACAAACCATAATTTTCGTAAAAAGAGATGTTTCCATCGTTGAATTTCGTAAGTGTTCGGTATTACGAACAAGCCCTGGATTGGCCGCATTCACTGTGATTTTTGTACCTACATGTGTAACAAAATAAGTAAATATACTTGGGTGAGATAATATAGTTACCTTTTAATAACTTAGCAAGATGACGTGTAAACAAAAGTAAAGCAAGCTTCGTCTGACCAAACACCTCTCTGTTTTTAAATTCCTTCTCGCTATTTAAATTATTTAAATCTAATTGATTTGGTATATTAGCTTGTGCAGTAACATTTATTATGCGACCATTATCTGATTTATTTAGAAGTGGTAGTAATAGATGTGTCAAGGTAAACGGTCCTAAAACATTAATGTTAATTATGCTTTTGTAAAATACAAGGGAGTAATATCTAACCTAAATAATTTGTTGCTACGGTTAATTCAAATCCTTCGATGGTGATTTCATGAGGATGGAAAATTATTCCGGCATTATTAATCAGAATATCGATTTTTTCATATTCTTTCTCGATATTGCTAACAAATTCATGTATTTTACTCAAAATCGATACATCTAAAAGTTTCAGTACGACTTTTGATTCAGGATGTGCTGCTTTTATAATTTCAACTGCACGTTTTCCCTTCTCTGTATTTCTACATGTTAAAATTATATAAGCTCCTAAAATTTTATAAGAATATGTTTCGGTTTATTAAAGTTTAATGATATCGCCCACCTCTTGCTGCAAGCTGTTTTGCAGTTATTAAACCAATTCCACCCGATGCCCCTGTTATCAATACAATTTTGCCAAAGATGTGGTTGGTGCTGGGACAGTCTTTACCACTAACATACAGTCTTAAAGAAAAGTACGTTTAGTAAATATATTTAAGTGAATAATGCCGTACTAAGTCCAAAAGCGGTAACTGACATGGTTCGATAGTCAAATAATAAGGTTTTCCCATATGTTGCGAACTTTTTGTTGGTCACTGTATTTTGATTCATATTTGTAGTTACCGCTGAAGATGTTTTGACAAAATACTGCAGTAAAACTCTAGTAATAGATGCAGTTTATGCCGCAGTTTCACTCAAAAATTTAGTTATTGCTTTTGGGCTTAGCAGGGCAAAATAGAAAATGAATACTAAACTTTTGAATACTTGGAAAAGACAACTGTTTTTGGATTGAGTGTAAGTTTCACAATTTTTACATTTACATTATTGTTAAATTTTTATTTTTAATTATGTATTAAATGTAGAATAGAACTAATTATTGATTTCCATTATTTTCTTGGCAAAAGGATAAACAAAACTCCGGTGTTAAAGTAATTTTGTATTTTTGTAAGAATCATTTAAATTTAAAAGTTGCTTTTAAAGTTTTGGTAATAATACTGTGACCCAAGTACTACTCGCTAAATGAAAACTGTTTACCTATATTTTATAATATAACAACAAACCTTATTCCCAACACTAAGCTTATCAAGCCAGTTATAATAATAGGCCACCAACTATTTAAGAGAGAATTAAAATAATCAATTTTAGGATCCATTTGGTTGAAAAACTTAAAAACTTCAAAAGACCTCACTAAAGTCAACGTTCTCTGACGGAAGGGACTTGTTTTGTTAACAAATGAAATGATAACAAATTGAAAGTAATTTGAAGCAATTTGAATAGAGGCGAAAGTTATTGTTATGTGGGTGACGCACGAGATGGCGCGACAATCAAAAACACGGCAATCTGTGACTGGAATTTTGTAATGGCTGGTTGTGTGTTGCGGTTTTAACTGGTAACCCCGAATTTCTTCTCGTAATAGAAGAAAATTTGGTGTATTATGTGATATTCGTGTTATTTGTGATATCTGACATTGTTGGGGTAAGTTGTCAAAGTAATTTACTAGTAATTTTAAGTAATACTGACTCGAGTAAGAGTGGACGTCTGCAACTTGTTTAGAGAAAAAATTAGGTAAACCTACTTGGCACATGAAAAAGGTTAAATATTTCTACATATATATAACCTATAAATATTAAACTATTCTCAAAATGTTGCATTAATAATTAATATGTATACAAGTTACGGTAATATAAACAAAATGTTGGCTCTTGTTGTTTTAATTTTTGTGTTATTTATTCCGAAGCAGTCTTAGTTTATTGTAAATGATGTTAATTTAATTTAAAATAAATACATGCATAATTTAGTGATGTTCAGTATAGGCTGTGAAAGTGTTGCAATTTTAGTGTACCAGTTTATGCAACACATGTGCACTTTTGCTATGTCAGTTGCCTAAAGTTGTAAAATAACTTAAAAATCAAATACTACATATTATAAGAATGTTGCACAAATTCGAACAAATTAATGGGACTTAAAATTGTATTTTTTGTTACATAAAAATTACACCGTTAATTGAGTCCTTGACTTTACAAATAGTTACGATTCAATGGGATTTTTCATTACCATTAAATTTAAGGTCGCCCACTTTTTTTTATTAAATTGTGGAATACCTGCACGGTGTAGCTAATAAATTTACTTTTGCAATGTCATTCTGAGTGATTGTTTACATATTTCTAAACTTGTTATAAAATATTTAATTAAAGTTTGTTGATTAATTGTACTGTATGAATTAAGTATTAAAATCTTAAAGAAATATATGAATAAGAATATTATATTCAAGAATTAATGTTGTTAACATGTGATATCAGTAAAGTAAAGATATTAAAGTGTACCAAGTTAAGCATAGCAGTAACAATAATACTACCACATAAATAGCATTACAACAATAGTTGTAAGTGTTAGGTAATATATTAAAACTGGACTTTTATTTAAAAACTTGCAGAGCGCCTATGCATTATCAGATCATAGAACCATTAACGGACGCATAATTACTGCTGTATTTAAATATAATTTTATGCTACATATATATTATAAATAGTACAGTATTTGAACATATGTATAATTGGAATGTATAGCCAGTAAACAAAAATTAAAAATGTAGCGCTACAGGCCTTAAAAGGCCTATGGCTTCAATTTTCTTCCATTTTCTTCTGTCCTTTGCACTTTCCTTCCAGTTTTGAATTTCTACTTCTCTCAAGTCTGTCTTTACTGCCTCCAACCATTTCTTTCTCGGGTGTCTTCTTTTCTTTCCTCCTTCAGCTTGCTGCAACACTTGTTTTGGCGTTCTGTCCTGAGTCATTCAAACCACATGTCCCAGCCATCTTGCTTGTTGGGCCCTTATCACTTGTGTAATGGGTAGCCTGTCATATACTTGCCTGATTTCCCTATTTGTTCTTCTCCTCCAATTTTCTTCTTCATCCTTTTTACCTCCAAATACCCCTCTCAACATCTTTCTCTCCCTTATTTCCAATTTTCTTACTGCTATCAAGTTCATTATCCAGGTCTCTGCTCCATGCAATACTGTTGGTTTGATGACTGTTTCATACACCTGTAGCTTGGGCTATCTTGAGATGTTTTGATTGTAAAAGATCTTAAGAGCAGCTACACTCTCTTATTCTCTTGTCAATTTCTGCTGCTTCTTCACTGCGATTTGTTACAGTTACTGCCAAGTATTCTAATTTATCTATTTCCTCAAAGCTGTACTCCTTGCCACCAGTGCCCTTCACTCTTGTATTACTTCTTTCCAAGTCTTCCTATCAGCACCATATATTTTGTTTTATTCTGATGACGCCCTAAAGGCATAATGATAACAAGAAAGGAAGAAGATACACAGACCATATTTTTTTTGCTTGAGATTCTAAGTTTTACCAAATTCACCAGCTCGTGATTTGTTATGGTTACTCCCAAGTATTCAAATTCATCTATTTCCTCAAAGCTGTACTCCTCTCCATCAGTTCCCTTCACTCTTATATTACTTCTTTCCAAGACTTCCCATCAGCACCATATATTTTGTTTTCTCTGGTGACGCCCTAAGGGCATAGCATAACAAGAGAAGAAGAAGATACATCGACCACATGTTTTTGCTTGAGATTCTAACAGTTTTACCAAGTTCACCAGCTCGTGATTTGTTATGGTTACTACCAAGTATTCAAATTCATCTATTTCTTCAAAGCTGTACTCGTCATCAGTGCTCTTCACTCTTATATTACTTCTTTCCAAGTCTTCCCATCAGCACCGTATATTTTGTTCTATTCTGGTGACGCCCTAAGGGCATAAGAATAACAAGAGAAGAAGAAGATACACAGACCATATTTTTTTGTTTGAGATTCAGTTTTACCAAATGCAGTAGTTCGTGTTTTGATCTTGTTATCAAGGTTAAATCAGCATATGCAATACATCGATGTTTATGTTGATAAATGACTCAACTTCGTTGTATTTCACTTTTCCTCAATATTACTTCTATTGCTAAATTAATGATAGTTATGGACAGCGAATCCCCCTTGTCCTAAACTTCTTTTCACCCTGAAAGTATCTGACAAACTACCTTCTAAAATTACCCCGCTTTTTAAAATGTAATACGATTTTTTAAAAATACAGAATTTTTGCTTGATTGGTAGAATCGAAATTGTATATTTATTGGTTAAATACACACTTTATCGTACAGACTTTTATAGATTTTTTTTAAATTTCGGCGATGAAAGATAACATAACTAAATTACAATATTTACAAATACTTAAGTAATAATAACTTACAGATATTATCAATTGTCGAAATTCTCGTCGAAATTATTATGAAGTTTAAATTCTGTAATCAGTATTTATTTGCCCTGCAAAGAGAATTCTTGCAATTTATTATTCGTGTGAAAGAATATTAATAGAGCGTTGAAATACATTAAAAACCACAATTTTGAATTTCACTCACATATTTTGTATTGCTGTTGTGATAGCCTTCAGTTTTTCAAACTACACAAGTATCTAACATTTTTAATTATTAAAAACTTGTCTATGCATTAGTATGTATATGTATAAGCACAACATATGTACAAATATTTGAGTTTGGGTTTATGTATTTATATGTGTTGAGTGCTCGAAATCTTATATAAAATGTGGTACTACCGGTTGTTCAATCTGAAACGAACATATAAATAATTATTCCATATTCGCAATAGACTAATGTATTTCTGTTGTACGTACGTAGTTGTAATTACATATTCATGTTAGTATTATTTGTATGCATGTTACAGTGAACGCGTGAAGTATGAATAATTGAATATAAAACACAGGTGAATTTAATAATCCAGCAATAAATGTTTTTAGAATGCAGTGATAGTAAATTTGATATAATTTTCCCATTTTTCTATTAAAAATTTTAGTTTATATTTAAATTTCTAATGAAATTACCTACTATCTCGCCATTTTTTAAAAATTCTGTAATCGTAAATCATTAATTTTTTGAAACGTTGGAATTCGTACGAAAATTATAAAAATATAGAAATGACAACAATACTATTGTCAAGTTTTAGTATGTAGATACTAAGCTTACAGTTTTCATTAGATATAAAACTCAGCTGCTATTAGAATAGCAAAGCCTTTTAACGGAACAAGTCTTTTATTGAGAACATTAATTGCTCTTTTGTCTCTTTTAATATATTCAATTTAGATAAGCTCTAGCATGTTTAAACTTGCGTTTTATTTTTTTGTTATTAGTTTTTAAACCGAGATACATAAATATTGTTATGCAAGAATGCTAGAAAGTTGAAAAGAAATCAACCAAACAATTTTTTAAGTTAACTGTGGATATTGCAACCTAGATTTGATCTTCAAAATCTTAATAGTCGCACAGATTTGGCAGAAGAATATTTTTCCTAAGCCGTTTGTGTGGTTTGCATGCTGGGAGGGGTATTTACCTAGTTCTAGGAATTTGCTTTTATATTAACGGTAAAATAATATACCTTAAATCACATATTATGCCGTAAGCGATGTGTCAAATAAATATTATGCGTTAATTAATGTTTGCTTGGTAGAATTTATGAACTTAGAGCAATGGATGATTTTGTAAATTCACAACGTGCTGTAATTTTTCTTTTGTGAAAAAACTAGGGGTATCATGGCGCTTATCTGCGATTGAAGCAGCTTCCATTTGCTCCATATTCTAATTTTGCGTGAATGATTTATATTTGTTTGGTGGAATGAAGAAACGGCACCCATTTTCGTTTCCTTCATGAGGCCAATATTACACTCAAACAAATTTCAAGAAACTTATTTCACGTTGGCATAGATGCATAAATATTAGTGGGAAATGCGTAGAAAACCAGTATGAACATATTCCTATAACTGTTTGATGCTTTTAGTTTTTCTGATAGACTAAATAAATCTATGTATATTTTTCAATAACTAAATAGTTGTTGCACTGTTCATTTTAAATGAACGAACTTATGCATGTAGTAATTGTGCAAATAAAGGTGAATACCAACGCATGCATATTTACATATGTTCACACATGTAAAAAATACTGATTAAATAAAAGCAGTTTTATGTAAATATTCGCGGAATTGTATTACAAATTTGTGAAACTTTGTTTTTAATCTGAAATAAATTTAAGTCTTTAAGAATATGTAAACAATAAATGGTCAGCTGTCTTGTCCTATCACAATATTGAAGTTGTCCAGTCTACCTTGAGTGAGCATGAACTTCAACCGCAAGTTTCAATGCCAAGGTTAAGTGTTGCAAAACAGCCAGGATTATATTCAAGGTATTAAATGATTGGCGAACAAAAAATGTTTAGACCAACTAACGCAATAAATCAATCGAAACAGAATTGGAAATTTGTTTTCAAAATTTGTTGGATATACCTACTAGACACAGGAAAAGGAAATGTTATTTATATCAGTCGTTGGTTATGGATAAGTAGGCAACTTTTAAAATGTTTTGTGATACTGTTGACCAAAAGTTTTAGCAATTATAACAAGAACTCTTTTCTTTTTTATGATACGATATGAAGGATTAATGTTTTCTTTTTCTTCTTGTTTTTGTATAAGTAAATCTCAACAGTGCGGAGATGTTCCCTATAAGTTATTCTTATTACATTACAAATTAAACTAACTCGAAATTCGGAATTTGACACGGTATTAACACGGAAATCGGCCTAGCAATTACAAGCAACAGGCCTTGAAAGCTAATATTCATGTCCAAGTTCATGTTACGCTGACTAATAACGCGTACCATATAATAACTTTCTGATTGTGATGAAATGAGTAATAACACAGTTATGGCGAGAAAAAGAGCGTAATTAACGTGACCTTCGTCCAAACTTTTGGGAACTGCAGGCGCATCCTCACAATTCCTGCCAAGTTCAAGGCCGTCTCGATATAGCTCGCGCTGCCGGCAGGAAACGCTAACTTCGAATATCTTCGATTGTACGTTCAATACTCGCCCTTTTATTTTTTAGCTATTAATCATTAATCATCAATTAATACCCAAAACAACAGTTAACTTGGATCATCTTTATTTTAAAACATTACAAACAGAAGTTTTAGATATTCTATCGGGTGTACTCTAATAAAGTACTTTTTTCCCCACTTCACTGAATTGGTTTTCGATTTGCAGATAATGTAATCAAAAAATCCGGATTTATCTGGAATTATTCATTCTATGATGGGTTTATTTGTTATGCGATTTTCACATTTTCTCCGCGTGTTTTTATTGACTCACTCTCTCCTGGCAAACTTGCAAAGATTGGTCTTCTTTTTAGGATACCTACTCTCGAAGTTATCACTATCACGGAATTCCAGTTTTTGATTTGCTGATTATTTTATGTTGTCATTCAAAAATCACATGATTATATTTTATACGATCTGACACCACTCTCTAATCTTCTATTAGTTGACTATCTAATTAGTAATGGCAAATTGGACAAATAGCAGCTTTTAACTGATTTTTTTTAATTGCTTAAGTCTCATATGCGGCATTTACAATGTACCTTAATACTTAGCATTATTTAAACGCATGGAATTGCTTTAGGAAGATATACTCTGCCCATATAAGGAATGTTTGTTTAATACTAAACCACGATAATATTATGAATATATAATTCTACAGTATTTTATCTTTTGATTTCCTTTTCTGAAAATTTCCAGGCTATTTTTATATATAAAACATGAAAATTATGGCGTAAGTCTACTGCAAACAACCTACACCGCCGTGACAGTTTAAAAAAAATACCCTACAGTTTAATTTAATATAATAAATGCGGCACTTTTAAGACAGTCGTACAAAAGCAAATTTCAATTAAGACAAGATTATCTATTCTGCTGTACGATAGATTCCCTTTGTGATTAATTCCCCGGGTAAAACAACGGTTCTATTGGCGAAACTTAAAAACAAACACTATACAGGGGGATTCAAATTCGCGTGTATGCATGGGGATCTTGGAAACGGTAAGAGATAGAGAGTCCGTTAAATGGGGGAAAAGTTGCGTAATCAAAGGACCAACAATGTCCAATTTAAAAATCTAGGCTAACTTTATCAGTTTTTAAAATATTTGAAAAAAACTAAAATTTTGGAAAATCGTTTTTATTTAATTTTGACCTTATTTGAGGAGATATTGAAAAACGGAAAACACTTTCTCATGGCCACTTTTTGCCCTCTATCGAATACCTGAGATACATTTTTGATGCAAAGTTTCGGTATTCCAGGGCCATCATCAAGTTCATTTTCTTAAATACGGACCTGGATTTTTACGTTGCATCAAAAATGTATTTTAGGTATTCGATAGAGGACAAAAAGTGGCCATGAGAAAGTGTTTTTCGTTTCTCAATATCTCCTCACATAAGGTCAAAATTAAATAAAAACGATTCTCCAAAATTTTGGTTTTTTGAAATATTTCAAAAACTGATTAAGTTAGCCTTGATTTTTGAAATGGACATTGTTGGTCCTTTGATTACGCAACTTTGCCCCCATTTAACCGACTCTCCATCTCTTACAGTTTCCAAGATCCCCATGCATACACGCGAATTTGAATCACCCTGTAGAAAGAAATTGGAACTATGAAGCTGCTCCAGAATTTTCATAAAAAATGAAATGAATGAATGAAATTACTAATTTGAACTTATAAATTTTTGAATGGAAATTAAAACGGTATCCTCTTGTTAAACTTTTAGATGTACATGTGGTTAAATGTACATCTCATCGAGATGGATGTATGAGTAACTTTGTTATTTGTACTAACACGGTTGTCTGAGCAGTGCAAGATGCAACTACTTACATCAAAAGTGCGTTGGGAATTCAAATTTAAAAATAGAAAGCAAAATGTAAGATGTTGCAAAGCTTCAAAAATTATCAGATATGAAATGCCTAAACAGTTTTAGTTATTTCGACAATTTAAAAAAACTGACTCACTCCTGGAAACGCCATTCCTCGGCGGGGGACTTGCCTGCAATAATAGAAAAAAATCCTTCAAAATTTATCAAAACTCGAGCTTCATGTAGCATAAAATATTCAAAGCAACTCGTTGTTGTTTAATGGTGTAAACACTGTACACAGAAATGTGCATTTTTTTTGTTTTCGGGGTGTGCGCACATAATTGAAAATTACTCTAGTTCGAGTTATAACTCCATTGCTTATAGAAATATCCCAAAATGCTATAGAGGTTCGTTCTGCTATTATGACGTGACGTGTGTGGACTTTTGAATTTGTAATCGGTTTTTAGTTACAGCATTAACTTGTTTTTTTTTTATGGGATTGCAGTCGGCATTAAACCTTATTTAAATATCCATTTTAAGAGGTTAGCAAATCACAATTGTATGTACCTATAGTTCATTAAAGTTAAAGTTTGAAACAAGGACGTTATCAATTATTATTTATCCTTCAATTAATATTGAAACGTTACTGTCTTAGCTAATTTTATTGTATTTTGGCGAGGAGGATATCTTCAGAAACCAACCATCAAGGGAGTTTTTCCACTGAAGATGGTCAAAAAGCGTATTTTATTTCATAGAACTATTTGAGGTTTCCAGAGAATGTCTGATTCAGTTAGACATCTCAACTTGAAAAGTATTTTCATTTAGAACGAATTCAGTTTTATAAAATATTGGGGTTCGTATGTTCATAATCATAATATATTTTTAGGTTAAACTAGCTTAGTAATAAAGAACAACACCATGCACGTTAAACTTTTTGAGTTGACGTGTTCAGTAAATAAATCATTTTTGGCAGCAATCTTCACTTATGTTTATACGATTATAACTGATATAACTCTTTCTTTTATTGCTACGGTCAGGTAGTGCCAATGGCCATAGTAGTCGACATGGGCCGAGATCTTTAGCACCCATAGGCCTACATCTGGCCAATTATGTAGTTGCTTAGGTATTACAGAAAATTGATTTATTGGTATGCAACCTAACAACGAAATCATGATCAATCTTATGAGGCAAAACTATTGCGAATGGATATTAAATTATAATTCACGTAAGAGTAAGCAAATGTCAATTGTTATAATCTAAAATCACGTATGTATGTTAAATGGTTTTTTCAAATTTGTGTATGCACATCACATTCTTTGTTCGTTTATTGTACTAATAGTACACGGAGTGCAGTTTTTTCTAATTCAGTATTTACAGAAAGTGAACGTTTTATGAAAGTAACTCCGTCGAATTCCTACAAAAATGTTGGAGCAAGGTATGAAAATGTAAAAAAGTTGCATTGAAATACCTACTCGTATTTAATACCTGCAAGCTTAGACAACAACAATAAGTACATATTTAGTTATTTCGTTAATTGATAGTTTTCAAAAAGTTTTCAGGTTCTTATACACGGAGTAGAGCATTTTCAATATTTTTGATGAAAAATTCCGTTATTATTTATTAAAAACCAAAAATGTTAGTAGATTCCGTAGCTCTTGATCGATATTGGTTCCATATCTGAAAGCAAAAATTGTTGATTAAAACACAAATGATCAGCTAACTACAAATTACTATTTTGTAAATACAAGTAGAGGTTGCCCATGGGCAACTTTAAGTCATAAATTTGATATTCTTAAAACTAAATTATATTTAAACTAACCATTCGATAGTGCACAAAAAAGTTTTTCTCAAATGTTCTTCTGTTTTTCGAGATCCTCAAAAAATATAGGAGTTCTTTCAAATTTAAGAATTCCTATTGCCTATCTCAATAATAAAATCACTTTTCCATTTAAACTGTCGAAAATTCCCCTCCATATATAGCATATTCAACCTAAGCTCCTAATGTAAATTTTGACAAAGAAACTCTCTTGTTCGTTTACAGTGAAGCTTGTTCAGTTGAACTATAAAGACATTAATCATAATCCTGGATAATATTCTTTTTGTAACTTTAGAGGTAGGTTGCCATTCTTCCTCAGTTGACAGAGAGAGAGTCGAAATCTCGAAATTCAGTTATAATTGTTAGAACATTAAACATAAAATGGAACCTGTAGTGTAAGCCAGTGATCCACTCAGGATTGCAATTTATTTGCCGAAATACCTATGTTGTGTTGACGATCCCTTGGTATACTAATTCTTATACTATAGTGGATTGAGAATTTTACCTCTTGACTAACATATTAAACAGGAGATAATTCAAAAATGTAATTCATAAAGCTAATTTGTTGCTATTATAAGTAAAGTAGTACTATATCAAAACCTTAGTCTACCGTTGAGAATTAAGGTAATACAAATAAATTACAATTCAAATACGAATATAATCATATTAAATTAAAATTTAATTATAAATTTTCTGGGCCCATTCTTCCTTATTCCTTGCCAATCTTTTTCCTTAGTTCCATGTCCTTCCTTTTTGTCTTAAATTCTTTGTTACTACCTTGTCCCATGTTTTCCTTGATCTGCTCTTTATTCCCATATTCTTTTTGTTGTTATTTCTTCCCCCATCCGTACTGTGTCCAAACCATCTCAGTTATTGGCATTTGATCCTTTTCAGGATCGGCTGTACTTCCAATTCTTCTCTGACTATATCATCTCTTTTCGCAATCCCCTTTAGGGCGCGTAGGTATCTCATTTATATGACCTGTATTTTGCTTTCCATTTGTTTTGACAATACCCAGCTTTCACTTCGTATATTAGTACAGGCACAGAAATGTATTTGAACACTGTAATCTTCCTTCTTCCTTACGAATGAGCCGCATTTTCCAGTCTGTCGGTTATTTCGGCCTCAATTCTTCGATTCATCTGTAACTTCACTTCTAAATACTTAGACACTTGCACTTGTTCAATCTCTTTCTCGTTTGGTTTTACTAATATGCCCAGGTCCTCTTTTCCTATCATCACCTTGGTCTTCTCAGCATTTATTTTTATTTGCTGGCAATTAGAGCGTTCTTCCATGTTTCTAGGTTATGTATTAAGCAATTTAATATAAATGATTAAACCTAATTTGGAGCCTGTGGTGTGATTCACTGGAATGCCAAAGAAACCCCAAAATCACGATTAGTATTAAAAACCAGATACTAGAAACTAGATTGCCAACCTCGGTAAAAAAACTTACTTGGCAATATTAGCTGGAGTTAGTCTCCGAAGATATTCTTGTTGCTAAATTACAACTGAAAGTCTGTCTAGGCAAAACTTCAGAAGATATGCCCATTTTAACAGTTTTAAAGTATTACAACTCTCTTAAATTAAATTTTGTCAGGTTTTCTTAGACTAATGATTGTAAAAAATATTTGATTAAAAATATAACTACTGATGGCAGTTGTTATAATTATGATAAAGTACGGACCCTCGCTAGAGATTGTGGGGGGCAAAACCAAAGTATGTCCTCATATACAGATTGTCCGAAATCCAATCTAAACATACAAAAATTAATGAGTGCAACAAGGAAGACATAAACAATATGGGTAGCACAACAAAGATAGAATGAAATCATGGCTAGGTAAATTTTTAAACTAAAGATCTCCCGCCAATAACAAGCAAGCAAGCAAAAACATCTGTCATAGATACATATTGTTTGTTATTGGCGAGAGATCGTTAGTTTAAAAATTTACCTAGCCATGATTTTATTCTATCCTTGTTGTGCTACCCATATTGTTTATGTCTTCCTTGTTGCACTCATTAATTTTTGTATGTTTAGATTGGATTTCGGACAATCTGTATATCCTTATTCTTACATGCATGCAAAGAGCTTATGTGGTTAGCATTTATAAATACTTGCATAAAAAGTTGTTCTTGCCCCTCGTAAATAATAAATAGCCGAACAAAAATTTCCTTTGAAAGTTGCTCATTGTTCTATAAATTCTTAAAAACAATCGCGCGAATTTTTAATTTAAGTATGTACTGAAATATTTCTAATTTTCGAGTGGCCTTTTTTTAATGTGTACATTTTACAAAACAATTTTCACAACCAGATATATCAGAAAAAAATAACATCAACATTTTTTGGTAAACAAACTGAAATTAAATTGGTTTAATAATAACACAAGAATCATCTGCTAAACCTATCACTGTGGGAATTTATTTTAAATTGCGATGTGTTACACGCCCTACCAATTTATCAGAATGTCTATATGTACGTACTGAGTTGTTTACTAGCAATTTTTTAGTGCTTCTCTTCCTGAATCAGTGTATTGTGTTTGTGTATATGTATAATCGATTAAAACGTTTTACGGTTGAAGAGGTATCGAGCCCCATTGATATTGATGTAATTATCAAATTGACGTACATAACAATTTTTGTTATTTTGTAGAAATTAAAAGCGGATCAATATGAATTAGATCATTTTTTTTTATTGATACTTGGTTGAAAATATGAGGAACTGCCATTTAATGATTGTTGTAATTTTGACAGTGAAAGTTTGTCATAATTTGGAGATTTGGACAAAGTATCGACAAGAAAGGTGTTGAAATTCATATTGGTATCTCTATGAATTAAACGTAGTGTAAGTAAAGTATGCTAAATAAAATTACCCACGTTCTCCCAGTAGGCAACCCTGAATTTATTCGGTTTAACTAAACTTCACCTGCCTAAACCTAAAACCTAAATAAAATACAATAGTTAGGAAAAGTAACAAGATGCTTAAATTTAGCAAAGCATTGAAACTAGTTATTTTATAAAAATGCACTATACAATGTTCCTTGTAGTTGTACTGCATGCTTGCAAATTCAAATCTCTTGACATTCTTATTCTATACTGTTTATTTACCTGTCAAGTTTAGTTTTTTATTATTATGTAAAACTCAAAAACGAATACTCTAACGAAATTCAATTATGTTCCTAGAATCGTCGTTTAAATTGGGGTTACACAAAAATTTTATATTTCTAAAGGGGAAGGGTTGATCTAGCCTAGCCCTTTGAAATGTATAGTGTTAAATTTGTGAACCTGAAAAACTTACGGCTTGAGATAAATATGTAGTTATATAACGTTTAAAGTGCTGCTCATAATGTTTGTTAAACTATAGGTATAATTTTAGAGTAAAAATGTAAGCTAATTTAAAATCGAACAAAATCACACCTTCTCTGTACGGTTATTTTTTGATCACTTCATATAATAGTGTTTCCCTGATGAACATTGCGTTGCTGTACATGTTAATCTGAATTTGATAGTTTTAGTTTTTAATTTCGATTCTGAATAAACTTATTGAAAACAAGTTAATCGTTTTTGAAGTTTGTTCTTTTTTGTGTTTATAAATAATTACTCTTAAAAGTAAACATTCAGATAGCCTTATTAAAAGAAAAAATTTAGCGATTAGATATTGGCATTACACTTACGTAAGCTGCTATTACCTCCTCTTGCAAAATATTTACTTTACCATTTCAGTAAATGCTGACTTTTACAGTTTTAGTATTTACAAGTCCGTATAAACATTTGCTATTTATTAAATTAAAAAATTTCCCTTAATATTAATTAGATGCAGGCAAAAGAAAATTTGTTATGATAAATATATTTTTGAATGGCTTTAAAAGAATTTAATAAAACTGGTATTTGTAAACCTAACTACTATTGTTTGATTTACAAAAACAATAATAGTTTATTTAACTCAAGAACTCAAATCTGTATAATTGTTAGTTACATGGTAACATGGTAAAGGGTAAAGGTGCTTAAAAGCTTGAAATCGATCAATTTCGGCAGTATTGATTACGTTTTGTAATTCTTATAGATTTGAAGTTGCAAATATTTTACGTACCCTGGGGACTTTTCTTTCTACAAATTGCATCTCAATTCGGTTTGGGAGCCAATTTTCCTGAATTTTCCATTAATTTTTGGAATCAACAACTAAATCTTCCCTAACGTTTATAGTTCTTATGTAAATGTAGGGGTCCTATCTCAGCTAAATAATAAATTATCGAATATTTAAAGAATGCAGCTAAATAAAATATTGAACGCGATTATGTTGGTGTTACTAAATGTACAGCTACAATTGTTTCAGTTGAATTATTTGTTTTCTGGATTTAGCAGTAGGTAAAGGTTAAATATAATGTTAATCAAATAATGTTTAGCACCGAATAAGTTTAAAATTTAATTATAACCAATTGTTGATACGTACAGCTCTTTTTATAGTAAAACAAGTAGTTTGCATTATCGAAAGTTAAAGGTATTCACACGTTGTATTATAAAACGAAGTGGATGTTGCATATCACAGCAACCCGCCTAACAATTAAATTAGGGGTGGCAATGGAGTAAAAGGGGTAGCTTATCCATTAGGCAGCATAAACTAAATTCTAAGGTCCAAAGAACTGTAGAAACCCTTAGGAGACTGAGACCTAGTATATTTAATATTTACATTTGAAGAGAAAAAGGTTCAAAATATTTTCGTGAAAAAAATTCATTTAAAATATTTTAAATTTTCTATTTCGCTCGTGCTAATAGCCCTTTTCATCTTTATTTGAACCAGGGTTGCCCATAGAAGATTAGAGTAAGCTATCAATTTTTAAGCAACCAAAATGGTAAAACATTGCATATTTACGCATTAAAAGTTGATTTGACATCAATGTTTTACTCTGTCGGATCATTTATAACCTTAACACTTTAGTTTGTTTTATACCTTGTTGGTGATATTAGAAATTCAAGGAAATCTTGGTCCAGATAAAAATGAAAGGAACTATAATGTGCGCAATATCAATGAAGCAATTTATCACCAACTTTACGTTTACTTTCGAACGAATACCAAATAATGATGCTACGAATTTGTAATTATCGCCCGTGGAATAGTACACGAGATAATGTAACGGGTGTTCATAAACAGTCGTCATCCCAGTAGGTTGTGATTTCATAAACATATTTCGTAATTTGATTCAGAACACAAAACTAAATGTCAAGATTTGTAAAATGTCATTGTCTATGATTTAATCTAAGACTTGTAATTTGTTTTTCAAAGCAACCGAGATGACGACTGTTTGTGAACACACGTTATATCTATAAGCTTATATTCTTTATGAATTCAGAACTTTGGAAAATGAATTTTAAAGTTTTCAAATTATGTGAAAACCACCTATTTTAAATAAAATGTAAGATTTGTAATGTTGTAGTATTAAAGAAAACTTATTTCTTTCTAACTCAAGATACGCAGTTTTCTCTGTAACAATTGTTAAGTACTTTTAAATATACCTTGTTTGATTATAAATGCATGCGGATAAATTAATAGGTAGCTTAAAAAGATGCACAGCATATTATTATAATACCTTAAATATGAATAATTTCTATCATGTTTATAATAAATTGCTAATAATAGTAAATTTTTACTTTAAACTAATATTCCCAAGATACAATACAGTAAAGTATCGCCGCGGTAGATTTTTAATAAACAAAAGTAGTTTTTTGAATGATATTAACACAGTAATTATTTTTTCAGCTATCGATGTTTCTCTGTTACTACCGACATGATCAATGTTTGTAATCTTATATTAAATAAAAATATTCGTTCTTTGTTATTTTGTGGCATTTGTATTAACCTTTTTTTTATTGAGAATTTTGCTACCATTTTGCTACCAGAAACTAAAATGTTGAAAATTACCAAGTACCTATCCTGATATAAAAACTTGAGTTTAGGGTAAAAAAAAATTAGTCGCCATTTTTAAACATACGAATTAAAAAAATATTTGTTTATTTAATGGGCGAAATCTAGGTTTACGTGTGCCAAGGATTTTCAATCGCGTCAACTACTATGGCCATTGGTACTACCCAACTAGAGTATTGCCGAACTCAAAGGATTTTCACCCCTGGAAGGGATCTTTATCTTGCCAAACGTGGTATTGACTGGAATCTACGGTTTTAGTCGTATCCGAAGGACGGCATACTGTCAAATATTTTTTCGCATTTTGACAAAAAAAGTGGACTTTTTTTATTAAAAAATCATAAAGAAAGCAACACTTTTTTTAACTATTTTTATTAAACATTTTTCTACATTCTGCATTAAGTAAGTATGCTTTAAATACCTGTAATCATAAAACAATTTTTATTATTAATGATGACACTTATCAACATAAATTTTAATCTGACAGTTTGCGTGACCATGCAATATTTTGAAATGGTAAACGAAATATTGTAAATTGTTAGTTTGACAACTGTAAATTCTCAAATCCTTTTTATCCTATTTTGAGGGATTTAAGATGTCAAAATGCAAAAAAATATTGTGTACAACTCGTATGAAAGCATCTTTTTTGCCACTCGTTTGATTGATGCACTCCGGCTTCGCCGTCGTGCATCAAACTTCAAACTCACGAAAAAAAGTATTGCTTTCATTACTAGTTGTACAAATAACTATTTCCGCATTAAAAATCTCGCCGACCTGGACCGGGAATCGAACCCGAGATCTTTGGTTTACAAGGCAATAGTATACTAACCTTGACGCCATCGAGGCCGGCTAAAAAAATAAATAAAAACGGTTTAATGATAGCTAAAAGCTTAGTATAAATATCTGTTGATGTGTTTTTTCTGTACGGTATACTAGCATACGAATAGTATATTTAAAACACAAGTTACAGAAGGCAACCTTTTCGCGCACGAGTCCGAAATTTGGAACCGAGCCGCGCAGCTGCGAGTGGCTGAACGGACGAGTGCTCGAATTGCCTTCTGTAACCAGTATTTTATACTATTTTCTCTGTGTCGGCTTCAACTTGCATTATTTATTCATGTTTATTTTTATAAAAATACTTGACAATTTCCAGTTGGGGAAATTATGGTAAAATGGTAGGTTGGTAATAGCGATTCTTGATTGACAGTTAAGAGAGGGTTGACATTTGACGTTTTTGTTGCCTATTAATATATGGTTGCCTAGGTATTTTGTGTATTATTTGATACAGTATTACCAATTTCTAAAAACAAAATATCACCAAAAATCGTTTAATAAAGAAGCTCATTATAGCATCAAAATGCGTGCTAGAATAATGTCATTCTAATGCCGAAACAGAGAAAGGTATTTCTGGTTCTTGTGATTGAAGTACCGTACAATACACTTTAAGATTCTGCAATTGAAAAATGTCCTGGAACCTAATTTTCCCTGTAAAAAAAAATGTTTACTCCTAGTAGTACACTGGCGATTTTTTATATTAACCTCACTGCACCTTAGCTGAATTACCTTACTTCAACCAATATATTACATTGCAAAAATTTGGAATTGTTACCCCAGCACTCAAAGCAATCATTTTATAGCAAAAACTTAAAAGCGACATTTTGAGGAACTTAAAAATTGGTAATTAACTAGTAAGTATGAAAAGTTCAGTAAATATTATTAAAATTCAACTGGTTTACAAGTAACAGTGCAATTAATTCTAATTTAATAATATATAAGTAGTATAGAGGGTGCTTAAAATTCGAGTTGCACCCTTAGCCATTTGCTGTCCACTGCAGGACATAAGCCTCCTCTAATTTCTTCCATGCGTTTCTGTCTTGAGCTGTTTGTTGCCAATGGATGCCTACTATTTTCTTTATGTCATCGAGCCATCTTATTGGAAGTCTTCCTATGCTCCTTGTTTCCTTAGTTCGGCATTGGATTAACTTTTTCGGCCATTTGTTGCACCCTTAGGATCTTTGAAATTAAAAGAGATACTATGACAATTGGTAATATTAGAAACAACTTTCATTATTAACGGAAACATTTAAATTTGAATAACCCTGTATAATCAATATTGTGTATTGTGCAAATCTATGACTATTTCTGTATTTATTTTATTATATATTAATTAAATTTATACGATATATAAATAATTCAATGGTTCCTAAACTTATGTAAATATGTTTTATCGATTAATGTTCCTATGCAATTGAAATAGTGAACGATATCGTATTATTCTTTAAAATAAATTAGGAGTTGTCTCTATATTGGATTAAATTTTAATGTAATTAATTTAATACAATTAAATTATCAAACCTAGATACTTTAAGAATGAATTCGGCATGACAACGTTGCAAGAAATGATGTATTAAGCATTTAAAGGTATTAAAACCGTATGTTGGATAATTCCTTCCAAACGCAAAGTAAATTCAATATCATACAATAATAAACTATATTTTGTATATAAACAATGTAATTTCAAAACTGAGGCAATATTTTCGGCTAATTTCATTTTTTTGCAGATTTTTTAATGGTGAAATCACGATCAGATATCAAAAGTAAGCCGATTTCAATCTCTTTTCTAATACAATATGTTTTTAAAAACGTCGTATTTTTTCACATTTAAAGGAACATATCTTACTTGACATATTAATGTAAAATACGAATATAAAGTAAGTTCACAAACAATAGGTGTGGAATTTGGAATCTTACAAAATAATAATATTTACCAATATCAGAAACTGTCTGCTAGTTTGTGTTATTTTATTATACTACTTAAGACACATAGGATTTAAAAATTTGTGTAAATTTAATTTGTAGTCATACTTTATTTTTGATTTTGAAATCAAGTGGACTCTAAAACTTAATTGAAACGTTTTCCTTGGTGTAGTTTCTTTTTCCAAAATACAATCTAAAATTAGAAAAAAATGCCAATTGATATCAGGTGAGATTTTTAATGTGGAAAAAATTTGAAGCTTTGTTCTTTTCGGATACGCGATAAATCCGTAGATTCCGTGCCAATGCGAAATTTGGCGCGATAAAGATCCCTTCCAGCTTCCAGGGCGGTAAAATTCTAGTATTGAGATCCTTGGCACATGGCACCCGCAAGTCTAGATCTTGCAGAATAAATAAACAAAGTAACAATTGAAAAAAATAGTATGACGATTTTTAACTTACGTAAAAAAAATTTTACATGAGTTGTATATGACTAATAGTTTAATTTATGATAATCAATAATAATACAGCATGATAAGCAGGCATAAGCGTCTTTTATTTGCATCGTTATGTCAATATATTAGCGTAACTGGTTTCTGCAGTAGTAATTAAAAAAATAATCAACAACTTTTTTTGACTTGTCAAACTTTATAAAAAGAAAAACTACAAGTAATTCAATTTTTGATGTAGTATTTATTAATATTTAATAGAAGTATAAGATAATTGAAATGTTTATCCATAATCTCGTAATCAAATTTCCTTGATTATCAACACTTTATTATAAATAGGTATTGGTACTAATGGTTACATGTTTCAGCATGTTTAAAAAAAATGGTCATGAAATCAACACTTAATATTTTATAAATGTGAATAAAATTTGTAGTAATAAAACTACACAAGCCGAAATGTCAAGAAAACATGTTTACCATTTCGTGGTTTAAAATTTTAATCAAATCGTCTCTTAAGGCAGTATACGTATAGTGAAATTTCTACAAAAGACACCACTGGAACCACCGAAATTGTTCGTTAAATAGTGGAACCGCTATACAAAAAAGTACCAATATTTTAATATTTCGTCGTTTATGTTTATGTAAATGTCTTTGTTAATACAACAAATGTTTTTAGAAATAGACTTTTTAAGAATTTACTTATTTGGAATATTTTTCTATATACAGGGTGATTCATAATGAGTGTAACAAACTTGGGCATTATATTAGGAAGGCCATTTTAAGTGAAAACTGTTATATGAACCTAGCTCCTATTTCATTTCGTTACAGAACTATAAGAGATCAAAGTTTTAAAAGTGTAGTAGTAAATCCATACATCTAGTTACCATTGAAAAAGCAAAATACATACAGTTCATTAATAATTGACAATCACTTGTTTATTGACAAAGTTAATATTTTACAGTTAGTTGTTTGCTGTAAAAGAATAAAATTAATAATTAACAATTGTTGTTTGTTGAAAAAATACCAAGTTTCAGTGTAGCTGAATATGCCGATATTGTTTTCGTGTGTGGTTACTGTAATGGTAACGCTCGCCGTGCATCCAGAGAATATCGTCGCAGATATCCAAATAGACAGCAACCCACTCATCGAGTTTTTGGACGTACTTTTCAAAAACTCCGTGAGACTGATACAACTGTTAATAATGCTGGTAATCACTCTGCAGAAGGTAATGTCAACAATGAAGAAAATGTAATCGATGCAGTTCTGGACAATCCTACACTTAGTAAAGCTTTGTGTGGGGGACATTACATCGTGAAGAACTGCACCCTTATTAAATTCAACGAGTTCAGGCACTACAACCACAAGATTATGACCAACGCGTGGAGTTTTGCACCTGGCTGCTACGTAAAATTACAGAAGATCCAAATTTTTTAGGTAGAATACTTTTCACCGACGAGGCTCAATTTACGAGGGACGGTATTAATACCACCCAACTACCATCTATGGTCTCTTCAGAATCCCCATGCCATCGTACAGACAAGATTTCAACGTCGCTTTAGTGTTAATACGTGGGCTGGCATTTTTAACAGTCGGTTGCTTGACATTGACGTTCTTGATGATCGCTTAAATGCAGAACCATACGCTACTTTCCTAGATGGAAGACTTTATGGGATGCTGGAAAACACTCCACTTCACATTCGGCAACAAATTTGCTACCAGCCCACTATGGAAGACAAGTAACCGAATGGCTAAGTATGACAGATGGATTGGTCGTGGAGGTCCCATCGCTTGGCCTCCGAGGCCCCCTGACATAAATCCTTTAGATTTTTATTTTTGGCGTCACCTAAAACCGCTAGTCTATGGTGTTGAAACCAATACTCGTGAACAGTTACCCCAAAGGATAATTGATTCGGCCAATCAAATTCGCAATGACAATGCCATAGTTCGTGCTTATGATTCGTAGGTGTCGTCCTTGTATTCAGGCTCAAGGGGCGCATGCAATAAATCGTACACTCTCTTTTCTTTTTAAATTACATGTTCATTATAAGTTCCTAACATATGCCTTGTTTACTTATTTGCCACTACACTAATAAAACTTTGTAATTCTGTAACTTATTGCAATACGACCTATGTTCATATGACATTTTTTGCTCAAAATGCCGAAGTTTGTTACACTCATTATGAATCGCCCTGTATAGAACTCTTATATGTAATTCGTTACAGTACAACAAATTTGTAAAAATAACGTTTGATGTAGATGTTTTTAAAATTACTGATAAAAACAAAAATTTGTTAATAATATTAATACGATATTTTTGCATCTAAAGCCGATTTGTGCTGCATTTTCAATTGATAATATTTTCGTATTTTCCAAATTTTGCCCTTATTATTTAACCAAAATGAAAAATTCAAAAAATAACTTATTGCTCAAGGTTGAATAGAGGTACTCGCAGAGCCCGATTCTGATTAATGTTGCAAATTGTCAGTAATGTTGCAAATTAACGAGATAAAAAAGTGTAAATGTAAAGTAAGTAAATTTTACGAATTTTATGAAATATCGTGTTCGTATTTTCCCTCGATTTTCCTAATTACTCTGAAACCATTGTAGTAAAACAACATTTAAAAAAAAATGAGTTGTGCCTAAAGGTTAATTGGAGGTACCTACAGGGCCCTTTTTTCAAAATTTGTTGTTTCTGGGCAAATAAAAATAACCAAAGTCTGCCAATTTCACTCTTATTTTAAAGATGTATTTAGCAATATAAATAAAGTACTTTTTATGTAGGTACCTTTATTAAAGCTTTAACTATCTTGTGTTTTTTGAATTTTTTATTTTGGTTCAATTATAAAAGAGAAATATGGAAAATGCGAAAGTGTTATCAAAAACGTCATGTAATGGATCGGAAATATGCTCTTCAATTATATTAACTTTTTTCTAACAGTGTAGATAAGGGCCTTGCATTGTTATTATTAAATTAGCTCGTCGAAAACAATGAAATCTCATAATGGTCAAAAATATACATGTCGCAATATTTTTCTACATGTTGCGTGTGCATAAGTTTCACATTTTTTGAACTTTCGTTGTTGTCGACGATTTCTTTCGATCTAGCGACATTACCACCTTAAATTTGATTATACTATTGAAGACTGCATGCTTTTATTTTTGAGAAAAAATAAGAAACTCGCTGATATGTACGGGAAAACTCCTAAAAGGTGGATACCAACGTTTCTGTGATTTTTGTTCACTTAATAGGGGTGCCCGCTTTATAGGGCACCAGATTAAATTAAAAACGCTCTTGTAAAACATACATTCAAAGGTTTACATTAGTCTAGGTCTAGGGCTAGGCATATGGTAATTATTTACAAGCATATAAATTGTTAATTACATATACCTGCATGTGGAATTAGAGCAAGTAATGAAATACCAACCTTAATTATAGGGTGCTTAAAACAGCCATACATCTGCTGGGCTGTGATTTTCCCGGCACATAAAAAATTTCAGGCAAACACATTTCAAAGCCAACTAGATGTACGTAACTCTTTTTTAACCAGCCAGTGGTACATATAAATGTTATATAGTGTACCTATAAAAATATACTATTTTTTTTAACTTTTGACGTTGTACATCCAAAATCTAGCAAAACAGTTTGTTTAGTTTGGACTTTGACTTTGCTAGTTAAAATATTTTCCAAAAATTGTTGTAAGACTTTATTTAGGTGATCATTTTACTTTAGAAGTACATAACTTCAAAGTTCGAACAGATGTTAATATGCCCCTTATATAATTCTGAAACATACTTACGATTGTGTTTGCTTTGGTTCTTCGTCCGATTGATTGAAACTTGGGGAATCCCTTGAAACACGTGCTGTTTTGGCTTGTATTTTATATTTAGCAATCAAGATGCGTACGTTAGTGTCCATTTAATTTTCAAAATAAATATAACTTGAATGGTTTCAGTAAAACCGTCGGCACCCCATATTGGGGGCGTCCGTTTGTTTATAATAAGACACAACCATTACGCCTTCAAACCAGTGCGTAAAGTAAATGACAGAAGTTACTTTACAAATTGTTGACTTCGTTTCTGTGGTAAACAGCTAAAATACAGGAACTAATAACTTGGTTTCGCAGGAAAAATACATGTGTCACTATGGAACTCGTAATTTTCAGCACGAATCGTTCCATAATCAATCACTTTATGCACTTGTTACGTAATGTACCATTAGATCATATATACTCAGTCATTATATTTGATCATCTGAATTTTCTTATAGTTACAGTTTGATGAAAGATTTGCAACTAAAATTAATTTAGTAAACTTTAAAATTGTTTAATTGCAGCAGGCCGAATTCTGTCTTAATAACCTTAGAACTCTCTGTATTAAGTCAGAATACGGCCTGCTGCAATTGAGTTTTTAAAAAATCACATTGTATGTATATTGCATAATTTAGCTTTGCATCGAACGGCATCTTGTATCGTGCATCATATTATTATATTAATAGAAATTTATGACATCTCAAAAATAGGAAATGGCATCACTACGGATTTACTTAAACAAAAAAGTTACACTATTGAAGGTATTTTAGAACAAACCAGAACTATTCGTTCCAAACGTACCTATTAAATTTTTGGTAAAATATATTTTAATATTGTTTTGGTTATTTGTGTTGATGTGCAACAGTCTCCAGGCTCGCTCTTGTTCGAAACGTCTTGCAGTGTTTTTAGAACAAAATGAAACGTTCCTTCAAAACGAAACATGTCCAGTCTAGAAGAAATCACAAAATAACATGTAGATAAATTCCTTTTAGTACGAATATTCTTTAATCTACAAAACTGGTGTTGGAATGGTTTTTAGCACAGTATAAATGAAAGCTCATAAGCAAATTTTTAATTATGCATTGCCCTAGCATAGCAAAGTCTTTCAAATGAAAACAATTTCAAGTTAGCTAGCTATATTTGGTTTTGGCATTTTATTGTGGGCTACTGTAACAATGAACACAATTGATACATTCATAGAAATTGGTACACAAATTAATTATTGGTAGTACAAACCTTTTTAATATGTATTTTCTCCTGAAAACTTGTTTTGCATTTCTTTAGTTAATTAAACTGAAATCAATAATCTAAATGAAGAATTAAAGTTTAACTTTCTAACCATGTCTACTCCTAAATTTCATTAAACCAGGTTTAAAAACTGAAGAAAGCCCTGTAGCAGAAAATGGCCCTTTAAAAGAGATTATTTAAAGGCATATATGACTATTGGACTACATATTTAGTATGTTAAAGCATATATGATGTGTCACGTGGGCAGAGATAAATAATCTGGTATGCAATTATGCAGTAGCGATTTGTCGAAAATTTTAATGTGTTTTAATGATATCCTGTCCGCTCTCAAGAAACTAAATTATAAAAATTCTTACACGCAAAAAAATCAATTGTATGAAGTATTCAAACGTGATTTTGATAACTACCGATATTGTCAAAAATACCGGACGTGTTTTCTACTTCAACTATTTTAAGCGCATTTTTATCAGTTATGTAGTTGCATACTCATAAAAAGCCGTTGTCAGTATTTGTAATAATGAGATAATCAAATAATCATAAACCTATCCCAGAAGAGTTTTATCAATGGAGAATCTGGTACTTATACGATAATTTTGGAACCAACTCCCAGTAAATTTTCCGACTTCTACCGAAGTGTTTGTGAAGTTTGGTGGCCGTGAAACACACGTGGTCACTTCGTTATTCGCGTGGTAACGGACAGTTTGCGATTTATAGTAACCAGTTAAACTGCCGTGCAAATTTTATGTTCAAAAGCGGCATTTTACCTTTTTACATTTCGTTTAAAATAGAAAACGTAGTTAAACACAGAGACGTCGATGTCAGTGTTATTTAATTTCTTACGATTAGTTTAAGTTTCCGCGTAAATCAAAAAGTGACAACACGGAAAGATAGAATTCGAAACGTTTCTTGACGAGATTTTTTTTGTAACTTAAAATTTAGTTTTATGTAAAGCATACGAGCGTGTGAACATATTTGGGCACAAGAGTAAATTAAAATAAAATGTCAACTTTAGATAATATTTTAAGTAAAACATCGTAGTTCATTTAGTAAAGCATACCAAGTTACTCCGTTAATTCATGTGTAAATTGTGTTTGACGACAATGGATAGCTGGATGCAGGAGGTGGTACGTTATTTTTACCTTTTTTACCCTTTCACTCTCTAAAATTAGCATTTCGAAGGGCGAAATTGTTAAACGTTTTGACCATTAGAATTTAGTAAGGATTCCTAAAATGTTCCTTATAAAAATATTTTTAAAGAAAAAGAATTTAATTAAACGTAAAGATTACAGTACAGGGTATTTTTTTGCTAATAATACTTGCATGAATAGGTACATAAATAAAAGGTAAGACTTTCAAAAAGCATTGGGTGACTGTGCAGCTTTTAATTAAAGCTTATAAAACCTATCGAGCCAACAACTAAAGCCATTAAAAATTATATTTATACTGTATACCTATAGTATATATCTATATTCAATATTTTTTGTAATGTTATTATTAATATGATTTAGCTGTAATTACTCGTTAAATGGCGAGCGAATACGAAGAAATGCAGTTTCAAAATGAAAGGCAATCGTGTCATCTTGGCCCTTTTCAGCTTTGCGTTACATAATTTGAAAATTCTATACTTTCTTGCGAATGTAATTTCAAAAATATATTTTAATTTCTACACTTTTTAATTTTCTAAGAAATAAACACGATTTTTTAAACTTCTTGTAAGTTTCTTAATTAGGAAACTCAAGAATTAACAAGTTGTTGTAGTAAATAATAAAAATATATCCTGTATATATGAAGAGATCATAATTCAAAAACCAGTTGCGTCCGCGTAAGCCAATTATATAAACGTATTATTAAAATTGCAAATTATTAATTTATGCAAGATGAACGTTTACTTGGAAAATTTTGTCCAAAGCAGTAATAAGTGCACAGATTTTTATATACTTTCGTTTGTTTTCTTAGTTTAATCTTTTAGATTTTCTTTGTTTTGTTAAATTAGAAATCGCATAATATATCGAATTGAAACTTCCATTACTGATGTCATCCTTATTTATGAATATGGGTATTCGAATAGTATTAGATTTTTAATTAATTACGTTGAATAGTGATCATGTATTTTATGACGGTTGTGTTGTTTAACTTTTGTTTTGGTATAATTAATTTGTACAGTTTTATAGTCTTCTTGAAAGATGATTTTATAGTATGATGTTTCTGTATGTGATAGAGAAGGGACATTTTAGAATTAAAATTGGTATTGAATATAATAATCCCGTAACAAATGCTAATAATACTTATCCATCGTAATAATTTCAGCTTCTATACAGGGTGATTCATTCGCCTCTTTACAAACTTTGGCAATGAAAACTAGATATAATTTCATGAAGAAATCTTCATATGAATGTAGATTCGATCTTTCTTTGTTAAGAAGTTATAGGGCTTTTAAAATAATTATCTCTGAACACTAATGAGTGATCATATTTTAAGAAAATCGAAAACATTTGTTGCAACAAACAGAAAGCAACATTTAGACTACAGTAAATGTTCAAAAATTAGTCCATTCCCCTGAATAAATACACAATGACGAACTAAACTCTTTTGCACGCGTAATAAATTCATATTATTTCTAATATGAGTTTCAGCATCTCGAATCCTCGGCAATAATTGATGACGGTCATTTATTTCCACGGTATAAACAAGTTGCTTGAACTGACTCCATAAATAAAATTCCCAAGGATTTAAGTCGGGTGATCTAGGTAGCCATGGTATAGGACCTCCGTTACCAATCCATTTATTTGGAAAATGAGTATGCAGCCATTCGGCAAACTATTTTATACAGGTGATTATTTTTTACTAAATTTTATTATGCTAAACCATGGCTACTACGTTTTTTCAACTTAAATTTTTTTAAAGACATAACTTCTTAACAAAGTATGATAGAACCAACTTTCATATGAACATTTCTTCATGAAATTACATCTAGTTTTCATTGCCAAAGTTTGTAAAGAGGCTAATGAATCACCCTGTATATTAATTCGTTAGTTATTTACCTTGTACCAAGTTGTAAAAACTTAGTTTTCCATGTTTATAATATACGCGTACGAAGCGTTGCGTTTTGAAATTAAACAATTTAGGCAAATGTTACATGCAGAAGTAAATTTTTTCCATTATTTATTTGGCTTTGTTACTTTGTCTTTTAAGCAATATTATTGTCGCCAAAAGCCAGTTACGTTTTTCAGTAGCTATTTTTCTTGTATTTTGCTTTAAACTATTTTTTATAATATAATTATTTGACTTTAACTTGAGTTTCTTTTACTCTTGAATATTTAGAGTTGGTTTTGCCAGTAGATATAGGCACATGCCATCTTCTTCATTCTAACAGAAAAATTTGTAACTTGCACAGTTTGGATCATGACTTATTTAACACAAAGTTCGAATTTCTGGATATTTCGAGTAGGTAGCTGTTGAACCACATATTAATTATAACTGTGTTTAAAACAGTAAGTGCAAAAAATTTCTAGAGGTTCCATAGTGTGTTTGAAATTTGATAATACGTGACGTTTAAAAAAATGAAAGTGTTATTGTTAAAAAGTGACCATTTGATCTAAGAACAATCTGTGCAAAAATATTTTAAAATCAAATAATATCTAGAGGTTCCATAATTCATAATAGCGTCATACTGCATCAAGCGGCCTTCCTATTTCGTCTAATAACACACCAGGTGGCGTAAAATTTGTGCATTTCTCACAGCATCGGCAGTTTTAAAAGATGTAGGACTTATAACTACATCTGATAAATCCAAAGTAATTGATCGAATGAAAGTAAGAAGACAGCGTGCTTGTCATCGGCGTGCTTTGAAAACGCAGAAAGAAACATTATCTCTCCAAAGCTTATTTTATGATGGACGAAAGGACAAGGTGGTCTTGCAGCAGTAAAAAGGGAATAAGTTTTATCGCCGGGTAGTAACAGAGGAACACATCACGATAATCGAAGAACCCGGATCAAAATACATAGGACATGTTTCTCCTGCATCGGGATCTGCTGCAAATATTATAAAGAGAATGAAAGAGTTTGTCCTAAAAAATAATATTGATACAACACATGTTAATGCAATTGGTTGCGATGGAACCGCACTAAACACTGGTATGCAAGGAGGTGTTGTAAGAAAGCTAGAAGAAGAGTATGGCAGACCATTACAGTGGCTAATATGTATGTTTCATGCTAATGGACTGCCTCTACGCCATTTGTTACAAGAGCTAGATGGACGTACTACTAGACCTCATGCATTTTCTGGTCCAATAGGAAAAATGTTAAAACACTGAGAAGAAATGAACGTGATCGACTTTGCTGCCATAGAAAACAATTTACCAGTATTATTGGCAACCGATCTTAACAGCGATCAAAGGTATTTATACCAAATATGCCAAGCGATAGCTGCTGGAGAAAGTCCAAATGATGTAGCTTTATAAGAAAACCAGAAAAGATGTCCCATGCAAGGTCGAGTGCAAGGTGGCTAACAGTAGTTGCCAATCGATTGCTAAGATTGTATGTAGCAACTGAACGGCCTAGTATCCAACTTATTACTTTGGCAGAATTCGTTTAAATAGTGTATGCTCCAGTTTGGTTCTCTATTAAATTAGAACCGTATTGCACAAGTGGTTAAAAACATCTAAGGGGAATGATTCAGTATTCGCGATATTTGCCAGAAAAGGAAAGAAAAATTGTCGATGCTGTTATTCAGCGTAATGGCTATTTTGGCCACCCTGAAAATATATTGCTATGTATGCTCAAAGACGATCGAAGACATATCCGACAATTGGGATTACGCAGAATACTTAAAGCCAGAAGAAATCAAAAAGAAGAAAGACCATTCAAAATACCACCATTCAATTTCTGTGCTACAGAGTATACCGGATTGATTGCGAGGAGCGATTGTAATGTTACCTCACCTCCTTCACTAAAATGTATTTCTGACAAAGATTTAGAAGAGCTGATTGCTACTGATGATCATAGCAACATAGAGGTGCTAAATTGTCCTTGCCATACACAATCTGTAGAAAGAGCTGTTAAATTAGTAACTGAAGCGTCAGCTGCAGTTTGTGGTCCGGAATCCAGGGATGGTTTTATCCGATCAAAATTACAGCCACGAAATATTATGCATTTCTTTAACACTAAAGCCGATTACAAATTGTAAACTTAACATGTGAAATTTAATATGTGAAACATAAAATACATACAGTGTGGTACAAAAGTATGGAGCAAATTCAATATCTACTGAAATAATTGTTTTTTGGAAAAACGCTCGGACAGGTATAGCGATTTAAATTACGGTGCATATTTTAAGAGGAATCGAATTTTTTTTGCGACAGTCATTTTTCTACGGTGACGTTATCGCCCTTTTTTTAAAATAGGAACTTGCATATTTGACAATTGCAGTAGATAGTCCTTTTTTTTCTCTTTCTAACCGTACAAAAGTTTTATACCCTCACATAAGATTTTTTTTGAGATATGGTCCTTCGAAAATGCCAAAATCGACTTTTTCGTAGAAGGTTGAAATTCGGATTAGGGGGTAATGAGACCCTCCCAATGACGTTTCCGTGGTCGGTTGTCCCTTAGCGTGCGTAATTTCGAAGATACGGCCGTTCCCACCTATCAAAAGTGGTGGGGGAAATTTTTTAAAACCCGGTTTTTCGTGTCCGGCGGGGTCGCTTTGGGGTACTAGACCCAGCTCACGTTCCGCATGGGTGGGATAACAATAGACACGTATACGAAAAATCGACCCTGCCATTCGGGCATTTCGAATCCAAAATGTTTCGGATAAAAAATTGTTCTCTCCTAAATCGACCCCTCTCTTTCCGAATCCCCAAAGCGACCCCGCCGTTCACGAAAAACGGGTTTTAAAAAATTTCCCCCACCACTTTTGATAGGTGGGAACGGCCGTATCTTCGAAATTACGCACGCTAAGGGACAACCGACCACGGAAACGTCATTAGGAGGGTCTCATTACCCCCTAATCCGAATTTCAACCTTCTACGAAAAAGTCGATTTTGGCATTTTCGAAGGACCATATCTCAAAAAAAATCTTATGTGAGGGTATAAAACTTTTGCACGGTTAGAAAGAGAAAAAAAAGGACTATCTACTGCAATTGTCAAATATGCAAGTTCCTATTTTAAAAAAAGGGCGATAACGTCACCGTAGAAAAATGACTGTCGCAAAAAAAATTCGATTCCTCTTAAAATATGCACCGTAATTTAAATCGCTATACCTGTCCGAGCGTTTTTCCAAAAAACAATTATTTCAGTAGATATTGAATTTGTTCCATACTTTTGTACCACACTGTATATGCAATGTAAACGTATACGAGTATAGTAATTTATTTATTTAATTCACATATTTGTATAATTAAGTTTATTTTCAATATAGATTTGAAGTAAAGTTACCTTCTGCTGATACCTATTGCCTAGTTTTTAATTTTTAGTAGTAAAAATAATCGAAAAATAGAAGAAAAAAAATTTTCAAAATTTTACTATCTGAAAAAGTAAGATTCAAACGAAATATGGAACCTAAAGACGTGATTCAATTTAAAAAAAAAATTGGTACAGATTCATTTTAGATCCAAAGACAGCTTTCCTGCACTAGCCCCACAAAAAAATTCAACTTTGGAATTTTCGTTCCACCCTAATATACATACAGTGATTCTTAATGAGTATACCATAATAAACTATGGACTAGTTTGTTGCAACATTATAAAAAATCGTGTCATTGGTATCATCAGATTTAATTTCATGTTACAGCTCTAATGACATTATTCGGTCGATATTTTTACCTCATAGTAATATTTAAATCAAGTTTAATTACCATGGCCTTTTGCTTAAAATTCAACCTTTTCTATTTTAAAAGTTAATAATAGTTTGCAAAATGGGAGGTTTTATTATTGTCGGGTATACAGTTAAAGATCTCCTAATAGAGAAAATATTAACCTTTGTAAGTATTATCGTTAGAAATAAATTACGAAAGTACTTTGTTTTTCAAACGTTAACCTAAAATTGACTATGATTTATTATGATGTAATAAAATTTTGATCTCTTATAGTTGCGGAAGCAAATACAATAAAAGTCTTGAATAATTGTAGAAATAATTTTCTGCGTGTTTATTTCCATATAAGGCCTCACTTACATTATCTTTCAACTGCTTAATATCTACTAGAGAAGTATAACGCACATATTGATTATAAGCCTTTACATGGTAAATCAATCCACATTGCAATCTTGCAATTACCATCTTCCTTACAAGTAAGGACGAATACAATAATCCGAGCGTTATTGTCATTATTTCGTAATCAGAAACATTTTTATTAGTAATTTTAATTATATTTGTCTGGAAGACGTCGGCTATAATATAACATTATAGAAATTAAACTGAATATTTGTAGAAAAGGTATTATTACAGCTGTAATAGGCTAATTTAACGCAAAACGGAATTTTTTCTAGGTACCAGTTCGACATTCTTTTGATCCGTTGCGTCAGTAGTCGGTATATGTATATGTAACACATGCATAATGTGTACCTAATTGTATTGAATGGCCAGTCCTGCATTTTTATAGATGTTATGAATAAGTATAGTATAATTTAAATAGTAGATACATGTATTTTAATATTAAAGTTGATCATTATAAAACGCTAACAGCTTCGTAGAATTTAAATTACTTACTTTAATTTTCTAAAATCGCTATTACACATTACTTAAATGTGCGTTATTTTTTACTAAAAGTATCAAACCATTTCATACTTTTTTAATACAGAGTCTCAAAAAATTTCGGATAAACTTTAACCATAGTTTCATGGAATCGAAAGAAACCGATTAAACTCAACATATTTTAATAGTGTTCCTTAGAAAGCTACAGGGTGTTAAAGACTATTTCTATTTTTTCCTATAACATGACAATCACATTGAGGATAAGTTGGCATAATAATTACATTTTAACGCATTAGGCATTGGATGGTATTGACTGTGTAGCAATTCTTAGAGGACGTTGTGTAGTAGATATGTTTGTAAACAAAGTCAGTTGGTATAGGAAAGTACCACAAACTTCTATCCCTACTTGGATTTACTATTTGCATTATCACAAGTGAGACAGGCCAGCTAATTTTAAACGTTGGAAAAAAATAGTGGTAAAACGGCCAATTTCAATTTAAAGGTTAGATGAAATATCGCTGAGTAATGATTTATGATTAATTATTACTTGTATGAAGCTCAAAGAAACATAAAAAAAAAGTTTTTAAGAGACATGTATTGATTCACGCGTAGATGGCAATGCATGGATTTTGCCAACTTTAAAGATGGCAAGATGACCAGCCGGGCCTGTCTCACAGGAACAGCTAAAATTGTAAATGTAGGTAGTAATAGAAATCTGTGGAAAGTATCGACAGAAGCCTGTATGAAATGCTTTGATGTTGTTCACTTTAAAAGCACTGAAACAAAAAAACAAAATACACAACACCATCATGAACATCTTCATTGGTGCTTTCTGGTGATTGTGTCGGTACTTCAATATACTCGCTTGTCCTGTAAACATTCCAGTCCAATATGATTCTCAACTTTCAGCTTAACAACCAACAAAACACCCTGTCATTTTTAAATGCGCCAAGGTAATTTCTTTAGTTCCTTTATTATTAATATAAATATACTGTTACTTCGTAAAGATAATAATATAAAGTAAATGATTAAAATTATTTATAAAATAACCAAAACCCAAAAATAATGGGGGAAGAAGCAGCAATTTGTTTCATTTCATTAACTACCTTTTTTTACTGTCATGATAAATTATAAATGTCTGAATCTTTGGACACGAGTTTTCTAATAGTACGTGATGGAAGAACGTTGTTTGCTTTCTCGCGATTTATTCTAAACATCATCTTTCAATCAATTAAACTTTGTGTTTTTGTTGGTTCTTAGCTAAAATACTTCAAAAATGTTCCAATCTAGTAAGATTTCATTTTTTGTGATTTGGTTTTTGTACAACTACCGACTTAAAAGCTTAAAACATTAAAAATTGTTGGATTTACTTTAAGTGAGCTTTGGGTCTATATAGCAATATAAAACTAGTTGTCATTTATTATTATCTGGGGTTTTAAGCTACCAATAAACTGTATCACAGAAAACTCTTCAAAGAAGTTTTACCACGTTTTTCGTAAGAAGGGAAGTTTGGTAATATGCTTGAAATGTTACTGAATCGGTATTTACATATCTAGCTATTACACGACTTAAAATTTGCAATTTATTAGTTATACTTTTTATTTTTGATTCTGTTCTATATGAAATATAGTTAATTCAAATTAAATTCTTCTTCTTCTTCTATCTTTATTTTAGGCACGGTTGTTTGTTTTAATTCAGATTATTTGTTATAAGGAGTCTTTCATACCTTTGGGTTCTTCCTACGCTCCTTCTGCCTCGAGGAGATTTGTCTAGTGCTATTCTGACTACCCTTTCCATGGCCATTCTAGACACGTGCTGATCCCATTCTCTTCTTCGAAGTTGTATCCATTGGTTGATGGGTTAAATTCCACACTGATCTCTTATATGCTGGCTTGTCTCTCAATCCCTTCATGTTGTATTCACAATTTTCCTTAGTGTTTTCATTTCGGTAGTTTCTATCATTTGTTTTATTCGCGAAGTGTCACATCTTGTCTCAGCTGCGTAAGTTAAAATATGCCTTATAGTAGTTTTACATATTCTAGCCTTGGTTTCTCTGTTTAGGAATTTATTTCTCCATATTGTTTCATTTAGTGCTCCTGACACTATTAGCTTTTGTTACTTGTGCTAATATTTGCTCTTTTGATATTGCATAACTGGTAATCCTTACGCCCAAATAATTGATCTGTGAGACTTGTTCTATTAGTTATGCATCCCTCGGTTTTCAGCTTATCGTGTTGGTGTCTTATCTACTGTCATGCATTTTGTATTTTGAGTAAATATTTTCATGTTGCACATTTTACACGTTTCTGTTGTTGGAGGTTTGTACAGGCAATTTTAGGAGCCCAACTAATACGGTTGAGAACGACCAGATCAGAACCAGATCAGCAGTCTAGTGCTATACATGGTTTTGTTAACTTGCTTACATGTAACACTATTGGCGCTACGGGATTGCCTTGCTGGCTTACCCATTCACTATTTGGTTTAATTAATTATATTAGTTTGTTGTGTCACTACACTACACTTCGTTATCACTACTGTCGTCGGCTGAGAGGAGATCTTGCATCAGTTTACGTTTCAGGCGTTGATGTATGTGCCTCATCCCTAGGGTGTAGTGGGCTGCTCCTGCACAGTTGTTTATATTTTTGAAGGTTTCCGCTGATTTTGTAATGAACTCTTCTATGGTTGGAATATTTAGCTCGGCATGCAGTTGGCGGTTTCTTAGAGTATACCATGGAGAATTTGTGGCTATACGTAGAATCTTATTTTGTAGAGTCTGTATTTTGTGGATGTGTGTCGATGAAGCGGATCCCCATACACAGCATGCATAGATCGCCACTGGTCTGATTATTGCTTTATAGATTAACATTGTGCAATCTATGTGTAACGAGCTTTCCTATTTATCAGTGGGTATAGCAGAGCTAGTCTAGCGTAGCTTTCATTTAATTTATGGTTGATATGGAATCCCCAGGTTAGTCGTCGGTCTAAGTATACCCCTAGATATTTAAATGGGTCATTTTGTGTGTTCCATGAAATTTCCTCGTTATTTATTTTAATGTTAGGTGGATCTACGAGGTGTCGTAATGTAAACACTTTGGCTTGGCATTTGGTTGAGTTAAGGTTTATATGCCATTTTTCCATCCAGCTTGAGATTGTGTTTAAACCGATTTGTAATTCATTCGAGGCTTCCAGTAGGTCGTTGCTCTGGGTAAGTAGTGCAGTATCGTCTGCATACATTGCAATTGTATTGTCTATTTGAGGAATATCGTGGACATAGATATTGAATAGCAGTGGGACTAATATGGAGCACACCCGCGTCGATGGGTCTAACTGTTGAGTATGTGGAATTGATTCTGACAGAAAATGTGCGATGCGTGAGGAATGAATGGATAATATTTATCAAATAATCTGGTATGTCGATAATGCTGTAGTTTATATAGTAGGCCTTCTATCCAGACCTTGTCAAAGGCCTTGGCTATATCCAGGAATACTGCGATGGTATATTTTTTGTTTTCGTAGCCTTTTTCTATGTATTCTACAATTCTCTGTAGCTGGTGGGTCGTTGAATGTTGGGATCTAAATCCAAATTGGAACGGAGGGAGTGTGTTAAGCAGTTGTAGGTTTTGAAGTAGACGCCTGTTTATGATTTTTTCTAGCAATTTGGATAATGTTGAAAGTAAGCTGATTGGTCTATAGCTCGTTGGGGCGTGCCGATTTTTTTCCAGATTTATGAAATACTGAGTATATTTGCGTGCCTCCAGGCTGCAGGGTAGTAACCAAGTCGCAGGCAAGCGTTGAAAACTGTTGCTAGGTAGGCATATACTTTAGTTGTGAAGTTTTTAATAACTATATTTGGTATTAAGATCGCTTCCTGGAGCTTTTTTCACTTTAAGTTTCATGGCTATTCTTTTGATTTCTCTTGGCAATGTTGGTTTGAATTTTCCATATCTATTGGGTTCGTTTTGTTGGGGATATTGTCTTACTTCGTCATCAAATGCATTAGCACTATTTGGTGCATATTGCAGATTTCTTCGTCAGCTGTAAATGTTGTGTTCCCTTCTTTTAATGGTCCTATTACCTGTGGCTGTCGGATAATTTTCTTGGTAGCTTGCCATATTGTAGGGTCGTTAGGTTGTAGCTCCTTAATGTGATTTTGGTAGGAATTAAACCTGTATTCGTCTAGTTCTTTTTTAACTCTGCGTATTAATCCATTTAGTTGCATTTTGTACTGCTGCTGACGGGTGTTTTGCCATAGTCTTCTGATTCTGTGCTTTTCTTTTATTAATTGTATGATTTCCAACAGTGGATGCTGGTAGTTATTTGGTCTTCTTTTGTTAGTGCTTATCGTGGCTGTAGTTATGGATTCTTTTGTTGCTTGCAGGAGGTTGTTTATTTCTTCGTCTATGTGTTGCGTTGTTTGGATTTGGCTAGAACATTTGATGTTGGCGTTCAATACTTTTGGAAGGTTTCCCAGTCTAATTTCACTTTGATAAGTTTTGGTAATGGGACTTCTTTCCGAGGGGTCATATTGAAGGACATTATGACGGGCAGATGATCGGAATCTAGTTCTGTCATTACATTTTGATAAATTGGTCATTCTTCAGTAGCATGATATCCAAGATATCTGGTTGTCGGTCTGTTCTGTATGGGTAATACGTGTATTGGTCCGGAGCTGCTATTTGAATCGTATGGGATGTGCTATAGTTGTTTAGTCTTGTTCCATTCGGGTTGGTGGTTCTGCAGCCCCAGAAGGTGTTCTTGCAGTTAAAATCTCCGATGGCTAATGGTGGCTGGTTGTCATTAAAAATAGATAGATCAGTTTCATCCAGTCTCCGATTCGGTTGCTTGTATATGCAGGCTATTTGGATCTGAGAATTATTTTCTGTTTTAGCTATGACCGTAACCGCTTCCAGAGTATTAAAATTATCTAAATAAATTTCTCGAATTTCCAGTTTATTTTTTGCTATAATTGCTACCCCTCCCGAAGCTATCATAGTTGTTCGATCTCTTCTAAAAATATTATAGCCTGGTATTTTGAAGTTTTCGGTGTTAATTAGATGTGTAAAATAGTTATATCAGCTTTGCGAAGTTTGGTTTCAGGGAAAACTATCACAGTGAAATTTAAAATTCAAATCTCTTAAAGGACCTAGTAGTTAATATTAATACTTTGCGATTGTTATTATTAATGACAATTTAACGTACACAAAAGTGGCATTTTGCACGAAATTCTTTAGAATATTTCTACTTTCTGTTTTGTAAATTACAATACCATTGCGAAAGTACAAATCTATAAGAAACGTTTTTTATCCTGATGTCAGGGTTGTTAAAAAATATACTTTTTTAAATTTTGAACAGACCAGGAATCGATATTGCTTGTCCTGAGCTGTGATTTTTTTTGTCTGGTAAGATTGAATGTATACTATTGGTTAAATAGCAATGCAGAAGACAAATGTAAGTATTAGGATGTCAAAATAATTAAAAATATAAGTTTTTTTATTTTATTGTAAGATAATTTCATTTTATACACAAGTTTATTTTTAGTTAAGTTTAGATAAATAATATTTAAATAAATATATTGGCATTGTAGTAGCTGTTTATGTTTATGTTATCAAGTTTTATACTTTCGTCTTAAATTCAATGATTTGAGACCAAAATGTATTTTGGCTACTAACTAATTTTGGGCAGGACGGTTAAAATCTGTATTTAAAACCTTCGTGGTTAAAACATGTACAACACTGTCTGTTCTCAATATTGTTGAGTACGAGTATGACAATAATTTTAACGAATTATGAAAATGTTTGTATATAAATAAACCCACAGTCATTTGAACCGCTGTCCTTCGGCTTTATGTACCAATACTGTACCAGTTGAGCTGCCGACACAAATCGCTGAAGATATACTTATTCGTCCATATACAGGGTGGTCCATAAGTAATGGGTTACAGACCAACTGTAGATTCATGAGGTCAAAATATTACGATTTACCTAAAATTACCTTAGTCCAAAAGTTAATATTTATGGAGATGCAGGGTGTCAAAGTCGAAATTTGACTTTTTTGCTGGAATTTCTAACGTTTTCGCAATAGTTCTATGAAAATTGGTGAAACTACCTTTTTTGGGACGGGAAACAATAATCCGTTCTCAATTTTAATGTAGTTCTTAAAATAACCTTATTTTTGCTACACCTAATACCTTAAAAATACTTCAACTTTTTTGTACTTAAAGTTACGGCAGATCTAATTGAAAAGAACATTTGCCTCGTCTTTTTTATATCTTAAAGGTAGGTATACTATTTCAATGTCTCTAACGTTAACCGTTTCCAAGATATTTGCGATTGAAGTAAGTGCTACATTTTATTTCTTATTTGGGTAATATTTAACGCAGTAGGCTTGAATTAAAAATGACAATTTTGACATGTTCTTGTGAAAAACCAGTGGTGGGATACAGAGCAATAGTGGGTCCATGTAAAAGGAACTGTCCTAAACAAATTATTGATTAAGAAGTGAAGCATTTCATCAAGATTGTATTAAGTATGAAGTTAAATTTCCAAAAGGAATAATGGTGTGGGTTATATGTTTGGCAAAAACTTAGAACGACTTGAATTTATTGACGGAGTGATAAATTACCAGAAGTATTTCACAATATTAAAACAGAATTTGTTGCTTACCATATGGAAATTCTATCCATACAATGAAAACGTTTTTCAGTTCCTCAAAGAGCATTTAGGTACTTGCGTCACAAAAAAATTTAATGACAAATATCCCACTAATTCGCTATTTCTCTATGTCATATTACTTGTTTTTGACAAGAATATGTCAATTTTTTGTTTTAAATGTAAGCCTACTGCGTTACAGAATGCTTAAGAAGTGAATCAAGCGCTGCATCGCTTACTTCAATAGCAAATATCTTGGAAACGGTTAACTTTAGAGATATTTAAATACTTAGTATAACTTTTCTGTATAAAAAAATGAGGCAATTGTTTGTTTCAATAATTAGATCTGCCCTAACTTTGAGTACACAAAAGTTGAAGTATTTTTAAGGTACATATTAGGTGTAGCAAAAATAACGTTATTTTAAGGGCTATATTAAAATTGAGAACAGATTATTGTTTCCCGTTCCAGAACAGGTAGTTGCACCAATTTTCATATAAATATTGCGAAAACTTTAGAAATCACAGAAGAAAATTAAAATTTTCACTTTGACACCCTGTATCTCCCTAAATATTAACTTTTGGACTAGGGTAATTTTAGGTAAATCGTAATATTTTGGCTTCACGAATATACTGTTGGTCTGTGACCCATTACTTATGAACCACCCTGTATATGGATATTTATCTACATATTATAGATTTTCATAATAATGATAATTCGTTATAATACTTTAAAAGTATTTCCCCAAAGGAGTGAATCCTAAAAAATTTAATTTCCAAAAAATGACAATTCTGTTGTATCAACTTAAAACATGTTGGTAGGCGCAACAATTTTATTTTAAATCTCACTGTAATCGCTAATTTTACCTGTGTCTAATAGCTATTACCCACTCTGGCGAGCTTCGCCCTCGTTGAGTAATTACCATCATAACACGCTTGTAGAATAATATATTATTAACACAAACACCTCATAGAGATTCATAACTTTACCCCTAATAAACCTCGGAAACACTTTCATTTATTGAGTAGAAATGCTATTTAACTATGACATGTGGCATTATCGCGAAGTGTTTAAGGATTACGTAGAAATTTACGGTGCTGTAATCATAATAATTATTTATTTTCAAAAGGTTTTACAGATTTTAGAGTAACTTGTAATCTTTTAGTTTAATTAAAATTTAGAATGTTTACGAGTACTTACATAACTGCGAAATTGATTTTAGGTGTATGGTATTGTTTTGATATAATGGCGGCGTAGAATTTATTACTATTTGATTGACAGATTTTCGTTATGCCATAAAGAAAGAACAAATTTGTTATAACTAAAACCCACTACTTGCTTTTTTTTAACTTCAAATTCACGTGGGAATGCAAAACGTTCTTTCAGTTATCAAAATGTGTGGAAAGTGTAGGCTAAATAAATAATAAATTTTCCAATAATTTGCATTTGGAATGATCCTTTATTTAAAAGTAAGAAATAATCTAAAGAATTTTTCCTTTGAAATGAACTTATGCTGTACAGGGTGGCCCATTTTCGATGTTTTTAAATGGGAAGTACCCTTAATATCGGGGATAGGCAAAAACTGATGTCGGAGTCCAGGGCCCTTTTTTGATGCAAGTTCAAGTCCCGAAAACAAAATTCCGCTATCTTTTGTTATTTTTTAGTTATAGCCCAAAATTCATAATTTGGCCATATCGAAAACTTCAAATAACTGTCTTGGTTTTGAAGATATCCAAAAACGGTAAAAACATTCTAGAGGCACTTTTTCAAGTAGAATACGATAGTCAATCCAGATATCTTCTAATTTTCATGTTTTAAGAGTTATGACATAAAGTTGGCATTTTTTAAATACAAGTCGTAGTTGGCCATGATACCATTAAATTGCATATTTTTTCTGCTTTCCGAAAATATATAGTTCATAGGGTTTAAATGTAGTAGCAATGCCTTTTTTGAACAAAATCGGATTATATGATGTTGTTAGCAATTAGTGGGCCATGGTTCATGATAGCAATAAACAAAGGCTAATAGAGCGGGTGCATGTGATATCACCAGGCACACAATAACGCGCCCGATTGAAAATGAACGACAGTTTTGTAAGTTAACAAAACTAAATAATTACTTTAATATTTTGTAGAAAATCTCGCGTTATCTTTAACAGCTTTTAATTATCTTGACATATGGAGATTTTACAGGTTTCTACGTATAACCTGGCAAAATTTTTAGTTTCTTGTTTTCCAGAGCTTTTCTCTAACTGCTTTCTCTGGGAAATATCACGTTCCCTAATACTCTTTTTAATTCACCATAAAATTTTCAATTACGTTCGTATCAACTGACCGTGGGGAAAATTTTAAGTAACTGAAAATTTCAAAATTATGTGGTTTAAACCATCCCTCATCTGGTTAAATACATCTTTATTCGGTTTGATATTGTAATATGTAATATTTCCTTTTTGGTAAAATTAGTATACCGATGCATACAAATCTACCCTTTGTTTACCCTACAAGAGTTCAGCTGATGACCTAGTGACGTCACATGCAACCACTCTACTACTTTTTGTTTTGCTATCATGAACCATGGCCTACTAATTGCTAACAACATCATAATATAATCTGATTTTGTTCAAAAAAGGTATTGTTACTGCATTTAACCCCTATAAACTATATATTTTCGGAAAGCAGAGAAAACATGCAATTTAATGGTATCATGGCTAACTACGACTTATATTTAAAAAATACCAACTTTATGTCATAATTCTTAAAACATGAAAATTAGAAGATATCTGAATTGATTATCGTATTCTACTTGAAAAAGCGCCTGTAGAATGTTTTTACCGTTTTTGGATATCTTCAAAACCAAGAGAGTTATTTGAAGTTTTCGATATGGCCAAATTTTGAATTTTGGGCTATAACTAAAAAATAACAAAAGATAGCGAAATTTTGTTTTCGGGAACTGAACCTGCATCAAAAAAGAGCCCTGGACTCCGACATCAGTTTTTGCCTATCTCCGATATTAAGGGTACTTCCCATTTAAAAACATCGAAAATGGGCCACCCTGTACTTGCAGAAAAGGTTGCGTATGTAAATATTTGAAATAGCGTGTACATTTTTGGATTTGAATCCAACAAACCAGATTAAAAGTCTGTAGTAGTTTGCGATTGAATCTGTTAGCCAGTTTACAACACTAATAATAACCAATGTAGTCAACGCTGATAAGTTCAAATGATAAAAATAGGAAAAGCAAATGTTTCCGTGATAACAAACACCCTATTGCAAATTAACGTTCAACAGAGCTTTTTGAATGAAAATCATGTTGATCCACAACCATTGTTTTTGATGAAGAGAGATTTTAGAATTGTTTTACACTAACTGCCATTACATACAATAATAATGACTATGAGTTACATCTCTCCAAGTACACATGGGTTTACCGTAGATACTTACGTATTTAGATTTACACGTGAAATTATTACCTAAGGGACTGAAGTCGTTGGCTTCGCTTAGCCTATAACATTAAATTATATTGAATTACATGTGATTGTAACTTGACGTTTCGATTTTCATCTTCAGAACACCTTTTTTATAAGTTATGTGAATGCTACACAATTAGCGAGATTTTATTAGTTAGTAAGCAACAGCTGACTAACAATTTGAATTTGTAATTGTAAGGATCGGAAGGATGGATGCCAATTTTCGCCCTTGCGTTGTTTTGTTGGCTCGGTTGGTCACGTCAGTTCCATACGTGAAGTGGCCTTGAAATTATTAATAATACACATGACCCTGATTTATATTTAAGCAGTTTAAACGCGCCCCTTGCAATACGTACGCTCATGTCTTTAGTTCATAGTTAACTTTGATTGAGTGGTTCTTGTACTCCACGCCATCATGAAAGGATTATGCGTCCTATATTAAGCGAGGTTAGTTTTGAGTTGTTTGTTTTCAAATAATATTATTTTTAGTTGAAAGAATTCGAAAAGTAATCTTGCTGAAAAGTGTTGTTTTAATTGTTTTTCTTGTCGAAAATGAGGGGAGGTTCAAGTGGAAGCCTATTTGATTTTGTAAATATAATACAAAATTGAATGTTGAGTGAATTACGTGCAATTTCCTGTATGTTGATCTTTCTCATATACCGAGTTCTATCAACATACATAATTCATTTCTACGTAATTCGCGGGTGCTTTCTACAACTTTGTCAGAATTTGCATGTGCTTGTTTCGGTCCCAGTTGAATGGATAATCATTATCCGAATTAAATCAGCATACAACACTGTTGTAAACCAAATATTTCTCTGCTATTATTGTGTAAAATATTTTATGGTAATTGATAAGAGGTAACCAAAACATTACAATTGACTTAAAAGTGAAGGGGTTGGGTAGCCCATAATTTTCCATAATTTTCTGGGTCGTATTTGAGAATTTAAATGAATGTTTCTGTGGCATATGTTACTGTTTATTTTGTCCAAAGTTGTTGTTTTTTTTTTCTACCTTGCAAATGTGAATGTTTTTTATTTTTAGAGAATATTGGAGAAATTTGATATTGTTGCTTATAGTGTCACTTATTTTGTAATAAAATAAAAAAGTAGTGTACTTTTTGACAACTACTTGTGTATCATACTCAAATCCCTTAAATAAAAGTGCCTCAGTTCTGTTACCTTTCAATTGTATCTATGCAATACCATTACGAAATTAAAAACATAATTAAGTGAATATTTATTATTTGTAAACAGAAGTAATATTCTCCATAAATATAAGGTCTAGATTGCAGTGCAACTACAGGTGGTCACACATTGCAGTATTATTTATCTACTTTTAGGATTGCTAAAGTTGCATTATTTATTTTTTGAAACAAAACTTGATTACTAGCTTTTTCCTGCTAACGTGATTTGGTGATACGTCATATCTCGGTATAAAAACTACCGCCGACAGTAAATCAGCCAACAAAATCTTTGTTTTGAATATTTACGTCAGATATTATTTAATTTAAAGATTTAAACCCTACTGTAACTATGAACCCTGCAAAATTTATTCAAAAATGCCATCTTACTTTTTCTTTGTAGTTTTTGTGTAATTAAAAAATAAAAGAATTAATTAGCCTTTGAATACCTGAATTTTTTTTAGACAGGCAGATACTGGCTGAATATATCTCACTGGCAAAAAACCAAACTCCAATATAACATTGTTTGTATTTGTTGGGGCTACGACGTGGGCGTGATGAATTCCAGTTTCACGGCCAAGGTCAGGAGGGGTTTGCAGGGAATAGTGTAGGCCCCCCTGCGTTACTCCCAAACCCCGACGGTGACATCATGTAATATCACGCGAATGTCTATTACTCGATTTCTCATTACTTTATGTAGTTAAAATGAGAAAATTAGGTGTTTTTGTATAATGGACGCATGCCAAATTATATTCCTAAGGTTAGTTTAAAAGAAAAACACAAACGTAAAGCAAAATGAAAAATTGGAAATAATTAATGATTTTTATTAGTGGCGTTCCACGTTCTTCTATGAAATTATTCCTTTTGAAAACCGTTTCTAATTATAAAATTCCAAAGAGTGTTAAACAATCATAACGCGATGCGGTAGAAACAACTTTCCGCTCTTATAAAATGTAGCTTCAGGAAGCTTCTAACTGTACGAACCCCAGGTCTGTTACCCTTTACAGTTTTTCGCTGTGATCGTCTAGTTTTTCCCTAAGATTTTCTTTACCCTCAACCCTTATTGGTTAAGTGAAAATCTTACCCTTTATTTAGATAACTGACTATTTAGTCAGAGGACCCTTAATGTTGTTGTGATTTCGTTGATCTAGAATAGCTCACTTTAGAATACAAGAAATAAATACTTCATCGAGTTTGATACGTATGTATATTATAAAGTCATATTTATGTACAGATATTTACCAATACAGTAAATAATTAAGCATAGTCAATGCACATCAAACTAGGCAAGTTAAATTATGGACAGTGGCTTGAATAATTACTATCCTTTTGTTTTATGATTTTGATGTAATCAGGGTGGCCTGTGCAGTGGTTCGATTACAAGAAATTATGCTGGAAGTCAGATATGCGATACAAGATCGATCTTTTATGGGATTGATATTAAAATCAATCGTAAGCGGCCAGAGCCAAAGGTGGTATTACAACCAACCTTTAAAGTTTGACGAGGGTGCAATTTCCCTCCAACAGAGAACGTGCGCTATGCAAGACTCTTAAATTAACGTGTATATGCGCTATGCATAACTCTAATTTAAGTACGTGAGTAAGCGTTGCTCCTCATGTAACGAGTATGTACGTTATGTACAACTCACAATGTACGAGTACAGGGTACCTCGCAATTGTACGAGATGTTTATCCCTTTCGTTGATTAGTCAGAATTGTCGTATGGTTGTAATTACTTGTGATCAACAACTACAACAGGGCAAGCCTAATGTAATTTTGATGAAGTCTAATCTTGAACAGGTTAAGTATATTAAAATTGCTAACTTTTACGTTGTGTGTTAATTTGGATTTCGCAGGGAGACCCCTCAATTAGGATCACGGTATTTTAACCCTTTTGATCAATACGGACAATCGGAAAGCAATGCTTTACCGCGTTATATGTAATATGAAGAATTTCTACCAGTTAATGCAAAGCAACAAACTGCAATACAACTAACTGTATACTTTACAGTAATTAGATACACTAATCAGCGTACTAATCGAAATTCCAGACGACTATACAGATAGACTGAATAATCAAGACTGGATCCAGTGATAAGATTTTGTTGTGTATTTATACTAAAAATCCTATACAGAAGGGGTGGAAAATAAACGTTCTCACGGTTTTGCATCTGGTACTTGTCCAGAAAACTAATAAATTTCATAGTTGAGTTAAAATTCTATCCTTTGTAATTTGATATTTTACTGGAAAACGTGTGTCGGAAATAGAGCCGAATGTTATGACATTTATTAAACATTTTAAAATCTAATATATACAGGCTGCCCTGTTCCTCATAAAAACTGCACTATTTTCCTTATTTTGCGCTATCTTTACAAATCAAAAAGTTGCCCATATAACGTTCAAGAAATTACAAAGGATGAGAAAACGAGGGAGACCTTTGCCTCTTGAGGAATGTGTGGGCTAATAATAAGAATAATAACTGATACAAATGATAGGGTGGCCCAGTGGTCAGTGGTAGAACGTCAGACTAGCGTTATGTTAGTCCTTAGTTCGAATCTCCAGTTGGGTAGAATTTTTCTGCAGTCTGGAGGTGGGCATTGAGTCCTGGTGACCTTTCGTCGTTGGGTACCAAATTAAGGACGCTCTCCTCCGAATACAGGCACTATACACAAATACACATGGTGAAGTACAATGTGATTTTTTAAAAACTCAATTGCAGCAGGCCGTATTCTGTCTTAATAACCTTAGAACTGTCTGTATTAAGTCAGAATACGGCCTGCTGCAATTGAGTTTTTAAAAAATCACATTGTATGTAGGTATAAAACAGCGTACCAATCACATACGCTACCGCACCAGCCGAAAGGTAAAAGAGGTTACAGATACAGAGAGAGAAAAAACTGATACAGGCTTACAGATACAGACGAACAGATAATTGTTGCAAAAAATATGCTGTTTGTCGCATCATTGATCTATTTATACACAATGGGAAGTCCAGGCAGAAACTAGAGTGCTAAACGTTAAAGGAAGTTTTAATTCTTCTGTAACACTTGATGTTCGCGTACCGCACCGACATCAAAGTTTTATTTTGTATGATCCCGTAATTTTTAAAAACATTTAAGTACATACCTATCTATTTATTTGGCTTACAGAATAAGCATTATACGCTATACATATAATACAGTAAAGACAATTTCGTGATTATAACGTTGGCCTAAAAAAGCGTTGACTGGAATGTACATTTCAATTTTGTCCTATTAACAAAAAAAAAACTGTAACATGACGAGGCAAGAGAATTTAATAGCCTCGAAAAGAAATATGTAATGGACTCTAACAACCTACTAGCTAGCCAAAAATCGCCTTTTAAACTATTTTTTTCTACTCCCACCATGGAAAGTGGGATTTTCAGACTTCGTCTCCATAGATACGAGTATTGAAAATGAGTGTTTGCCGAACAAGTGAAATTAGCGTGCGGAAAATTTACTTTCCGCACGCACATGCATGATTTTCGGTGCGGCAAAGTATAATTTTGCCGCACCGAAATCAAAATGTCATAAATGACATTTGATGAATGTCAGATTTGATTTTGCAGAAATATTTAAATTTTTTTATGGAAATGTGGTTGTAGAAAAAATAGTGTGTAATACATGTGTTAAAAGCTTGTATTTGCCACTCTCATGTGACTGCAGCACTCACTATCGTTCGTGCTGCAAACTTCACATTCGTGTGGCAAACGCAAGCTTTCAACACTTGTATTACAAATTACTATTCCTATATCGCGTTCACAAAGTGAATTTTGTACAACTGTTTTTATCAAAAACAGTGCTACAATGAAAATTTTTGTACAGCTGTTTTTAGGGAATATTTTATCTGTAACGTTCGTAACTGAGTCTATATGTCAAACACATCTGTCATTATTGCATTTGTAAAAATATTGCAATTAAACTTATTTAACTGCATTAGAGGCAATGGTTCTTACCTCAGGAGGAGTGCATTGTAATTCTCCGTCCATTTTGAGATAGAAATCTTGTTAGATGTAACTTTAGGATATATTTTTAATAAATGTCAAAATAAATTATTGATTGATTTTCAAATGTTTATTGGAACTGTCAATCTTACCAACCTTGACATATAATATTTCTACTTAATATTAATTTTTTAAATTAAAATAAATTATGCGAAATTGGAAAAATAATATGAAAAACATGTGTTACAATGACGAGTTGTAATATTCGTACATTGCGAAACTCACCTACGGCTCGTTTACGCAAACTGTACTCATATTACAATAAGGGTCATTGTAACACTTATTTTTCAATATACTATTCATGGGCGAAGTTAGGGGGGGGGGGGGCTTGGGGGAGCTAAGCCCCCCCAAAAACCGAATTAGCCCCCCCAAAAATATTCGAACATTATCACATTATCGACATTATCTTTAGCTCTTGCAAACATTGAAAATGGCATTACAAAATCCCTCCTGATTCTAGATGATGTTCTGAAAGAATTTATTAGAACAGGAAATCGAAAACTGTTGCTTCAATAAACCCGTACTATCGGATGCGCGAAATAATGACGAACAACTAAAGTATTTTTCATCTAGCATTTGGGTTGTGACGTCAACTTGCCCCGCCCAAAAACTGTACGAATAGACACGCGTTCGTGCATAGTAGGTAATGAAAACCTTGTTTAGAAAGAGATGAAGTATAGTTGGATTGTGAATTTTACAACAGCGCGTTGACGTCACAACCCAAATCCTAAGTGAAAAATACTATAGCTCATAATCAAGAATTTTGTATCAATAACTTTTAAATAATAAATCTTATTAATTTTGAATAAAAACAACTTTTTATTTCCTTATTTCTTTTAGTTTTAATATTTATGGATTGATTGTACGATAAAAAATATACTTACTTTTTACCTTACCTTGACACATACACTTAAAAACGAAAAAAATATACGTCTTTTCATATTAGGGCTTTAGACCCCCCAGGTCTGATGACCTAACTTCGCCGATGATACTATTCTTGCGTATATTTCTTAGTTAACCTGTCAAACAATTCGGGAAAATATATTACAAATTACAAATTGAAAGAATACAATTGCAGCAAAACTCTGAAGTTATGTTACAGGTATATTCACTTTAATTGGTGGCTGTCGTTGAATTAACTTTATATGCTATACCTAATAATGTATCAATAGCCAATAAATGAAGTTAGTTAAATAGTCATCGTTGCTGTACGTAATTCATTGATTAAACGTCTTATTTTAACATTGCTTTAAATCGTTTAAGGCTTAAGGTGATTAAAATTTCCCAGAAATTAAACCAAATTCCACTGATTAATAATATTCGTTCATGATAACCAGATAAGGAGATAAGTATTAATTTTAATCCCTAACTTGTATTACAGAAATGATTTATTTACTAAAAGATAAACCAGTTATTTAGTTAATATTAGTTGTTAATTCATAAATACATACGCGTTGTGATAATTTTGTTAAAAAGTTAGTATTAACATAAAATTTGTTATTGTTGTTTTCGTAAAAATAAGGGAGGACATGATGATATTGAAGGCTTAAGTAATAAGTTTGTTTTTAGAATTTCAATACATATTACCAATATTTCTGCTGTAGGTATTTATATCTTATTGCCTTCAAAAAATTCTTCTGTTTACAACTGTTCAAAGAATATTTTTTTTATGCCAAAAATCTGTATAGCGGTAATAATATGCAAAAATCTTGTATAAGTAAAAAAAATATCCATTATCTTATCTTACTAGGCCATAACTTGGATGGGTGACCGCTCTGTGGCTCGGTGTGTCCGGCTCCCTCAACACTGTAAAGGTATAAGAAGGCAAAAGAAAAAGAAAGATTTTCTCTCAAAAATTGCAAAACGTTACGCGAGTCTGTTTTTGACTTGTTTAGTTTATCTACTATGTATATTTCAGGGTTGAGACGATTTAAATCACAATTAAAATCGTGATTTAAATCAAACGATTTAAAAATAATCATTGATTTAAATCACGGTTTTAGATTTTGACAAATTAACAAACAAAAACAGATTACACAAAAGTACTGACCTTCAGTGGCAAAAAAGACAAACACTTCTAATTGAACAAAAGCTTCATTTAAAGAGTTAACTACTACGAATGAAATTTTTATTATTATAAAGTATTTTGACAACAACTACCCTCTCCTCATTAGAAGAATATTCAACATTATTATTCGTAGTAGGTAATTAGGTAGATCTACGTGAATTGATAACTGACAGAAAGTAAAATTTATTTTGGCACAATCAAACTTCAAATTTGCATTCTGGAATATAATGTAACAATGTAACATAAATATGTATTTAATTTAAATTTAAAAAAATTATTTTTTTTATTTTTTTTAATCGTGATTTTTATCAACCCTGGTATATTATAATGTGAGTGAGGCCCATCTAAAAAACTCTAATTTACCAAAGTATGGTAAAAAAACTGAACTTAAACATATTTTTATCTTAAAAGTAGCTAACAAACAACGCAACGACAAATGTAAAAGTTGGTGATTATGGTCATTGTTGGCAAGGCATCCTGTACTTCCAATCAGGAATAACCTATAACTGTGAGGTAGGCATAAAACAATAGACAATAGTTCTAAATGTTATTTTTTAAAGTTATGCAGCCAATCAGAAAATTAAATCTCAAAGCGTATCCTATTACCTATTATGACTTTTTTAACGTGACCTCTAAAGAAGGCCATTTTAGTTAAAACTCTATAATGTACTTAATGTTTAAGGCATTTAGATACATTTTCGTTATTCTGTTTTATTGCAGAAAATATAACGAAAATGTACCTTGCCCAAACTATTTTATTTATAGTCTCTGAGATGTTGTATTTTAAATACATTCAATTAATTAAAAACTAGGTATATTATCAATACAACCATATCCTTGTAATGAACGATTAATGGCAAAAAAATAAAATTTCAATATACATATTTTTTTCGATAAATTTAAAAATTGCACTGCATAAGAATATCTAGAGCCTGGTGTTCACGGCAGCAAGCTTTACACACAGAAATGCCAAATACTTTTGTGACATGTAGGTGTTTTGTTGGAATTATTTTCTGTTAGCACCCCATATATGTATATAAAAAAAATTAAATAAAATAAAATAAAACATAATTATACTCGTACAAAGAAAGCTGGAAAGATCATGCTCTAGACGAAATGATATAAGAAGTGTGGGTAAAGTTCGTCGTTTGTTTTTACTATTTACTAATAGTAATAAATTAGCTCTAATATTCTTAAAAATAATACAGCAATCTCCAATAAGCGGACACTGACGGTTCTACATTTTTTGGCCGCTTAAGGAAAACAGCTGTCTGATTGTAGAAAGTGTCCGCTAAAAAGAAAACACAGAACAACTAATACATGTCCAAGAAAAATAATGTTTGGTACATATACCGGGTGGGAAGTTTCAAAACGGAACAGCAAAATTGCATTCGAAGCTATGTTAGTGTACACGTACACTGTTGCTCTCCATTTAAACATACAAAAATTGTATCAATGAGTAGAGAAAAATAGTGCCCATAGGATGTAGCTAAAATTAAATATTATTTTTAACTAAAATAAATTATTACAAAAATTACAATTTAGAAAAATAGGTACAGCCATGGCTTCTCAGATTTTTCAGTTGTCGGTTGCGAATTGTTTCAAATAATTCTTAACTGTCAATTAAAAAGTAGGAATTACGTCTGGTTATCGCCGGAGTGACCGACTGGTTAAGGCATTCGACTACGGCACGAACGGTCTCGGGATCAAACCCAAGTCAGATATTCGGTGGATGGCCAACCTAGTCACTTAAAATAATTGGGAACCGAAATAGTCTGATGAAGTATCAGCACATATTTACCACAAAAACTGTTGGTGTTAAATTTCCCCAGAAGAAAAAAATACAACATGTAACTTACGTCTGGCTCCATGTCCGGTTAAGAGAGGTCATTTTTATTAAAAATGGGCTCTATGAACTGTCCGTGTCGGTCGGTGTATAAAGGGTCCGGTTAAAAGAGGTCATTAAGCGTGTCTTAGTAATAACAAAACATTGGTTTTACAAAATCCGTCTGCTTATAGAAAGCCGCATATAGCGAGTGTCCGTAATGGGAGGTTTCACTTATTGTACATGTAAATTATAGATCAGCAAGTTGGATTGTTAGATTATTATTTTGGAATTATTAACAATTCTCACTGAGCTACATAAAACATTATGCAAGATGTCAAGTACAATACGTATACGGAAATAAAATGATGCCCAAGAAAAATTAGAATGGAACGTTTTGTTAGAAACCAATCTGAGGATTGATTATTTTAAAAGAGAGAGTGAACTTCCCAAATATTAGATTGTTGCTATATTTTAACTTTATACGAAATATGTATTTCAATTTGCTATAAGGAATTTTAGTGGGCTGTAAAACTTGCTCTATAATAGTACATCAAAAATATATATTTATCAAATAAATTTCTGTACGTTATTAATACCCTGATACGGCCATGGGGCATGGGGTAAAACTTACATTTGCTCTCAGATTTGAAATATCTTTACTGAAAACGAGTACATCCGAGTAGCGATCAACCGAAACATCATATTATTCGGAGCAAAATTAAAAATTAAATTTGCAGTTTTAAGCGAAACGACTCAGTTTGAACATTTGTATATATTATCTGAACCATATTACATATTTCTCTTTGGGAATAATAAATGATCGAAAATAATTGCAGCTTAGTTAAAATTTTGCTAGTAAATAACTATTCATCGTAACCAAACGAAGTACTTTGCTTATACGGGTTATTATTACTCCCTCTTAATTAGGGCATCCAATCCCGGAATCTCAAATCCCGGGATCACGCATGCTTTTTAAATCCCGAAATCCCGGGATTTGCGGGATTTAATTTACATTGCGCATTGAACTGCGTGAGATGCAGAATCGCGTCATAAAATACAGCTACGCATTCCGATGAAATTTAATAATTTAATTCGCTGTAAAAAGAAGAGATGTCACTTTTTAAAAAAGAAGGTATTCGTGGACACAACCTTCAATTAGCTTATGAATTTCTATTAACAATTGTTCCTACCAGTGTTAAATCGGAACGTGCATTTTCGGCCGCTGCTGTTTTCTGTACCAAATTCCGATCGTCACTTGCAGATAAAACCTTAGATAGACTTGCATTTATGCGTGCTCTTTTCAGTGAACATAGAAAAAATGCTATTTAAGATTTAGTATTGATAAGTTATTCTTTTTATATTTTTTATGTTAAATTTTAATATTTTTGTATCCGTTTATATCCGCATTAAAATAATAAAAATTATTACTCAAATTTTCTGTATAAATTTTGGGATATATTCATAATTTGAAAATCCCGGGATTAATCCCGGGATCCCGGGATTCTACTTTTCACAGTCCCGAATCCCGGGATTTCAATTTTGTTTCGGGATTGGATGCCCTACTCTTAATACAATACATATTAAATTGATGTATTTTATATTTTGAAATATAAATACCTACAACAGATGTAGCAACATTATTAGAAACTGTAATTAAAAGTTGGACAAAGAAAATGTATAGTTTCCTACAAAAGTGATGGTCTGGGCTGCCATTTCTGCAGAAGGGCTTAGTGATATTTACAATGTGGATGTTACAATAAATTCTAATTGGTACAGAAGTACTTTAGAGTCTTTAGACAGTCTCCTTATACCGAAAATGAAATAATGGGTTTTGGGTTATAAAAGATGCGAGTGTCCGTGCAAGATGGTGCTTGGTACTTGAATTGCCTGCAAATAGCCTGGATATGTATACAATTGAAAATACATATTTGGCTAATTCCTAAAAAAATTAAGGAAGATGGGACCAAAAAGTCAATGATAAGAAATTATTTCAGCATGCTGTCAATGTCATTCATAGCATGCCGAGAAGAATTCCAGCTCTAAAGTCTACCAAGGGATAGGATACTTCACATTAATGTTAAAACGAAATAAAGGTCTTATGAAACGTGCTATCTAAAATTTCTTCTAATTTTAGTTCAGTTTCTAATAATATGGCCACATCTGTAGTTAATAGAAACTCCGTATTTACCTGAAATTTCAAGTATCGGTCCACATTATTTCGGATAATCGAGCTTCTATTGTATTAACGTTTAAATTTATTATGTAATAATTTGTACTAACTAATATGTATTATCTTTTGTATTTCGATTTTCAAAAAGAAATACATATACATATGTATTATCTATGATTCACCAAGTAAAGCAGTACGGAAAATTGGGATTTCTGTACAAAGTATTCAGTTCCAATATACACTCTCTTATTTAGTTATCCCACATAGGTAACATAAAAGAAAAGAATCTATAAAAATTTTGTACGAAAACATGAATTATTCAAACATTCCGTCAGAGTTCCTCAAAATTTGGAGAGGTAGCGGGCACCAGATTGTCTGACAGCACTGCGGATAATTTTAACTTTATGATTTGGCAACGAAGTTTGCTTTTTCTAATTCAACACGCAGGTGGTCTTTTCATAGAATACCAAAATTAAGCAACTTAAATAATTATTGTTGTATTTTGTTGATTTAAAGTTGTAATTAATATCAAGGCCCTACCTCAATATACACGGGTGTAGGTAGAACCATGACTAATTTTACTTCCTAAAATAAAATAAAAAAATAATATGTAGCGTGCTCTTATTGTACCAAAAAATCGTTAATTTGTCGCCAAATGTTCTTGATGTTTTTGCTTATTAATTTTAACCTTGCATGTGGAGTTTTGCAGTAATATTTTGAGCTAATTTGGGAGTAGCATTTACAGAATTAGTAGGTATGTTTGAAATAGAAATAGAAAGTAATATTAATTACCTAAGAATATTCTCATTGGTTCTAACCTTAATCGCATAGATCAACTTTTATTTTTGTAGCCAGACCATTTAAAACGACTTAAGTATTTAAACTATCTGTTTTAGTGTTATCGAATCGTAAACATTTGTATAATTTAAAAAAAAAATGAATCATTAAGTCAGTCTGCAAGCTTTTTGTTAACTTCTACCCTATATTTATATAATAATTATTAGTGGTATTATTTCTTTAACTGTAATAATTATTTATGGGGATTCGGACGTCTTTAATGATTTCGAGGAACGAAACTGGGTTTGTTTGAAACGGCGAAGTAGCACCAGCTGAGCGAGAACGGAACCTAAAATTAAGGAGCACATAAAAACAAACCTACAGGATGCACCGGTGCAGCGAGGCAGGCAAGGCCACCGTCTCACTGCATTTGAGTTAACCTTGATCTTGAATATAATCTGGTTGCCAAGCCGCGTCCACCGAACATTTTGTACACTTTACCTAATATGTCGGAATGTCTAGATGGATGAAGATAAGCTTTAGCGTGCACGATTCCTTACAAATTCACGAAGCATTTGAAATTCAAATTAAAAACTTAATCAAAACGTTTACAGACCTTAGTTTGAAACAGTCCGAGTTGAATGAATAAATCAAACTGAGAAACCCTGGAAAGCGGTTCTTGGAATCTTTGTTACGTAATATACTGATATATGAGGAAGATAAGAATAAATCAACTATAACCGAATATTATTGTTATAATTAAATTACTTTTAATTAAAGTTTTGTGGTATTTTAGCATTTTCCATGTGGTAAGAAGACATTGCTCCAGGTATTATTGATATTGTTCAAAACTTAAACGGCAACACTTATTAACATGTTACAAATAAGAAGAAACCTTGAAAGGTACCTGAGATGGTGGGGTAGGTATTTCTATTTATAGATCCGATACATATCGATATATTCTTAAACTCAAGTAAGTGAGAACTAATTTTAATGTTAATGTTCAAGAAGTAATTTAATTGCCGACAATAATTTTATAAATGGCGAAGAACCTTCGCTGGATCCCGTATTTGTCAATTACAAATAATATGTTCGGCAAGATGGCAATCTTAAGCTTTGTTTATAATTTTGTTATATGCGTGCTGCTGTATTCCGAATTTTTGTAATGTAGAATCAATTTACAAATCAAATTGAAGATTATAAAAAGTAGCTGCAGCAGTCTAATACAGTGATTATTATAAGAAATATTTGTATTTCTTTTTAACAAAATACGAATATTCGTTTTATAGAGAAAGAAGTCACTTCACATTTCAATAACCTCTTGCATGTACCTAATCTATACAGGACGTTTATTGTAACTCCGATTAAACTTCACCGCCGTATTCTACTAACCATAATATTGAAAAAACTATATACACTTGTATCCGGAAATGCTTCCTCAAAAATTGATATGCCTTCGAAATTATAAGAACCGTTTACTTTAATTCATAACAAAATTATAAATGTAACATGTGAAATAATAAAATTTTTGGGATGACAAGCAGGCGTTTCCTCAAACTGATGAATTTCTGAGAATGCGCCCTTAACCACCGGACGTTGCTTATTACGGACAGTTTCTCTGTGGCGTCGCTGAGTTGTTCTATGTTTTATTATACATATAATTAAATAATGGCCAATTTAGCTATGGAAAAAATATTAACATTTGAAAAATATTGAAATAAAAAAACTGCCCAATAAAATTTGCATGTTATAGTTTTCTGCCGTCGCTTAGTAAATAATTAGTTGCGTAGTTTTATTAGCCTTCTCCTCCTCCTTCTTCTTCTGCTTATTCTTTATACGTTTTGCCTCCTTGTTTTCTTGGGATGCAGATGTCCAGTTCTCAATATTTTTGGTGCCCTGCCGGGCACTTCATCTCTTGCTGCTTTGACCAGCCTTTCGTTACCCATCCTTGATATATGATAGTTCCAGAAACTTCTTCGCTCACATTCCCATATTACTACGCCTTGAATTTTGCGTTCTTTTCTTATTTGTATGAGTATGTTGGTTTCGTATTCTGTCGCGTCTCATTCTTGCTTAGTATAGATCTATAGATCGAAGCACCTTCATTTCTTAGTGCTTCGTGTGCTTGTTTGGTTTTAGTGTTGTCAGCTCTAGTTTCAACAGGTGAGAATTGGTCTTGTAAATTCTTGTTTTGCATTCCCGGCTTAAATATTGATTCATCTGTATTCATTTTTGAGGGCGCCCGAGATGAACGCGATCTTTTTTTTTTGCTTGGTTGGTGTTTTTAAGATTTAAGTTCCGTTCGCCCTTTCATCATGTTTTATATTTATTTCTAATTGGCATCCCACAGGTTCTCTGGAAATGTTTAAACTTTTGGTTTTTTTCTGCGGATACAGACCTATTGTATTTTTCTGCTGTTATTTTAAAGGGTGTGCACTGTGTGCAGGCTTCTTTGCAGATTACCCTCATTGCTTCCCAAAAATATTGTGTCGTCCACGTAGCAAAGAATAGTAAAGTTATGGTTTTCCATTCTGTATCCTTCCATTTGGTTTTATGCCTTCTATTATTTTGTCCAACACTAGATTAAACAATACGGAGCTAAGACTATCTCCTCGTTTAAAGCCTGCCTTTATAGGGATCGTTTTTATCGGTTATTTTCTGTTTTTATTGGTATAGCATTCTGATATCTAATCAAGCGATTTTTCCTAATCTCTGCTATTCTTCATAGATTGGCATCAATTTTCATCTCAGTTTTAACAATTATCCTTGTAAATACTTTGAGTACTTCACTTAGTAAGATCACATCCTTCTAGTTTGATGGGTTCTTGCCCCCTTTTTGTAGATTAAAATAGTTATTCTAGAGTCTTCCAGCTCTGGGGAATATTTTCAGCACTATATTACAGGTACTGTGTTTAAGAAAATCCAAATTTTAAAATTGTAACCAACAATCAACGTTTAAAAAAGTAAATGTTTAGTGCGACATTTAACGCTTCATATAATTATTGATCCTTATTTTTGGGAAAAAATTTTAAATTTTGAATAACTTTGTTCTTCCCGAATTAGAGGAAGAAAACTTAGTACTTAATAGAAGAAAACTGGTTCTTCAACAAGAAAGATTTTACAATTATTATACAGTTGGAAATTGGTTTAATGATAACTTTTCGGGTAAATGGATAGGTCGTTTTGGGCCAATACCTTATTCTGCGCGTTTGTCAAATATGTATTTTAGATTTTCTTTTGTGGAGGTTAACTAAAGCAAAAAGTTTTTAAATAAGTTGGACAACAACTTGTAAAAGTTAAAATTCTTGCTTCTATAAACGAAGAACTGTTGCTGTATGTGTACGCAGAATATAGAAGACGAATAGAAACGCGTGTAATGAGGGTTGCGTATTACATAGTTGCTTATTTTTAATTTAATTTAATGAATTAATAAAGAAGAAAGTGGACAATACCTGAATGAAGAAGTAGCGACAGACCAAAGAAAAAATGGATGGAAGATGTGATATGTAATTAAAAATTAGCAATGCGGAGCTGGCGATAACCAATCAGGGTCTGTAGAGTAAAACTAATAACCTAACTGGGAACAAGATAACACAAGCACCCCCAACAAAACATATAACATGGAACGTTTTATAGCGCGAGACAGCCACTCTGCCTATCCAAGCCTGGCTATGGAAGCTATTAGCAGGTGAAAACCTACCAAGGGTTAGGAGGCTACAAGAATAAGAATTAATAAAATTCTGTTGAGAACTACAACTTTATTAAAAAAGATTTTTCAAAAAAAGATTAAAATCAATGTAGTTTGCTAGAGTTCACTTTGCTATTTTTGAATTTTCTGAAAGGCCTGTACGGGCCTGTATAACCTATGATAACTATAAATTCTCATTTATGATATTTCATGATAAACAGATCTTTAGAAAAGAATTCGTAGTCGACGAAACATATAAAGACAAATACAGAATGTCGTTTTTCTCTAAAAAAAAAAAGCTTTGAAGGTAGGACATAACTATTTTAGCAAATTTTCAGGTATTTTTTGAGTGTTAATGCTGTTAAATAATTGAAGTGAGAAATTATTTACAATTAAGTTACAGGGATAGTGTTGTAACTGTGTGTTTGCTTATAAATACTAAAAACTTGGCGGGCTTACTTTCTTCGCTAAATCAAAACGTTTCTCAACTGTAATTAGAATAGATTTGACTTCATAATGTTTCAGTATTCATAACTCACTTGTACACACACGACCGACGTAAGATGCATAAACGTATGCAAATACCAATCAATAAAAACTCTTAGTTTCTGGCATTTGCCTTCTAAATTTGGTCAACGTTTCCGCTAGAGGTTTAAATACCATATGAACGTCTTAATAAATCTACATAATTTTAAATCATAAACTGGAAAGGAATGTCGTGTTATAAATATTAATCAAGTATAAATAAATACATTAAAGTTTAATTCCTTACGCCTCGATAATGTATCATCATTCTAAGTGCAGCGAATTATATTACGTAACATTAAAAGGCACTCGTTTTCTCTTATCACCACTATCGTTGCACGCTCCATGTGTAATTTTTTTTGTTGTCGTTCTGAGTGGATCACGACCTAATCAGGCAATGCCCGTAAAAATCTTGTCAAGGCCAAGCAGTGATTACATTCCGTTATCGAAACATAACCTCTCAAAAAATTAAACGTTAGTGATGCTGCGGATTTGGTACGTTTCTATTGTATTTCGTATAATTACTGTCTAACATTGTGGTGCGGTTATCAAGTTGTTCATTGGTGTTACGTACGGCACGTGTGATTGAAACTTTTTTTATTTATAATTCCAGTTATGTAAAGTTGCATACGTACAGGAAACCTCATGTCAAGCAGTTTGCCATCGTTTTGGAAATTACTCTCGGTTAGTGTTAATTATTTGACCCAGTTTTGTTTTTATTCTCGTTAGTAACCCTAATGGGTGGTTGTTAAATTTATTATTGATTAGATTAACATGGTTTATAACGTACAATTTAACTTGTGTGTTTGTACAGGTAAAACAATACGATTGTTATACGGTGCTATCTGCGTCACTCTTTACATCATCTATGGATGTCCGGGAAAGACTATTAAAGTTTTCTTGTCTGTAATTATTTTTATGATTGTTTTACGGTTTGCTTCTATTGTTACCCCAAACTGACGTTATTTAGTTAAATTAAGCTTAATAATAATTAACGTCTGCATAACTGCCCACTTTAACTTAAACATACATATTTCAAGTTTAGTTGCCATTTACAGGAAAAAATATTTACTTGGAAGTGTATAATCCTTTCAATTATAAAAAATAACTTTAAAAATGTTATTCATTTAGAATTTGTAGGTAATTCGTGTACTTGAACTAAACTTGCAGACTTTTATTTTTATTATTATGGAGTGTTATTTTAAAAACAAATTGCGATAATGTATGCAGTTGTAAAAAAGCGTTATCGTTGAATTGCAATGTAAGAGAAACATTGAATTAAATTGACATCACACAGATAAAAGTAAATCAATTATACTTATCGTAAATTTGTTACGAAATTTAATGCGTGCTATTATTTAATACGATGAAGTGCTTTTATCCTATTACTTATAGAGATAAAGTTTATTACTTTTTTAATAATAGTAAAGACTTTTTTCCTTAATATGTAATGTACTATTGAATATATACACTGCTCAAAACAATTAACGGATATCTTATTTTTTTGGACATCTAAATTAAATTTTTTTAAATTTCCAATCAACATTTACAAAATAAAAATTACATAAAAAAGTTAAACGAAATGGCAATGTTTATCATTACCTACGCTCAGGGCCGCGCCGTCCATAAGGCCGAGGGCGGGCGGCGCCCGCCGGCGCAATGCTGCCCAGGGCGCCGTAAGGCGCCCTTGTCTTCGACCGCCTATGATTGTAACGTGTTTTTTTTTTACTTTTTTGTATATAAAAAAACTTATTCTATGTAAAGTGCGGCGACTGGTTTTTCGCAACTCGCTTTTCCCTCCATAATTTTACCTACTATAAATTTACAATTTTTCAGTATTTCATTCAATTTTTTATTTAAAAAACATTTATAATTCTAAGCAAAATGTTCATATTTTTTTAACTCACCACATCATTTCAAACTCTAATTCAAGAGTTAGTTTTAAACCTAAAATTAATTCTGTAATTTTTAAATACAGAAACATTATTTTTAAGCTGCATAAGCATACTGACACAAGATATGCAAGTTGCAGAATTTCCGCCCACTTGCGTTATAGTATAAACACAGACACACACATTCAACCTCCATTCATTAAAAAAAATGTTTCTCTGAAAAATTTTGAAAAATAAAAGTATTTACTTCGGAATTGAAAATCACGGGGGGGGGGGGGGGGGGGGCGCATAAGAGTGACTTGCCCGCGGGCGCCAGAAAGGCTTGGCGCGGCCCTGCCTACGCTTATTTAAAAAAAATAGTTTTGCCAAAACGCATTTACCCACACAGCAAGAATGCTTGTTGCAAGTTTGCACGTTCCTTGATTTTGCCTTGCTATTCTTGCATTGATCTGGCAAGTGACTGACCAGTTTGCAGCAAGCATGCATCTGCAAACTTGCGGGTGCACGCTTGCTGCAACTTCGTCCGAAATTGACTCAGCCAGCTGTATAATACACATGCGCGCGGTATGCAAATAGCCATTGCTAATGCAACTTTACAGTGAAAATTTATTTTATAAGTAAAATGAATCTCTAGATTTGCAGAACTATATTTTGAAGCTATATTAGATCACATAAAATAAGCAAACAAAAGATTATAAATCTTTATTCCTTAAATTAATACTGGAAATAAAAAAATTGTCGAGTCTGTTCGTAAACGGTCGGTAATTGTCGATAGGTAGGCGATTCAGCCAAACGGCCCAAAGCCCAAACGGTAATCTACTATTTTGCAGTTTACACGTGGTTTACAGCTGTTGTTTAAAGTGTTCAAAGTTTCTGAACATCTTACGTTGCAGAGTTTTTAGTGATTTTTTTCATCTACCTATTATAACAGGTAAGTTAATGTCTTTTGTTAACTTTTAAACATGTTATCATACCTTCGTTAAAAAGCAGCGATGCCATGAAATCAATTTCAGTTAGGTAAATGCCTGTGTAACTTTACATTTGTATTTATGGCCATTATTACTAGCGTTTTTAAATGATGCTTTATTTAAAAATATGATATAATTTACATGTTTGTATTAAGTATTTTACTCAGAAATAACCTTCAGTTAACAAATATTTTCAATTTTACAAAATCATACGTATACACAAGCACGTGGCGCCGATTACCTTAACCTAAGATCTGCGTCACGCGATAATGTACACGTTACTTTATATTCCACTTATCTTCAAATAATTACTATTGATAGCCAGGAATTATATTTTAAAATTGGCTAATAGAGAAGATTTAAATGGATTTTATTGAATTGTTCAATTTAAAGGTCTTTTTTAAAATTTAAAATAACTGTAATTCTTCTTTGCAGCAACTATACACAACATTTATCGTTATGCCACTGAAGCAAGTCTTAAAGAGGTCATTTCAGAATGGCTTCAGCAAGCAAAAGTGCGGAGGACACGGAAGTATGTAAATACATAAGTACATTAAAACAAAGATACTAAACTAGTTTATCAGGCTTGTACCATTTCAGTCAATTTACATAAGTATGTTTCATTTCTCACCTTCGCACCCCTGTATCTTCTTTATTTATTTTCTGATCGATTTCAAATTTTGATCAATTATATTGCCCTTTAAAAGGGTTATCCAATTTTAAATAATCTTACTGCAGCCTAGGATTTTCCTACTTTTGCATTTATTTTTGGTGAAATTATTTTAAAATTGTATAACCATTTTAAAGAGTAGGTAGTATAACTGACCAAAATTTGTAGTCAATCAGAAAATAAATAAGGAAGATACAGAGGTGTGTAGATGAGAAGTGAAACACACTATATATACATTATCTTTAATAAAAAATTAAAATAACATTAGAAGTACCTAATAGTATTATACAAAAAAGGCAGAATTGAAATGTTGTGACAGATGTGAACTAAATTACTTATTTTTAATGTAAATGGATAGATAGTTACAAAAAAAATGTATTTGTCTGTTTTTTTAAAATTCACTTAATTACCAAAAAGGTTCTTTTTGTAAGTTATTAATTTCACTTTAAAAATCTTGTTAGTTTTAAATTAATGTTAAAAATAATATTGAATTTAAACCATCACTATATATGACTATGACTAACAGTTTATAATAACAGTGTTTTCTGATTACAGAGAACAGAGAGCTCAGAAGGTAGTAGAAGAACCCGAATAATGTATTAGTAAAAACTACATTCGAATGTACATATTATATTATTATATACCTATGCTGTTTTCTAATTAAAGAATATTTATTTTATATGCTTTTTTATTATAATATTTTTGTGAAAGGCAAACTTTTGGAGCATTCCTTTGGTGTAAATTTATAGTGATAAAAAAATAATCGACAATTCTTTGACCACGAATGGTATTGTAAGTGACAATATACGAACAGGTAACTTGTTTACCTCTATAGGATTTACGTAATAGTGCGCATAATAAGTTAGCGTTACCAACTTGCAGTGTCTAACGTTTAACAAACTTGATACAAGTCTGCAGTGAACCTTAGCTCACAAGCTTAATACAAATTTGTCATATCAGTTTTAACAGCAAACTTGTTTTCCAAGCTTACTGCAAACTTTCCCAGTAAGCTTACTGCAAACCTTTCCAGCAAGCTTACTGTAAACTTTCCCAGCAAACTTACTGCAAACTTTCCCAGCAAGCTTACTGTAAACTTTCACTGCAAGCTTAGTGCAAACTTTCCCAGCAAGCTTACTGTAAACTTTCACTGCAAGCTTACTGCAAACTTGTTGGGTGGAGACTAGTTACCTTGCTGCAAGCTTGCAATAACCTTAAATGTTGTCGTGACAAGGATGCTACAAGCCTTCAATATTGACATGGCAAGCTTTATGAAAGTTTGCTGCAAGGCGTTTATGCTGTGTGGGTATTGTCATATTTCGAAACCTTTCCAGTAAACAAGTAAAATATCCGTTAAATATAAATCACTGTAGAAGTACTAAATTTACCCTAGTTAACTTCGGTGACAGTGGTATGTATGATGGTGACAGTGGAAATAAGCAGAATTTTTTATTTGGATACATTTATAATTTAAATCTAATAGATAACTGAGAGATTTGCAAGAGAGTTTAAATGATTTAGATTACTTCAGAAGTGGAATCAATAAGTAATATACAAAAATTAGTTAATACCGTAAAAAGCTCTGCTCAAAATCATGGCAAAAGACAGAAGAATCATGATGGGAAACTATCAGAGAATACACTAAAAATGTTAGAAAAGAAAGGAGATCTAGCTAAAGAAGGCGAAAAGAATACTACAGAGTACATAGTATATGGAAACAAATAAACTAGCAAGAAGATCTGCTAAAGAGGATATCAGAAGCATAAAGAAAACTCATAGAAAGAAGAATAGAAGAAAATAAAGAAACTAAAATCTTAAGAAAAAAAAAGAAACATAGAACTAAGACTTGAAAACATATAGTGGCTAATTGGACGAACATCACACCTATCATTGGATGTACAAAACCATCATCAAGCCCATATGGACCTACGGCGTGGAACTATGGGGCTGCGCCAGTAAAACAAACATAACCATCATTCAAAGATGCCAATCTAAAATTTTAAGAACAATAACCAACGAGCCGTGGTACATAACTAACCGCTACACGAAGACCTTAGAATTCCGCTAATAGCAAAAGTCATACATGATAGAAAAACAAGACTCGTCGACAAAATTACAGCACACAACAATCCCCTACTGAACGATCTCCCACACCACCAGGTTGTCAGAAGGCTCGAGAGACGTTGGCCCATTGATCCGCACTAAAGAGGGCCTAGCACTGGAGGGGCCCTCATCATGCCAGTACTGAAGACATCATATTAGCTTAAACAATAATATTAGGTATGTATTCTGATTGCGGATACTATGGAAAAAATCTTAAGAAAGCAACTAATACTGGGAAATTGCGAAATAACAGTCTTAAAAGATAAATATGGTAATCCAATCACTGATAGATCAGGAATCCTAAAAATAACAGAAATATATCACTAAACACTATATGATACTAAAACAGAACAAAAAACAAGAGAAGAAATTAATAAATGTTAACTCAGAAGAAATGCGAAGAATAGAAAATCACGGGATAATGCTCTAAGAAAAATTAAAAATGAGAAATCGCCAAGGTCGGAAATGATTAAAGAAGGACGGGACATACTAATAGAGAAACTTAAAAGAGTTATTCAATCAATGCCTGGAAAAAGGAGGAATACCGGAAGAATGAGAAGAAGCAGTAGTAGTGTTAATATATAAAAAAGGAGACAAAAAGGACTTTATCGCCCAATTAGTGTGCTGTCCCAAATTTATGAACTATTTACAAGGATACTTACCAACCGGTTAGCGAAGAAGCTAGACCAATATCAACCGAAAGAACAGGCGGGTTTCCGTAAAGGTTATGAAACCGCAGATCAACTCCAAGCGCTACGAATCCTAATAGAAAAGACTACAGAATACCAGATGCCTCTATGGCTGGGATTATTGGAAAGCGTTCAACAGCATAGAGGTATGGGCAGTAATGCAATCACTGAAAAATGCAAGAATAACTAGATTATAGATTCACCCGTCTGATAGAGAATATATACAAAAAGCCACTCTGGGGATAAGAATGCATGAAAATACAAAGCCAGTGAAAATTAAAAGAGAAGTAAGACAGGGGGGGGGGCAATCTCGTCTAAACTCTTCACGTCAGCATTAGGAAAGGTGTTCAAGGAACTGGACAGGGAACAAAAACAGGAAGGAATAAATATAAATGGAGAATATCTGGGTCATTTAAGGTTCGCTGATCATATTATAATCATATCCAGTGACTATGCGGAATTACAACAATTGATATCAGATCTGGCTGCTGCATCCAGAAAAATTGGCCTTGAAATCTTGAAATGAATATGGACAATACAAAGATAATGACAAGTGATCAACAGGATACACGTGAAATGAGAATTGAAAATGTGTAAATAAGTAACCCGCACGGTATACCTGAAATGTGGGAAATAAAATTGAACAAGCCGAGGTCAAAAGAATGATAAAAATCGGATGGTCGGCATTTGGAAGACTACATACTATCAGGGTTGATAAAAATCACGATTAAAAAAAAAATAAAAAACTATTTTTTTTTTAAATTTAAATCGGATTTTTTTGACTTAAATCAAACTCATACAATGTGATTTTTTAAAAACTCAATTGCAGCAGGCCGTATTCTGACTTAATACAGACAGTTCTAAGGTTATTAAGAGAGAATACGGCCTGCTGCAATTGAGTTTTTAAAAAATCACATTGTATGTTACATTATATTCCAGAATGCAAATTTGAATTTTGTTTATGTCAAAATAAATGTTATTTTCTTCAGTTATCTATTCACATATCTTCCTAATTACTATAAATAATAATGTTAATATTGTTCTAATGAGGAGAGGGTATTTATTGTCAAAACATTTTATAATAATATAAACTTCATTTAGAGCAGTTAACTCTTTAAATAAAGCTTTTGTTCAATTAGGAAGTGTTTGTCTTTTTACCACCGAAGATCAGTACTTTTGTGCAATTTGTTTTTGATTGTTAATTTGTCAAAATCTAAAACCGTGATTTAAATCAATGGTTTTTTGAAATAAATCCTTTGATTTAAATCACGACTTTAATTGTGATTTAAATCAAATCTCAACCCTGCATACTATATTTAAAAATTACAACTAAAAACAAAAATATTCGATCAGTGCATATTACCGGTATTAACGTATGGGACGGAGACATTGATACTTACTAGCAAGATGAATCAATCATTAACAAAATGAAAGTCGTCCAGCGGTTTATGGAGAGAAAAATGTGTAAAAAAGTATTAGATTGGGGAGACCTTGGGGATGGAGGGGGAGTGTAGGAAAGTAGGAAGACAAGAAAAGTAGCTGGAACGAGATAGCAAGCGAAGGATAGGATAAAATGGAAAAGCGATAAGGTGGTCTATATCCGAATATGGGTAGATCAAGGCTAGAAGAAGAAGAAATAGTTGACCACTACCACTATTTAATTTTTTGCGAAGCACAGTATGGACTTCCAGTATTTTGAAAAGAACAGGGTAATAAATAATTAGTTTATCATTTAAAAAATTCACAGTCCTTCGCAAAGGTGCAACCGGAGGAAACATTGAAAATGATGAAGTAGAACGCAAATCTTGTGAAATTTGGGATGCGATAAAATTTGTTACAAAGTATTAAAAAGTTGCAAAGATAGAATTATATAGAACCTCGACTTCCAATTCGAACTTTAAATATTATTGTACGTGTTTTACAATGCACAGTCTAAGTTATCGGGCAGAGTACAGCGCCGAACAGCTCCGAACGCCGCTCGGTCACTCTCGAAAAGCAGTAAATGCAACATGAAATTTTAAGCGAATTTAAGCCCCTATATAGGGCGAAACCAGAAACATTTTCAATGTTAAAAATAATGAAGTCATCTTTATAAGTATATATTTTTTATTAAAGTTGAAGATCAAGAAATGAATTTGATTTAAGCGTTTCCACAGAAATACTATTATTGTTCACTTACTAAGTTGGATTGTGCATTTCACAGAAAATTAATTTATCTTAGAACTTAGATCATACTTCCAAACGAAATGTAAATAGAAAAATAGGAAAAAAGTTATTTTTTGAAGAGAATATTTTCTGAAACTTTCGCAACTTGAAACTTCTACTTTTCGATGTCAGCTTTGTTTTCATTTGGAACAACACAATTTTGTAGTAGGTCAAAGCAATTGCAACATCGATAACGCAATATTGTTGATTTCTAAATTATTTAAAAGTTCCTTCTTATTTTTTTCTAAACTAATAAATGAGTTGAACGAAGAATAAATGTGAAAAAGCTAGTTTTCTACGAATGTTTAGTAGGACATAAAGTTGACCAAAAAATAAAGGCAGCACACAAAACTGCCGATTTAACCATTTTTGTGTGTCTAGTGTAATTTCTGAGGTATTTAATAAAATGAAACAGCTCATTTTGTGTACAAGTATGTAGATAAAGGGCGTATCTTTAGGTATCCTCGAATTTTGCAGGTGTTACTCGTACTTTAATGGCTTATAGAATGAAAAAAGTTTCTATAAAAACATGTTCGTCAGCGGCGGCCCGTCTGATGACGCAGGTGAAGCACTGGTTAAATGTTTTTTCTTTATTCAAAATCCGAAATCATTTTAATTTTTTTCATTTTCTTTAATTCAGTTGATATAACCAGAAAAAAATGAAATAGTTACTTCCATTCCTAATTATTAGTAGCTATATGTCGCACCGCAGAACACGGTATTTTTCATTTTCTTTTTTCAGATATAGAAAGGAATTCTAATTTATGTATTTTATGCAGTACATCGTACAGCAAGCCCCTGCAGGTTATGCCGCTCCGCAGTACATACTGCAGACCACAAGCGTAAAACTGAAGCAGGTTCGCTTATACAGGAATACTGCGTCAATTTTCGTATGTTTGTGTATATAACAACAGCACGCTTACAGTTGAATTTGTACGGAGACCTGAAACAGATTCTAGACCTGCGTCAGTCGCAACCTGCCTTCTGGTTTCGGTGTTACATATTTTGATTTGTTGTTCATTTAAACGGACAGACCACGCGAATTTTTCTACAATGTTCCCATCAAACGATCCGGTATGTGTTTTATTAGAAACGCCATTTAAAGTATAATTCCAAAATATATATTTTTAGTTTTACATTAAGCGAACCCGGGTTCCATCAAAATTTGAAGTGGTAAAAAACCGAATAGCCTTGAACTTTGAAAAAAAAACAACCGGGGGCTGCCCCTGCAGCTCGACACCCAAACGGGTGAGGGAGGAACTAATAATCTGCTTCACCCATTCCTAAAGTCACGAGCCGCCACTGATGTTCATTCTTCCTTCATCCTAGAATTTAGAGGTAAATTCTTGATTTCAATGAAAAGAAGTTTATTCGTACATACAAAATTAACTTAATTAAATGTTTGGTATTTCCTTTACTAACAGCAATATAACATAAATAACATCTGTGGAAACGCTTCCAATAAGACCAAATTTTGAGGATAGTGTGTAGTGTGTACAGTTATTCGATTTAGTAAAATCGCGTAAATCCTAATTCCATATGTATTTTAAAATGGTCGGATTTCAAAAAGGATATGCTTTCTTAAAAAATAATCTTTATTGGTATAACTATTAGAATAAATCTGTGGAGTTTGAGAATACTTTAATTGTATACCACCAATAATTACTTGTTACTAATTACGTAGGCTTATGGTGATCGAAGTGAGTATTTTATTACCAATTAAAAAACTATTTTTGGGGCAGTAAAAAGTTTAGTTACCTATGCTAAAAGTTGCACAAGTTTCTTACATAAACGTTTAGAAAAATGTTAAGCAACTAGTATTTAATTCTAAATTTAATAAGGTTTATAATCGTTAGAGCACCCTAGAATAATCGTTAGTTTTCATACATATAACTGTTGCCATAATGTTTATTACTAAATAACCCTAGATAACCTGTTAGCCAATCAATATAAACTTAAGAAAGTAATTGCGCCTCAGCTTAGAGATCGATCAGTCGCCGATCATTTACTTTTATTTAACGTCAAAATAAACGATAAATTCTGTTTTATCGGTTTCATTTAGTCCCGCTAAAGAATACTTAGTTTTTTCTTTAAATAAGAGACTACGCTTTTTTGGTTTATGATTTAGTTTTTTCTTTAAATAAGAGACTACGCTTTTTTGGTTTATGGTTTATATGCGGATGTTACGAATGATAGGAATTCAATATTGGCATCCACCATTTGTTGTTTGTGTTGTGTGCGAATAAACAAACACAACACCAAAAACTTGCCTGTAGTCTGGCAAAAACGTCGAATAACAGTTTTATTATTTAAAAAAAAAAAGTTTTCGACGGTGCAGCAGTTGCAACTGGTCTGTGTAGAACAAGTCAACCTTGACTGAACGAGTGCTATTTTTTGCTTGCAAGGTTCAAGTGCAAGGCCAAAGCTGCACCTTACGTCCGCGTTGCACATCTTTCTCTACCGATTTAGCATTTTAATTATATGCGTTTTTTGTTTTGCCTCCTGTTTTTGCCCAGACGAAGTCATTTGTCTGAAGTGCCCATGGTTCAAAAAACGCGATTAATAAAATAGTATTTCTAATATTAATTTAGTGCATTTTTGATGCTAGTAAATACAAAATTTTGAACGATATTGAAAACTTGGTGTAGTACCTTTACAAAGAAACTAAGTAGAACTAGAATACACGATGAAGGTCGAGCTGTTACATATTTACATAATAATTAATCTACATATACATAGTGCATGGTATATGAAAATGTTAGTTCTTAAAATTCCGTTATTAATAACGTAATATGTACATATTTTACAAAAATAATCCAGAATTCGTAGGCTACTACTTCATCTACTTAATTTATAATTTCTACTTAATCTGCAAGCAAATCTATATCTTCTATCGGAATCTTTAAAATGTACATTATTTAAACTCTAAATTTTAGTACGAACGTACGAAGAAAATAATTTTTCCACATAATTTTTATTTTGATTTTTTGATTTAAAATTTAATTAAACTGTTGTTGGAGGTCTTTCTGAAAAGTACACATTTTGGTTTTGTGTTAGCTTTTTTTTGCAAATAATGTAACTCCAACTTCAAGGTAGTGAGTGGTAGGTACTATATCTATGTATTTAGTGAAGCGATTTACGACATATGGTTATTAGTATTTTTTCTTTGTTTTGAAGTGGCCTATGTATGTATATATTTGGATAACAGTGAAAGAACTCTCTCGTTTTTTCCATAATTGACAGACCTAAATCTAAAAAATAGTTTTTCGCTAGGACGCTCGCTGTTGCAATGTTTGTATCTAACAGCTGTAGAAAACTTTTACGAAATTTTTATGCTAGAACACATATAAAAGCTGGATTTTCTTGATTATGGTCAAAGTTCATCAATTTATAAAACGAAGAATAAAATAGCCAATAAACTATAAACCACCTTTCTTGCATAATTTTTCTTCTGTAATATTTCAGGGAGGTTTATTCACAGTTAGCGGTGAAACTTGATTATTACCGAGAAAAATGGTCTTTTCTAAGTGCTCCAGCATAAAATATTTCTAAAATTTTGAAACAGCTTTTATTTAAAAGAAAAAAAATTGGGTATTTGTAAAGAAAGATTGCGCTTTTCAACTTTTTTAAATAAATGCTTGAAATTTTGCATATGGGCCTAAAATTCAATTTTAAGCAATTTTTTCAAATAATTTTCTTCGATATTTTGTCATCTAACCCGACTTTTTACGACTTCACGGTGATTTTTTTAAATTTTCCGCCATACCAGTGGTCATGTGACATATTATCTCGAATTGGATTTTTAGGTTACGGGACATGCAGAACCAATCCTCCAGAAAAGTTTTTTCGATACTCTAATAAAAAAAATTCCCATATGTTGCGAACTTTTTGCCGGCACTGTATAAGTGAACTTTTGGCTAAACTATGTATTTTCTCGATTTTAAGAAATTCTATGAAAGTTGTTACTGATTTTTAAATAATCCTCAATGTCGTCGTACCAAAATCACAACTGTGTTAGTTTATCTTAAAAAAGCAATGATGTAGGTAATCTGTTTTTAATATTTAAGTCCAAAATAATTGGGAAGGACGTTGCATTGTTATCTCAACAATGCCTCATATATTTTATAGCTTGTTTATTCCGTGTTCTATAAAAACAACAAAAAAAGATATTTGAATGAATCCATAGATTTGTTTGAGCATTGAATAGAGTTAATTTTGTTGTATGCGGTTTGGGTCTAAATTAATAACATGCTACATCTGTAAGTGTTCCCCGTTCTCTCTATTCCCCTTCATTTCCAAAATGAAATATATTAGACCGCCTACACTTTGAAAGTTTACCAAAAGGAAAAGGAAATGCCTAGAATTCACATCTACCCAAACTACTGTTGTTTTGACTGTTTCAGGTTCTAATTTACACCTGCAACGGGAACAAACAACCGTCTGCTGCTAGCCCGCTGTGTTATTCGTAGTCGCGATACCGTGACTGCTCATTGCCCATGCATAAACAAACAATTTAGTGACCACATTGTTCCCAAATGTATTTGCTGTAGTGGCCTTGAAATTCGTCTAGACAGCGTGGCCCATGCGCTGACTCCACGGTTTTGATTGATCTGTGGCCAACCACGCGCTTTGCTATTAATTCAACGTTGTAGACACTGCATATTGATTTACCTATGTCCGTCGATTTTATTTTTACTTTCTTCCTTCGTGACGCACCAAATTAAAATAACTAAATCCTGTGTCCTTGCAAGGTACTAACGTAAACTCGACCCTTGTACGCCAACTCGCAAACTCTCGGATACCGCGTCCGCCTACTCTTCCAAACTTTTCTGTTAACTTTAGAATTGACATTTTCCCCATAAAAGTTTATCTAAACGGTAGTCTGTAATATAAATAAGTTTATTTTCGAATATTTACAAACAAACCCGTTTTCATTAAGTTTTAAGAGTAAATTTTGATGCAAGGAATGTAGAGAAACACTGAAACACATGATCTACGGATTTAAGATTTAAGCCACATTAAAGTTAAGACTGGTTTCACATACGAACGCACCAAGCATTTACAAGATATTTCCTGTATTTTATTTTGGTAACAAATATTTTCGCAATTAATGTGAAAAAAGTACAAAAAAGTGAGAAAAATTTGAAAAAGATTGCAAAGGATAGAGAAAGAGGGATTCCTTTGCCCTGTGTTATGGATGTGTGATGTGTGGGCAGTGGGCTAATAATAATGTGATTAGAGTTAATGTATTATTGTAAAAATTTTTGATATAATATGGTTCTAACTTGTATTAGTTTCTCTTAAGTATTTTAAACATTTAAAGAAATTAGCAGTGCATCACAGGACTGATGCTGTAAGAAGTATAACCGATCAAAAATTGTGAATATCAACGAAATCCTTTTGGAATTCTGAACTGGAAACTGATATTTGAGCACATCTGATTTTTTTAAAATCAAAGTAGCCACGCCAGTGGACGAAAACATTTATATCTTATCCATTTTTAATACACCAAAACGACCATAAGAAAATTATTCAGAAGAGTTTTTCCGAAACGTTAGGTTGCCCTTATGATTAGCTTTAATGTAAGCAACTGGTGGCGAAATATGTATCTATACAGGCCCGCGCCGCCATGGGTGCGAAGGCGTGCACCGCACACAGGCGGCCACACCAAAGGCGGCAAAACGGCACAGCCGATAAAGCGACAGACCGACAGACGACATAAACAAAAAGCACGAATAAACAAAAGCATGAATTGGCACGTGGCTAGAATTAGAGCGGCCGCGGTAAAAAACAAAAACAAACGGGTATTGTGCTAAACTGCTAACTTTAATTATTTTATTTTCTATCCACTTCTTTGCTCTTTTTTGGAAACCGACAAAGGAAAAAAAATGTTATAAATATGACTACTCTGGAGAAATGCCCCTATTACACATTTCTATTAATAACCACATTTTTTTCTTCAATAGTTGTAAAGCTACTAAACATAAAATTTATTTTAAATTTTACGGAACACTGGAATCGTTTTAATTGAATGCAAATAATTTTTACAATTGTCATCTGTTATGTGTTTGGTTTTTCTCAATAAAAAAAGTTTAGGTGGTTCATAAACATCTAACAGTTCACTTACATTTACATAAAGGGTGATCCAAAAGTATTGTCATTAATTTTAAGGGTAGGTAGAGCATATCAAATAGAACAACTCTTCTCAATAAAGCATGTGTCGCAAGTAAGCGGTAAACTAGGAAAAAAATTAAAAATATCAACACAAAAATTATTTGGTGGTTACTGGAATTTAAATTTATCAAACGCCCTTGTTGTTGATACTGATACAGACCAGCTGTATATGTAAGTAGGTTAATATCAGTTCATTGTTAGCTTTCAGAGTGCATTCATCGAACGTTTTAATGGAAGGTTAACCTTTTAACAACTGAATGAATTGATGTTATTGTACTTAATTTTGTTTTGTTTGTGTTGTGTATATTTGTGTTTGTATAGGAGTTATGCCTGTCTCAAGCCTGAAAAAATGCGAAAATAAAGTGAAACCTGTAAATTACATAATTGTCTGATGTTCCATTTATTTTTGCAAGGTCAAATTTCTATTGCAGGTGTTTAAATGCATATTAGCCAGCGGTTCTCAAAAGTGTATAACAAAATTTAAAATAAACAAAAATCGCAATAAGCTTTAAATTTTTGCTGTAATGTTCTTCTATTAAGGTCAGCATATACCCATTTAATTTAATGGCAATACTTTTAAATCACCCTGTATATAAGGAAACCTATTTTACCGTCTTTAACTATAAAACAGTTAAACAAGGTAAATAGGTAAACCTTTTAATTTATAATTAGCTATCTGTAAGGGCGCAAAATTTATTTTTGCACACGGGCGGCGAACTGGCTTGGCGCGGCCCTGTATCTATATAAAACTGAAAGATGTAGTAAATTAAGTTTCATTACGAAATAAAAAAAGGGCAAATTGAGTTCGGAAAATTCATTCATCTACACAAGCTTAGTTAAAAATAGCTGTGTAGGTAGGAGGATGAGTTTATTTATTCTTAAAGTTTATGAAGTAGATGTTCAGGTAAAAATTCGAAAACATTTAATACCATTGCAGATGTTAATACTAATACATCAGTATAGTTCAGGTTGATATCGTATGTACTTAGTTAAGTATAAAGTTCACTTGCATAAAAGATACTCCTAACAAATTACATACAAGATTATTCAAATTTATGCCGTATATTTCGTAATATTGAAGATTTTTAATTCGTTAGAAGTTGTAATTATAAACTTTTTTTTCTTAAACATAGGTATGTATACTAGGGTGTCCCTTAATTATAGTTAACAAATTTTTTGACCGGGTCACCCCCCAAATCGATTCTAAAAAAATAAAAAATAATTTTATGCTTTACCAGACCTCTTAATTCCAACGTTAAGGGGTGCCCCAAGGAGCCTGCTTTTTCCCATTTAAATAACATAGGTTTTCAGCACACTTCTGGTTCTTATTTTTTTTACAAAAAGTATGTGTGCTTGAAAAATCCGGCGAGTGCTGCGATTCATTGCTCACTGATGCCCCTTTCATAGAAAAATTATGGGAGGCAGATGTCATATCTTAAGCAAATAAATGGGGGGTGAAAAAAGGGACAATTTTAAAATATTGACCTTTTCTCAGTTGCAATGATTTGTTAAGATATGACACCTGGCTCCCATGATTTTTTCCGTGAAAGGGGCATGAGTGAGCAATGAACCGCAGCACTAGCCGGATTTTTTCAGGCACACATACTTTTGTAAAAAAATAAAAACCAGAAGTGTACTGAAAACCTATGTTATTTAAATGGGAAAATTCAGGCTCCTTGGGGCACCGCTTAACGATGGAATTTAGAGGTCTGGTAAATCTTAAAATTCCTTTTTATTTTTTTAGAATCGATTTGAGGGGTGACCCGGTTAAAATTTTTTTCAACCATACTTAAGGGCCACCCTAATGTATACAATGTGTCCACGGATAGGTGATACAAGAGGAAAAACTTTTTTATTATTGATTTCTCAGAAAATGTTATTCTTGATAATAATTTTTGCTGTGTTTAATAGTCTTATTTCTCATGTTACTTTTCCTGCAGGTAATCATTTAAAATTTAAATTCACAATTTTCCGCAGTTTTGGACTTTGAAAAAATTTCAGAAATTTTTATAATCAGATCAAGCAGACACTACAACAACTTTTGAATAATTTTGATATTTGTGTTTCCTTTGTTCTTGAAACTTTCAATTTAAAATAAAGTTTTCGAAATAAGATATTCTAATTTTTGTGTTTTTGAAGCGTCTACGAGCACAACAAAAGCCTTAAACTAACAAAAATCAATTCTGTCTGAACAACTTCAAATTTTGCATACAAGCGTCATTTTGTGTTCTGAACAACTTTACTAGAGTAAAGTATTGTATTGTATTGTATTAGCATACAATTTTGCGATATTTATTAAAATACTAAGACTTTACCTAAACCTCACCTTCGTTTTAACAGTGCTAACACAGATGCCTTGATTTAAAAAAATCGAAAGTCTGCTTAAATTGAATTTAAGAGCAAGCAGGGATAGACTGCCAAACAGCGTATTGATATCTAAAAATTTTTGGTCATTTATATCTCTTGTATCACCTATCCGTGGACACATTGTATACAGGGTGTAAACGAAATCAGGAACACCCCCCTTTTTTTCCACAAGTTTTAAGTTAATGAAATGAAATTTTGGGATGTTAAATTATTGGTAAAAACGCATTATACGCTGTATAAATCACTGAACTAGCGCTTCCGGTTTAACCGGAAGTGACATCAACTTCAGATTTTTAAATAGCACCCTGTATATTTTTTAACAGATTCTTGTACTATTCGAAATTCTCTTTTCAATGGTTTTTTCAAATTTAAAATTGGTAAATAAATGGCGTAGAAAATTGCAATTGTTTCTCTGCAGGGAGATGGCCATGAAATCAATGTTCAAGTTAGCAATATTAAACAAGTGGGCATTCAAAATTATTGTAAACATGTTTTAGTACAATTGTGATAAAAAATCGAAAGTAGTTTAAACCAATAGTCCCAATATTTTTAAATTTTAATGAAAAATTCTAAAAAAAAAACTTTCGTATGAAATAGCTGGCCATAACTCCATTTTTTTAAATGGGACCTACCAATATTTTTTGTTTTTTCTTAAAGAGTTTTTAATTTACAATAATTTTGAATGCCCACTTGTTAAATATTGCTAACTTGAACATTGATTTCATGGCCATCTCCCTGCAGAGAAACAATTGCAATTTTCTACGCCATTTATTTACCAATTTTAAATTTGAAAGAAACCATTGAAAAGAGAATTTCGAATAGTACAACAATCTGTTCAAAAATATACAGGGTGTTTTTTAAAAATTTGAAGTTGATGTCACTTCCGGTTAAACCGGAAGCGTTAGTTCAGTGATTTATACATCGTATAATGCGTTTTTACCAATAATTCAACATCCCAAAATTTCATTTCATTAACTTAAAACTTGTAGAAAAGAAGGGGGGTGTTCCTGGTTTCGTTTACACCCTGTATAATATTAATATGTGTAATTAATGTAAGACATATTTTTGAAATGTCCGGTATTTTTAAAGACCTCGTTAATGAGTCAGCAATAATCCATTTAAAAAATAATCATTGGGTTGCCAGTATATTTTTTTTATTCACCTTAAATACTCAAATAGATGCCATTACATATGTATCTTATCGGTGAATACAAAAATTGCATTGTATAGTTTGCCATTTCTATTGTATTTAAGAACACTGTCTTATACAGTAATGAATGATAACGAACACTAAAAATGCTGTTAACGCAATATAATTTTTAACAGATAATAATATAAGATATTGTAGATAAGCCTTCAAGGTTCATATGTCACAGAATACAATCAACACTGTTCGTGAAATACCAAATAATCAAATTTTGTTTGCAGGTGTCCATGATGACGGACTCCGGGGCGGCGAGTGATGTCACCGCCAGTGGAGTCACACATATCAAAAAGGAAATGGAGAGCGGCTTTCCTGAATGTTCCCCATCAAATAGTGAAATGTACTCTCCAACCACCACGGTCATGCATGATGTCGGGGTATGTTCTTATCTCTACCTAAACATTTCCAGCATTTATTTCACTTACCTTTAAATGTTTCTTCAGATGGATTTTAGTGCAGACGCAGGAACCCAATACGAATCTAAAATACGATCTCCTAGCAGTCCAGAAAGACAGTATTGTTCATCAACTACGCAACCTCATACAGACTCAGGGATGGGTTCCATGGAAGTAAGTGACCATTAATCACATTTATTTACGAGGTCTTGAATAATTCCAGAATTGTAAATTTCAGTTTTATATATTTTTTTTCCATTAAAATCAAAGATCTAGAGCGTCTAGACTATCACATTTGAATAAACGTACGATGTTATGTAAATCTATAGAATAAGTTAAACTTCATTAAAATGATTAACATAATTTTTATCCTTTAAATCTTCATGTTAAAATTGCTTATAAAAGCATTGTTGCCTGTTATGCAATAAATACCAATGCTACGGTAATTCATCAGTTTCTACAAGCGTGAATTTAAAATGATGAGTAAACTGCTAAAAATATCCCAGTTAATTATCGAAATGTTATGTGTTGAGCTAAGCTAACCAAAGAAATATTTTTAGCGTTTTTTGCGTAATCTAAGATGATTTAAATAAAGAAATATTCATAATAAAAATTATTTCATATAGTTTTTACCAAAAGAGAAAGAAAGAAATTGTAGGAATAAGTAAACCATACGGATAGTTCAGGAAATTCGGAGCCTGGCGGAATTCGTAAAAAAATATAATTGAAACTGAAAGTCTGTATTGAAAGATTGAAATAATTTGTGGTTGATGTTAGTAATGTCTTTGATGATTTCGGTATTTTACATTCGTCAACTATACATATTTAAGTGACATTTTGTTTACATAGGGTTCGTCAAAAAATACTGGGCATTTTGTAAGTTCAATGAAAATTAAACCAATCAAACTACAAATGCGGCGTCATTTTTAAGTAAAAGAAGGGGCTTGCGATCGTTATTGGTATACATATTTAGCCATTAAAGTGGGAGAACAAACGTGGAAATTTTGCGAGAACGTTTTACGAACAGATTCTTCTTCATCAGCCTCCTCCATTTCCATCCATGTACATCTGTCTGCCGCTTTTCTCATCCAGTCATAACCACAAACTTTGTTGATGTCATCTGCCCAACGTAATAATCGTCTTCCTCTAGTTCTTGTCCATGGTCTCCATTATTGTATATGTTGGTTCCATCTGTTATCGGTGTATCTGGCATTGTGCACTGCCCATTTCCACTTTAGTTGGCTTATATGTGTTATTACTTATTACATCTTATATTTTTGTACGCTGGTGAATTTCTTCGTTGTTTCAACGACAAATGCAACATCGCTTGTTCCATTGCCCTTTGGGCTTTCGCGAGTGTCTATATTTCGTTTTGTAAAAGTCCAAACTTGTGCTCTGTAAGTTAGAACTGCCGGGAAGTATATACCGTTCAAACACTTGGGGTCTCAAATGTAGCGGAATTTTTTTGTTTTTCGAGATGTAACCTAAACTTCCGAACAGGTTAATTTTACTATTAAATCGTACCCTAGCATTGTCGCCCTGTTCTGCTGATATTTCTGTGCCCGATTTTTGCTGTTGGGAGTTTTAAAATATCGTGTATATGAATAAAGCGACTCTTCAGAAAACTTGAGGAGGATCACAGAAGATAAAATTCACCATATCCGCCAAGAGGTATTGCGCACTATGTTTGCAAATCTCATCTCCCATTTGGAAGAGAGTATTGCTGACAATGGGAGACACTTAAGACATACTGGTTTTAGACATTAAATTTCCCACCTGTTAGATCTACGATTATATACTCATAATTCGTCTCAGTTAAATAATTAAAATTGTCACATAATTTGCTAAATGGCATTTACAGATCGCAAATAAAGTAAGATATTTAAAAAAAATAATGAAAAGTTACAATCACTGAAATTGTGAAAGACTTAACTAACACAACTGCAAGTCGACCCAAATTATAAATTCTTTGAATTTCTGGATAAGTTTTACATCTACAACGATATAATCAATCATAACTAATGCCTTTAAGCAGAACAATAATCTGTTTAATAATTATTTTCCACTATTGATTTGGCAAAATGCATATTTGATCATTTTTTGAAAGAGCTAGGTTGACTTTACCACTTGTTTAATGATTATAATTATAGCAGGAACTAAGTATGATTGTACCTTACTATGTACTTTGGAAACCAAATGTGGGTGACTGTTAGTTTTGTTTGTAATAAATAAATCTCTTGATAGCCTATGCATCCCCCAAAAGAGCAAAGGCCTCCCCCTGTTTTCTCCAGTTGCTTCCAATCTCCAGTTCGATTCGGCATACTGCTCTATTTCATCCACCCATTGAATTTCTGGTGGGCCTCTTCTTTTTTGACCATTCCATGGTGTCCAAAAAGTGGTTATTTGAGCCCATTCTTGATACATGGCCTGCCCAATTTCACTTCAGTTGCTTACATGTCTCTATAACGTCATCGACTCCATTTTTCCTTCAAATTTCCTTTAACCTTATTTTATCTGTTTCCATTTTTGCTTGGGTCACTTTCAGTTTCTTCTATGATCTTTTGTTCAGACTCAAAGTCTCAGCTCCGTGGGTCAAAGTTAGTAACAAACATGAATTGAAAACTTTTCTCTTTACATTTTTTATTGTCTTGCTCTTCAAAATCTTCTTAAGACTCCAGTACGTTTTCCAGGGTAAACTAATTCTTCTTTGAATCTCTTTCTCCATTTTTTTCCATTGATTTGTCCTCTTGTACGTATACCACTTGTTTTCTCTCAACCTGCAAGTCCAGCTTTCTTCTGTTCGTTAATAATGTAGTTTTTTCGAAATTTATTTTGAGTCAAACTGTTGCAGTTTTCGAGGACAGATCTTCTAACATCCTCTGCAAGGCTGTTCCACTCTCTGCAAACAATACTACGTCATCCGCAAAAGGGAGTCAATTTTTTATCTGTTATTTGTATTCCGTGACTTTTCAGCTCCAATTTTCCGAAGACTTCTTCTAACACACAACTGAACTGGCTTGGTGATAGTAGGTCCCCCCTGTTTTACTCCTTTCTCTATCTCGAAATAGTCTCCGTCATCATATTTGCTTTATTTCCATTATAAATCTCTTTAATAATTCTAACATATTTTTGATTGGCTCCTTGGTTTAATAGAGCTTTAGTTGTACATGTATGTTCTAAACTATCGAAAGCTTTTTCGAAATCAACTAGTGCTATATGAATTGTTTTGTTGTTTCTTTCTATTATCTGCTTAACTGTGTGTAGGTAGGTAGGTAGGTGGTCCAATAAATAAATCTAATGACAGTTAATCTCAAATTATCATGTCAAAAGTTAATTAAATTTTCATTAGCGGTTTATATCGGTAGTAGAAAATATATTGTATGTAACATGAGAGTTAAATAATTTACTTTGTCAAGCATAGCGAGGGCCTATAATTTGGTTACTTTACTTCCCTTGCTATGTAAATAACTGTTAAACTACATAAAGTAAAAAGTCAGATACAACATTTAAAAATACAACATTCAACTTTCCATATTATTATTACCACATTACCAACCAGTTCATGATACCTAGAAATGCATATAGATAATTATATAAATTCATGAAAAAAGTGTTAGGTTGGTTCTGACTGACTGGAGTTGATAAGATTTTTAATGCACATGGACATTCGAGTTTTCGAAAGATAAGAACATGTTTAAAGAAGTATTATAAACAACATATAAATATGATAACTGTTTGGCTTTCCAACCTGATAGGTTAAGTTAGATTAAGTTTAAAATACCATTGACCAAAGTAACCGAAGTTGATGGTTTCGATAACAAATTAAAATGTGAGTTATTTTTTATTGATTGATGATAGCTTCTTTTTAGCAATAACAAATTTTCAATTTCCGCAGCTGTTGTTTGAGATAACTCCAGATTGCAATTGCATCTGCATTTTATCCCTCATAAAGTTTAAACAACATGAGGAGAGTCGAAGTCCTGATTTTTGCAAATTCTTAGTTTGTTAATGTTGGTTGTTGATTTTAACTCCAGGTTCAATGAAATACATGCTCTTGTCCAAAGCTCAAATCATTGTTAAATGCATTTTTAAATTTTTATGCTAAGTCCTTTTGAATCCATGCATTTTAAAGTGATGACTAAAGACCCGATATATATAACGTGTGTTCACAAACAGTCGTCATCCCAGTTGCCTTTAAAAACAAAATTTTATATCTTTGATTAATTCGTGCAACACAATGAAGCTTGGAAAACGTCAACTAGTTTTATGAAACGTCATTGAGTACTGTCATAGCGCGTTTAGGTTTGTTCAGTTTTGAAATCATGTTTACGCCGCAACAGAAAGCATTTATGCTCTAAAGTTATTTTCGCAATGGAGTACTGGAAAATGGAGAATGGCAATACTCGATCGAAGCTTCTAAAAATGAATTCAGATTGAGGTTTCCAAATGTAGTGTTTAACCACAATCAGTTTAGGAAGCAGTTGAGCAGATCACTTGCAAATTTTCGGGAAACTGCTTCAACTGATAAACAACGGGGAGGTGGAAGACCTAGACTTCGCACAGAACATGTTGTCAATATGGTTAGAAACGCGATCGAAGAGCGACCTACATCTTCAGTTCGAAGGCTTTCCCAAGAACTAGACATTCGTACAACAACTTTGTACAATGTTTTAAAAAAGGATATTCACTCGCATCCATACAAATTACAAATGTACCAGGAGCTGTTAGGTCCAGATTATGTGAAAAGAGTTCAGTACTGCAAGTGGTTTAATGAAAATTTGAACAACAATGATGTACTCGATAAGACATTTTTTTCAGACGAGGCCTGGGTGCACTTGAATGGTTACATTAATGCACAAAATATGCGTATGTGGGGAACCGAAAACCCTCATTACTTTAGAGAAGCAACGATGCATCCTGTTAAAATAGGGTTGTGGTTAGCAGTAAGTTGTAGAAGAATAATAGGCCCAATATTTTTTGAAGAGACTATAAATGCTGAAAACTATCGGAACATAATGCTGGAACCGTTTATAAATCAACTCCACGATGACGAGTTGCAAACCGGATATTTTCAACAGGATTCTGCGCGTCGGCACGTTGCACATGTTACTTTAAATTATTTACCACCACGTTCTTGCGACCTTACGCCTTTGGATTATTTCGTGTTTCCGTACATTAAAAATAATGTGTTTAGAAACCCAGTACACACATTGGGGGATTTGAAAAACAGCATTCAACACCAGTGCGACCAAATAACACCAGATATTATGCTAATAAATGTATTTGAAAGCATGAAGCGAAGAGTTAATTTGTGTATTCAAGAAAATGGTCACCATTTCCAACAGTTATTGTAATCTCAGTTCAGTTTGGTTTACTTTTGACACATTGTTTGACAGTTAATAAAACTTGCTGTTGTAAATAATGATGTTTGCATTTTTGCTCAATTTTAATAGACATACGTTTCTGAAGTCAAAACCTACTGGGATGACGACTGTTTATGAACACCCGTTATATAATCAGCACTGCAGGCCTATTGGCCTATGGCTTGTATCTTGATTTTCCATAATTTTCTGTTCTTGGTCATTGTTTCCCATTCCGGCATTAGCTCGTACTCTTGCAGGTCTTCTTGTACACTATCCCACCATGTTTTCCTTGGTCTGCCTTTTCTGTTTCTTCCATTTATTTTCATACTGAAAATCTTCTTCGTTAGGTCATTATCCTTTTGTCTACTTAGGTGACCCAGCCATCTTAACCTGTTTTGTTGTACTACTATTCTAATGCTCTTCTCCTGGTATATCTCTGCTAGTTCCCCGTTCGTTCTCCTTCTCCATTCCCCGTTTTCTTTTATGCCGCCGAAAATTTTTCTTAGTACCTTTCTTTCTCTCCCATATTTCTAAATTCTTCCCGATTTCATCCGTTAGCACCCACGTTTCACTCGCGAAAGTCACTATTGGTCTTATCACTGATCTGTATATTCTCACTTTCAATTGCCTTGATACGTTTTTATCACTTAGTATATTTTTTAACGCTCCTACCCCCGCTGTTATCACTTCTATAGCGCCCAGGTATACTATTTGATTTGTTATGCTCAAAACATACTGTTTGCTTGTGTCTTGAGTTTTCACTGTTAGGTTTTGAGTTTCGTCCTGTTTTCTGTTCCCTAGAATCATGTATTTTGATTTCTCTGTATTTATCTCTAAACCTACTTTTAGCGTTTGTTGTTCTATCTTTTTGAAATTTGTTTTAAGTTCCTCTTTTGTTTTTGCCAGTATAATCACATCATCGGCATAAGCTAAACATTGTACTGAGTCCTTAAGTATATTCTTCTCTAATTTTATTCCACTTTTCCTTAGCACATTTTCCAGAACTATATTGAACAGCGTTGTAGATAACGGGTCACCTTGCTTTAAACCTAAATTACTTTCCACGGTTCTAGATTCACAATCCCTGAAATCTGATCTTAAACTTTGTATTTTGTAGAGTCATCATTAAAAAATGATGACTGCTTTATTATTTATGAATAGATAATAGGCATGAGTGATAATCTTTTCATAATAAATGTATAGGCGATAACTTATTGACGATAATCACTACTTACCCTGCAACTTGATGATGTAATTCTCATTTATTTTCTGATCAATAAATCATTTTGTTTTATGTATGTACAATACTCAAATGGTTTATAATTGCTTTGTTAAATGAATAGTTACGTGTTTTATATTTCATGTAATCTGTTTTTAAAATCATTATTAATAAATAATAATTGTAAAATTTCATATTACAGAATGGAATGAAGGAAGAAGATTCACCAAGAAGGCTATGTCTTGTGTGCGGAGATGTCGCTTCAGGATTTCACTATGGTGTTGCATCATGTGAAGCTTGTAAAGCATTTTTTAAGAGAACCATCCAAGGTAAGTTTTACATATTGTTCTGTGAATGTTGCTTTATAACTTCTGTTGAAATTCTTTTTATAATTTAAAAAGCCTTCATTTTCGACTGTAAACGTAGTTTACTATTTATCAGTTGCTATTGACAGCAGTTCTTGTAGTGTTTTGTATGTTTTTACCATATATGTTTGTCCTTTCCATAATGAAAATCAATTTGTCATATGAGAGTTCCGTATGCGAAATAACAACCGGTGTTAATCTTATAATAATTATTACCATCAATTTGTTTTTGTAGGTAATATCGAATACACATGTCCTGCAAATGGTGAATGTGAAATAAACAAACGAAGGCGAAAAGCTTGTCAAGCATGTCGGTTTAGAAAATGTTTAAGATCAGGAATGTTAAAAGAAGGCGTTCGACTAGATAGAGTGCGTGGAGGAAGACAAAAATATAGAAGAAATCCTGACATGCCCTATCAAATTCAAGTTATATCCGCACAAAGGCCGTCTGTATCATTAGAAGGTATTTATTGTATAAAATATGTAATACAATGGAATTCATTTATGTATAATTGTAGATATAAAAATGCTGGAAGTATTATCACAGTGTGAACCCGATATTTTAGATATAAATACAACTCTAGAAAATGTAAAGCATAGATCACTTTCAATCTTGAGTGATTTGTATGATAGAGAACTGGTAGGAATTATAGGCTGGGCCAAACAAATTCCAGGGTTTACAGATCTATCACTTAATGATCAGATGCGTTTATTACAAAGTACATGGGCGGAAATTCTCACGTTGACATTAGCACACAGAAGTTTGCAGTTATTAGGTTTGGGTAGACTTAAATTTGCATCTGATTTCACATTGGATGAAAAACAATCCAGGGATTGTGGTGCATCGGAATTGTACCTAACTGTAAGTTTAACAAATATACTATTATTCATATTTTTATTCAACTATCTAAAGCAATATTCATTTGTTTGTAGTGTTGCCATGTAGTTGAAAGGTTAGATAATATTTCTATATTAAAAGAAGAATACTACCTCCTAAAAGCACTAGTTTTGGCTAACTCGGATGTTCGATTAGACGAGTATCACTCATTGAAAAAGTTCAGGGACTCTATTTTAGTTGCTTTGTCAGACACAGTCTCTATATTAAGGTGGGTACTAATTTTGAAAAAAGGTTGCTTAGTAAAACACGTATATTAATGATTGTTTTTTATAGGCCAGTGGGTGCCTTTAATCATGTACAACAATTATTGCTTTGCATGCCAGCATTACGGCAAGCAGACCATGTGATACGAAGGTTTTGGTCTGATGTCCACCAACAAGATCTTGTACCGATGAATAAATTGTTCTTAGAAATGCTCGAGGCATATTGTAGGTAGCCTCAGGTGATTGGTGATTAATTCATTATGTAATAAATATCCAACATGCCCTTGATGAAGATATTTTTGTAATTTCTCCGTGTTAAGAGCATGTTTCTATAAAACAATTACAAACTCATCCGTCATGTAGATTTAAGATATAATTAGGTTTCCAGTGATAGTTAATTGTAGGATCCCTTGTTTTAGAACTGTGGCTAGGATTTTATTGTATATACGCTAATTTTAGGATCAAGAATTTTTTTTTCATCATCAGCAGTCGCTTAATTGCATATTTTATTTTGTGCATTTTTAATTTTTATGTATACCTCATCAGTTCATAAATTGATAATTTTTTCCAGTACCTTGTATATGCCTGTTTCTTGTTTATTACATTTTTATAAAAACTAACAAGTCAATGTGATTACAACCATTTATACATTAGCTTATTAATAAATTTATTTACATGTTACGGACTACTAACAACAGAATCTGTTATATTGATTTGTACATGACCAACATTTTATTTTACATGGTGGACATATTTGCATCATATAAGCACAGAATTATGCCATAGAAATGACATAACTTAATGTTTTGGGGAACTGTGGCTTATTTTTCAATAAATGTTAATAGAATCTATAAGCATCTGGTATTATTACATTGTTTTAGGCAGATTTCATACCAAAGCAATGGGCAATATGCAACTGGCAACTGTATACAAGCAACAAGCGACATTGTGTTGCTCTTACGTTGTCATTGAAACAATTTATTTTAAATTAAATTTTAAGGATTCCCTCCTTTGGGGAAATATATTTTTAACGAAATAATGTAAATTCCATATTTTAGAAAAATATCACCTCTGCAGGGATTCGAACCACTGACAGTGGCGCGTATAGCCGAAGGTCAGTGGTTCGAATCCCTGCGGAGGTGATATCTTTCTAAAATATGGAATTTACATTATTTCGTTAAAAATTTATTTTAGTTTAATTTGTTAAAAGTGTCGGTTGTGAACAATTTGGTGATAGCATATCACATGTTACGTAAACGATTAAGGCCTCTTCCACATATATTTGCGTTCAATTTTTTTCCCAGGTATTCTTGCTTCTTTGGCGACTAATTTCCAAGCTTTTTTACTTTCATTACGTTTGAAATATTCAGGTGTAATATAATTATTGTATAAGCAAGGGTGTTTTTTAATTACAGCAATACCTCGCATAGTCCGGCTTCGATCAGTCCGGAATCACTATAATCCGGTTTGAAAATTTCAAAACAAACTAAATTTTAATTGAGCAAAATAAAAATAAATTCTAGAAAATTACTACACAAAATTATACAAGCCGTATCGCCCTATTTTTCAGGCAATTTTTTATCGCCCAAAATGAATCACACGAAAGTAAAGGAGTGTGTGCGCATGGACGATTATAAAATCGTCTGGACCTATTGCCCTACAAAATAGAATTAATATATTTTAAATGCACCAGCGCGCACAGACGATTAGTAATCGCTTATATGAAAATTAAACAACGGTATTTTCGTTGATTCAGTTTGAAAACCTTGCAAATATGTCCTTTGATACAGAATTATTTATTTCTGAAATGGAAAAACGGCTGGGATTATATAATATTAAAATACCAGATAAAATTGTGAAGAAAAGGTTGTGAACAGAGTTATGTGAAATTTTTATTCAAAACTGGACTGATTTGGAAGCAAAGGAAAAAAAAATAAAAGGTAAGAGTAATTTTATTTATTTAATTTAATATAATTTAACGATTACAATTCTTCAACATGTTGTTCTTGTAATAAGCAAATTTTAAAAGAAACTAACTCTATCAGCTTGCATATACAGTCATGGACAAAGTGTATAATATTAAGTGAGCCGATTGTGTATGCTTCGTGTGTTAGCAATTGCAGAACAGTTTGGTCCGCACACGATGGGTGCGGGGTAGTAATATCCCCGGTGTGCGGGGAGAACCTAGGGCTAGATTTTGTTCCGCTGCAAGTTATTATATACGGCGCACACTAATTTTTGAACTATTTATTCTTATTTATTGTGATAATTTGCCTTCAAAATAATGGGAAGAACATGTTGTGTTCCCAATTGCAGGTCAGGTTACAAAAGTAATCCTGAAAAAACCTTCTTTTTTAAAGTCCCTTCTTCTCCAAGCAAATTATTAGAATGGCAGCGAGCAATTCCTAGGGAAGACAGAGAATTACCAATTAGATGGATTAATCAGTGATCATGATTGGCAAACGACTGACATCGAACTAGAAATTGATTCTTTCAATAAAGATGATAATCATTGTAATGAAGTGATTGACTGCGTAATTTACTACGTTGTTGGATGTGCATGTAAATCATTATCCAAAAACGTTAATTGTGTAGTTTGCGGCTTTAAGGAGGTAGCAAAAATAGTTGTGATTCGATTCCGCAAGCTGCCCTTACAATTAGTAAAACAAGAGGTGCTTTGAGACATCCCAATATTAACTTGTACAATTTACTTAAAAAGGTCGAATTCCATTTGACCAAACACTTTAATAATATAAATTCCTACGAAGAGACTTTGACAGACTTCCTATTAATTGAACGTTCTATATCATTTCCATGCAATTTACATAAAACGGAGATTGTAGCATATTTTATTCACTATACATTCTTCTTAGAATGAGACAGTTTTCCGAGCAGAAAGATTTAATAGCTCTGAAACAGTCGCGAGAAATGAAAAAAAATCGAAATAAACTTTTTTTTTGTTCTCAGCAATACCTACGTACTTACCTAATTTGTTTTAATTTGATAAAAACTGTTCTTCAATGTTAAACTAATAAATTTCTTTTTATAAATAAGTGTATATCTTTTGTAGTGTATAATAAGTAAATACATATCGCATATAATACCTTGCAATGTTTAGAATTATGTGTAGAAATTTATTGATTTGTATGTAGACTTTTGTGAGATTTTGCAAGTGTATTATTTACAATTTCTATTTTTGTTTATCAGCTAGTTGTATAAAATAGCTTATATTACAGTATTATTAATTGCATAATAGGTATAACAATTTCATTACAGTTATTAATATTTTTTTAAATACTTTTTAAGAGTGATTTATAGTGGTGTATGTAGACTTTCGTGAGTAACGATACGTTTAATAGTATTGTGTTTTATTTATTCATATGTAAACAACACTGATTAAAAAATCAGCAAAAAATTACAGCGATTTAAGTTCAATAATAAACTCCAATAATAATCTTTTTATTTCTATAGCTGCCCGAACTGCGTTAGCCCTAGGTTGTCCCCTCGAGGGGAAGGGACTATATTGGGCTGCAGTTTGCTGCCGCTGTCGGCTCACTTAATATTATACACTTTGGTCATGGACAAAAATATTGCATATTTTTATATTGTTGATTTCTTCTTCTGTTTGAGAAGTAATGTGGATCCAACTGTGCTGTATTGTTGTTTTTAAGCTTAAATTAATGTATCTGTCAAAGAAATTGCAAGTACGTCTTGGTATGTAAAATCCACAATTCAATTTATTGAACAAGGAACTTTAGAAGAATAATAACTAATAACACATGATTAATAACTGAACATTTTCAAAAATAACGTGTCTGTACTGAAACAAATGAATTTAAGCAACACGTGTTTCCTCCTCGAGCTTGAATAACTGCCCTCATTCTTCTGGGTAAGCTAGAAAGAAGGTTTTGGATTCTTTCTTGGGGAATCGATTCCCATTCTTTTGCAGCAATTCTGAGTTCATTTATGGTCATAGGAGCCTGATTTCTGTGCCGAATCCTTCTTTTCAGCATGTCCCATATGTGCTCAATCGGGACTGTATGGAGGCCATTCTAATGTTTTGATATTAACCTCGTTGAGATGCTGTGTTACTGCAGCTGCTGCATGGGGGCAAGCATTATCGTGCATTAGTACATATCTCTCCAACATAGGGCACAACATGCTCTTGTAAGATGTCTTTAATGTATCGTTCAGCCGTCATTCCTCCGTTAACCTCCACAAGCTCTGTACGTGCCTCCCAACTAATACCACCCCAAAACATTATTCCGCTACCTTCAAAGCTCACATTATTAACCAGATTGCAGCTGTAATAACGTTCTCCGGCTCTTCTATACACCTTATTTCGTCCATCCGGCTTCCAAAGTTGAATCCTTGTTTCATCAATAAAAAGCAGCAACTAAAACCAGAAGCACTCGAATGGTAAACATGGAGTGGCTATTATCCATATGGATCGAATACTTAAATCAAAAACGAGTCAAATGGAAATTCAAGCCAAAGCATTAAGTCTTTACAATGACTTGAAGACTATTGATGATATAGAAAACGAAGGTGAGGGAACGAGTAAAAATTTATCAAAAAATAATCTCCCCGTGTTGTGGCGGTCAAATAAGAAAGCATGGGTCACAAAAGCTTTATTTGAAGATTGGTTCACCAACTATTTTTGCCCTACAACAACAGAACATTATTGCAGAGAAAATCTATTAGATTTTAAAATTTTATTGATCTTAGATAATGCCCCAGATCATCCGACTGGTTTCTATGATTTAAATGAAAATGTACAAATAACTTTTCCTCCACCAAATACGACGTCGTTGATCCAACCAATGGATCAGGGTATCATTGCAACATTTAAGGCCTATTATTTGCGCCGCACTTTTTCACAAGCCATAAAAGCTACAGCAGGAGAAAATGCGCCTACTTTAACGGAATTTTGGAAGAGCTACAACATCAGAAACGTTATTGAAAATATAGGCGGAGCATGGCATGAATTAACGGCAAACAATATGAGGGCAGTATGGAAATATATCATACCACATTGTGCAAATGATTTCATTGGTTTTGAAACTGATTTTGCTGAAGTCAGTAATAAGATGGTGGAAATTGGATGGCAACTTGGTTTCAAAGAGATAGATTCCGTCAACGTAACTGAGTGCATCGAATCGAACACTTATAAACTAGATAATGCAATACTTATTATTTATTAACATAGATGAAGAACGGGAGGACAACTTAGACAACAACGACTGTGTTGAAGTGCCTGCACGAGAATCAACAGCTAAAGAAGTATCAAAAATTATTGGAATGGTTGAAACCTTGTCAGAGCATGTTATGGAAGTTGATTCCAATATTGAACATAGCTTTACAATTTGCCGAACAATAAACAATGCAATTCGTTGCTACATAGAAATGTATGCAGAAAAATGTGCAGACATCTTCACATCGATATTGCAATTTTTAGAGAATAAAAAATGAATTACGAAAAACATGCATTTTTTTAAATTATTTCGAATAAAGACATTTGAATTTATTAATCGTAATTTATTTATTGAAAAAATGCTAGAAATTTTTTTTTTTGAAACGATTGTCATTTTTTGTATATGTTTAGTTCCCCGATTAGTCCGGTTTCAAACAGTCCGGGATATTGGCGGAACTGGTTACCCGGACTATGCGAAGTATTGCTGTATTTGCACAATATACAGGGTGTGTATAAATTGGTGAAAGAATTACACATGATGAGATTGGTCATAGCATTCTAGGTTGAACTCTATTCAAGTATTCACGTATCGCGATTCTATCAAGAAGTGTTTTGATGAAATCTTAAATCTCAGACCATATTTTGTCCTTCTGTCTTTTGTTACGAACAATTATTTCTATTAAATTTTTGTCTTTGCCAATGTTCTTAACTCGCGAAATAGATGCGCCTTCAAGAGCGAAATGAAATCACCAACGCATAAAACACTTCAAAATCGCAGTCTCAACATCAGTCTGTCGCGCAGATTTAAACATTTATACGCTTTGCGTTGGCCTGTGAGAAAATGAAGTGATTATTGTTTATTATTGGTAATACGAAAAATATCAATATTAAAGAAATTATAATATTAATTTGTTGTTTTCATTGCATTTATATTTATTTGTTAATCGTAAGTAGTCATAGGTGTACCCTGCATTTGGAACAATTCCTTTAATCATCACATAATATTAAATAATATTAAAATACGATTCGAAATCGGGTATGAATGAAGCTCTCTGCTCTCTATGAAGCTTAATTGTATGATTTTTGTAAACTTTAATTTAGACTTCCTGGCTTGATTTAATTATTATTAAATTCAACGTGCTTAATATTTATTTCAACGTAATTTAAAAGGCGAGTATATTAAAGAACGAAGTTAAATTTTGAAAGTTTTAAATTTAAAAAAACCAGCGGCATCTGTTATTAATAATTAATTACATTAAATAAGAAATTACAGAAATTTACTTATAAGGTTCGTTTGCCCTTAAATTGTGACAGCTGTTTTTGAGGTTATATCAATGCAAGTGAATAAGTTCCAATTATTTCTTATGAAACCGGCGAAGGTGTTAGGTCGATTTACATATACGTGAAGAACATTTTGGCAATTCCTATTAGGATATTAAGATTGCTTTAAAGTGACTAATAAAGAAGTGCATTAACCTAAAAATGTCGTCTGGACGAAAGTGTAAAAACTGTGGAAGTCTTGATATTGAGGTTGATCCAGCTAGAGGAGATGCAGTGTGTACTAATTGTGGTTCTGTACTTGAAGATAACATCATCGTTGCAGAAATTCAATTTGAAGAAAATGCACATGGAGCAAGCAATGCTATCGGACAATTTGTGTCCGCAGATTCCAAAGGAGGCCCTACAAATTTTGGAGCCTGTATGATTTGATTATAACTTAATTTTATTGTTACAAATTAATTAAGTTTTTCTTTTTGTAGCATTTCATGTTGGAATGGGAATCGAATCACGAGAAGTAACATTAAAAAAGGCTCGTAATGGAATCACAAATTTATGCAATCAGCTTAGATTAAATCAACATTGTATTGACACGGCGTGTAACTTTTTTAAAATGGCACTAGCCCGAAATTTAACAAGGGGTCGGCGAAACACGCACATGTATGCTGCTTGTGTTTATATCACTTGTCGTACTGAAGGCACACCTCGTATCCTTTTTAGTTTTATAAGTAAAATTTCTGTATAATTAGGTATTACGAAAATCTACGCTTTATGCCGTATTAGTTCACCAGCAGTTAGTAAATTAACACTTCATTGATAATAGGTTGGAATTCATATTGAGACTGGTTACATTAAGTTGTAATATTTGTAGTATAATTAATCAAGTAAGAGATTACCATTTATCTTAGACTAGGTGGGACAGTCTTGTCTTCATATGCGTAGTCCGTTGGGAAATTTCTCCGAAATTATTTCATATTTTGATGCATTAATAATAATATCGACAGGTGAACTTTGAAAAATTATACTATTACTATGCAATAATCAGGGGTGCACAAACGGTCGATCTCGTAATAGTATATTGTTTCATTAGCATAAAAAAAGGAATAATTTCGGGACAAGTAAGACAGATCGTCGGACGACGCGGAGTCCGGCGAGTCTTACGCGGCCCGAAAACGCATTTTTTGTGCGAATGAAACATACTATTTTTTCTCCAACTACTCATAAATTCGGTAATATGACTTATTATTTAGAATCAAATATTTTTGAGAACTGTCATTGCGGAAATAAACAATCACTATACGGAGAAAATAAACAACAACAACGACGATTGCCGAATGTTGACGAAGCGTGTGTTTTTTATTTAAAATTTACCGTGTAAAACCCTATCTTGCGTCCATTTTTGTACTAATACAAAAATGAATCGAAAAGTATACAGTTGCCATGGTAATTGGTGAACATCCCGAAATGACTTACTTTTTATACAAAATTATTCGACAATATGGCGTTTTATTCGTGTGGTTGGAGAAAAATAATTTATTGCGCACTTACGTTACGAAGTGTCTAAAACATGGGACAACTTTCGACTCACCTATATCGGCTTAGAGCGACTGCACAGCAATAATTTAAAAAAGCATTTCTAGAGACATAAATACCTACCATTTATAAACTTTGTATTTTGTCCCTACCTAGTCGTTCGCTTGCCGCCTAGTACTGTTACGGTAGATCACCGATAGTATAAGTCTGAGCACCCCGGATATAAATCAATAAACAAAAATTATCTTGCTGTTACATCTTAGATACATGAAAACATACCTGAAAACCAGTGGCGGCTTGTGTAAATCTTTTCTAAAGGTTTGTCGTGGTGAGTTTGAAATACAAATCATGTAAATCTGCTTTAGAAAAACATTCACTTTCAACTGTTGTCACAGGAATTGTGCACATTAATAATTTAACAACGGTTTCTGAAAATGTTCCTGAAAGGTTCATATTAACAAACAGTTGCTAAATTGTTTTGCCAGTGATGCATGAATAGGGAAAGTACACTTAATAATTACTCAGGTTAGAAAATATATAATCACTGTAGCATTAATCAAAAATATAACCGGTTTGTGTCCGGTTATGAATCCATGCCGAGATGTGAAGATATACGAGTACATGTATATAGATATTAGGTTATTTAAATAATTGTAAATAAAAAAATACATAAGGCAGAATACCAGATGCATATTTTTTGTGGATCATTGACCAAGTGCCCTTATAGGCACATTCATATACGTATGTTCTTTTTTCTTTGTTGTTAATACTTTTAAACACCACATTAACAGAGTCTCATACTATTTTTTAATTAGTACTATTTAATGTCTTGTATGCAAGTTTTAGGGCACACTTTAATTAAGTGCAAAAAATTAATTGATTGTAAATTCTGTATCTTTTTTAAAACTTAGGCAGAAAATAATTTTACTACAAATTAAACCATGTCCTACATTACAGTAGGTACCCGCCTCGTTAGCACATTGTAGGACTGAAGTGTTACCTATGTTATACAATTTAAAATTAGTAAATTAAGTTTTTGTTATTAATCAGTAGTTTCAGTGTATTTTATATGGTTAGAAACAAATTTCTTTAACACTTATTTAGATATGTTGATCGACATCAGTGATGTGCTTCAAATTTGCTGTTATGAATTAGGACGGACATATCTACGAGTGTCGCAAGCTCTTTGTATTAACATTCCATCTTTAGGTGAGTTCTCAGTAAATTTATAGAAATAATTATAACGTGAGATCGAAAAAATTTCACTTCAAAGTTAGCCATGAAAAATATAAATCGTGTCTTTGCTAGAGTCATACAACTTCAGCCATTAGAACTACTAAATCTAAAACCACGCCTAACTGATAAAAATTAGAGCAGATTAAATTATTCTAAAAACTAAAATTAAATACAAATTGAACAGAAAAATGTTATTAACGGAAAATTATTTTAAAGTAGATGAGTTATGTGACCTCCATTTGCTTGGTGGCATATTTGAATTCTGTGTTTAATAGAATTAGTGACATATGCCTGACAGCAAAACAGACATAACCTCACACACCTAAAGCTACGGTTTGTTAGGACAGTTCGCGACGCACAACGCAAGCGCAAAGCTGACACGCTAAGCAGAACGCAGGTGCGCTTTGCGCTAGCATGTTTTGTTAGAAACTATAAAAACAATTATCTTAACGTAGGTATGTTCATATTCAGGGTGTCCCATAACTTATGGGCCATAGAGCAACTGGAGATAATAGACATAAAAATATGTATTTTGAGCCAAATTTGCCTAAGTAAAATGTTACAGGTTAAATAGATACAGGGTGTTGAAAGTGAACATTAATTAACAAAACTTTTACTTTTTATTGCGTACAAGGGCTGATTTTGTCTGACTAAATCTATAAACTTCTCATCTTCTTCCGGTGTAAACTTGTGGGCCATTTTGATTTAAAATACTGCTAATAGGAATGGGTATCTGCGTATATTATTTATTAAAATTCGCAATCTGTCTGTGTGAGCTATGCAAAGCGACTGCGCTGAAACCTATTCAGATTAGCTTTCGACGTAAACGCACAACGCACACATTGAGCAAAACGTGTGCGCTCAGCTAAACTTACTGTAACAATCCACCATGACTTAAAAACAAAGCTTGAGTTTTAGCGTTCATGCGTCGCGCTCGACTCACGGTAAGTTTTACGTCGCGTACTGTCCTAACAAACCGTAGCTTAACATGACCTATAAAACAACAGCTGACATGTGTATGACTTAAAAGTCGACATGCCTAATTTTGTGTTTTCATGTTTCATAGCCAACTTGAGGTGAAATTTTTTCGATCGCATGTTAGCTTTAAGCTTAGAGGAAGCCCTTTAAGGAAGAAGTGTTTATTAAATTCAATCAATTGGAAAGTATTATATGGATAGTAAAAGGGATGAAGTCTGAGGCATATGTTTTTAACATTTATAAAAAGGCAGCACTGCAATTAAGTGTAGAATATTCAAAAGTATATAGTCAAATGACAATAATAATGTTTATAAATACCAAAGATTCGGTAATATCTTAGAAATTTTCTTTTAATCAAGAAGTTTTAATAATAGGACCAGCTTACAAGATCTATTAAGTACAGTTAGCCCTTAAATAACGTGGATGTTAGGCTCCATAAAAAAATTTTAAATTATATAACCAACAATGACATCCAATAAAAACAAATTTTTATTTAAACCAAATAATTCATGTAAGTTAAGAAAACATAAACCAACATACAGTATAAATTATGAAGATTAAAAATTGTACATAAACTTCATTGCACATAATACGTATGTGGACGCTTTAGGCAAAATAAAATAAAGCGCATATTTTAATCCTCGTTGTCTTCAAAAATTCTTCATTTCGTAGACGTTTTCTATTTAGAGGTGGTCGGACTTTAAATCCCGTGGACATCCTTTGTAGGATTATCATGGCATACTTCGGCTGGTTTAGTTATAAAGAGGTAGATAATAAGACTTTGTTTACCACTATGTTGCAATTTTTTACTTACTTAGTCGAATCCTCTTTTACCATTTATTTAGTGTGTCGAGGCTGTTCCATCCCCAACTATTGACTGGCTGATGATAGGAGTTGCACCACTTTTTCCTATCTAGTGCCAATGGCAGCGCCGCTCCCCAAGAGCTTCCTCTTTTCTGTACCGCCTTGGCTACTCCTTTGTTCCATAAAGTTGTAGGTGGCCATTTTCTGTATGTACTGCCTTGCCATGTCTGCTTCACTTGGCTTGTGTCATCCATCCTGGTAAGGTGTCCTGACCATGGCAACTGGTTTTGCACAATTACTTTGGCGAGGGGTTTCATTTGCGAATCAGGTTTATTGTCCTACAGAAGGAAATGATATAAAAAGAGAACTCAAAATCAGATGAAATTATTTCAGGCAATTTACAAAATATGTCAACTGGAATTTTTTCAAACAGACAGAATATGGATCTTCCTGTCCGGTATAGCGCAGTTTCTTGATAAAGCTCCAGAATAGGGTTTTTCCATGCTATACTGCGACCTGTTTGGAAATCCCCGTCCAGGTGTGCTTGAATTGATTGACATTGTCTGTTAGCAAGTTCCAAGCAACCATTTTTCTCCTCACCAGTGATCAAAACCGCTTGATCGGCTGGCACTGCAGCACGGCACTTCGGTTGTCCATGTTCGCAATGTATCGAATGTTGTTAGCTTCCAAAAAGGTTGTTGTTGCGTGGGAATAATGGCGGGATGCCTTGTCAGGCTAGAACAGGATAGGTTGCGTGATGTTCAGAGATGAAATCCATGGCAGCAAAATTTTCCCGAGACATTGTTCAATATACATCTGGACATCCATACTTGAGTTGACAGATTTGGCTGATCCATGAGCACTTCTGCACCATCCTTTGACATCTTACTCTAGGTTGGAGTATACATTGCTTGCTATACTTCACATCACCGGTCTCTAGAAAATGTTTGATGACTCTATTGATCTATCGCACGCACACACCTTGCGCCGCGAAGATCTTTACTATAGAAATTTTAAATCTTAAGCAATCTCTATCTAAACACAGCGTTGTGTTGCACTTGACACAAGTCCATCTTTCCCCTAGATGACATTTACGGTATCACAGTTGCTTTTCTAATTTCTTTGAAAAATGTCCGCCATCACTCTTTAGAATACTTTGAGGTACACTTAAAGATGATCTAAACAGTAGCTTTATCAAAGTTTCTAAGGTAGTATCTTGATATATGACGAACAAACGTCAAGAGATCAGTCTTTCTGTCGCTACCACTAGTCAATAAATGCAACCTCCAAGAATTTACAACGAAAACATTCAGCGACTTTACCCTGGATGTTAGCGGTTTGGTCTAGAAGATCAACCCACCCATGGAAGAATTATAATTTGCAAATAAGCGGGACTGTGGCACATCAATTGTTTCCTTTTATACCTTTGACCTTTCACTTTAGAAAGAGGTTCGATGCTGTCGTAATTTGTGACCATTTCTACCTCAATAACAGTATTTTGTTTTCTTTATTATATTGAAACTTGAAGTAACCACGGTCTTTTTCTTAATTTCTGCTTGTAGGTATCGATGTAGACATCTTCTGGTACGATTATCGTGTATTGTTCCCATAGCCCGATAACCTAACTCTCTTAAACGTGTTAGTAAATTATGGCTAGTGAAGTTATTCCTATAAATATGTAATCTTGATTTCATCTACAGTTACAGTAAAAGTATGATTATTTTTTGCAGCATATCTCATTGCTTCTTGAACTATGTGCTTTATTAATTTGGAATTATGACAATGTCGACATTTTTTTGGTCATCATCAATGTCATCTATGATGCTTATATTTCTTGCCATAAAACCTGTCTGTACTGATAGGTTTTTCTACCATTACAAGTTTTCCAAAGAAAAAGTAACATGTACCTACTATAACAATGTGATGTGCCCAATGTACTCAAGCGAGTACACCGACATATAAAGCCAAATATTTTTACCGATACAGAAGTGAAACCTATTTTATGATTATGGACAGTCTAGTACATATCTAAGCAAAGCCTGGGAAATGAACACAAACGAATAATAAAAAAAAATAAATAAAAAAAGCAATCAACCAATGCAGAACAGACGGCATGAAATATGGCAGAAAATGAACTAAGTACATTTTGACTAACACCAAAAAGCCCTTCGACTTCGACAAAAAATGCATTTTTTTGTTACATAAATAATAAAGGAACCTGCCTACCTAGCTAATTTTACCATTGGTAATACATGTCGCTATATCTGAAGATGAGTACTTACTTACTTGTTAGCTTATCCATCCCTTGCCCGGGCAAAGGCCTCCCCCTTTATCTTCCATGTTTTCCTGTCTTTAGCTTCTAGTTGCCAGTTGTAAACTTTGCTATTTCGTCCACCCAACATCTGCTTGGACGGCCTTTTCTTCTTGCTCCTGAAGTTGGAGTCTTGCAACATGGCTTGCCCAATTCCATTTTTGTTTTCGGCATCGCTCCTAATTTCCTCAAGCCTCACTTTATCAATTAATTTTAGTCCTAATATTGATCTCTTCATTCTTGTTTGGGTTGTTGTTAATTTCGAGTATAATTGTTCGGTTAAGTTCCAAGTTTCAGCTCCGTATGTTAGTGTTGGTATTAGGCACATGTTGAAACATTTTCCTTTTTATTTCTATTGATACTTCGCTTTTTAATATTTTCTTTACCGACCAAAATTTCTTCCAAGTTAAACTTCTTTTTTCATTTTTCCCTCAAAGGATATAATTTGTCCTAGATATACTGCTTCTTGCACTAATTCTAGTTTTTTACCGTCTATGATTACACTTTTTTGATTACCGTTAGTTAGCACTTTGGTTTTTTCTAGGCTTATTTTTAGTATATTAGTATTAGTTCTTCTAACATCTGCGTTAGTGATTTTTTGCTTTCTGCTAGTATAACTAAATCGTCAGCAAAGCATAAGTTTGTTAATCTGTTTTCTTCTATACGTATTCCTTTGTTCTTCCATTTTAGTTTCCTAAATACATGGTCTAATACATAGTTAAATAGTTTTGGGGATAGTAGGTCGCCCAGTCTTACCCCTTTTTGTACCTCAAAGTATTCTCCTTGGTCTAAGCTTATCCTTGTTTCATTGTCGTTGTATTAATCTGATATATTTTTGTGGGATCCCTTGCTCTTTTAGTGCTTTTGTTATACTATCATATTCTAAGCTGTCGAAAGCTTTCTCAAAGTCAATTGTATGATCCAAGGTCGAAAAGCCACTCCTAAAACCTACCTGTTCCACTGGCTGATTTCCATCTAATTGTTGTGTTATTCTTTTCCTAAAAATCGTTGAAAACAATTTATATATAGTCGGCAAAAGGATTATAGGTCTGTAGTTCTTAATTTCATTTTTATTCCCTTGCTTGTACATATATTAAATTATTTGTGATGTTTTCCATTGTGTTGGAATTATTTCGGTTTCAAAAATTTTGTCAAATAGTTTTTTAATTAATTGTTTTGCTTCTAGTGGTAAAATCTTTACTATTTCGTTTTTAATTTTATCTTCTCCTGGAGTCCTATTTTTCTTTAGTCCGGCTATTGCTTCTTCTATTTAATTTTCTCTATTTATATTTGGTCGTATATTTCTTCTTTTCCTCCCTTTGTTTTTTGTTCTCTTCTTTCTCTGTTGCTTTTGTACAAATTTATGTAATATTTGGTTACTTCATCAACTATCTGCTTTCTTTTCCTTATCGAGTCATCCTGTTGTTTCTTTATTTCTGTTATCTATTGTCTTCTTTCAGAGTATGAGTACAATGGGCTCAAATGGATGAAGCAAAGAGAACCGTTTTTTAAACCCTTACTGGCACAAAAAACATACTTCAGAGTTTTTTTCTGAAGAATTCTGATCAAGTTCTTTTATAATGCTTATAAACTCTGAGAGCTTTTTATTTAATAAGATTTCTATCGTTTGAGTGCAATCTTCTATCTAAATTATTAGAGATTTTTCCATTTGAACATCACACACATGAGTAACGCGCACTTACCTTTGACCTAGCAATAACTTTCTCGAATTTTATGTTCATTTACGGCCTTGCAAGAACTCCTGGTTTTTCTATATTTTTAAACTAATCTAAGATTTTAATTTTTATTATACCTGCATCATAATCTTTGTATTTCAAAACTAATAAGCGTGCGAAAAAGGACGATTAAATCACGCCGTGTTTTAAAGTTGCCTTAGGTAACAACAACGTTTTATAACAAATTTACATACAATCAAACAACAACTGCTAATCATCTCTATGCAACGTGATGGGATCCACACGTCACCTTGTAAAATGAATCTAAATTTTTCAATTTTTTACTGCGCCGCTAAAAACACTCAGCGTGACCGTTGCGCGTGCTTTAAAGGCTTTCTTATACACTTGTATTATAATATACTATTTTTTTTCTAAAGAAATTGTTTTTTTTTCAATGCTGGTTTTACCCTTTCTTTGCAGTTTCAGTGTCCATAAAACAAAAACGTGTTATATCGAAACTGCAACCGCTTTGAGGGAAGGTTTCCACCATTTGAAAACCATGTTATATCAAAACCTTGTTATAGGAGAGTTTACTGTACTTTTCCATTATTTTTAGAAAAAATATAAAGTGAAGATTATATGTTGATTAATTAGATTTTTGCGAACATTTAGTTGTGTAGTATACAATAGGCATACAACCATTTTTAAAATTGAACATAATTGCCGGGAAAAACAAAGACATAGTAAATGGCTACTTATATATTTTTAATATCAAATTAATTAGGTATATCACAAGAATAATATTACGATATATTCACAAAACATGGCAAAATTAACAAAAGCAATATATATATTGATGAATTCATTGGTATTGCTACAACTCAATTTGTTGAGATAATGCTAGGTTACCTATTCCCTGGATTTAAAATAGATTTAGCGTTTTTTAATAATTACTCGCTTCAGAAAAATTCCTGCTTTTATGTGTTGCTTAAACCCTGTATTAATTTTTGGACTTTTAAATGCTTCAATAATTGCAGTTGCTTCTCAAAAACTAGTAAACTTATCACCTATTCTTATTTACAAATTAGAGTACATTAAGTGTACGTATCACTTTATATATTAACTTTTTAGATGCTTTATTTTTTTATTCGAGCAACGCATGTATATAAGACATTTCGAAAAATATCTTGATGCAACTACTATTTATGAAGGAAAAGCCTAACTTTAGTTTACACGTTTTATAGAATATTGTAATATAATTTCTATGCATATTCAATCATTAATCTTGAACACAATCTTTTATATTTATAAATCTATAATCTGCAATTTCAACTTTTGAATCATATAAAAACTAAAAATAAATGGAAAGTTCCCTACCCAAACATTAAAAAGATCTTCTGATCATTTGTTCACAGCACTTCACAAAAAATAATCCCCCACATAAATATTCAACAACCAAATTCACGCACATAAACAAAAGTCTTCAATGCTCGTCAGGAGAAGGCCCATAAAAAATAAGCTCAGGAATTTGGCCACCTTGTACGCCTGTACCATTAGTGCTTTCAGAAGAACACTGAAATTGAAACGTAACAGTTCCCACCGTAACTTCACTCATGCCCTCTTGTCCGAAATAGCTCAATTCTCCACCATCTAAAACTGCCGATGCTGTATAAAAGGACTCCGGTTCAATTTGTATCGGATTATCAAAATACACGTGAAATGTATTGCTTGATCCATCCGAGAAAAATTTTGTACTGTTTTCTGCAAGCACACGACCCTGTCTTTTAAGCTCAATTTTTACGTTGTAATCTGCAGCACCATTTGATGAACCGTAAAGACCAAAACCAACTACAAATATTCTTCGGTCTACGGAAAACTGTATACTGTCACAACGGCCTCGATACCTCCACTGATTTGAACGATAGGCACATGACTGAAAACGGTGACATACCTAAAATGTGCTAACTTTAACACCCATTTCTCGATACACGAATTTATATTATGGATCGTTGTAAAGTTTACCATGAATAATAATTACCTGAGATTTCAACCCTGTTCGTGATTTAGTTGGATAAACAAGTGCAGGCTTATTGTTGGCAGTGAAATGGAAAAAAATGTCGATAGTCTCTTGCTGTGTTAAAATTCCCATTTGTGCAGCTCCATTTGCAAACTCTTCTAATGTCATAGTAGGTATACGGACTAGATACAAGGCATTTCCAAGTACTGATCTTTTATTTTGCGGTGTAGGCTCAATTTCTCTTCTTAAACACTCTGCAGTTGCCCAATTTAAAGCTGCTTCTAGCAGTACCATTTCCTTACAGTTAAGCGTTTCACGACCTAAGACAGATTCTAATGTTGACATGTCTATGTCTACGAATCCTTCCGATTTTAAAGCCATTTCTGCCTGTAAAAGTGCAAAACTCTTTTGCTCAAAGCACTTTAAAACAAACACACAAAAGTTTTCGCCACTTTTTAAAAGTAGCGGAAACTTTTGATATCAAATCGTCTAAGTTGAAATTTTGATATTTAAATTATACAGGGTGTATCTAATCGTTCAGAAATATTTTTAGTTTCTACTATTACGATGAAAGCCGTTCAACACTGAGAATAAACACATGTTACCTTCCTATTAATTAAATCAAGTAGAAAAAGCATTCATAAAAGGCTTGCTGAAAATCCTTACGGCAATTAAAGTACTAAATTCATTTTGATGTGCAATCAATGAGTTTCTCTTCATAGTAAAATGTCTGAAGTCTGTACCAAATAACATGGAAAGTCTATACATCAAATTTAACAACCAATGCTTTATTAAACAAAATTATTAGTTGTAAATGTCACATCTTAGATAATATATAATTATCTATAACATCATCAATTTTAAGAATTTTAAATTCTTCATATTTTAGAAAGTAAATTACAACATCACCAAATTTTGTCTTTTAATATCTAAGTGCATTCTTTTTCTGATTGATTAAATACATCTTGTATATTAGTTTATGTTTATATTAAAGTTATTTCGTAATCCAACTCGAGAAAATATTTAAATTTATTTAAAAAAATAATGTTACATAAATGACAATTTTACTTTATCTTTTTTTTTTAAATTCAAAATATTTATCCTATGACACCCTTCAAAGTTTCATTGTATGTTTAAAATTCATCAACGGTGAATTGAAATTTTTACAAAAATGCTTGATTGAAAAATAAAAATTTAATGTTTAGGTACAAGCGACATGTATATAGCACTTTTTTCCGTATTTTAAACGAACTAAACTCTTTTTTTTAATGGGCATTCCAAAACAAATGTAACTAACTATAATATCTTTAGAAGTTATAAAAATAGAAAGCAAATTTGCACCATTTAGAAGTCACAAAAGTAATTTTTGTTTGTTTGTTTGTTTATAACAAAAATGCCCAATATTCTATATAGATTCTGGTTAAGGCATAATTATGATATGAAAGTAAGGAGTTAAGCAGGAAATAAAGGCCGAATGAAATTCTTAATATTTTGATAATCCATATATTGACAACACATGGAACATACAATAATCATTACATTTTTACCAACATCAATGCTGTAAATATTTGGATTAAAATTAAACAGGAATGTAGATACACAGTAGTAATCGGCAAACTTAAAAAAATTCTATATGTTAAGGACTTGAAATTTTTTAAGTATGCCGTTTACAAAAAAAAAAAAAAAATCAGTTACACAGGAATTAAAAAAGCTGCTTAAGTACTTAAGATATGTATATAAAATATTGAGCATTTTTAGAATTTAATCGTTTTATAACAATCACACATAGACTAGACATTGACAGTGACCAGCAATTGTAAATACTAAATACAAAATCACTACTTAATCGTATCAATTTATCAAAAACTGGCAGTTCTGTAGCATGATTTTTAAATAATTTCAAATTGGTACAATTTAAAATTATAATTGGTGTATTATTTCGATAACAGCAACAAATCAAGGAACACTAGACTGAATTCTGGCGGTGCTAAAGCTCATATGTCTTTTCTGTGGTTGATTGCACTGCATGTCGTTAGTTAAATCGAGGCAAGACAGTGAATGTGGCAGGCTTACCTGAGCATCAATCACTTCCCAACATCGTTGCATTAGATCGGGTTCTTCGAACAATCGCGACTGACTCAACAAAAGACACGCATTTTTTGCTGTCAGACTAGTTTCAAGATAATTTACGCAAGCTCTTGCTAAATGCGGAACAATATATTTTTTGGCTACATACAGCGTTGCTAGAACTGTATCTGCTTCCAATTGAATTTCATCACAATAGAGATACCTAAAAAAGCATTTATAAAAATATTTATTACTAACAAGCATAAATGATATAAAACAGATACTTACTTCAGTAACGTAAGAAATGCTGAAGGTTCTACATCAGGAACTTCAATTTCCTCTTTGCATTCTGCTAAACCTCCATAAAACATGGCATAAAATACTGAACTACCAGTGGCAAGTACGTATTTGTGTGCAGGAATGACTTGAGTTGACCCCGAGCTGCCCACTATGAACTTCACATCGGCCATAAGCTCATTATTAAACATGGCCGCGTTTCGTTCCCTTACTGTTGCTTTAGTTGCTTGCCAGTTGGGGTCTTCCGTTCCCGTTGGTCCCAACGGTGATGCACAAGGACTAGATGGTGGAGAACCTGGGGCACTTGCAGGTTGCATTACCTGTAGATTTTCACGTTGTGATATGATGTGTGGAGGTGATAGACTAAGAGCCCCATTGTTTAATGTTTCTGCTGTAAATAAATAAGACTTTAATGATTTCAATCTTCGAGGCTTATTATTTTGTTTATAAGAGGGACAACTTCGACAAACATGTAGAGATTTTAATTTTGACATATTTACTTTTGACAAACAACACTTTTTTTAATGTTACAAATTGTGACAAATAAATTTGAAGTCCGCCGTGTAACAAAGTATTTCTGAGGCGTTAACCATGAGCTCAAGTAGGTATACAAAGGATTATCCCTGTAATCATTACATTTTAACCTATTATTTCAATTAGGGCAATTAGAAGGTTTACTCCAGGATGGCAAAAGAATACCTTTGCCGTTAACCCTTCAATAAGTTTAAGGCAATATGTAAAATTAAAAAGAAATTATTGATTTAGATTGAAAGAGTAAATTTTGTAACTATTTTAGAACCATATTTATAAAATATTATTTACAAGTATTACATCGTTAATCAAAGTTTTAATTTAGATCTGAATTCAGAAACGGAACAATTTTGATCAATCGGAATTAATTAAAAAAAAGCTTTTAAGTTAAAAATTGAAACGTGCTTTGCTTCTATTCCAATACATATTTAAATTGTTACATAATGCTTTAATGTTTGTTTTTATGTAATCACACAAGCAAGTTACAATTAGGAAGATCCCGTCAATTAATTATTAATTAACCAATTAAGAGGGATAAATAATGCATTTACCATTATAAGTTAAATGTTCTAATCATATACATAATACATAACAGTATTGACCAAAAAAGACAGGATAAAGAAGAAGTCTTCTTGACGATTTAGATGATTAAAAATAAACAATTAGGTACAAGTATCTTGTACAATTGAAGTAGGGACGGAGTTTATAAATTGGAAAGCTTGTTGGCCTAATAATTGCCTAACTGTAAATTTGGATACTTTCTAAATAAGTTGACAAATGATTATGATTATGCATTAGGTATCTTAGTGTTCCTTGAAATTTATTCTTAGCTGTTATGATTCTTTTTTATTTCTTTAGGAATAGTAGGTACATATTAATAGTCCACTATAATGAGAATAACATCTTATAATTAACATTGTTATGTACGTCCATCAACATACACCCTATAGAACTGTAGCGTACGAATTTTCCGTATCGACCGATTGTTGGTATCATCAAGGACTACTACTACTATACGAGAGTATAAAAATAGCAAGAACAAAAAATCACGGGTAAACTGGGAAAACAAAAAATGCAATTGTAGGTTTTATTAATCAAACAATAAATTTGAAAACCCGCGTTCTAATGCTTCTGCGCGTAGTATATAGTCGCTTAATTTGATATACAACGCCCAGAAAAGAGGTCTGCAAATTTGTAAATTTACATACCGTTCATCCACGCGTTGGTTTGGGACACCGATATTGTATCCTGAATTCGTTTCATGGGTTTAGGTGCAATTTTCGAGTATAAATTTGACATTGCCATTATTTGGTATGGCGTTTTTGTAACCCAAACACAGAACGACGGATAGCGACAGCACTACACGCACGCCATTACGATTCCTTTCCCCTCTCGTACTCACTCGTTGAAAGGCGGTCGATCAACGGTATAATACAGTAGTTGCATCGCGCATAATCAAGATTTCTTCTGCAGATTATCATTTCGTATTGATCACACAATTTTAGTTTTGTGAAAATCAGACTATCAGACATCACATATTCTATTGCAGTAGCATAAGATAGTTCAGAGGTTGATTTTTAATGTTGCTGGAATTTGTAGGTCAATAGTTAAATGAATAATTATGATTGTCAGTTAACAGTATATGGTATACAGGGTGTATAGTGGAAAGGTATTGGGATTAGCAGATATATAAACCCGTTTAAATCGCAAAAAATCTATCCATAAGTAGTGAGGGGTACAATTTAAAATAGTTCCGAATATTCGCAAAAATTAAAACATGCTAATTTCGTACAACCTAAAACTATTTTACTACGTAAAAATCAGCGCCGGTTTAAGGCGCTACAGGGCCGTAGGCGGCAATGGAGACTGGCGGGCGCAACCCTTTGTTAATGAGGGGGGGGGGGGTCAAAAATAAAACGAATGTTCTAGAAGTTGTGCAAAAAAGACGAGGGTGGAGTGATAAGTCTGGTAAAAATGAAACGAGGAATAATTTTTTTAATCAAAAACAATTTATGTTTCAACGTAGTCACCTTTTAGGTCGATACACTTAGGTAGAACTCAGACAGGACCGATCGTCCACGACCGATCGTCCACGACCGTTCATGATCAACCATAAGCGACCATTTGCTTTGTCGATCGTTTTTGAAATAGTAACTCACACAGCGTCGATCGAGTTGTTGCGATCAAAATATTAGAAGTGGCGCGTATTTTTGAAACTTAAAAATAACTTTAATTTATTAAAAGAGTAGGAAACGTAAGTTATTGTTTGTTTCGTTTTGTATTAAAAAACTGGCCAACAAATGAAACAAATGAATGAGGATAGTGAATCAGAAGAATTAATACCTAGTTGCATTAATAAATAAAATAGAAAATGTTCGGTAAATTTGCATGGAGCTGATTTTTTGTGTGGACCTTCATATTATAGTTCTAAATGAAATGCCAAAAGCTCCCTTCGATCGGTGCGCTGCTAAAAATTTTACGCGGGGTCAAACGTCATAAAATACGATTTTTTGCGAATATCTCGTTAACGGTTAGTTTTATTGTAAAAATAGTTATTAACGAATTTATAGCTTATGCAATTTTCCACAAGAGAGATTTAATTACCTTTTTTCATAGGAGTAACCATTATCGAGATATTGCGATATCAAGAATTAAAACTCATATTTTTGAAGAAATGCATTCCTTTCCATATCACCTTCGAGGTAGAGTACTCGGCGCGTTTTTTTTTTATAATGTGGTATCTCTAGTAGGTCTAATCCACGATTTTCCTAATAAAACAAGAAATTAGTCTTGTGCATACTTCATTTCTAAAGTTACAGTCTTCTTGTTCTTCTACCCCTAGCTGCTGTATTTCCACAGGCTGCGCCTAAAAACAGGATGGATCAAATACTACATCTTCAACAATACTTGTTCTTGTGTGAGACTGCTCTATGGCTATATCGATTATTATAACATCAGCGTCATTTTCTGCTCATGTTACACAGATATTAGCAGCTATGAATTTTTCGCACAACATTGAAATAAATCGATTCTTGTTGAACATTAGAGATGGGCATGGGAAAACGTTTTGGAACCAATTCAAACTCTGCTCCCACCTGCTCCAGACATACTGCTGAACATTATTTTTTGCAATTGCAACAAGGGCTGTAATTATAATTTTGGTTGCAGAAAAATAGGTTTATATTGGTCAAATGTTGCACTCAGTATAAAGGACTACCATGTGTGCGACATCAATGAAGATGTAATTGATCCATCCTTTTCATGGCGCAGGAAATACAGCAGCTAGAGAAAGAAGAAGAAGAAGAAGAAGAATATGTAACTTTAGAAATGAAGTATGAACAAGACTAATTTCTTGTTTTATTAGGAAAATCGTGGATTAGGCCTACTAGGGATACCAGATACCACATTATAAAAAGAAACGCGCCGAGTACTCTACCTCGAAGGTGATATGGAAAGGAATGCATTTCTTCAAAAATATGACAGTTTCAATTCTTGATATCGCAATATCTCGATAATGGCCATTCCTATGAAAAAAAGCAATTAAATCTTTCTTGTGGAAAACTGCATAGGCTATAAATTCGTTAATAACTATTTTTACAATAAAACTAACCGTTAACGAGATATTCCCAAAAAATCGTATTTTATGCCGTTTGACCCCACGTAAAATTTTTAGCAGCGCACCGATCGGTGGGGACTTGACATTTCATTTAGAACTATAATATGAAGGTCCACACAAAAAATCAGCTCCATGCGAATTATTCCGAACTGTTGTGTCTATTTTGACTGGACTACAAGTTACACATAACCTCACTTATCATCGACCGCTTCGACCAGGTCGACCAAATTTCCAACAAATCCGAATTTCAAACTGGTCGGTCGAGGACGGTCGCGGTCGGTCGGCTTAGTGTGAGGTTTACCATATGCTTACATGTGTTTGAAAGTTTGGACGATCGACGCGGTCGAGCTGTCTGAGTTCCGCCTTAGTCCAACGGTTTTCCAATTTTAGCTTATAGTGCAAGTAATGTAGTGTTAGTTATTAACTTATTACGACACGGTGTCGCGAAAAATTTTGTTCAATGAATTTAGGGCCCCAGTGAGCTCCCAGGCCCTAGGCGGCCGCCTAGTCCGCCTAATGGTTAAATCGGCACTGGTAAAAATGCAATTAAAAGACGAAATTTATGCATTTTTCACGCAAAATATGCATGTGTTGTCCAACTTTACTATGTATAAGCCAGGTGCGGCTCGTAGCCAATATTTTTGGGTGTTCTGCATTCAAAAGAACCAATAATAATAATAATACACTGGGAAAACAGAATAAAACATTTTTCAAATTACAATGACAGCCAATTCTTAAACATCTGAAAGTGTATTTTATAAGCTTTTACTTGACTACTGCACTTTCATTATTTAACTCCGGTTGTAGGACGATTTTGCGCCTTTACTATTAATTAATTTTAATAATTAAGTGCAGAACTTATTTTCCTTTAATTTAATTATAGCGTTCTTTTTAGGAATGTTTGTAAGCATAGTCGTACAAAAAAAAGTAAATTCGCGAATTAGTCAGTCAAAATACTTAACAAATTGAGCTGCACCAAATGCAGCTCATTTCTACCTTTCCTGTAGCCTTTATTTTTGACTTTGGTCCACGTCGTAACGCAGCGATGTCTACCGAACAAGCAGATATTAGATCACAGCACGAGAAGAACAAAACAAGACAGCTGTTTCGTGAACGTTGCATAGCTTCGTATTGAATATTGATTTGGTTGACTGGCTCAACAATTTGCATAGGTTTAACTTAAAAAAACCGCGAGGATAGGCTGTGAATTATTCTATTTTATTAATAGATAATTTATTGTTTTAATTATAATCTTATTTTTGGTGGTTCTGCATCTCTCCAGCTCTGAAGGACGAGCCACCCCTGGTATAAGCGTAGTTTTCATGGCAAAACAACTTATACGGTTTCTTAAATGAAATATAAAGCTCCAGTTGAAATATGTCGAATACAACCTACAAATTGTATGTATGTAAAAAAATTAAAGATGATGATATAAGCCAAATTATACTGCAAGTGTGTTTTCATTTATCTCTGCCATAAAGGAAGCAGGGTAGAATGCTATTCTAGTACCACAAAACCTGAAAATAAGTTCACCTAACATTCCCAATGAAATCATGGAGTTAGTAAAAGAAAAAAAGGCAAGAGCAAAGTGGCAACGTAGCCACAACATTGAGGATCGAAGATAATTCAATCAACTAAATAACAAACTTAGAAGAACGTTAAGGTGGCATTTGGCAACGCTCGACCGAGACAAGCGACGGAGACTCGCGACAGAGACAGGAAACGGAGACAGTGTCGTCTGTCGCTTCACCAATTTGGCCAACACGACCGAGACCAACGACAATGTTAAATGCCATTGAATCATCAGTCGATCCAGTGCCTTGTGTACGCTTCTAATTCGTGAATGTAAAATGACTTCAAATCGTCTAATAATACAAATATTGCTTGAAGAAGAAGAGGATGATGACATAATGTTAAATTACTTAAATGGAAAAGGGCGAAGAGAAATCATCTTTATACGATTCAATTTGAGGATCATATAGGGGCTTATTTTCTTCGATTATATTAATTAGAAGATTGTCATCTTCAACAAAAAACTTCCCATACGCCATTTTATAACCTTAAAACCATGTGCTAATTACGTGCGACAAGCGACACAACTGGTTCAGGAGCGGTCGGTTGCGCGCTGTCTCTGTCGCGTGTCGCCGTCGCCTGTCTCGGTCTCTCTCCATTTGATTGCATACAAAGCAAACATGAAGCGACCTGTCTTTGTCTCCTGTCTTTGTTTCCTGTCTCTGTCGCGAGTCTCCGTCGCTTGTCTCGGTCGCGCGTTGCCAAATGCCACCTTTAGCAAAAATTCGAAATGAAACCTTTCAAATCTACATTAACTCGCTATACGTACACGACAACTCAATACGGAAAGTTGCTAAAGGTCTTAAGTGACCTACAATGCATTTACCATCATTACAAGATCACAGGGGAACATGGAAGAGAAGTGATAAAGAACGCATATGCTTTCGCACAGCACTTAGAGACTGTTTTTACGACAAACTCAGAAGAAACCGACGAAGAAGTTGAAGAATTTCTGAATGCTCCACTGTAAATGTCACCCCCAACTCGTAAATTCACTGTTAATAAAATTCGAGAGGAAATCAGATTTCTAGACAACAAAAAATTTCCGAGATACGATCTTATCACCGTAGTATTATTAAAACAACTGCCTGAAAAAGGCCTCCAATTTCTGCAAATCCTATTCAATGGAAGTTTGCGTCTCACATACTGGCCATTGCTATTAAAATGTGCCCAGATCATCCTTATATTCAAACCTGGCAAGCCTCCCAAATGTAGTACAATCCTATCGTCCCATCAGTTTGCTCCCACTAATATCAAAGTTGCTAGAAAACTTATTTTCAAGAAAATTCAAGAAGACGGACTACAAGACTGTTGGCGGTTTCCGCCACTAACATTCCACGGTGCAACAGTATCACCGCATAATCAATATAATCCAAACAGCCATTAAAGCTAAAAAATACTGTTCTGCGATATTTCTAGACGTCAGCCAGGCCTTTGATAACGTCTGTCACAGAGGATTGTTATACAAGATAAAAGAACAGTTTCCCCATCAGTATTTTTTGTTGTTCCAATTCTACCTAGAAAATCGCTTCTTTCAAACAAGAACTGGGGACGAGACTTCCGAAATAAGACCAATCAAAGCAGGAGTACCGCAAGGAAGTGTTCTAGGGCCGCTCATGTACTTACTATACATGTATGACATACCCACTACGGATAATTGCGACATAGGACCTTTCGAAACGAAGATCCAATCTTAGTATTTATGAAAACGCAAGAACATATAGACATAGAAAAAATGGCTTCAAGAATGGAGAATCAAAGTTAATGGGAATAAGTCGGTTCATATCACCTTTACGACTAGACGATCAACATGCCCGCCCAGGTACCTACAACTACACCTTGACAAACGCTTGACGTGGAAGGCACATGTCACAAAAAAAGAAAGGAAATAGCTCTGAAAGTTAAAAACATGAACTGGCTCATTGGTCGACGGTCGCAGCTCACTTTAAATAATAAATTGCTGCTATATTATAAAGCTACCATGAGATCGAAAAAAAGATGATTCTGAGCAGGCCTTGACTAGTACAACACGATTGGCAAGACTGATTTCAAAATGTGGCAGTAGGTTAGAGGTTAATAAATGTCAAATAAATTAAAACACAAAACAGTATTTATTTAAGGAACAAACTGAAAACTAAGATGAATACATGTCTGTAAATTGTGTTTTTTGGAAAAATTACACTAGTATTACAACGATAAACTTAAATAATTCTGGAAACAAGATTACAAAACTGACTTACATTTGAAATGTCACTGTCACATTATAATTCATAGGCATTCTAGAACCAGTGTAACCAACCGTGTTGTACTAGTCAAGGCCTGCTCAGAATCATCTTTTTTTCGATCTCATGGTATTATTAGTCCCATCTGGTTATACGACTCCGAACTTCGGGGCTGTGCAAGCAAATCAACGGTGGATACAAGCCAAGATTCCGACGAACATCGCAAACGCACCATGGTTTGTGTCTAATTATTCCATGTCGACCTAGGCATTCCATTTGTGAAAGATGCCATAAAACAAAAGGGAATTAAATACCACGATACCTTGATAAATCATCCAAATGCAGAAATAGATCCATTAAAGGAAGAACCGATGCTTACAGAAAAAATGCCCAAGGACCTAATACGTGAACTAGTTAAATAAATTCTAAAATTAGCTCGTAGAATGTACATTTATATTCTGATTGCTAATAAATAAACATACAAAAAAATTGAACACCATTTATTATTTAGTGGTATTGGCATTTTCGAGCTGCTCTCTTTTTTTCACGGATACAATACGACTATTTATTTTTACACTTTGCCTTTGTAACATGGTTGGTTGGTTATCGAATGATATTAAAAACATTTGAAATTGTTTAGTATTCTATGATTATTTTTATTATGACCATCTACCACAGTTCACAAAATACCAATTTTGGCGTACTTAAAAAAAATCGAGTTCCATCTCGAAAAGCATGGACAAATGTAATGTTAAGGATGAAAATAATTTCAAAAAATTTTCTAAATTATCTGCAACTTACACTAAGTTGTCTTGTTATTTAGATAAATATAGTCAATGTTTATGTTTCGTTTGTTTACTAATATTGTTGTTAAAGAATCGAATACACAAATTATAGTAGTTATCTATATAATAATGCAAATTAATTGTATTTGTGTCATCAATATTTCTTTCACGGCTGATTGTTAACAAAATAAAAATATTTGAATATTCCATAAAATTCTATAAAAATTTAAAAATAAATGGGGCGTCTTATATTAGCCGAAGACACAGCGCCGGTTTAAGGCGCTGCCGGGCCCTAAGCGGCAATGGGGAGTCTGGCGGGCGCAACCCCTTGTAAATGGAGGGGGGGGGGGTCTGGGGGCTCCAGGGTTGTTGGATCAAAAATAAAACGAATGTGCTAGAAGTTGTGCAAAAAATACGAGGGTGGAGTGATAAGTCTGGTAAAAATGAAAGAAGGAATAATTTTTTTGGCCAAAAACAATTTATTTTTCAACGTAGTCGTCTTTTAGGTCAATACACTTAGTCCAACGGTTTACCAATTATAACTTATAGTGTAAATAGTGTAGTGTAACCAGAGGCGTAACCAAGGGGGGGGGCAGGACCTCCTCAAGAACAAAGTTATTAATCAAAATTTCATTTAAAAAAAATCGATAATTGTAGGTATCGGCATTACAAAAGCCACCCAATATGGTGAATTTGAAAACCAAACAGTGGACTGGGCCCCCTACAAACTACGTTTCTGGTTACGCTACTGAGTGTAACTTATTAACTTATTACGGCGCGGAGTTGACGCGGTGTCGCGAAAAATTTTGTTCAATGAATTTAGGACCCGCCTAATGGTTAAATCGGCACTGCGAAGACAATGAGCATCTCGCAAATGTCATGGCCACTTATTTATGTTTTATTTTAAAAAAGACAAGTAGTTACGGCGAAAAGTATATTCTGGCGGGAAAATGCATATTTGATGTAAACCATAGAGAAGTACATCAATTTTGCCTTTGAACTATTTTTGTACGTTTTCTTGTAGGTTATTTGGACGTAATTTTGCATATATTAGTTTTTTTCAAATATCTAGTGAGCCGTGAATTATATTCGAAAAATAAAAACTGTACTAAGTTGTTCTCCTAATGAGAACATTTTTTTCGCCGTTAGTGTATTTGTATCTTGGCCAGTTTCCGGGATATCAACTATGGAACACCTTACGCTGCAACCAAGGTGTATTATTTTTTTGGCGTACTAAAAGACTTCGGTTCGTAAACAAAATGCATCATGTACAGTATAATAAATTGACATTCATAGTTAATAAAACCATGAAAATTATGAAAATCGACTTACGACAGTTGAATCCCGTACAGCTCTAAACATTAATAATAATAATAAGCATCTTACTTAAAAACGGAAATAGTACGAGTACGAGTGTTAGCATGAATTCGTTGTTAATTGTGTGATTTTATATTCCTTGTGTTTTTGGGAATCAGTGTACATATACTTGGTATATATTGAGATGATACTTAATTGGATGTATATAATTAAGGTTAAGTTGTTTGTTTAATTTATAAAAGAAAAATGTTATTTGCCAAATATAAGTAATGCAGATTTTAAATTATTAAAAATTGTAATATAATTTTAAGATAGCTAGATTAGATTTAAGTTATGTGAAAATGTAAATAAGTTATTGTTATAATGTTTGTTAGTAATAATTAGCTAAATTGGTAGTTATAGAAATGTAAAATAAGTTACTATTAGAAACCTTGTAAATAGTTGTTATAGTGAAAAACAATTTAGATAAAAATATCTTGGATACAGAAAAAAACAATTTAATAAATAATTGATATTTTTGCATTCAAAGGGGCAACAGCCAGATAGGTTTGCTCGTCCCAAAACAATAAATATCAAACGAATATTAAAATTTAAATAAAGTTAACGATTATTAGAATCAGCATTAAATCAAAAGGAAGTGAAATAGAAGAAAATTCAATTGAAAATTGAACTTCAAGTAGAAGCACTTAAAAACAGAGGCAATTCAAGTAGAGGCATTTCAAAACAGAGGCAATTCAAGGAGAGACAATTCAACCACAGGCAATTCAAGCAGAGGCAAATTGGATTTTGGTGTTGAGATAAAGAAATTTTGGAAAAGAAGGGGAATTCAAGTGTAAATAGTGAGTGTAAATACCGTAATTATAAGATAGGTTTAAGGCAGGGTTGATAGGAAAAAACGATAATAAAAAAAAAAATCTGCATTATAAGTATTTGAGTAATTTTATTTTTATTTGGGTAAAAATATACTTAGAAAGATAACAAACAAGGAACCTAATTAACGACCTGAGATAAGAGCAATGCAAACAATTAAGTAAAATTAAAGAGCAAAGCAAGGGTTAATTGTAAATATTGAATGTGGGCTTAATAATAAATAAATTAAATTTAAATAAAATCTTTTAAAAGAGCAAGACCATTTCAATATATATAACAAAGTTGCCGAGAAGCTGCTGGAGACGATAGTCGAGTCAATGAAGGTTTTTACTTCTAAACCCACTAAAACAGAACCGATTTTGATTCTTATATTAAATTATTCAAAATCAGAAAAATTTCAACTGGCGCTATCAGGTATTTGTATTGTATAACAATAAAAAAAAAATATTAAAGAATTTTTTTCTTCGATGGAATTTTAACTAGAAGTGACTAATTTTGAAAATTTAGTATAATATATAATTTTTGAAGAAAAAAGTTTCAAAATTTCCATTTAAAAATGTTAATATTCAATCAGTCGGATGCAAGTAGATAATATACAAATATATAGACATATGTATATTGTCAACTGAAAAAATCGATACTTTTATAAGAATATCTAAACACGCACAAGAAATCGACCTTTTTTGTATCACAGGCAGAGGAATTCAAAGTCAAACTCCTGATGTTTCACCATGATTTTCGGAGTGAACGCGTGTGTTTTGAGGTTATTAATCTGTTAAAATAAGTTTTGAACACTAAATATTGAAAATATTAGTGAAAATTGTTGAAGAGAACTTAATTACTGATAAAAATTTAGAAAAAAGTGCAAAGAGAAGTAAAAATACGATGGAAAAAGTAATTATACGTCATTTATTCTTGGTTTGTGTTGAAAATAATTGGATTATATTTGCTTTTAAGTTTGTTTATGCATTTTGAAGAATCGATTTATTATTCTTATTATTATGTTACATTTATATTACATTATTACAGTTATTATGATACATTTATATGCTGTAAAATCACATTTTTTTGTGATTTTGATCATTACAGCAAAATCGCTTGCGTTGCATATAAGTTAAAAAATGTTTCCCGTTTAATAAATAATTACTCAATGTTAACTAAATTTTGTTTACTTATTTGGGACGTATTGATTTAACGATTCTAAAAATTTTAGCCCTTTAAGTGTAATATTTTTAATTCTACAGTACTTTTTGCACTGAATTTTCCGCGCGTCATGCTCGTTGTTAAGATTATTCGCAAAAACAATTTGTGTTAAATTATTCTTTGGATGTAATGAAATCTTTTTAAATTATTAGGAATATATTTCCTGTCTTACAGCTATTTCCCTTTGAATTTGATCCTCATATTTAAAATCACACGTGCTAAAAACATTTTCCAACAGTCTTTTATATGTTACAGGAACAGCAACAAGATACTGTAGACTCTACAGTTAATTGTTCTTGCATTTGCAAAGAACAAGAGAGTGCAGATACACAAATTATAAAAAGGTTTTTTCAAAAATTTTCAAATTTGGAATTCAATTCTTGCATCCGAACGATTGAATAATTAACATTTTTCAATGGAAATTTTGAAACTTTTTAATTCAAAAATTATTTTTTAAACTAAATTTTCAAAATTAGTCACTTATACTTTGTTAAAATTTCATCGAAAAAAAAATTGTTAATTTTTTTTAAAAATTATTTAAACAATGTAAATAATTGATAGCGCTAGCTGAAATGTTTCTGATTTTGTATAATTTAGTATAACAAACATTTAAAAAAAAATCCATCAAAATCGGTTCTGTTTTTGCGGGTTTAGAAGTTTTGACGATTTTTCCGCTTTATTGACTGGACTACGAGTCGATTTAGTATAACAAACATTTAAAAAAAAATCCATCAAAATCGGTTCTGTTTTTGCGGGTTTAGAAGTTTTGACGATTTTTCCGCTTTATTGACTGGACTACGAGTCGAAGTCAAAAAAAACTACAAATTTGGTTTCTGTTGCTTACTGCGTTACGCTGCGTTAAAGGTTTTTTATGCAAAAATTATATTTGGTGTGACTAAAAAAGTCTATGCTTTTTCTCTGTGCTAACAAATTCAACCATATACCGAAGACTTTTCATCATGTTTTTAATTAGGGAGTGATATTTATCAGTGTTATCGGTTCTATGGACGGTAGATAAAGCGTTGGCAATCATATAGAAATAGGGGAGGGAATTATGTTGAAAAATAGTAAGTAAATTTAGTTTTTGTATTAAACAGAATTGGGGCAATTGTTGTAGCGCATTACAAGCTTCAGTGCCTATCAACTCCTCGTCTGAATAGATAGAAACCACTGTGTAAAATTTCTGGCTGTAGGGTGGGAATGATTGAACAACACCCATCGGAACTGCTGAAGCCGTTTTCCACTATGACTATAGTCGGATTCGATCTTATTTGGCATGTACTGAACACAGTAAGTGCTATCTCTTTTCGTTTCACAAGTCATTTCATAAACTTCAGAGCGGCCATCTGCAAGACTTGCGCTTGCTCTAATAGCCTATACGAACTAACAAGCCAGAAAGAGAGCAGTATAACATACAAGTAACTATACTGCGAAAACCCACATGCCAAATTAAATCGAATCCGAGTTTATCAGCGTGTATAATATTTTCTAGCCTTCGCATCTTCCAAAATCATTCATTCACACTGTCTACACCGAGATATACTTTATACATTTTGTGATGGTGATGAGTTTCAGTTGCACTCTTTAGCAACCCTTTAGCTTGCAAAAATCGAATTACAACCCGAACATTGTATTTCGTGACCATCGAAGGATGTAATAGGAATGATGTAATAGGCAATAGCGTTTAATTGCTTTTCGTATTAACAGCAGTAATCTTGGCAGCTAGCTAGCCAAGGTATAACTATTTAATTAGTTATTAGTCGCTACTTAGCATACGCTATTTGGGCATGTCAAGGGAAATTTATTTCGCAACCTATCGGAGGTTGATTTCTGAATAGCCCTCGTATTTGCTATTTGATTAAGTTTTTCTCAAGGGAAAAAATGAAAACTACAAATATTTTTTTGATAAAACTGAAAGGTTACGTAATCCATTTTACGAGGGAACAACGAACAGAAATGACGTTAAGTCTGTATAGTGTCTAGATGTAAATATGTTATTGCACTTGTAGTGTCACCTTTGCTATGACTTTGGTTACAGTTAAATAGTCCAGCCAATAGGTAGTTTTACCTTGCAAAAGGTCGGGGAAAGTTTATAGTTGGCAATTTTGTTCATTTTGGGGCCTTAATGAAATCCTAAAATTTGTAAACACGAAAAGTTGCCGCCGGCACCGCCATCTTGGAAAATGTCGGCAAAATCGGATTCTTTAAAAATATCTCCTTTCCACTGTATTTAACAGTAAAACTAGCTATATACAAAGTTGTAAAGAAAAAAATTTTCTACAACTTTTGTATAAAACAAATTTTTCTCGGGTCAATGGTTTACAAGTTATGACAGAGGAAATTCGGATAACCATGATCGAACCATCGAAGGTGCGACAGGACTGTAAACTACAGACACACAAAAACTGTGTATTCCAGGCGTTCCAGGAAACATTCCGCCAAATTCTGATCCCTGACTCAGGTAGCATATGTTTCCAAGCCTTCTTGTACAGAGTGTCCAAAATTCGACGTAAATGTATGGGTAACTTTGTTATTTGTACAGATACGGCAAAACCGATTGCACGTTATTGGACCAACTTTTTGGGTATAATTCAATGGTCGAAACAGAAACGGGCGATCTCCTTTTGTTTTCGAGTTATTACGCTAAATTGAAAATTACTTCAATTCACACGTACGGAGTTTTTGAAGAAGAGCGGGAATAAAATACACGTTTTCTTTATTCGTGTAGTAGGCTATGATAAAAAAATGCTACCGAAATTCCAATAATTCAGTCTGAAAATAAAAGTAATAAAGTAAGACGTTGTAAACCTTGTCGTGTTACTTGTATTTTTTCAGTAGCATTGTAATTTAATTTTAATAATCTGCCGCTGTCATATTCTAACACTATACTTAGTAGCCTTTTTATGACTTAATTTCAATACGAAGTTAAAAATAGCTTCAGTATAAAGCTTACTTTAAATCACGAAAAACGAAACCGGTTATACATAACCGTATATTGCCGTATGAAAGATTACTTCCGTAGTTAACCGTTCGGATAATTTGATAATTCCGCCATGGAGATGGGTGAATATTTACTTATGAAAAACTTTAAATTGCATGACGTGCGCTAAGTGTAAGCAGTTCTTTTGTGGAATAATTATTTAACTAAACTATTTTACCTACTATAAAAATCAAAAAAATATTTGAGTACCTAACAAATTTTTAATATTTTTTTCGTATTAAATACGAGTTTCTGAAATCTGAAACTTAAAAATACTTTATACAACTGGTAAAAATGTAAGACCCAGAAAAAATTTTCAGTTTTCTACCTGCTGCTGTAAATTTGTGTAACATTGATACTTTTAGAAAATGTTATCTATTTCTTAACCCATTCAAGTTTGCGTTGTTTAAAGAGATGTCAGAGTAAAAGTCTTTGCTTGTAATTTAAACATTTGCTCAAGCTTCCATTACATTTTAAATTAGGTATTTATGCAGAATGAGAATGCTGTATTAAGAAGGGGACACACTATTTCTGTAGATACACCATCTGTATTTAATCTTTGCATTTGCGTTTGGAAAGAAAAGGGTATAAAATATTTTTTTAAAATTTATATTTATATGATTTTAACTTGACCTTAAAAAGAGGGAGGCCCACTTTAGGGCCCATTTTAGTCATAATCCGCCTCTGGTAATGAAAGCAAGAACTTAAAAAGAAGAGGCTGACAATCATATGCCAAAGATCGATGTAATATTGATTTTTATTTCAGATTTTTGTCGTTGACTGTCTAAGAGTAGGTATGTCATAAGAACATTTAATTTGGTAGGCATTTCTGGGCAAACTGTTAGTTGTACTGGACACGGCGACAAATTTACCAAATTGCATTCTTTCAGCTGAAAAAACATAAAAACATGTGTAAGAATTTCGGATAAATTTTACAACAACGTTTTAGATCATGTTCTAAATGCTCGATCTGGTAAAATGTATTTTTTGTAAGTACATAGTTCTTGCATGTTAATTTAGAATATAGTTTTTGGAATATTGTTATTATTATTAGCCTGAACATCTCTATGTAGGGCAAAGGCCTCCCTCTTTATTCCCTTATTCTTTTTGCATTTATTCAAATTTACTCACTTTAGAGTGGGAGTTTTTGGTCTACTCTCCTAAGATTCAAACCATGGCACCGCCAGGATTTGAACTTGTGTGGGCAGGTCGCGAAGGCTTTTAATGTACTCCACTTTTATACTTTTATTACTAGAAAAAGAATTTGTTCTCCTGACTGATTTTGAAAACGTTCTTCATTAATTTTACTTTTCTGTTTTCAGTTTTATGTTTACTATAACTCTCGATTCTATTTTTTTGTCAGTTGTTACTCAGTGTACCCTTCATGTAAATTCTCTTTTGACATCTCAGGCACATATTCAAACTTCAGAAAGTGGCACTTTATTATATTTTGGAAGTAAATTGAATTTGCCATGTGCCTTACGATATGAATTTTATTATTTATTAGTTTAACAGAAAATTTATAAGTTAAAGTTATAAGAAAAATATTTTCCTTTGTTTGAAAAGTCAGTTTTATAAAAAAAAAAAACGTACTCTTCTCTTATGCTCTGTGTACAAAAATAATTATTTCTTATGTGCATTGTACAATATCCTACTAGCATGCTTTAATTCATTGTTACAAATGTATACATATAACGCCAAGATAGTGTATACAATAAGCGTTTGAAGTTTTTTTTAAGTAATTAATGATTAACGTAGTTTTTAATAAAGGCGTGACATGGAAAAGGAAATGTATCTTTACATAAATCAGACTGTTTATAATCTTTTACAATTCATACTCCTACATTTATTAAAGGGCGTCGTGGAGTTTTGGCCCATTCAATTTCGGTTCATGACGTCAAACAATTTTATGTATAAAAGTACCATTAATCTAATCGTAGGTTTATATTCAAAATGTAATTTTTTCAATCCGGGTATGACATTTAAAAGTTTTCTTTTTCTTTTGTAAACAGAAAAAGAAATTATTTCTTTTACAAAAGAGGATTATCTTTATCAGATGTCACTATGAGTAGATGCTAATGACTTGGGCCGAAAATGCACCTAATTATTTTTACTTGCCATCGCTGGGCTGAAACAGAACGATTGACGTCATGAGCCGAAATCGCACGGGCCGAAACTGCACATAACAGCAAAGTTCACCTTTTGATATACCTAGTATTTAGCTAAAGCAAATATACGAACACAAATCAATAAGCATACGCTTCAATTGAAATAAAGTGACACCTATATAGTGTATATGCATGTTAGAACGATCAGTAAAGAGAAGCTGCATATGAGTTTATTACTGTGCTGGAATGTCTAGATATTTAAGTGCTTTTTTTAGTATTCATGTGCGAATCAGATATTAAATGCATTCTCATAAATCACTTTGCGACGATTTGCAATGGTGATTTTTTTCCATATATTATATCTTCCTAGAAGAAACTGAGTTGTTGTTAAATTATTCAACTGTTGTTGTTTTATAAACATATAATTAATTATAAAAATAAAACGATGGAAAAATGGAAAAGTCCCTGCTCTATTACAAATATAAAAACTTACATAATTGTCCATCGCACTTATTTAAATAAAAATGCTTTCGTTTACTATTTTCACTAATTACCATTAGGCACTATTAAACTTCTTCGGAAGAACTTGTTACTAAATGCGACTAATTTCGTAACATAATAGGAAATGAGGAAACCGTCACACGTATGCATGTTGCAGGCTAGGTAACGCTTAATGCCTAATTAAAGGACTGCTGGGGGAAACAAGGTATAATTAAGAATAATTGAAGTTCATTAACTATGCAATAGAATTAAGTTCAACTAGTTTTTTTTGCAAATCAATGCAGCTTAGTAACAAATAGTAAATTTAGAAATATGAGAAATGGATATTATTTATGTGAACTTTATCTCAAGACAGGGCATGAAAAAGTGTGACAGTCTAAACAATTAAGTGTTCAAATATTTTGTAAACTAGTTGTATGATGTATGACTTCTATGTAATTTTTATGTACTTAAAAATAGAAATTAACGATTTTTCGATACGTTATATTTTGTTCATTTCTGTTTAATAATTGATTCTACACTACAGAAAAGTATTTGTACTTTGTTGAATGACTTTTTGATTTTTAATTCCAAAATATCATAAACTGAAAGAAAGTACTTAATTAGGTCAACACAACTCTGTCAAACTAAACTTTTTGCATTAAGTGGAAATTTTCAATAAGAATATATAAAATCTCCAAAACTAATTGAGTTACATTTATTTAACTGAAGGCGGTACGTATTTAGTAGGGGGCTATGTATGCTTTTACATTTTTGATAAAAATCTGCTTGATTGAATAATAATCGGCATGTTAGATTGGATATAATGAAATTTTAGCTTTTGTAGTGATTTTTTACCTTTTTTATTTTAGACTTTTTGTGTAACTAATAATTTGGTCCAAGATAATGTAACCAAAGTTATTCGATTCACCTACACGTGAAGTATTTTTTATTAAAAAATGGACCATTTGACAATTTTCATATTTGGTGTTGGAATTAAGATATATGTATCCTGCATTTATGCAAAAATTTCAATAAATTCAGTTAAAGTGTTCTGGTCCTAGCCCAGCTCAACCTGACATACGCAGCAACCCCTTGGGTGATTACATCTTGTGATTTTCTTTAAAATCTTTGAGCAAAAACGTAATGGTAAAAACGTCTACGTGATTTATTAGTAAAAAATTCTTTCTCCTCTGTAACCGTTGAACGTCTAATTTTAAAAGAAGAAAATTTGTGTAAAATGTTTTTTAACGAACTCCAGGATCGACATTTTTGAATTACGGTGTATATTCAAAAATATTCTTAAATGAACGCTTTTAGCGCCAGTTTAATTTTTGGAGAAATTCTAGTACTTAAAACGATTTGGCGTTGTCAGAATATCTAAAACGCCTAAAAAATGAAGTGCGCCTAAAATGTTCTTTTTTTAAGCTGAAACTGTATAGACATTTTGATGTTCTAACCGTGAAAAACAGGTTTTTACTGACTTTGATTTAAAGGAAAAGCTAATTTTTAGTGACCGTTGATTGACAGGGCTGTTTTCGCATTTTTCACGTACTAAAGTGTTCAGCACAATTTCCAACGGAATGTTGATGGATTAAGTGGCTTTTACGTTAACAGTGAAACTTTCCTTTTGTTAAAAATTGGAACTTTTTCAATTTGCGGTTTTAATGTAACGATAAAGCTTTAAGAACATCTTTGGCACAAGTTTTTGGCGTTTTTTTTTGTTAAATTGAGCTATGTACTATATGTATTTTGGATGATACCTGTGTTAACTGCATACAAGGATACTTTAAAGAAAAGTTAAGTGAAATTCAGAATTATGGGAATATGTACAATAAAACTATTAATAGCGTAACTACTGGTTATCAAGGGCATAGATTACTCACAATCTTTTACAATTTTTAGCAAAAAATAAACGCATTCTTAAACCTGTTGTGAAATAAATACCTGTATTTTCATTGAAAAGATTTCCTTAATTGCGCAACATTAAATTGCAGATTTAAGCTTTGTAAAACCACAACAGTACCTACCTAGAAATTTAAATTTATATAACTGTTATATTAATACCTAAGTGTTTTTTTTTTTACAAATTATTGTTTATTATAAAAGGATTCCAGTGGTAATTTCTTAAACGTGCTGTTAAATTTCTGTCTTGTTTTTAAAATAAATTGTAATTTAAGTTGTACGTAAATGGTAGAAATCCTTGTGTCCATTCATGTAGCAATATTCGTTAGTTTAAGTTTAGAATCTTGGAAATTAACATTAACCTTTTATAAAATTTATACTTTGTATTGAAACCCTGAACTAGGTACTATTGATATACAAAAGATTAACCAGTTTAAGTTAATGAACTTTGAAGACCTGTAATGAAAAAATATGCATCTCCGCAGATTTGGTTTAAATCCCTGCGAAGAAACATTTTTCTAAATTCATTAATATTCATTACAAATGTATCATGTAAGGAGTAAATTTGATTTGTAACAGTTATTAATATTTGTTAAACGGGCAATTTTTGTAAACTAATGTCATTAAATTATTATCATTTATACGGAAAAAAATTGACAAAATCTTAAACGATTTCCATAGTTTAATTTCCTGTTATTGTGATTGAACTTTGTAGTTGTGTTAACTGAGAATCAATTGTATATTTATGATTTTATGACATTGATTATGACGTCCATTGGTATTGTGTCAAGGTACATATTTAGATTAACTGAATAATTAGGGAGATGATTTTTATTAACGGGAATATTCGAGCAAGTTTTTAAAAACCGCGTTTTCTACATGCTACGAGAAATTTATTTTATTTTCAACCATACAGGGAATTTTTCTTTTTAGTATACATATTCCCTATGTATGGTTTAAAAAAAAAGTGTCAAAAGTCCTATATGTAGGCAACCAACTATACACTAAACGTCACTCTGGCTGTGAATTTAGGTACATTAGTTTTTATTTTTTGTGGTGTGTAAAGGTTATGTTTGTAAATAAATCAAAATTAGTAGAATATCAAAATAATTTTAATTCAACGATTACCTTCAAACATAAAATATCAACAACACAAAACAGAAACGAAAATAAAAACGGCAACAGTTAAAGACTAATTTTTTGACATTAAGTAAATTTAGTTCTTTTTGCCACAGCATGCTATTGTTTTCTTAAGAAATTAAATATTTTAGGTTTAGTGCATAGTTGGTTGCCTACATACAGGGGAAAATAATGCGTTTGGCACGTTTATTTTAAAACTATACATAGGGGATATGTATACTAAAAAGAAAAATTCCCTGTATATGTAATGACGTTATTACTATAGTCGGATTCGATCTAATTTGGCATGTACTGAAGCGTTCTGAACACAGTAAATGCTATCTCTTTTCGTTTCACAGGTCATTTCATAAATTTCAGAGCGGCCATCCGCAAGACTTGCGCTCGCTCTAATAGCCTCTACGCACTAACAAGCTAGAAAGAGAGCGAAAACCCACATGCCAAATTAAATCGAATCCGACTGTAAAGCTTTGGTTTCCTAGGAAGCGGTGCCGTCATTTAACGGTTGTCAAAATACGGTGGGTGACATCACGAAAAACGGTATCGTGTATTTTAAGCGAAGTGTTTTCCAAAAGAGCGGTAGCGCACACCCAATGTAATAGAGCGGTGTCGTCTCATCTGAAGCGCTGAGCCAGTATGGTACGAATCAGTTCAGCAACGTTTTTTGGCGGTGCGTCTTGTCACCCACCGTATTTTTACGGCCGTTAAATGACGGCACCGCTTCCTAGGAAACCAAAGCTTTACTGTCTTGTAAGTTGGAAAATTGGCCTTTACTGACTGTTACTTTCTACCCCGGCCGCCCGCCTGGGTGAAAAGTTGTTTTCCCACGACCATATAAGAAAGTCGCTCCTAACGCACAACAAACTAGGCGCGAAAGTTGACAATATCACCCGTGCGATTGACTTTCGCAAAACAAATGAACAACCCGTGCGATATGAACACGTATAGGGATATATCGCACAGTTTGCGCAATAATAGGAAGCTGCGGCCGCTTCAAAACAAAAAATGACGGTCGTTTTACCTGAACTGTCAGTGTTACTTTTTGACATGTACATTTTTGGTCGTGGGAAAAATAGTGTTCGTAACTCGTTCGAAAGGCAAATATCTCCGCTCGTGTTTATAAATATTTCTACTCGTGCTCCGCTACGCTCCGCACTCGTATATCTATTTATAAACACTCGCTTGATATTTGCTACTTTCGACACTTGATACGAAAATAACTATACTTTCCACCCGGGTGGAAAGTGATCAGCTGATTACTTTCCACCCGGCCGGCGTCACTGTCATTAAATGACAGCTTGTCAAAATATTAATTATTATTATAAATGATTCATATTAATTTATATGTATGGTTGAAAATAAAATAGTATACAAACCTCGGTGAAAAGTTTCATTACTGTCTCGAGATGTAGTAAACCTCGACTGCATCTCGGTTAACTATAATTATCTCTCGACAGTAATGAACTACTTTCCACTTCGGTATGTAATATACTATTTGTTACTTTTTTGTTCTTTAATCAAGGTTAATACTAAATTGCAATTAAAAATGTGGTTCAGGAATTACGCACTTACCAATTCGTTCGAGTTCCAGGCGACGATTTTCGTGGTAATCAGCTGAATTTGAGTGTTCTTCTTCCAGTGTAAAAAGATTATCTAAGACGGAGACCCCGCTGTGTGTAGGATCTTTTCCTTTACCAACGTAATTAGCACAACGATATAAAAGATACCATATGTCCGTTTGACTTAAAACCCAGGCCAGAACGTGTCGGCCTGCGCCCAAGCTTGCATGCTCGGTTCCTAACATAGCATTTAATAAAACCTCTGTAGCTGAACCTTTTTGCTTAAATTTGTGCCCTTCTTGATTTTACTAAAATATCAGATTCCTTGGTATTCTTTAACAATTAACTTGATTGCTTACTTCATTCTTCACGATGTTCTCTTCACGTTTTTTAATCCCTGCAAATCATAATTGGCTTTCATTAACAGTAACTATGATTAATTAAAATAATTAAAATAAAACATACTACAGTAAAAAAGTAGATCAGTTATGGCTATGGTGAAAGTAAAAATCATGGCTTGGTTTCGTCTTAAAAAAGTAAATTTAGAAAATTTACATTTTAACATTTACCACAATTCTACATTCTTAATCATCATTTGTTTCTTTCAGAATTCAGCTCTGCTAAATTTCTTGCGCATAATAATACACCGTAGAAATAATTTTGACAGTTGTCAAATAACGGTTATTTATTATTTTTGTTTTCTTCAGATTAGTATTAGTTTGTAAGGCACTCTTATTTCACGATTAAATGTTGCGGTACGCAGTGAAATAGCAAATTACTGCCGAAAGTGTCACAAAAACTTAAGAGTCTATTCTGGTATTTCTGTTGATATATTTTTGTTAAGTATTTTCGAGTATCATCTTAGGCTGTTAATGATCCTTTGTTATATTGATTTAAAAATTTCCAACTTGAGAAATCAATAAATTGGAGGATAATTTCAATATGGGTAGTGTTGCGTTGTTAATTAGTCAATCCTGCTCCGAAACAGTTCTATTATTGTTTTCAATTTGCATTAGAAATTCAAGCCAAATATTTAGATGATGCTTCATAAACAGTCCCAAACCTTCCTATCAAAATATTTTGATAGAAAATTCCGGTAAACCTTAGATTATCGATCACAATTAGTGCAATTTCTCCAGTGGTTGCAGCCAGATAAGTAAAAGTAAGGTTATTTATGTAGAGCATGCAAACTAACGATGCGAGTATAACTGGTTGCTGAATTTTCAGGCGAACTGCAACATGTTGGTTGTTTTTTATTTTCCAGAAAGTTTGTTATATTTCTTAATTTAGTTGTTATCTCGTTATCAAAGTATTTTGTAGGTGGAATAAGTGTCATTTTACAAACAGAATAATACGCTGTTTGATAAACTACCTCAGTTATTTCTAAGTACTTAATCGTAAAGTTCTAATTTCAGAAGTACGTATATTTCGTAATATCGTTTATAATATTTAGGACAAATTTGTTTTCTATAGCTGTAATTAAAATTAAGCTGTTGTCTTCCCGAGTTAATGAAAATAGCTTCGGTGAGAATACTAAGCTGCAAAGATTCATTGAAGTACATTAAAGCATCAGCGTTTTCAACGCAACTGTCTGTCAATATCAGGCCTTCTAACAGCTATAAAGTGCTTTAACCTCATTTACTAAGGATTTTAGGTTAATTAAGTTAATAATACGAAAGGGATACTCAAAGCTTGTTTTGCCAATTTGTAATTTAGGAATGAACATTTTTCATGTTAGGGATCAGCAATCTGTAAATAATATAAAGTTGCTAAAATGTTTGAGTATGAACTTGTAGAAAAATAGTTTTATGTCATGCAAGTATAAACTAAGTCACGTCAACAATTAATATGTCAGCGTAATATGAATGCTTACGATTTCCTGTTTTCATTTTTGTTGAATTGTTAATTAATATACAGTATTGTGGTGACTCCTTTTATAAACTAAGGTTAAACAAACCGCTTGTGTAAGCAATGGAATATATTGCTTAGGGATATGAACAAACTATCAAATAATTATTAGCTATATGATTAAATCGATTAGTAAAATGCAAGATTTGTTTGTACAGCAAATTGAATTAAGTACGTGTGTGTGGGTTACAAATATCACATCTTCCATTTTATGGCTTGATTTATGACACTGTGGTGAAAATTATACAACTGTGGTGTAATTTTATTAAATATTGTATTACTGTGGTTATTCGTGATTGTAAATATGTAATTAACCGATTCATGTTCGATTATTTCATTCCTAATTTTGGTTAGAAATCAGATGAATTTCAAATTTAATTTTAAGCAGTAAGGTTATGTATATTTAATCCGAATTGAAAAGGAAACTTAAAGGAATTTTGGAATACATACATAAACAAGTGGCAAGAAGAGTTCCTGTTCGGTTTTCGTCCGAGAAGGTTGTATCAAAAGTGCTCTGTGAATTTTGTAGCTACAGTGCGCGAGTGGTAATTAGGGCCATTGGCCGGCCCGACCTATTTGATAAACTCATCAGGTATCTAAATGGCAAATCCTATCTCTTCCCAAAATGTACAGTCCTCAATCTCTCTACACACTAACAATATCAATATGAATAACCCACGTAGCTTCTCAGCTGTTGCAAGTTCCCAACAAAACATTCATCCCAAAAAAGATCAGGCTATAATCATTGATACGATAGACGGTTTAGCGCAACTAGAATACATTAAATCAGTATCTAAAGTTATCAATCCCAGTCATATTCGCTTCGCCTCTAAAATTTCTAATAACAGATTCTGTGTATATTTCTCAAGCAAAGAAATAGTAGACCGTATAATCACTGCAACAGGCAACGAAATCGAAGTTGGACCACACAAACTAAAAATTCGACGTTTGATAACACCCGCAAAAAGAATTATCCTCTCAAATGTATCCCCAACTATACCACACGAGGTCATTGAAAATGCACTTAAAGCTAAAGAAATAAAATTGGTTTCACCTATGTCATTTCTTCGTGCTGGACTCGGTGACGAGGGGTTCTCTCACATTTTAAGCTTCCGTCGTCAAATTTATATATCCGAAGATTGCATCGAATTCCCAGACTCCATTCTCGTACAACATGAGGATTCCTTATACAGAATTTTCTTATCATCCGATGGCATCTCGTGTTACCTATGTAAACAACCAGGTCACCTAGCGTCGCAATGCCCCGGTGCCGAGCCTAACACCGAGGATATTAACAAAATTGCCAACACAGAAGTTCCAAATAGTATTGTTACTGAATCACATTGCTCTCAGACCAGTGAAACAACCCCAAATGAATATTTACCTAGCAAAGGCTTAAAAAGGCAGGTATCAGCTAGCACGTCTAGCGAAACTCCGAAAGAAGACACCCCATCAGACACACAAATCAACCTAAATAGCGCTCAAAGTGTATCTGAAACACCAGAAACCTTTAAGAAACCTAAGCGAATCATCAAAAAACACAAATTATCACAAAGTGAACATAATATAGCACAAATTCTTGAAGAACACCTAAAACCCGCTGAAATACAACTTAAAGCCGAAAACACAAACTACCCACTACGCTATGACGTCTTTAAGATGTTTTTAGAAAACGCCTACAGTGCATCCGATCCATACAGTGTAGCCCTCAGCTACACTGAAGACATCGAAGGACTAACTGATATGATAGACGACATTTACCCGAAACTAACTAACAGAAGTATCAAAAATCGCTTCACGCGAATAAAAAACAAACTGTTACAAAACTATAATCCTACAGAAGATTCAGACTCGAGCTCCACTCACTCAAACCACTCAACCTATTAAAAAAAAAATTAAATATAATACAATGGAACGTGAACGGGTATCATGCCCGTCTCGAATATATTAAACTCTTACTATCTGATAATTCACCAGACATCCTTTGCTTACAAGAAACAAATTTTAAAAACAATTACGTGGGAAACCTCAAAGGATATTCTTCTTATTTTAAAAATCGGATTAACACAAACACTGCTAGCGGGGGTGTCGCCCTATTCATCAAAAATTCCTTTTCTTGTAACCAAGTCGCCCTTAACTCCAATATTGAAGCTGTCGCCATTACACTTCAACATCAAAAATTAATAACAATATGTTCTATCTATTTACCTAATAGCCAGAAAATCGAATATGATGAAATTCTAAATCTCACTCAGCAACTACCCTCCCCGTTCCTTATTCTAGGAGATTTCAATAGCTATAACACACTCTGGGGTTCTCCCAGCACTAACTCACGGGGAAAAATAGTCGAAACGTTGCTAGATGAACTAAACATTATATTACTAAACGATGGTACACCGACTCACATATCTCCTTCATCTGGTTCGTTTTCTGCTATCGATCTCTCTATCTGTTCGAGCCAATTGGCATCGGAAACAGTTTGGAATGTACTCCCAGATCTCTACGATAGCGACCACTTCCCAATCCAAATAAAAATTGGGAACTCTTCTGACCAGAATCTCAATTTTGTACCTAAGTGGAGACTCTCCAAAGCAAATTGGGACCAATTCTCTAACTTGATTGACTCTAAGCTCGACACATTAGTTTACTCGGACAGCATAGATAACGCAGCTACCGAATTTACAGAAATTATAATTGAAGCAGCTGAAGAAACAATTGGAAAAACATCTATAAACCACAAGCACTCATCAGTCCCTTGGTGGAATGAACAATGTGAAAAGTCTATAAAAAAATATAAAAGGACTTTCCGCAAGTATAAAAAGTACCCAAGTTTAGAAAACCTCATAGCTTTCAAGAAGGCACGAGCAGAAGCAAGACGTGTTGTTAAAACAAGTAAGAAAGAGTCTTGGAAAGCATATGTTTCGACATTAAACAAAGATACCAAAATCTCTGAAGTTTGGAAGAAAATACGTGGTGTTAAAGGAATCTCTTCCCACAACATGATAATCGCTCTTACAAGCAATAACAACACAATTACCTCAGCGAGTGAAATAGCTGAAACACTGGCCACATCCTTCTCAAATACATCCAACGACAAAAACTATGATCCAGAATTTATAGAACACAAGAAAGTCGTCGAAACAACTAACATTGTGGCAACAAATGACCTAAATAGCCCTCTAAATGTACCGTTAACCATATGGGAACTTAATTACTTCTTACAAAGATGTCGGAATTCAGCTCCGGGACCTGATAATATTCCTTTCATTTTTCTCGTCAAACTGTCAAACAAAGGTAGAACAAAACTGCTCGACTTATTTAATTTAATATGGACCTCCCATACTTTTCCTCGTAACTGGCAGGAGGCTATAGTAATACCAGTACACAAACCAGGGAAAGACAAATGTGACCCCCAAAGTTATAGACCGATATCCCTCACGTCCACATTATGTAAGCTAATGGAGAAGATCGTCAACTATCGATTATGCTGGTATCTAGAACAAAACAACTTTCTCTCAAAGTACCAAAGTGGTTTCAGACAAAACCACTCCACATACGACCTTTTATCACGTCTAGAAAGCGATATCTGTGACTCATTCGCCAATAAATCACATTTAGTTGCGGTATGCTTTGACCTAGAAAAAGCTTTTGATATGACCTGGAGATACAAAACATTAAAGACGCTTGCGAATTTTGGATTAGGCGGTAATATATTTGCATTTATTCAAAACTTTCTCCAAGAGAGACGATTTAAAGTTAGATATAACGGTCACTACTCTAACATCACAACACAAGACAATGGCATCCCGCAAGGGTCAATACTCAGTACTACGCTTTTTCTAATAACTATAAATGACATCGAATTGGAAATTCCTCCTCCAGTATGTTTCGGTCTCTTCGCAGATGATTTCACAATATACTGTACCGGAAAAGATCTGACTTCTGTACAACGATACCTTCAGCTCACAATTGATAACTTGAAACACTGGTCCAAACGCTCAGGCTATAAATTCTCTACATCAAAAACTAAGGCTATTCACTTCAGGAAAAGGGAACTTGAGAATCAAGAACCACTCTTACTGCTATACAATCGAACTATCGAATATGTTGACCACACCAAACTTCTAGGACTAATCTTCGACAAACAGCTAACCTGGACTAATCATTTAGGACAATTGAAATCGAAAACAAAAAATAAACTTGGAATACTTAAGACTCTATCTAATCATGAATGGGGTGCAGATGTACAAACATTACTTATGCTGTACAGAACACTAATTCGCTCTCAACTTGATTATGGCTCAACCATATACTCATCAGCTAGCCCACGGAAACTACAATCACTTGAAACAATCCACAACTCTGCTATAAGAATAGCAACAGGCGCGTTCGTGACCAGTCCCACGATAAAAGTTCTCTGCAACGCTAATGAACCCACCCTAAATCAACGACGTGAAATACTTTCGATAAACTTAGCCACATCAGTATCTTCTTCTTCTCCTCAAAATCCTGTATATCAGGCAATCTTTAATAATCGCTTTCACTCAACGTACAACCATAAACCTAAATCGTCCAAACCATTCCACTACAGACTCCAACAGATATTTCTAAAACACAACCAAAGACTTCCCGTCATAACTCAAAAGACCTTTTCCGACATACCTCCCTGGACACATAAAATCCCCAATATCATGTTCAGCTTGTTACCTTATACTAAAAATGAAACCAGCCACGAAATTATTCGCAATAAGTTCAAAGAACTGTGTCAAAAATTTCCAGCCCCAGACTACAAATATATATACACTGACGCGTCAATACGTACCAGTGGAATAGGGGCAGCTTTTGTGTCTAACGAAACGAGTATTCAAGTTCGTTTAAACAAATACTGCAGCATTTTTACAGCTGAAACAGTAGCTATCATGAAAGCACTAGAATGGATCCAGAACCAAACAACCAACAACTATGTAATTTGCTCAGATTCTAAAAGTGCCCTGACAGCTATTCAAAACGTATACTCGAAAGAACCACTGATACAAAGAATTCAGAAATTGATTACCATTAGCAATCACGCCAGAAAGAAAATAGAATTTGTATGGGTACCTTCACACACGGGAATAATTGGAAACGAGAAAGCAGATAAAGAAGCCAGTGAAGCCGCATTATCCGAGGATGCTATGTACTATGATCAAGCATTTGATTACGACATCAAGAGGTTTTTCAAAATGTATAAGCTCAACAAAATACGTAATGAGTGGACAGCCTTGAATCTTACTCCTACCAGCTATAACATTATTCAGCAAGCCAGTTCTAGACGTCGCCAAGTAACACTTACGAGGCTCATAATTGGACACACTCGACTCACACACTCGTACTTATTAGAAAAAACCGACCGTCCCCAATGCGTCCTATGTAACACGCCGTTAACTATCGTTCATATTCTACTCCAGTGTCCAGAATACGATGACATCAGAAATGAGTGTCAGATCCCACTATCCATAGAAGAAGCACTGCAGAACCCATCAAGTGTCATACAGTTTTTCAAAAAAACTAATAAAATCAGCTTAATATAACCTCAATCCAATGACCTTTATAACCACATAACTATAAATATTATGATATGTATACAATTGTACCTTATTTATAAAGTGCTAATGACCATAGAAGTCGAAGCACTCAAATGTATAATAAAAAAAAAAAAAAAAAAAAAAGTGGCAAGAAATGATAAGTCAGAATTTAAAATACTGTAACCTTAGGCTGCACCGTTTGTTATTGTTTACTCTTTGAAGAAATTTCTAAATATTTTCTCGGCACTTTTGTAAGTGATAAATAGATTTTTCTTGTTCGGTTAATGTTATAAACATATATTTTGTAACGTAGGTACTTGTTATGCATTTGATGAAAGCGTGAAATTCATATAATAATTCGACTTCTACGTTTAACTTCCCAACTTCCCCATTTACATATTTCAGAATATCTTTGGAAGTCCTTTGTAAAAAATATTGCCTAATATAATTTAAATATCTTTCGTAGGCTTTACTTTTAAACAAAATTATTCGTGTTAGGCCATTAACTTAGACTTAGATAATTGAAAAAACCCATATATCATCATAAAAATATAATCAGTAATGAACGTATTATGATAAAAGTTTAACAAGAAGTTAATTAACTTGAAAAATTGTATGCAAGCTTAGATCTAACAGTGTTAGCGTGTTCACCGATCCATGAAATAAAAGAATAGTATGTAGGTTAAAAATTCAGTGTAAATCAAAATTAAATTATAAAAAAATAATGCTCCTAGTTAGTTTCGATAAGCTACGAAATTTCAGTTAATGGATTAAATTCAATCAAAAACTGTGTATCAGATTAATAATTTGCAAATGTATAAAATTAGAACTTTTAAAAATATATTTAGTCTTTAAAATTTCTAAAATTAGCTATCAGCTGATTGTCTAAATTTAGACTAACATAGTTTAACAGCAATCACGTTTATGATTTATATGCGCAACATTAGTAATTTCTTATCAGTTCTTAACACATTTGAAGTCAGCGTTTCATTAAAATCCTGGCAAATTATTAATGGGCATTGTATGCAGTAAGGGCATAATAGCTATTGTCTACAAATTTAAAAATCAAATCGTTATTAAGTAGAGGCGTCTTTAATGAGCTCTTTCATGACGCCCGTTAATTACTTACGTAAATACGTATTTGTTTCACGCAATTGCGACAGTACGAATTGTTTGCAAGGAATTTGCAAGCTTACTGGAAATTCTGTTGTTAATTATTAAGTTCCGAGGCGGTGTTAATTTATAAGTTCAATAACCTGGAAAATCTAACATTAAACAGCAAATATTTTAATTTAGCGATTCGATAATTACAGGTGATAAATTTAATAATTTTTTCGGTTTCGTTTTTAAATCTTCTCGTTAGTAGGTACTTTCCCATTTAGAGTCAAACTAAAAACAAAGAATTTGTTGAAGTAAAAAGCAAAACTCCTACCGATACTCTGCTTAGTATAAAAGTCATAAAAAACAAAGTTTAGACACAATTAAGTATAAACCGAGTTGCCTAACTGTAGGATGAAATAAAACAGATTAAGATTATGATAGAAGAAAGTGCGAAACAGGTGTAACATCTTGGAATTTATGGCTTGAATAATTCGATTTACTTTGTAAAAAAAAATCCCACTGTAAATGTAGCTTTAATATTGCAGGATTATGTAAATTCAGTAAGGTTATATTTTTTTACTGCACATTTATCTGACTCTGACACAATTGGACTTACTAACTATTTGGTATCGATTAAGGTTTACATAAGAGGATTTTATTACGTTTGGAATTAAACTCGAATTAATTTTACTTCGAAATTAATAAAACAATAAGTGAGAATTTTACTTATTTATGAAGTCGTGAAATAAATACGTAGGCATATAGGTAAATCGAACTTTCATTTTCACTTGCCTTTGTGCCTATATGTAAATATACTTGCATTGAATGCTGCTTTTAAATTATTGTTTATTAACCATTGTTTTGAGGGCTTTGTTTCGATTCCATAATTATATTAAAAATGCAAGTAACACAGTAAAATGAGTTCATAATTCAAAAATATCAATATTGAATTATATTCAACGTAAAATGTGTTTATCATTTTAGAGGAAAGGAATCAAACTACATATAACTAAAAACTTCGTTAAAAGTTTTGGATTGTCACCTAACTTTTTAATAAAACGTAATAGGCAGGAGCTTAGTAAAGTGTACATCATTAATTTGTTTTGTAAAATATATTAGAATATTCGTTTTGGCGAACACGCAAAGTTTTAAAATTCCAAACTTTATTACATAGTTTCGTTCTTCTATTTTTCTTGTTACGTTATTTAAATTATTGCTGGCATTTTCTATTTATAAACACACTGCATTTATATTGTATTGTTTAAAAAATGTGATATTTTGTAAAATCATAAACAAATATTTATTTATAAATTCTTTTTTGACATTTTATAATAAACCAGATTTGGTAAGTTCTGAAAGAGTTGAATGAAATGATTATTTAATTGGATTGTATCAACGGTATCAATTTCATATATTTTTGAATTGTCCTAAAATAAATTGTAGAATAATACAATTGAATGTTTATCAGCCTTTATCTCTACCGCCCAAAAATTAATATTTTCTAGTGGTGACCTGATTATGTATTTAGTTATTTATTGTAACAGGTAGTGCTTAATGTAGTAAATTTTTTAAATGCTAAACTTTATAACGAAGTTATGATCAGAGATTTATAACTTCGGATCTTACATATTTCATTAGCCAGGGATATTAACAACTAACATATTATAATTAAAACTTATCAAGATAATTCTTTTCTGGTTATTTCGCCACGCATTGCTGAAAATACAAACTGAATGAGTAAGGCTACTAAAACACTGTAACGTAACGAAACACCCAAAAAACGGTTAGAAAAAATATTTCTACACATAAAAATGAGTAGGTCAGTTACACAATAGTTATTTGTAATACAAGTGTTGAAAGCTTGCGTTTGCCACACGAATGTGAAGTTTGCAGCACGAACGCTAGTGAGTGCTGCAGTCACATGAGTGTGGCAAATACAAGCTTTCAACACATGTATTACACACTATTTTTTCTACAACCACAAAAAATTTAAATATTTCTGCAAAATCAAATCTGACATTCATCAAATGTCATTTATGACATTTTGATTTGCGTGCGGAAAGTAAACAAATTAGCGTGTGGAAAGTTTACTTTCCGCACGCAAATCAAAATTTGAGTGTGGAAAGTTTACTTTCCGCACGCAAATCCAGATTAATCCAGATTTGCGTGCGGAAAGTAAACTTTCCGCACGCTAATTTTCACTTGTTCGGCAAACACTCATTTTCAATACTCGTATCTATGGAGACGAAGTCTGAAAATCCCATTTTCCATGGTGGTTGTAGAAAAATACAAATAATGAATATGTTAATTTTGATGAATATGCTAATACATATTTGAATATTCCAGCTAGAAAGTTTTTGAGAATAAAAATTTTAATTATATAAATTAAACTATTATTATTTTTTTAAATGTTCACGCATATTATTTACATACATATAGTTTTGTAAACATATTGGTGCTCGTTACTTGTAGTCTGATGGTTATCGTACCAGCTTTCGAATCGGAAGGTTGTAGGTTCAAAACTAGTTCCGGTATAACTTTTTAAAATATCTATTTATGTATTTTTTACTCACTAATATAAATGCAAAATAGCTTAAATACGAAATATTCAAATAAACAAACTACATAACAATTATTTTCAATCGAACAGCGAAACATGCATACATATGTATATACATAATGTACTACCAAAGCGTGTACCCATTTTAAATCGTTTTAATTATGATAATCGGTTTTTTGGCTTTACCGTCCAATCAATAATTAATGTTAATATTAAGTCGGCTTTTAATATTTCTTTAATACTGATAACGGTGCTTCGTGGAAAGTTTTTATCCTTCGTTTACTTCTCAAAATGAATTGTTAATGAAAAGCAAGGTGATAATATTCTATTAGTAAAATATGTTACCATTTTATTTGCATATTTAATGCCTTTCAATATATTTTCTTTAAAAAAATATCTGAAGTAATATTTTGACAGTTCAAATTTGTTTTCACCGTGTTGTACCGTTATAAAACTAGCATTTCTATGTCGTTTGTTGGACATAATTCGGAAAGAAATATGGGACTTCTCTAATAATATTTTAATAATCGTCGACTTTCAGCAAATAATTCAAATTACTTTTATAAGACCTACACCTACACCTACATCTTTTTTTTCCGTTGCTATATTCTTGTTTAGTTTAATAAAATCTTGCACCGATCGAAATGAATTTTATCTTAAAATTCAAGTTGAAATTCACCTTACTTAATAATGTTATTTATTTGTTTCTTTTTCGTCCTTTTTTTCTTCCCCACTAATTTCTAAACATTATAACTTCCTTTATTTTTAATTTGCTCGATAGTCCTTGTAATGAGCTTATGTTTATACAGAGGTGTATAGGGTAATTTAATATTATTTTAAATTGGGAGAATATAAGGTTCTATCTGATTAAATGATATCTTTATGTTATCACTGTTTCTCGATATCTTGAAACAGTGTAATTAAATAACAGATACGTGAAACCACATACATCAACAACAGTCATTGAACTAAAATATACATCGATAATCAAGCTATAAATATTTAGATTTGGTTTATTATGTGACAGCTTAGTATCAAATGCAATTTATATGTTTAAAACACGTATGTATCTTAAAAGGTAATAAATTTACTACCTAAATATTAAGTAGTAATACTGTGTAAACATTTTGTGTTTGTCGTGTTATTCACATAAATGTAATCTTTTTGTTAGATAAAAATCAGAATGTATTTATTGCATCTAGTAAGTAAATATTAAACTTACGATTTAAAGTAACCAGGCAAATGTTTAACGAAAACATTTAAAAAAATATTTCATGGCTGCATAGTGCATTTAAATATATTCATGAGAATGTAATAACTAATAACACTATTAATAAATGTTTAAAATGAAGAAGTATAGAACTTTGAGTTAATTTCCGTAAACCAATTTTTATTTTTTTCATTTTAAAGCATGTAAACGTTAAAGCCCTTCGGTGAGTTTCAAATTATTATTCTAGAAAATTTTAGTGACGTAACGTAAACGACCTTATCTTGCGGAAATATTGCAGTTTTCAAACAGAATTTCCAGCACATTAAAAATTTGTAATTAACTGTATGCAATATTTAGTGGGTGTTATTGGTGCTAATTAAAGTTGGCGTTGTGATTTTTGTTACACAAGAATATTAACGATGCTTACTTGCGTTTAAAATTACTTAAATTTTTTTTGTGCTATTTATTATTTTGTTTCGTATTTTATATAAGTTATAACTAAATAATTTTTATACGTGTTAATTATTTTTATTACTCATGGGACGCACAGACTTTTATATACAAAAAAAATACGGGATGTCAACGGAAAATTAGAGAAACATATTTTCATATTCTAAATATAAACACGGCAGTATTTCATTTGCATTCTTTTTAAGGACGATATATTGAAGAATATTAGTATGGTAGAAACGTTTTCGGGTTTCACTTTGCACTTTAATAGTACATTAGGTACGTATGTATAGTTAATACTTGCGTTTGTTTATATTGCATATCGGTATATGGAATACAAAAACAACCTTGGTCTCATGCCACAGATACCTTTTATGCTTGGATGTATGTACAACTGTTGAGAAATCGAGTCTCTGGATTTACTTGAACCAAATAATTTTTCACGTAATTTGTGTTAACCACCAATTACTTTTAATTAATGAAACACTGATTAGCTTAAAATTATCCGTTCCACATTATAAATCTTCAAAATCATTGTCGAACAACACATCATCAACAACAGCAAGTTCTTCGCGCGGACGCTTTATACATCTTCCCGTCATTTACCGGCACTAACTGAAGACTATGACTTTCGAGATCGGAGAGTACCTCCAGGTACCTAGGTACTCTCACTACTGTTACTGATAGTAGACGATAGTGGATAGGTGGGTAGTGCTTTCTTAGTCAGTGACCAAGGCTGTTTCGTTCGAGGTCAGCAGGTGATTTCGTTCGATAAGCTTTGTTTACTGCCATTGCACTTTATACATTTTTTTCTGTAATAAAATGCAGGCCTGAAAAAATAACCAGTTGTGGTTTGTACCATTCAGGTTGGTTTAACGACCGCGTCATGCCTTTGCAGGAGCTTTCAAAATATATTTTGGTATTTTTCCTTTGACGTCATAAAAACTAGTTTCAAGATGTGCAGATTTTTTATTTAAGGTCCTAAGCTAAAAATAGCTACACAATTTTATTTTTAGATTGGTTATAATAACGGATTAATTTTAATTAAGTTTTCAGTATTAAATTTAAATGCAACGATCAACTAGAATAAAGATTTACTTCTAGTTGTACAAGTTTTAAATATTAAACGTATGTAGGTATTTACTTCTTTATTTTTAGTGACCCCAATATTATATTATTTAACACGTTTTGGATTTGTTAGTTAAAAATTAAAAATTGCATTTCAAAGTACTATTTGAAGGTCACGTTTAATTAAAAAATAATAGTTTTAACTTTATACCTACCTGCATATCCAAAATATTATTCAGTTTTATACTTTAACATTTTAGGAATTACTGTAACTTGTTTCAGTAGGTTAAGTTTGCAATCCCTGATTTTTTTAATTTTTAATCATTTAAACCCTATATTGATTTAATGAAATATCTATATCTAAGTAAATTTCCTCCTAAATAAAACCGTTATTCAAACTGGAGTTTGAATATAAAACTACGATACGTTTCAGAGTACTGATTTGATATTAATGCAACTTTCTACGAGTTTGAAATTCACATTGATCACAATCTTTAATAGTCAATTTTATTGAATATCTATTGAACTAGAACTTGAACATTGTTGACTAATCTTATATTAACAGTAAATAATTGTCTAAAATTTAATTATAATTAATGAAAATACTTCGTTATTATTTAAGTTTCAGTCTAATTGTAAAAGTTTGATTGTACTATAACGCGATGTAAGAAATGTTTAAATAATTGATCTAAACAAAGCATTCGGCTTTAGTGGGAACCAGCTGATCGATAGTAAAGTAAACTAATATCAAGTTGATTTGAAAGAAAACAGTTTTCCTTCGTTAATCATAGAAATTAAAATTTCAGTTTATTTCACAATTGACGTTAAATTGTAGTACAACATGCCTTTTTAAATTCGACCCGGCTTGTTAGCTACTATTCAACAAAATTATTTTTCTTTTATCTAGCAATTCTTAATTATTACTTATTATCTCAGTATAATTTAAATTATCAAATCATAGTTGAATTGTTGTACTTCTAGTCTTCATAAATTCTTTTTTGGTAGAAATTTATTATTTTGTCACACATTTTCTGCGTTTGGACGCATCATAAATTTTCATGGTTTTGTTGAAATTCTAGGCCTTTCAAAATATCCATTAAATAGAGAGAGTTTTTTTAACCAACCTACAATATTTTTCTTACAAGAAAAGATGTTTGTATGTGTAACAAATTGTTCTCCTTTACTTAGCGCTGCCTAAAACATCCAGCTCCTGATCTAAAGATCTACCTCTTGGACTAGTTATGTAATAATGGAAAACGTATGCATATTGGGATTAATATTTTGTACAACGTTTTTAATATTTTATAATATATATGATTACTTTACTATTATATATTTAAGCTATTAAAACATATTTTAAAGTTATGTATGCTTTATTTTACGAATTTGCCGTTTAACTAGACTAGTGTGGCTCATACATTCTAAGTGCTATGCCAACATTCCAGTTAATCAGTCATAGGGGAAATCGCCACATTAACAGGGATCCTACTCTTTCGTCATGTATTTTGAAAAAAGCCCTACTTTCATTACTCGTAGTTTTTTATCTTTAAATGGAAATCAATTCTACGCCTTTGATGTACTTATAAGGCAAACATGCTAACCCCGACACTGTACAGGTCGACAAAGAATTGTAGTTAGGTCAGTTAGGTGTATTATAAGCAGAGCGCGGAAAAGTATGCACTATAAAATCGAGAAATATGCATTTTATATGCGCTTAAAATTAAGCAAAATATGCTCCTTCATATGCAATTATAGACAAATATATGCTGTCACTACCTAAAAATTGACACTATATATGCACTGAAAAATCGCATTCGAAATTTAAATATTTATTTAAATTTCTATATTCATACAAAACCACAAAAATAGGTATTCAATATAAAAATACAAATTAGTGGTATACATAAATTTGCAGGTCGCAATAAAATTTTTTTATTGCGACCTGGAACAAAATTCCCGAGACCGAAAATATGAATAAAATTTTTTAATTGTTACCTGGGAGACAGAATTATGCAATTAAGATGCTCGAAATCAGTTAAATATGCATGGATATGCATTTATGCGCTATTCCCTCAACATATGCATAAATATGCAAAATAAAATTTGCATAAATGGAATCCTTACGATGTGATTCGGATAGATAACCAGAAAATTTTATTGTGCATATAAGCACAATTACATGCAAATGCATATTTTTCCGCGCTCTGATTATAAGTTATAAGTATAATACGTTTCATTTTTTCGTGATTGAGAGGAACCTTTGAAGTAATAATTTTGATTTAAAATTATTGAACCTTAAATGTTAAATGTCAAAATCGTGTCAAATGAAGTGTTTTATTACTTAATATAATTCTTCATGTAGGTGGGCTTTAGATAGCTAACACTCCTTTATTATTTTGTTTTTATGTTTATTGTGATAAATACAGGGTGTGTATAAATTGGCGACAGAACTACACGTGGCGATGTTGGTCATAAAATTCTGAGTCGAAAATCTTAATACCAAAATATTGTACCATGCTTCCTGAGTATGCACGAGATCTCCAAAGTTTGAAAATGAAGTCTTTTAATAAGTATTTTAATTCATTATCTGTTGACAGAAAGAGCTGCAAATTAGAAGAAAGAATTGTAAAAATTATTTTTTCATAGATGTTTTTCAGCCCCAAAAGCGCGTTTTAAACATTTCTTCGTTAACTTATTATTGTAAAAAATACATATGGCAACACACACGGAGTATTGCCATGTAACGGACATCCTTGGTTACCGTGCTATAACAAAACATCTGTGGTGTGTGGATTCAATGTTGTCAAGTGTACGTTTCTTTAACATGGTTTCTGATGTCAGAGGAAGCATTGTCCAACATTTTGGTATTGAGATTTTCGAATTTTATGACGAAAGACCAACATCGCCACGTGTACTTCTTTCGCCAATTTATACACACCCTGTATCCTATGTATTTAGAACAAAAGATTTTCAGCGTGAAAAATTGCATTCTGCTGTGTATCTGTTGTGCGACACACATCTTATCAAATAATAAGTAACTTTGAGCGCTAAATGTCACTCTGTATATATTTTACATTTTTTTGAAACTCTTTTGTCTCGGACAGTATAAATATGATAGGATTAAATGCGAAAATTACACTGCTAAATTAGAAGAATGTTGTATTCAATATTTCAAATAGTAATTAAATTACATGAAAAATACTTAATTTTAAAAATGACTATTTTTATGGTATTATGGTTCGTTTTTAACTACGATGTTTATCATTTCTCTGATAACCGTGTATATTTTTATTTAGGACGTTCAAAAATGATTGGTACTACAATTGTTTTCTCCTCACTACTCTTTTATTAGGAATAAGTGAGTACGAATTTTATTAGAGGCATTCCTCTTCATTGTCTATGCACTTTTGCCAACGTTTCGGCAGTTTCCGTAAAGCTGCTGCAAACCATTCTTTGGGTGTACAAACTTGTGGACAGCCGACTGAAGCTCGTCGTTGGAGGAGAACTTCTTAGCGTGCACCGCCTCTTTCATTGCGTCAAACAGAGCGTAGTCGCTTGATGCAAGATCCGGCGAATATGGGACATGAGGCAGCAGAGCGTACCCGGGAGGCTTTAGGGTGGCAACGGTGTAGCGACTGGCATATGGCCGTGCATTGTCATGTTGAAGCAACGCGTTGCATCTCCATTTGCCGTGGAGACGTTGCTGAATACGTCGGCGGAATCGCGTCAGTGACTCGCAGTACCTCTCACTGATAATGCGCCGTGGCTTCTTGGGACCAGGGTTTCCAATGTGCTGCCATTCCTAAGAATGGCTTTTCTTTTTCGTCGTCTCGGCTGTACAGCTGAAGCAATTGTTGGCATATCTCCACACGCTTTTGCTTCTGCTGCGGTGAGAGTATGGGGAACCCATTGTTATCTTCAAGTCCCGCAGTACTGTTGCATCCGCCAGTGCATCGAATGTGATTCGCCTGTTTGCCATTATCAAGTCATACGCTGGATAATGTGTGGCTTGGGCCCATTTGTTGGACTCCCGCTGCTTTTGCCTTTCTCAGCAGAGTTCTTACCATCTTTGAACTCCGATATCCAGCGAAACACAGTTCTACGACTCGGTGCTGCGTTCCCAAACACGGCTACTAACCTTGTATGGATGTCTAAAGCAGTCACTCCTTTCCTTCAAAACAATCACACTGTCCATCGCTACCTATGATTATCTGCTTCCATGGTTTTCCTTTTTGTCCAGTTGCACGAATGGCTCACTACCTTTCCTTCTGTGCGTTCCAGCAACGCCATCTGGTGGCATCACGTACCATTTTAGTCTATCTTCACACACTCAACCAAAGTTTCGGGGGGGGAGTGTCAATGATTTTTGAACGCCCCTAGTATAAGCGAACCAGTATTACTCAAATAAATAAATTTATTTCACAAATATCAAATGTTGAAACCATGCCAACCTTACATAACTATACAATTATCGACTATAGTTTTCAGTGAATAAAGGTCTAATCTAATCTAATCTAATCTAATCTCGATATCAATAAAAATTCTAAAAATAGTTTTTTTTTCAAATTAAACATAGATACCTATAGCTTATGTTACATCGTTGAAAGAAAATCTAAATCACAGTCAACCATGGTTTCCATTTAAAAAATGTTACGTTGGTCAATTATTCGAAAATGATAATAGTTATCAAAAGCCATTTAGCCTCTATTATTCTACGTAAACAGTTTTTCAAAAAGTATTTCAGCCATATTTTTCAATTCTAAAAATAAATGAACTACATGAGATAATAGAAATGGCAAATTTTTTTAGTTTTTCGCCTGTAACTTTATAACTACACGTCGTAACGAAAATTTCTTCACATAGTTGAAGTTCCCATAAAAAAACTGCATTACTTTGCCTACTTAACCATTTGTTTATCTTTATAAATAAAAAAATACTTCATATATAACGTTCTAGAAATAGGACAACCTGTATATATTTTAGTGTATTGATGAGACGATTTCGGAGGATATATTCCTTTATAGTAATTTTAGTTACAGAGTTATTTGGTTTTAAACCTGTTACTTCTACAGGTTAGAATTAATATGTTCAGAGCTAAGTTTTTGTTTATCATTGAGCTTTTAGACATATGGATGCGTTTAAAATCAACGTAAATTTGATTGTAGTTTTGAAAAAAATACTATGCATCTAGTATTTAACATGTAAGAAAATGAAGCCGTACATTTTGATAAAATTACTTATAACTAGTATTTCTTGATTTTTTTACTTGAACTTTGAAATACGAAGACTTGGAGAATTAACTTGTCTGAAAACAAAATTCGCAGTAGTAAACGAAGGTATCACCTTTCGAAGGCAATTTGAGTTTACTTTCTTTCTATATTGTTCTGTCAGAGTCAGATGTAGCTGGCTTTGGCAAATAAAAGTTATACCGTGATGGTCTTCTTTAGATTGTTTTACATCTGAATAAGCTGTCATTTTTAGAAATACCAAGAAAATATTAGATAACATTATAATAATTTATATCAAACTGTGATTAGGGCCATAATAAAATTGTAATAAGTAGAATGATACCATGCTTGTATAAAGTTTTCTTTTTAAGTCGTTATTGTTTTAGCAGATGATTTGTAAGTAGTCTATAATAACGGCCACTAATACGAGAACTTTAATAACCTCTTGATGTTATCATCGTTAACGACAACATTAAATAAACCGTAATAGATTTTAAAATGCGATACGTTGAAAAATCAAAAGTGTTGGTTATAAGAAAATTATTGAAAATATTACAGCTTATTTGGCATTTCGATAAACAGTTAATTTTAAATTGTTCAAAGAATAACTTATATAATTTTTTTAGAACAATAGATAAATGCAAAGAGAATTGGAGCACCTTTATTTTCAAAAAGTTCTATTTGTGGTAACTGAATACACTATCGAAAATGTAATTTAATTTATCTCAGAACACTTATTTTTCAAAATGTTAGAAAAAAATAATTGTAGAATTTTTATAAACACCACACATTTGTAGGTGCGCCTTTGAATAATATAAATGCGTGCTCTTTCGGTAATCATCAACAATTTAATACTTTGCAGTTAATCACATACATACACTCTGTTTTTGTAATGTGTTACATTTATTTGCTGACTAGATAACTTGCAACATTCCAATGAGCAATCCTTTATTTAGGTATTGTTGCATCAACAAGAAAATCGTATTTAAGCATTTTTAAAAACTGCCTTAAAATTCCTCTGTCGACATTTGAACAACATTTAAAAAAGGTTGAATATTATTAAGAATTAGTATATACTCGTACATTAATTTGTTTCCTATTTATTTTAACTTAGAATGGGAAGTAATCCACCCCAAATGAATGGATTATGGAAGCCAATTAAGGCGGCATAAAATTCTCTCGAGAATAAGCCAACGATGCTGATGATGTGATATGTTAAGTAAGTTGACCATGAATAGAACTAGACTAACTATTATAAATTTCTTTGATGGTACGATCCATCCATCAGTTCTATTTATAGCTTACTCTATGTGAATCTGTTCATACTAACTAAATGGTTTCTGAATTAATGTAAAAAAAGCACAATATGTGTAAATAAAATTACGAAAGTTATGGTCAATTTGCCCTTCAACTCCAGGTCCTAATATCCAGGTGTTAAATAATTATAGCATTTACCCTGGGATTCTGGTTACCAATATTAAATTCAGATTCTTGGTGCAACATTTCTCACTGGTAGTTTCATTAGTAATCCCATAAGCTTCTTCGAATGTATTATAACTCTACGTGATTTGGACATTGGAAAGCAAATCAACCATGTGTTTAATTAAGGATTTATATGCTGAATTCATAAAAATCTTAGTATAATTAACTTAAGATCCAGTAAGAATCAAGTAAACTTTGGTAAGTCAAAGTTTGCAACTAGTAAATTTAAATTATAAATTATAATGTCTAGCTCCATAAGATGTAGTTGCGACAGGTCCGCAATCGTAAATTATTAAATTTGCATTTGTTTATTTTGCTGTTGGATGCTTCTCTGTTATTTTAAGGTTCTAGTTTGTGCTTATAAAATATTTCATGTGTGAAAACCAAAACTTCCTGTTTAATTATCTAATATGAAAGTAAGAATGTTTTATGTTTTCTCCGAAATAATACTTCTTTTGGATCTGAGTGCTCGATTAATTTGTTTCTCGATGTGGTTAACACGACAGCAGTACTTGAGTATTGCGGTATTTTATTAGAAATGGCATGTGATATCTTAAGTAATTAAGATGAATCGGATCTATGTTTCTATAACATCTTCTTCTTAGAATGGTATCAGCTGTAGTCTGCTAATGGAGTTAAAAACTCGTTGTATATAATTGTTATTTTAGAACTATTTATTAGGTGTAATCATCGCATTTTTCTATATTATCACCTTTCCTCTGTATTGCGCTGTTACTTAACGTCTAGTTCGTATTTACATTTACGATGATATCGTTGCTGAAAACCACAGACATTTAGTAGTCGGTTACAATTTGAATTAGCCAACAGTTAATCGTTTTAGGCAGGTACAGGCTAGAAAATTTAATTAGTTAGGAAAATGGGGAAACTCCACCAAACAAGATTAAATAGACGATATGTGACGATAGATGGCATTAGATCCCTATCGTTTAATAATGTAGTTTCTAGTTCAATTATAGTGTCTACAGTTAAAAAACGATCATGAAAATTACTTGTTGAATGATATCATTTAAATACTAAAATGAATCTTTACATTTTTACTTTCAATTACGCAACATTAAAGTGCTGATTAAAGAAGGATTTCATTATGCTGTGTTTGCTGCATCTGTGCCAGAATAAATTAAATTCAGCATGTGACAAGCTTCACATGAATACGGAAACAGCTTCATCAGGCGTAGTAAATTTCGTTACGTCTGCTTTTGCATAATATTTACAGCAAAATCCTTATTTCTGTATTCTTTGTAATTGCGGGTAATTTAACAAAGCAATAAATAGTTCTTAAGAATCATTACTTTTATTTTATGATACGAGTATGTTATTTACGGAGAATTTTTCAAATTGAATTACAATTTTTTATGATTTGCTTTTAGTGTGCGATATTTTTATTGATTAATTGGTTATTTGTATTGTAGTTCATTTTGGTGATGTAATGATAAAATAACATTTCCTTGTTGTAAAAACATTAACAAGCGTCTAATATTGGTGAAAGTGTAAGCACTTCACAATTACTCGATACGTAGCCAAATTTGAAATATTTTTCTAATTTGAAGTGTTTTGGGTAACGAGCAAAAAATATCGAGAAATATGAAATGAATTTAACTCAATTGAGGTTTCGTTCATATATAAACTACGTTGCTGTTTTGATAAAATTTACGTAAAAAAGTTTGCTTTGCTTTTCCTACAACACATACATCGTACACTGTTAAATTAGACATTTATTTTTTTACATATTTTCCATCCGTACCTACATGTTTTATTTATAATACAGCGAAATTTTTTTAACATCCAAATATTGCTGCCGCAGAATGTCTCTATATTGCAATGAACATCTTTTTCTGAATCGATATCAATCTAATGAATTGAAGTGCCCAAATTATTTTATATAAAATTTAAAATAATTTGGATTATTAATAATAGTTAAGGTTCATTTATTTCGTTAGCTCAGCGTAGGGTCATCGCGAAGGTTCCTCTACTTTATTAACCTTTTTGATTATACAAATTGTTCAATAATAACAATAATAATAATAATAATTATGCAGATTTATTTATAATTGGCCTATGTTCCCTGACTTCTTAATATTTAAATTATTATTTTTTACATTTAATATTAATAAATGTTAATTACACTCACATAGGTAACTATAATCCAATTCACTTAATCCAATATCCAATGCCAGTAATGAACAATCTCCAATTAACTTGCATATCCACAAGCAAACAAGATGGACACGCAATTAATATAATTATTTTCCAATAAACTTCAACAATAAATTATCAGGACTATTTTCGATAAACTCCAATACATAACCAATAAGTAGAACTACCTTCCAATTCTTATATTTTAAATAAACAGAACAATTTTTCATAATTTCCAATATTCAATAATATGAGTAGGATTATTTCCAATAAACTCACAATTGAAATATTTTAATTTAATTTTTCTTAATTATTACTTCCTTTCAAAAGAAAAAATAATTTGTACTCTCTTATTTATTTATCTTCACTACCGTTTCCTTGGTTCCTTTATATTTTTCTCCAATTAGAAAATTTTTCATTCTCCTTAGTAACAAATCTTAAGTAATAACATCCTTTCTTAACATTTGTAAGTTTCTAGCTAAATTAATTTCATATTTACAATACATAACATCATTAACAATTAAACTATTTTATTCTGTCTATCTAGATATATTTTATATAACATTATGACTTTTAATTTAAATTTGCACAATTCATTTAAAAAGAAAAATAATTGTAATCAACCACAACTTTAATTAATTAATAAAATATATCCAATTCAAATATTTTTTATGCCGACAATATCATCTCAATATATTTGATTAAAGGTGTGGTTTACGCAAAACTTTTGTTATACGAAAGAATAATCAAAATGAACAGAAGACCATAATTTTTTGTTTACTAATGTGTTATTTCTTATATAAATTTGAATTTGGACTGATTTAGTTCATGTTGACGATTTGTAAAATAAATCAAAAATATAGAGTAATGGGAGTTGGTATTTATAACAATTAGTGTTTAAAAAATATTCGTCCATTAATATTAACAAAAAAACACGCGTTCCATTTAAAAACAATTGATATACTGATTGGAAAACAGCTTTCCTGCTAAAACGATTAGAGATGCAGATTTACAACTTGGTATAACATTTTAAATTTTTTTAAATTGCAGTTGATGGTATATTATAATCAGGGTTTTTTTCTAATGAATGTGACATGCAAAAACCATATGCATACATAAAGCTACTACATTTTTTATGTAAATCCACTTTAAATCTAGAAACCTTTGCAAAAACAAAATTGCGAAACGAACAAAAAATTATCAGCAAATGTTTGGTAGTTACTAAAACCAGGCAAACCCGCATAAAACCGCAAAGTTTGCATCATGGCATACTTAACTAAAGAGAATTCAACATTCAAATATTTGTTTGTAACATTTTTCTCATATTTTTCGTATATTTTCACATAAAATATGATATTGGTTCGAAAGAAAAACATTTAAAAAAGTAGGCGGCCGTGCAAGGAAAGTATCCAGTAAAAATTTGTTTTGTCTTTGAAATACGTGCAGAAATGTGGAATTACACCATATAAACTTTCAAATCCATATCTCTAACCGTTTTAGCAGGAAAGCTTTGATTCCAAACATTTTTCACCATGTACATAGATTTCAAAAATAACACTTTTTATTTCGAAATGAATTGTATATCTAGCGAAATAACTTTTTAAAAAAGTAGTAGGTACTTACCTAAAAAGTAGTATTCGGTTATACGAGGAGGGTTCAAATTTAGTCCGGAATTTTGATGCCATATACAAAATAATTTGTATATGACGAAGTAGCTTTTTCTTAATAATATATTATGTGGACCATACATTCCGGTTCGGAACAAGGGTCGCTTCTTTTCCTGAAGCTCTACTAATTCATTTATTGTGGTGAATTACTCCACATATTCTTTCTCCCTTTTCCCTCGGTTACATGTATTGTTTAGCCTTATTTATGACCTTATTCCACTTCTGCCTGTTCCGAATTGTTTCTCTCCAGTTGTTGATTCCTAATTTTCTGATATCACCATACAATTTATTGATCTACCCATCGAATTTTTGGCCTTCCTCTCGGTCTCCCTTCCATCGGTCTGCAGTCCGTTATCTTCTTTATTATTTCGTTAGCTTCTCTTCTTGGGATGTGTCCAAACCATTGTACTCTTTGTTGGTGTTTCCATTTTTTGCATTTCTTTTACTAGTATGTACTTCTCTAACGATACTGTCAAATGCTAGTTGAAAGTCAATAAACAGTATATATGTAGGTCTACATCATGTTCGTGGCATTTTTCAATCGTTTGTGTTAGGACGTGTATGGCATCTATTGTCGATTTTCCTTTCCGAAATTCTTGTTGATATTGTCCTAATTTTACTTCTGCATACATATTTATATGTTTAATCTATTTCTTAAAATCGACGTCAAAATCTTGTATGCCGTGTTTAGTAACATGATGCCTCTTTAGTTGTCACAGCAAGACGCGTCTCCTTTTCTGAAGGTAGGTGATAGTAATTCGCTTTTCCAATCAATTGGCATGAACTCTTCTTTCCAGATTTTTATTATTAAGTTATGTATGTGTGCAAGTAATACTTCGCCTCCATTTTTTATCAATTCATTGCTAATTTCGTCGGGATCTGATACTTTATTTAGTTTTAGTTGTTAAACGTTTGTGAATTCTTCGTATGCTGGTATTTCCTCTTCACTGTCGTTTGATTCTTTTTTCTTAATAATACACTGGACAATTTAGAAGTCCTGTTATGGTTACAATTGCTTTTATTTAGTACCTGCAACTATGACGGAACAACCAGTTCATAATTCTGTTGCTCAGCGAATTATCAGCTGAATTTCTTATTAAGGAAAACATAAAACCTGCTGAAGTTCTTAAACGACTTCGAAAACAATTCGGGGTAGACACTCTGTCAAAGACTCAAGTGTTTTACTGGTGCCAGTAATTCAGAGGAGGCCTAGCTCAGGTGGAAAATGTATCCCACGCTAGGCGACCACGAACCTTGCTCACTGAGTTGAACATTCAGGAAATTGATAGGCTGATCCGAAGTGATCGACGAATTTCCGTCCGTGATTTATTAAACAGACTTCAGATAAGTATAGGTAGTGTTGAGGAAATGATCCATGAACATTTGAAATTTCGAAAAATCTGTGCAAAATGGGTCCCAAAGCTGCTTTCTGTTGAAGAGAAACAAAAACGGATTGAAATCTCAATCGAACTCCTTCATCGATACGGGCGACAAGGGGACGCTTTTTTAACTTGTGACAAAAGACGTGTAGAGTTAGAAGAGGAATATGTTGAAATGTAGGATAGAGATATACTGCAGCATATTTCACTAATCTTACGTTTATTTAATTGAAATTATACGGAAAAAATTAAATATCTCCCTTAAGTTGTCGTGTCAAAATATTCTTTTCAATCTTGATATTTTAAATATTTTGTTTTCGGTTTCAACTTCAGGGAAGTTGAATTTAAATCCCAATTAGTATACGAGATATTTCACAATCAACCTACCAAAATTTTAGGATAAATTATTCAAAATTTTAAACGAAAAATTAAGGTCGATTTCTAATAGGAGTTGTGACCTACTAAAGAATCGTCTAGGTTTTAATTACTCCAATATGCGTAGCCTGCATAATATACCAATCTACAATCTACATCAATACAATACAATTACTGTATTTTGATCTTACTTGTACTTTAACGTCTTCATAAACTTACATCTTACGGGCAGTCGTTAGCTGTGGGATACCCTGTATGTATTGCTTTATCACTCATGTATGAAATCACCAAAGAATGCTGAACTGACCTCATGGATTCTGACAGATTTCTTATTTCGTATTAGACGTATTTCTTTCTTCTGATGTATTTCAAACACGGATGCGAGTCCTCATTTCTTATGACAGGAATACGTAATCAGACGCTGGTTTTGTATGAATAATTTGCCGATTATTGCGGAAAATTGGGTTATAGTTCTTAGTACATTCGATCAGATATGTAAGTTGGGAATTAATCGGACTTGAAATTTTATTATTTATCTTGTGTAAAATAGTTTTGCAAGTTGTTTGTGTAAGCGTAAAAAGCTTAGTCAAGTACAAGGTAAAATCTGTTGTATATAGGTAGTTCGTTTTGGAATTGTTTTCTGAGTGTCTGTTACTAAAGCGTAAAAAGAGAAATATGGCAATTATTATTTGATCATTATTAATCGAGTTCTAGAAAAACAACGTTCATACTGTGTTAATTCGGCACGCATTTTCAAAGGAATAACGTAAAACCAGAACTTGCACGTCAATGCAGATTGTTTAAATTGGTTATGCAGTTTATTAATCGGTTATGATAAATTGTTGCAGCTGTACCTTATGTTCTGAAAGTGAGAATGGTTTACACAAATTTTGAAATCATATATTTATCAGAAATAATGAAATATAATTATTATACTTTTGGTATTATTGGGCATTTTAAAGAATGCAAAACTATTGTCAAATTTACATAACCCAGTTAGGAATACACATCCACAACAGGCGTAAAATGCTTACGTAATTACAATTCTAAGTTAATAATAACAAAATAAGACAATGTTAAAATGCCTACTATCATAGATCTACATTTAGTTGGCTTTGAAATTTGTTTGTATATACATTTTTATGTGCCGCTGTATTCTTTATTATTCTCGATTTAGCCGGAGCTGTTACTAATTAAATGTTGTTGGCTCACTTCGAATAATAACTTTGATTAATATATATATTAAATTGTACACTTTACAAGAGCGCATCTACATTATTGAGGCATACGCATATTTGTATTTCCAGTCGAAAGAGTTTGTAAGTACATAGAGAACTGAAATATTCCTGTACATACATAACCAGTTGTTTGGCTTTTTAATCAACCTGTCTATAAAAATACTTTAAAGAGATTGAAAGTATACGAGAAATTTAATATTTTGTTGGTTTTCTTTCGCAAAATATTTTTCTTCTTATGCTAAACATATTGTAAAAGAATAATGTATACTCACACGTTTGTTTAGATGTACAAAAGAAAGTAAAACTGTCTTCATAATTTTGCTGTGTTATCTATAGTTAGTATTTTTGTAACAGTTAAACAAGTAACAACAATTAAACACCGGTTTTCTAACGTAAACTTGAATTGCAGTAGGAATACTAATTATTGTTTTTATCATTATTTCTTTTTTCTAATAGGGTAGATCAGCGGTTCTCAACCTTGTGGATTCCGCGTACCAACTAAATAATATCAAAATTTCTCCGTACCACCACCCTTCATAAACAATTTCAATAGATATCAAAATAAAAGAAAAATAGGTAGGAAATAAAAAATATGGCTTTAATTTGGTTAATATGGTTTTATTTTTTTTACCAGTTTTACATTATTTGAATAAATTATTTAAATATTATTCTTCAAAAACAGTTTATCTTTCGCGTACCACAGGTTGAGAATCGCTGGGGTAGATAGAACTAAAACAATTACTGAACCAAGTGAAATATTTAAAATAACTCTAATATCATTTTATTTGCTTTTAAGTAATGTCCATAGAAAGACATTATTTAGGTATGTAATTTTGTAAGTAAAAACAAAAACAAAACAATTATTGTACTTCATATTTTGTATTTGACTAATTTGATGAGTTTACTAATCAGTACATTTTTTTACGCTGTGGGCAAAATTTATGGGAAAATTTTTAGGAAATCCGATTCGATGACATTACTTTAGGTAAATATCAAAATTTAAAAATGATACAGTTTTGGGTAAAGGTAATTTGCATACTAAACAAGACACGGTGTATTTATAACAAGAAACTGACATAATGAACATAAACGAAGAAACAATTCAAATTAATTTACATATAATAATAACTGAATTATCCAAACTATTAATTTAGCGTTTTAAAATCAATCTGCAACATCTAAAACAGTTAAAATTCTTCGAGTTTCTTTTTTTAAATTTATTTATGGCTGCTATACAACGGCCAACCTAACTTACACTTAACTAACAAGATTATATCTCGGCGGTTCGAGTAAATTTTCCATGCCACCGACGAGATTTGAACCCTGTGTAAACTGGTTGTGAGGCAAACTCAATTTGCTACACGTCGAGTTCCCTGTTCTCCGTTCAGAACATGAAAAAGGAATGGAAATATACTACCTATAAAACGGGAATGAAAAACAAGCACTAAACTGAATGGTTTACGCTAAATTCTATCGAAAATTGCTACGTAGCTTGGATTGTAATAAGGTTACCATTCGGAAATTTTGCTATAGTGATACCATAAGAAGTCTAAAATTGTCGGCTGTATTACGAAAGTTTGTTACATTACAATAACAGAAAGTATCAGTTTGACAGTTAAACAAATTGACACGATTTAGTTGTGGACACTTAACTAATGTATCTAAAAATTTAAGACCTCGTATGGTATTTAACAGGATTATTTTATCAGCACAAACTGCAATAAAAAAAACAAATTAGGATCACGATTGTTTTTCATATAATAAGATGCACAAAAAAAATTATAAATGTTTACTGGTTACCATGGAATTATTACAGGTAAAATTACTGAAATAAATAGGTATGTCAATCCGTGTATAAAATAAAAATATATATATAAAATCTTCTTCAATTATTTTGGTAGGTAAATATGCATCTTTTAAGACCCAAATCGGGGAAATCGTAAACGCAATAATATTGGATGAAAAACAATGCCAAAACATTAAATTAATTGAATGCCACATTTTCCCACAATTTTAAAATCAATTCCCAATTAAAAATAATATGCGCTTCAACTTTGACATAAAGCAAATTTGGAAAGTCAATAAACGAAAACAATAGATTGGCTGTTCTTTGTTAATTTTTATAAAGGTGATATTTTACCGTTAACAATAATAACTATATCTGTTTTTACATTTTACGGATGCAGCAAACTCGTACATATATCGTAAATATTAAATTAGATATATCACACTTTATATCTGAAGTCCCTCTTTGGTTTCAATTTAAACTCATTAAAATGGGTAATCGGAGAGATGTACTTCCCTCGACATTTATTTTGTAGTTAGAGTAACAAAAACATAGTGATGTAGTATAATATGTATATTATGTGTGTATTAAGTCTTTTTTATTTTATGTGTACACTTAAAAACAAAGAAAGGTAGGCAAATGAACTTTTCGTTTGCAGCTTTTTAATAAAATTGGAAAATCCTAGTTTTACTACGAAAAGACTGAAGTTAGACTTGCTGTAAGATTCGTATTGGAACTGCTTCAATGAGTAACAAATATCCTGGACAAGAGATCGGGAAAAACTTCTCTCTCCTTTCTGTTTCTTAAATCCATATCGTTTCTTAAAAACAGCTGACTAAAAAGCCATATATTTTTAATCTGACAGATCGATAAATAGAATGATAAAATAAACTGGTAACAACCGAATGCTGCCGACAATATTCGAAAATAGTAAATAGTGAGGAATAATTATAATTTTATAGTAAATTGTATAAACAGATGTTCTTGTTCTAATATGAATTATTATAGTTTCGGTAAAACTGTAGGAACATACTAGTACGTTAAATACTTCTTTATTCTGCACAGCCGATCCAGCCACTTTCTTCACGTCGTTTGACCATCTGTTGGTGGGTCTTCCTCTTCCTCTTGTATACGTCAACGGATGCCATTGTAAAATTTTTGTCGTCCATCTTTCACCATCCGCTCTAGCCGTATGACCTGCCCAGAGTGCCCAGCTCCATTTAAGACCAGCTATTCTTTCTAGCACGTCTGCAACTTTTGTGCTTCGCCTGATTGACGTATTTGTTCTTCTATGTTGTAAAGTAATTCCGAACATTGATCTTTCCATTGCCCTTTGTGTGGTTACCAGCGGTTGTAGGTGTGTTTTATGCAATGTCCAGTTCTCTGAGTCATAGATCATGACAGGTAGTACGTACTGATCGAACACCTTTGTCTTTAAATATTGTGCTATATTTCTGGATCTCAAAATGAAGCTGAGTTTGCCAGATGCTGCCCAGGCTAGTCTTGATCTTTTTTTTATCTCTGTAGAATGGGCATTTTGGTGAAGGCGAATCGTCTGCCCTAGATACACGAATTCTTCCACATTTTCTATGTATGTTCCTTGTGTTTTTAATCTGTGATTTTGATCTCCAGTTGTCATCATTGTCTTAGTTTTGTTAAAATTTATTGTCAGTCCGATTTTAGCTGATTTTTCACGTAAATCATTTAGCATTTGTTCCAGTTCATTTCTGTTACCTGTGAACAGTACGATGTCGTCCGCCTATCTAAGGTGATTTAGTTTCAACCTATTTACATTAACCCCAAAGTTTTTCCAGCTCATTTCCCCAAATGGATCTTCCAATACAAGGGTAAACAGTTTGGGTGACAGAAAATCCCTCTGACGAACACCTCTTTTAAGTGGCACTGGCTGTGTATTTTCCTGAAGTTTGTAGGTTGCTGTGGCTCTTTCGTTGAGGTGCCCTAGGATATCTATGTATCTTTGATCTATTCTGCAGTGCCTTTAGTATCGCCCAGAATTCCACCCTGTCGAAAGCCTTTTCATAATATAATCTATAAAGGCCAGTTATAGCGGTATTTTATAGTCGTATGGTTTCTCAGTTAGTAATTTCATAGTGATAAAATGGTCTCTTGTTCCATATCCTCTACGAAAACCCGCTTGGATTTCAGATTGATATTGGTCCAGTTTATTTGTGAGACCGCTTGTTATTACTTTCGTAAGTAGTTTATAGAACACCGACAACAAGCTAATTGGACGGTAGTTTTCCAGTTTATAGTGATCTACTTTCTTATGTAAAAGTACTACCGTTGAATGATTCCAAGTCTTTGGTATTTATCCCTCATATAGCTTTGTACCGCCATATTTGATCATTTCAACGATTATTCCGTCCTTGCTTGGTACTTTATTTCCTTTTATTTGATTCAGTGCTTTTTCTGTCTCATTTTGGTCAATGTCAATGGATCTTCAGAGGTTGTCTAGGTGAGGCGGTGCCTGGTTCGTGTTCTGGGACTTTAGATGCGTACAGATCTTCATACAACTTTGTGACGATTTCCAAAATTTCATTTCTGTTGTACACTATTTTATTCTTGTTGTTTCTTATAAGAGCACAAATTTCTTTTCTTCCTAGATTTGTTCGTAGAACCTTCCTGGGTCAATTTTTCTCTATTGTCTCGTTTATCTTTTTCCCCTATTTTTCAGTTTGTCATCTTTGATTTTCTTTCGTACTTCTCTACATAATTCTGTATATTCCTTAGTGTTCCTTTTGTCTTCAGTCACCAGTATTCTTCTCTGCTTCACTATTTGTTTCACTTCGTCATTTGTGGTTTTATCATGGTTGGTCTTTGGGGTGAATGTTTTTTATTGTTTTTGTGATAGCCTTTTCTATTTGATCGCTTAATGAATCCACCGTTTCGTTTTGTATATTGTGATTTTCTATAAGACTTCATCTGTTTTCCATCTTCAGTTTATACTCTTCCCTGTAGTTTTTAATTGTGTTTTCAGTCTTTCCATTTTTATGTTTATAGAAATTGTTATAAATATTGAGGGCCGGCCCCCCTCCAAGCATAAATACACTTCTTTTGTTGTTAGTTACTCTGCCGGTTACAATTGCCACCGCTGAGAGAAGCCTTTCTACCTTAACGCGATTAAAAACTTATTTAAGTGCCACCATGCTAGAAGACCGTTTAAATGGACTCCCAATGTTAAATATCCACAAGGAAATAGAAATCGATCATCAAAAAGTCGTTGACCGTTTTGCAACAATGAAGCCAAGACGAATGCAATTAAAAGATTGGAGTGGTTCTCTGGAATCTGGATGATGATGAATAATTTGTTTCTACTTATATTATTAGTTATTTATTATACAAGACGATAAAATTGTATTTTATCTTCGAGGGCGTATTTTAGCGTCGAGACGCTAATTACACTCGAGAAGATAATTAAATTTTATCGTCGTGTATAATACTCTATTTTTTCTATAGCATTTATTTTAAAGGAAAAAAATTATAAACTAAATTTTATTTGACATTGACGTTTAAAAAATTATAAATCGAGTCACGTTTTAAAATGTCATTAGTATGGGCGTTTCTAGGGTTACAAACAATAAATAAATTACTTTATCTACCCTTGCTGTTAAAGTATACTTTATCTACCCTTGCTGTTAAAGTGATTCTTTATCTACTCAAATTAATAGATAAAGTAGCACTTTAACAGCTGCTATAGAAAAAATTATATTTTGTTTATTTATATTTTATTTTTGTGTTCGGGTTTGGTCCCCCAACAAACAAAGATGCGCATTATACAGATAACTAATGAATAGGTGTTTGTTAACTATCTTCCACGAATAAGCAGTTTAAAATGCATAACTCGCATTTTATAAAAGACACTAAACTAAAACATCGAGAGCAACCTGTATGAAGTGAAACTTAAGTAAAGTAACAAAAACTAAGTAAAAGGGGTTTTGAATATTTCTTTGGAAAACCGTTTTGTTTTTTTTTATTCGTAGTTCTTTTGTACAGTAGATATATTGTCATATGGGCCTTTTAATTGGGGGCTATAGGATATTTAGATTTTTGGATTTTAACCCTTTAGGGGTGTAATATTATCGAATACCAATTGTCAAACTAGTATAGATGTGGTGCATGTGTATAAGTGAAAAATGCAGATGACAAAATATTGGCACCACATTATACAGACATGCCTTTTACTTTTATTCAATTAAAAAAATAGTTATTTGTATCACAAGGCTAGAAACTGTCACTTTGCAAGTACGAGTACTTGCAAAGCAGTTTCTAGGCATGTGATACACAATATTTTTTCGGCCGATAAAAATACGTTAATTATAAAAAATAATTTTTTATTCAAATATTTGACGTTAGAGAATTTATTTTTCTATGGAATTTATTTTTCTGGGCGTGACAATGGGCGTAGCAATGAGAGGGCGGAGTCAGTTAGGTTCAGCGCCACCAATCAAAAATCCTAGTTTTACTTTCAGGCCGAGGCTTGAAAATAGCATTTTCCAGACGATTTATACGCATGAAAATTGAGTGTTTCTAGCCGGAGGGCGAAAAAAACTTTTTCATTGTTATGGTTCTCGAAAAACAGCCAATTTTGGAATGTTGTGTGTCCTATATGATGGTTAGGAGAGCAATTATTAAGGAACAACAATTTCACCCTTAACTACCTGATATCGGTTCAGGAAATACTTCCTGAAGACTAACTTAAGCGAATGAGGTTTTGAGATTGACTTCTTGAAGAAAATAGGCGTATTGCTAAGTTTACGAATAAGATTTTTTTAAATAGATGAAATCCCCTTTTTCGCAAAAGTCGTTAAAGTGGAGATAGATGATAAGATATTGAAGAAAATTATTTGAAAAAGAATTCACTTCAAGCATTTATTTAAAAAATTGATTTTTCTTTTCTTTTAACTACCTTAATTCAAGTAAAACCTATGCATTCGGATGACAATCGAAGAACTTTCTCGTTTTCTTCACAGTTCATAGGACTAAATCTAAAAAATAGGTTTTCGTAGTAATTTCGCTAGGACTGCAACTGCAACGAGTGTCCTAGCGAAAAACCTATTTTTTAGATTTAGTCCTGCCAGTTGTGGAAAAACGAGAAAGTTCTTCCATTGTCCTCCAACTACATAGATTTTACTTCAGTCAAGTTATTTATACAAAAGGTGAGTATTTGTAAATTAATAAAATAATATTCAAGAAAAATTGCGATTTTCAATTTTCTTAAACAAATGCTTTAAAATTAAGTTCTAAGCAACATTTTTAAATAATTTTCATCGATATCGCGTCAGCTAACCCAACATCTTGCGACTTCATAGTGATTTGTTTAAATTTTTCGATACACTAATAATGAAAATGTTTCCCATATGTTGCGAACTTTTTGTCAGTCACCGTATAAAAAAATAAATACCAGCTAACGATCAAGGCAACACAAATATTTTCTATTTTTTACCTGAAGTTTTAAGACGTATATACTTACAGAAGGTTTCTCAATAATTTGTTTTTTGTATTATCTTCATTAGACTTTTGCTGTATTAAGAATTAACATTTGTTGCTTCATAGGTAAACCGTTCTACACCAGCAAAAGTTTGTATGTAGCAAACATGCGTTCATAAAGAATGCTGTTGTTATAGGGACGATTTCCTAAAGAGAAATGTTTGGACATCTTCATTTATCATTTTTAATAAAGCTACAGAAAGTGAAATTTGTATCACTAAGAATTCATGCCGCAAATAACTAAAATGTCACTTTTTTCTGATAAACTTCTTAATGAATTATTTCCACTTCACGTAAAGCATACATATTTATGAATTGGCGGTAAAAGAGAAAGTTAAAGATTGTGTGTAAGACAACACCTACAATGGATTTTGCTAATAATCCAATAACGTTGGTAATTTATCATAGCGATTGAGAGTAATTTGGGTTTGAGCGTTGAGTGAAGAGTAGTATACTACTCCTTCACTCAACGGTTTGAGTTAGTATTAAATTTGACTTTAAATTAATTCTAAACAGTTACATAAGGCTGGATATCGACTAATATGTTGTTTTTTGTAAAAATCGAAACGAATAATTCAAGTTATATTTATTGGCGTTTGAAAGTATTTCCATTTCTAGTAAAATCATTTTCACCTTTCAGTTCGTAAATTGAGTGTAAATTGCAAAAAAATATTAGTTTGTCTGTCGAGAACTAAGTAGTAAGATCTAAACCTAAAACTATCTCGTGAATTCTGTTATCATTTCACTTTGTATTTGTAGGCCTTTTCAGTTTAACCATTCATTAGTAAATTTAATTATGGTCCAGTGAAATTCTGACCAATTGGAAATGTATTCGTTTCTATCTTAGAAACACGTGAGTGAATTAATTTTGGGGTTTCATACATAACTTTAGATTTAGATACACTATTATTAATTACTACATTTGTAATGTGTAAATTATTTCAGGAGTGATGCTGGATGCTGGGTACAATCTTGCATTTACATGTTGTAAAAAAGCAAATTCGCTGTTTGTATATACATATACGTTGGTATTAACTAAACATTGTTCTGGCAATGTTAAATTTCGTAAGTACTGTGTATTACACGCATATTATGTAATATTATTTATGATCCTTTCTGCGTTGGCACACGCATTGACAAAAGGTGTTCCATTTAGGTGTCCTTATTTTTATACCGAATAATACGAGCGTGTCATCGTTAAGAAATCAGAAGTCTGTATTTTATGGCTTATTAGATAATGAAGTTAAAACGTTAAAACTCGGGGGATTAAAAATTAAAGTGTTGATTGCGATTTTCAAGTTTGGAATCAGTGAACACGAGAAAAGGCACTTTTTACTAATTACATTAAACCCCACGCAGTATTTTTAATTTGATTCACGGACATTTTGTAAAATCAGCTCATTATTACTCGAACGTCTAGAACGTGTTGATAATCTTTATATGCATCTTAACGCAACCACTAAAATTTCATGAATGCAGTACGCCTGTAGCCAATTTAAGTTTCCTATGATAAATTTAATTAATATTCGAAACTAATTAATTTCCTTAGGTGAACTGAAACTATTCACCAAAAACTCATCACATCAACCAGGAAGGGTTCTTCGAATATTTTACATGCTAAAAGAGTTGATATTTGATGCTTCATTAAGTTTTTTTATAGTTAGTTAATTAGCTTTTTACTCGTATATAGGTTTTAGTTGCCATCGTAAACAAGGAGAAAGCGTTTAAAGTTCAAATAACACTACCTATTTAATTAAATTAATCAAACTGTACTGAAACGTAATGTTAATTGTTCATATACAGGGTGTCCCGAAACTCCCACTAAAGCATCAGGTAGCAGGCTTCGGTAACGCGTGAGAACTCTAAAACTATCAACACAAACTCTCTACAGTGTCTAGTTTCCTCATACAAAGCATTAAAAGAAAATTAAATTTGACAACACTGTTAGGCTTGTTTAGTGAATGTAGTTAACAAGAAGGCCGTTTGGAAGTGACAAATTTAAATAAATTAGTAGGCTAAGGGCCGAGATATCAATCTAATAATAGTTATTTATGTAACAAGTAAGTAAAGTATTACTTTTCTTCACGAGTAGGAAAGTTTGACGAGTGCGGCAAATCCTACAAGTGAAAAAAAGTTGGTAAAGATACTTATCATCTTTTAAAATCATATGTACATGAGTTTTAGAAACACCCAAATTTCTAGAAATACTTCGTATATTAATTTATGGATTTTCAGCTACTATTTGAAAAACGTTTTCCTCTAAGTTGGGTTCCCTTATTCTTGGTCGACCTCCGTTCATATCATGAGCTGGAATAATGATTCCAGTTTCTCTTAGTCATCGATCTGCAGCTCTTATCATGGTATGAAAGGGATGCCTTCTGTTGGGAAAACGTGTGGCATACAGTAGCAGCTTCATTAAAATTTCCTTGACAGTTTCCTAAAACCCATACCTTGTCTGCATATTCATATGCCGCGTACTCCATGGTATAAAGACAAATTATGGTTGAAGCAAATCAAACGCAGGTGAAATTACAGCCTGGAATAAATCTTCTGATGTCACAACTGACAGTCAAAAGTTGACATAAGAATTTTGAATTTTTATTTCCATTTTTATTTTTTGTTCATATGAAATCGTCAAAATATGCATTGTTGTCATGTTTAATTTTAACAAAATTTCTTAACTTTTAACACCATTTCACAAGCGAAACACGAATAGTTAAAACAAATTATAGTCAATACTTTTTATTTTAAATGTATTTTCTATTGATGAAATATGCGTTTTCTTTAAGTTTTTTTTATAGTTCCTTATAATTTGCTGTTGGAGATAACAACCTTAACCACACGTACAAGAAAAGTAAGCTGCGTAGGACAATTTTTTTGCAGTTTTGTGTTCATCCTTCATGATAGAAAAATGTTACCTGAAGCTTTAGTGGGAGTTTCGGGACACTCTGTATATAAATTTTTTGAAATTTTTTTAATGGATTTTTGTGTTCGAGATAATATGCAGGGCATTCTCAAAATATGGGGCCATGTTTAGGAGACCGAATAAATGAAAATGTTCTATTAAACGTATGCCCGAAAAATGGTTTACTAAAAAGTTGTAAAGGAAGTTGTAATGCAGGGGTGTACTTCGTTTATACGAGGTGCATATCAGAGAGTTCGGTAAACGTGTAGTCTCTCAATAAACCAAAGTAAAAGCAATGCAATGAACAAAAGACTAAACACTGAGCAATGAATGAACATCAAGCAGAAACAAGCGTAAAATAGCAACGAAAGAAATTAATCTACGAAAATATCGACAGGCAAGGAATTGGTACACTCATACACTGACAGTACTACCTTTTAAGTTAACAAGACCATGAAATAACACTTGTTCTCAAACTACTATTTTAAAATCGCATTTCATAAATTAAATAAACTTGTTTAGTTACTTAACTTTCTAACCTCCATAACTTTTTCACATCCTGGGTTCCTTGAACACGCTGTAGAATTTTAGCTCCATGTCTTAAGAAAACGTTGTAGTAAGTAGTAGATCAGCGTAAATGTAAGAGTTTATTACATATACATATTCAAATTAGCAACAGTTGTATATTTTCGTTTTCAGCCATTATAAAAAGTATCTTTTGACGGGTTGCGCGCTTACAAAATTTCACAGCTGTATCAAATTAATTGTTCTTCAAAATCTACAAAATCGAATCAAAATTCAAATTCATATGGCAAATTATGTATTGGTAAACAAAGGTCTCTTTTGTTAAATTCGACCATTCGTCAACATAAAAAGCGTTTCGCGAAATCCACCCCTTCAAACGTAGGTACAGCTACAACTTACTGTAATAAATATTATTACCGTTCGAGCCAAAAATTATGTAAATACCAAGATTTGCATTTCATTTATGTAGATTCTTTACACATATTACTCTGCGGAGTTTTCGAATAATACTACTAATAATTACTTGTTAATTCAATCTATCCGAGAATGGTAAAATTAAATTAATACGGCTGCTAGAATATAAAGCAAAAACCTACAATTGTTTAATTAAATAGTTGGTTACATTATTTGGTATCTTATAACTGTAGTACATTTTGATCAACTAACCGTATAAATGAAATGGTCAGAATATTTAATGTTGTATTGGATATCGTTAACGAATATTAAAAAAGCAGTGGTTTCAAAACATTTTTGAGGATTCAGAAATATACCCCATACATTCAAACGTTAGTTCAAATTAACTTCGTTAAATGCCTTTGAAGAAATTTAATAGATAGGTGGTTTTCTACTTCCAAAGACATCTGAGATAGGCTGGGCAAAAGTACATAAGTTGATAACTGTTGGAGTACCCTGAAAGAAACTGCCAATGTATATTTATATTATTAATTAACTGTAACTGGTTGTCAACAGTATACTGTCATTTGCCAAATACCTTAGTCCTGATATTAAAATCCTTGCTTTCAACTTGTAACTACGAGGTTATTTCAAAATCATCTTCCGATTGGCCAGTAAAAAAGTCAAAAACAAAACAAAAAAATTACTCCGAAGCAGGGCATTGCCAAATTATTCAACTAGTAATTAACTTCATCCATGAGCCCCTGGTTGGTTTCGAAACTCACCACCATTTACATTAGTAATATAGCCTTTCAATAAATCGTCTTCTCTATTCTCCATGTTTTACAGTAAATTTCGGCATTTACTTAATCATTTTTCGCCAACTCACCATTTCGGGTTTGATGCAGCAGCATGACACTGACATTTTGTGGACGTAGTTTACAACAAATATTTTAAGAATTGGTATCTTCCTGCAAGTTTTAGCTAAACCTTAGCTAAAGGTTTAAGCATTAGTTTCAGTATAGCAAAGTTTGGTTAAGCCCTAATTAAAACCTGCTTAAGCCAGTGGCGGCTCGTGACTTTAGGAATGATCGAAGCAGATTATTAGATCCCCTCTCACCCCTTTGGGGGTCGAGCTGCAAGGGCAGTCCAACGGTTGTGCGCCGTAGTCGAAATTTTGTTCAAAGTTCAAGGCCATTCGCTTTTTTACAACTTGAAATTTTTCTGGAACCCGGGTTCGCTTACTGTAAAACTAAAAATATGTATTATGTATTTTGGAATTATTCTGTAAAAGTGTATTAAGAGCAATTTTAAAGAAATTAGGGGTAATAATGAACATTGAAATCACATCCTCTTACCAAAAACCGTGAAAAAATAATCCTCTACTCCAAGAAAGTCTATAAGGTAGCAACAAACAAACACAAATGGTGCCTCACCAACTTATATAGTCACTTCAGAGTTTACTTATCCGACTGACGCAGATCTAGAATCTGTTTCACTTGTCTCCGTACAAATTCATTTGCAAGCGTGCCGTTGCCATGGCAAACATACGAAAATTGACGCAGTATTCCTGTATAAGCGAACCTGCTTCAGTTGAACGTTTGTGGTCTGCAGTATGTATGCGGAGGGCATAACCTGCAGGGGCTTGCTGTACGATGTACTGCGCGCCGAGTTATTTCAATCTTTTCTGGTTATATCAACAGAATTAAAGGGAATGAAAAAAATTAGAATGATCTCGGATTTTGAATACAAAAAAACATTTAACCGAAAAATATAGGTGAAGCAGCGCTTCACCTGCGTTATCAGACGGGCCGCCGCTGGCTTAAGCTAAACACCAGCTTAAATTTGAAACACTATCTTTGAGTATATAAAATGCTCCACCTATTTAATATCTGCATCTGTGTCCGTAACCTCTTTTACCTTTCGGTGTCGAGGCTGGTGCGTTAGCGTATGTGGTCTTTATGGGTGCAATGCACAATCCGACCCGATCGTTACGTGATTAGTGCACCGTTTGTTACTCTGCCTCTTAGGCCTGTAATCGGAGGAGAGCGTCGTTAACAATGACCAATGGTCACCAGAACTCGCTATCGGCCTTCAGACTGCAGGCAAATCCTGCCCATCGGGATATTCGAACTTGGCATACCTATTCAATATAAAATAAAATAAATATATCCACAAAAATGGTCACCAGCAAAAGTCAATCAATATACAAAAAAAGGAAATAGAAATACCCCGGAAAATTATCGAAGTAGAAGTTTATTAGATGCAACTTACAAACTCCATGTAAAAATTGTAAACGAAAGCAATAAGCGAAAACATACTACACGAAGAAAAAATGGGTTTTAGGAAAGGAAAAAGTATATGGAAGCGATTTTCACTATCAAACAAACTAATGGGAAGCGAAGAGAGTTTAAGCGTCACGTCCGAGGCACCTATAGCTTCTAATTTTGCAAAAGATATCAACAGTCTAGAGTCTAGACTGTCTAGACAGAAACAAGCTATGGCAAATTATCAAGGAAGGAGGATACTCACAACACATAATCGAAGCAGTACGATCTCTTTATAGGAACACAACAATCATATTAGAATGTAAAGACTGAAAAAACTGAAGTGCCCACTAACAAACGGTTGCTGCATTTCCCCGACGCTTTTCAGTATATGGACGACATGATCAGAAGATGGAAACAGGACATTGACTCAAAATTCGTTTAAGCTCCATTCTATACGCTAATGATATGGTTATAATCCAGAATACAGAGGATAATCTCCAGAAAGTAAGATTTAAATTAAACAATATAAATTAAAGAGATATTTGTGACCAAAACCACTCTGGGGCAAATATAAAATTAGCTCAAAAATTGTAATTGAAAATAAGATAATCGAATAGGTGTCGAAATTTAATTATCTAGGACTAGGATGTGAGATCTCATTAGAAGTAGAACATGGCCCCGAAAACAAGACTTCAAAATTGAGAACAATATGCGTCACCATACATAAAACACTGAGAAACCAAACAAGAAAGGAGACGTGACTCAAATTTTACAAAACTATGGCAGTTTCAACTACGAGAAATAAATATCAAACATACAAGTGGCGGAAATGAAATTTTTACGAAGTGCGAGAGGACAAGAATTAAACATCTAATAATCTAATTGAAAAAATAAAAGTTATACAAAATATGTTGGAGCGATTACGTGAAAAGAATGCCGAGAGATAGGATCCCCTAGCTGATTTCAATTGTAAATCAAAAGGTCCAAGAGACAAGCAATGGGTGTCGGAACAGGCTACACAGCGTAATCCATGAAGCGCAGAAGAAGAAGAAGAATATAAAATTGATTTTATTGCTTTTTAACGATCATGGCAGACTGAAATGTGCAAGTTGAAGTGATCAAAAAAGGTTTTTATTTCCAGATTTACCTACCAATTTTTACCATAGACGAAATAAATTTTAGAATTTTTTGTTGGCCTTGAAAGGGCATTTTTCACAAACACTTCTAAATTTTGAACACTTTATTATACATAATTTGATTGTGTGAAACATATTTAACATTTAATACGAGACCGTCTGATTTCTAAATATGGCGTAGGTGTTGTACTATATTTTAAAACCATAAGAAGCCATAAATTTCTATTATCAACTGCTCGATGTTATGTGTCGAAATGCCGAATTTAGGATAAATAGTGCTTTCCTTTTTTTTTCAACAAGTATCTGTTACAATAATTATTGGCGCCTGGTACTTTTATTAATAAGAAAAAAAAAACAGCAAAATCTCTGAGTGTTTATACATTTCTCTTAGTTAATCTATCATGCAAAACCGTGTAGAACGCGGAAGTGCCGTCTAGAACAAGTGCCATTCCAGTGACCTCAAAAATCTATAATGTGAATGTAGAATACAGTTACCTCTGAGTAGGTTAGCGTGTAAACGGGACTTGTTGTGAGATCTCTCTTAACGGGGTCATGAAACCAATAGTTGCAATATTATTTGTTAATATCTAGTAGATCAAGTGTAGGTGAATGAACCTTATTTTCGGGTCAGCCGAAATACCATTGTTTAAATTATGTTGGCCAACTTGTAACTCCATGCTGTTTAACGTCTTTTGTGCGATTCTATTGGTCATAAAATTTTTGAAAATGTCAATAAAAAAAGTTAACGTTATGTAATCATTTTAAAAACGTGTTTGTAATCTATCTTATTTGAGATAAATTATTACGTTTACGAAATAGGATTTTCCTTTAACAATTATGCAGGAAGGATATGAAAGGAGAGAGATTTATTCATGTACAAGATGTCCACCCTAAGAACCAGATGCTAACTTTGAGATAAATAATGTAAGTCAGAAGTGTATTTACTTTACAACTACGGTGATATCTCAGAAACAAGTGGAAAATGTAAATTTGGGAATACAACTTGGTTTCCACACCTAAGCTGTGTTCCTTCTTGTCATATTTGGACATTTTGCTAATATACCTGTTATCGTTATTGTGCAAATATGGCATTTAATACAATAATTCTCTGTTTTATGTTGTTTAAAATGAAGCTTTTATCGTTTTGTTGTATGCGCCGTGCTTTACTACCAGCTGTTATGCAAGGAATTGTAAACTTTTTATTACTTGTGAAAAATAAATAACGTGGAACGAAAACTTTTCTTCATTTACATAAATGCGCAGCATAGTTTACTTATTTTAATTTTAAATTCCTAGATAAAAAACTATCGCATTGATACAAAATAGTTTGCATGTTAATGCTACAAGGTATCAAAATAATATACATTATAATAATTATATCAAACTTTTTTTGAAATATAGAAGAAGTATTAGAGCTGAGAAAAATGTACAACAGCGAATGTATAAAAATGGCAAATAAGGGGTTTAATTTGTAGATTTGTAGATTTTCGGATGGCCTTTCACAAAGCTTTAATTTTCAAATAGCCCAAAGAAACGAAAAAATGACAAATACAGTCCTGTGATTGTTTAACATTCCATGTGACGCCATTTTTAAAACTATGGTAAAGGTAATAATATTTAGTTAATCTTTGATTTCTAAGACATTTTTATTCGATACCTTTTATGTGTTTTGGAAGTCATGTAAAAAAATTCTGCCTTTATTTATAGTTTTTTGATTACAAAATATTTCACCTCTATACTAACAGTGGTTTTGCCATTGTAACAAACATGACTAGTAAATTTCTTAACACTTTTGGATAAGCAATTTAGCTAACGATTAATTCGAATCATTTGTACAAAGATGAGTTCATAGAATGAGAAGCTTTGTTTCTGGGTGTTGTTTGTATGTATCTACTAATTATTTTCTAAGTAAAATGACTTTTACCTCTATGATTAATAAGCATTATAACTTTATAACACAAAATTATTGATAACTTCAGAACTATATTGAATACGCTATAAGTATTAAGCTTGTTACGATATCTCGGTTTTGACAGTATTTTAAAGGCACCGCCCGCATTCTGAACAAATCTTGCCGTAAAATGACCGAAGGCAAAATAAGCTACTGAACCTGTATGAATTAATGATAATTAGTAGTAGGTGATAATTTTATTGTATTTAACCTTCAGTATATCGTGTTCTATTGTTGTTATTTTACTTTATTTTTCAAATAATAACTAAAAATACGATATAAAAAATATAATAATAATAACAATATAACGCTAGTGTTATATAGTAAGTTTTAAGCCAGCAATCAACTTGTGTATCAAAAGTCAGTGTGACGCAGCATTATTTGACACATTCAAATATCGGCCAATTAATAGTTACCAATTACCATAGAACCTTAATCGTCGCATGTCCATGTATTTTGAATAAATGCTTAGTGTGCACGATAAATGATGTAGGAATTTTAAATACCGTAAATTACTACTGTGAAATTTGTTAAATGTGAGATACAGATTATATTATTTCTTAATGTCTGAGACATCTTTGTGCAAGTCATGCTTACTCTTAGTTAATACGTATAATGCAATATTCAGGGTTCTCTATTACTTGTTTTGCATTGATTTCTCGGCAGTGATTTCAGAAATATTGTTTTTATTACTGTTATTAGGATTACAGTATGAATTCCATAATATCGTCTAATACAGATAATAATAATATGTACTTTATTTAGTATATAACTACATAATTCAAATTAATCTTACATTAAAAAGTTTGTTGTACACTGTAACTGTACATACTCCAGGTGTGTTACCCTTTACAGCTTTTCACTGTGATCGTCTGGTTTTCACTAAGATTTTCTTTATCGTCAACCCTTGTTGGTTAAGTGAAAATCTTACCCTTTAGTTAGATAACTGACTATTTAGTCGAGGACCCTTAATGTTGTTGTGATTTGTTGATCTAGAGTAGCTCACCTTATAAAACAAGAAATAAATGCCCCGTCAAGTTTGATACACATTTATGTATATTTACGAATACAGTAAAGAATTATGCATAGTGAATGAACATCAAATTAGGCAAGTTAAATATGGGCAGTGGCTTGAATGATTATTATCCCTTTGTTTTATAATTTTGATGTAATCAGGGTGGCCTGAGTGCGGTGGTTCGATCACAACGAATTATATTGTAAGTCAATGCGTCAGTCAGATAAGCGATATAAGATCGATCTTTTGTGGGATTGATATTAAAATCAATTATAAGCGGCCGTAGCCAAAGGCGGTATTACAACCAACATTTAAAGTTTGACGAGGTGCAATTTCCCTCCAATTGAGTACGTGAGCTATGCACGACTCTTAAATTAACGAGTATATGTGCTATGCACAACTCTAAATTAGTGAGTGAGCGTTACGCCCTTCATGTAACGAGTATGTAGACTATGTACAACTCAAAATGTACGAGAACGCTGGGTACCTCGTATTTGTAAGGGATGTTTATCCCTATCGTTGATTAGGAATATGCTCAAGACATATCGCAGTAGTCAGAATTGTCGTATTGTTGTAATTAATTGTGATCAGCACCTACCACAGGGCAACCATAATGTAATTTTGATAAAGTCTAATTTTGAATATGAGAAGTATATTAAAATTGCTAACTTTTACGTTGTGCGTTAAATTTGGATTTCGCGGCGAGACCTCTCAACTGGAATTACTTTATTGTAACCCTTTAACCAATACACGCAACCGGAAAAGCGGTGTACGTTGATGATTAATTTCTGTAAGTTAGAGCAGAGCAACAAAGTGCAATACAACTAACTGTATATTTTACAGTAATTAGATATACGTATCAGCGTACTAATCGAAATTCCAGACTACTATAGTACTATACAGACAGACTGAATAATCAAGACTAGATCCAGTGGTAAGATTTGATCCCGTATTTATACTAAAAATTCACGTGTAGTGGGGTGGTAATTGAACGTTTTCACGGTTGAGCATTTGACACTTAAAAAAAAATAAATTTCATAAGTGGGTTGTTATCACAACCTTCCCATGAGTGTGCAGCAGGCATTTATTCAAACTAATAAATCTAATATTTAAGGGTCTATTTCCAAATCCTAATTTTTTGTAGTCTGTTTTGTATTCCTTTGCAATTTGATACTTTACTAGAAAGTGTGTGTGTCGGTTTGTTTACATATAGGCGGCGTAACTAATTTAGAAAAGGGACGGTGGTTTCAGTGCTTAAGTCCGAGAATTTATGATATTGCTGTTTTTAGTTTTCCAAACTTTCTTACTACATAATTACCCAAAGAAACACCCCTAACGTTATGCTTTGAATAAAAGGAACTACATTAAAATATAATCACTGAAAAATAAAATAAAATTAGTATCGCCCAGCTGGTTATTACAACACTTAAAAGCTTTTCTTAATATATTTACGTATTTGTTTCTTAAAATTGTTACATGTGCAAGACTACTAAAATATTTCCAACTTTCGTAAAAAAGGAATTTTGAGATTTGATTTTTAAAAAGTTTTGGTAACCTAAAGTCAGAACCATCGTTGGCTTCATAATCGTGTACGTCAATATTCTGGAAGCAATCAATTTAAAAGCTAAAAGTTTTAAAATAAATATCCTGTTTTATACTTAACCGCTGCAAGATATGTAACGTTATGGTAATTTTAGTACTTTTAGAATTATAATTTATATTCTAAAAACAGATCTGAATTTGTAAGAGCACTGACTACTTTCAACACTAACGAAATTTGGTAGGTTATACCATTCGAAATATTATTGGGCACATTCCGCTAATTGTCTTCGATCTGATGTTTGAGCCACCGTGATTTCTAAGATGAGATCTTGGTATTATAACCTTTTCTTGAGGTTTCTCGCAAACATGCATTTTGTTACGTTTTTCTAGCTAATATTCTCTTTGAATCATTACCAATAACTGTATTTTTACAATTTTCTTTAGATATAGAAATCCCGGCGTTTCGGACCCTAGTATTTTTTTATTAATAATGTGTAACCCACTCTTTAGTAAAGGAAGCAAACAAAAATCACTTCAAACTTATTGGTTGGCTGAACTGATGCGGACTTTTGACGAAAAGGCGGTGTCCGAACGATTCGTATTGTTCAAAGTTGTAATTTATGGGAAAACAAAAGCGTTATAGAGTAGAAATTACAAGAAAAAGGAATTAGCCATGTAAAGGGTCTAGTGTATAGTGTATTAACGTTCCAGAGTAGTTCTTATTATATGCCATGTTAAAATGATTAATCTTATTCTCAATTGCATATGTGCAATAACCTCAAACAGTCCTATTTATAATAGGAATTTCCTTCGTCAAATCAAATCGCACTTCGCATTAACATTTTTATTGTCTGAACGGTTTGGTATTAAAACAGTTGTGAATAATAAATTACACTGTATGAAGGAGATTCTTTCCCTTTTCCTTCGAATATGCTTTCTTGCGTTGTTGCCGTGTATCACCATAAGATAATATTATGAAGTATCATTAACTGACATATAACAAACCGACATAAATAAGATTAAAATTGGTGCAAAGGTAACACAAATAAAAATGTTGATGGAGTGGTTTAATGCCGCGTACTTTACTTTTAAAGAATTATTTAAATCTCTCCTAACAAATAAACAAATAATAAACATAATACTATTAAAAACCATTTATACTATTTTCAGAAACAGAAGAAAGAAAGTTGCTCATTTAAGCCCTTTTTTCTAAAATCTTTATTACGAACATGCACGTCGATACAATGCTTTCTTGAAATTTCGTGATTATACCGTTATGTTAGTTGTATTGTTCGATTGTTTTTTTTAAGGTTACTCAACCCCAATCTTCAAAATTGTTTGGTACCAAACTTTATGACGCTTTTAAGATCGCTAACTATAGGTATATTGGGGGAGGCAAAGACCCGTTAGTGAATAATATTAAGATCGATAAAAAGAAAACAAAGTTACATATAGCCACATATAACACCCGGTCAATGAAAAAAGACGTAAAACTACAAGAGCTGGAAGAAGAATTTATAAAATTAAATGAAACATATTTTGGTATACCGGAAATTTAAAGAAAGAGAGATCAATGCATCACACTGAAATCAAGAAACGTGTTGTACTATAAAGGGCAAAATGAATAAAAAGATAACGAAGGAGGGGTTGCATTTGTAATACGAGTACATAAAGACATTGCGCCATATACAACGTGATTTTTTAAAAACTCAATTGCAGCCTTACGGCCTATTCTGTCTTAATAACCTTAGAACTGCCTGTATTAAGTCAGAATACGGCCTGCTGCAATTGAGTTTTTAAAAAATCACATTGTACAGTTGTGGACAGAAAAAAATAGGACAACTCGAAAAATCAAGTAAACTTTATTCTATAAAATTTAGTTACTTGATTTTGGCTTTATAATTATGATATTTGTCACATTGACTTGCAATCAAATTACAACACAGGGGCCATTTTAAACTAGAAAAAAAACACTGTCCTATTTTTTTCTGTCCACAACTGTACATATAAGAATATACCGTGAGATCGAAAAAAAAATGATTCTGAGCAGGCCTTGACTAGTACAACACGATTGGCTACACTGGTTCTAGAATGCATATGAATTATAATGTGACAGTGACATTTCAAATGTAAGTCAGATTTGCAATCTTGTTTCCAGAATTATTTAAGTTTATCGTTGTAATACTAGTGAAGGATCACATTTTGAACACCTACTCTAACATGTATTCATCTTAGTTTTCAGTTTGTTCCCTAAATAAATACTGTTTTGTGTTTTAATTTATTTGACATTTATTAACCTCTAACCTACTGCCACATTTTGAAATCAGTCTTGCCAATCGTGTTGTACTAGTCAAGGCCTGCTCAGAATCTTTTTTTTTTCGATCTCATGGTATAAAGGAATATCAAATAAAGTTGCATATCTCAAGATTCGGTTATCTAAAGTTATCAAAGTAATCCAAGTATTAGTATATGCACCAACCTTAACAGCGATGATAATATAGAGATCTTCTACGAAGAGATTGTGCCAGCAATAGAACACCCCTGTAAATACACATTAACTATAGGTGATTTTAATGCTAAAGTCGGAAGAAAGATACCTATATATGAAGGCAGAATTGGCGATTTTATGGTTTATGGGAAAGAAGCAACAGAGGAAAAACCACCAACCTTAACAGCGATGATAATATAGAGATCTTCTACGAAGAGATTGTGCCAGCAATAGAACACCCCTGTAAATACACATTAACTATAGGTGATTTTAATGCTAAAGTCGGAAGAAAGATACCTATATATGAAGGCAGAATTGGCGATTTTATGGTTTATGGGAAAGAAGCAACAGAGGAAAAACACTTATTAACTTCTTAGAACAACGGAATTTCTATGCCATGCATTCCAAAAATGTATAAATATACAGGGTGTTCCCTTTAAAATAACAAAGTTGATGTCAATTCCGGCGAAACTTGTTTCCTATATCCAAAAATCTCAATAAAGAGTATATTACATATACCAAATTTTATTTTGATATCTTAAAAAATAAAAAAATTATGGGGGTGGTGCCCCATGTTTCGTTGACACCCGGTATAATAACAATGGGGAATATATTAAAAAAAAAAATTAGAGCGGGAACAGAAAGGAATATGTATAAGCGGAAGAAGACTTACCCATATAAGATATGCTGATGATGTTGTGCTGTTGTCAGAAACTTTGAAGAATTACAAACAGTGATACAAGAACCGAAAATAGAGTGAGAAAAAATATAGTTGAATATGAATTGTAACAAAACAAAGATAATAACTAATCAAGAAGAAGATAGAGACGTGATATTGGAAAATCACAGAATAGATAATATCAGTACATATACTTGGGACAGCTAGTAAAGTACCGAAAACAAAACCAAACCGCAGAAGTTGATGGAAGAATTAGATAAGCGTGGTCCGCGTTTGGGAGACAGAGTAAGATACTTAAAAATAACAAAATGCGGCTATGCCTATTGCCTAAGGCCCAATGCGTATTGCCTCTCTTCACATATGGGGCCCAGGCTTGGACTCTCACAAAGAACATTGTTGGCTAAGACACAGAGGGCAAGGGAAGGACAGATGATAAATGTGAGACTAATAGACTAAATAAGAAAGGACGAAATTAGAGAAAAAACCAAATTAATAGACGTCATACAGCATATTACTTCTATGAAATGGTGATGGGTGGGTGATTGTATGAGACAAGCAGGCGGAAGATGGAACAGAAAAATACAGTGTTAGAGACCAAGGACGGCAAAAAGAGGAAGACGTCCACAAATCAGATAGTCGAACGACTTAAAGAAACTGGTTGGATTTGGATGGATGGGGCAAACAATAAACAGGAATACATGGAGGCAATTCGGAAGACCTATATATATCCAATATTGGATGGAAGGGGGCTGATAAAGAAAGAAACCCTCTGGGCAATCCTAACCACTGGACATTTACACTTTGACAGTATGAGGCACAAAAGTTATATAGTATGTTTCTAAAGTTTTGCTTCGCCAGATATCTATTGGTAGCAAAGATAAGAGCTTTAGATGAATATATTTTAATAAAACCATATCTAAAAGCAAAACCATTTAAATAAAATTAAATGTTAGTCTCCTACTTCTTAATATTCAGCCGTTTATCGATTTCACGTGAATTTCCTTTTAAACATAAAACATTTAAATTGATAATTTATAAGAACACTAAATTGTACCAATGTTAGTCTTACATATTTTTATTTTAAAATGCTTAATTGTTACTAACACTCTTAACTAAAAGTTAAATATTATGATCATTTAAGTTCATTACTAAATAAAAACTGAAAGTAATTTCATTACTGAAAACCATTGAGTGTGACGTAAACATCTAAATATTTGCAAAACTTTTGCGAGTTTTGTTGTTTACACAGTGCGTTTCTCTTATTATTATGGTATTTGTAAAAACCCTCACGTATACGACACAATAAAAGACGGTTTGATACAGTAAAAGTGCTTTTTGTTAAGCCTTTTGGGTGTTCTTAAAATCTAATTTATATGTGGACTTTGTAGTCTTCGGGGGAGCAGGTATATATTGTTTACATACAAAACAGCAAACAAAACTGTTAACTCGCTCGGCTCATTTGGTAAGCATGTTTACTTTAAACATTACCAAACAGAATAGCAATAAATTCCTATTGCGAATGTCATTGCATTTAGCGTTAGAGTTAATTATTCACAAAAAATGTCCCAATATGTATATAAATCTTCTAGAAATTTACTACCGGTTAGATTATTGTTTAAAAATGTATTATTTGACGGAAGAACCGTTAATCTCGGTCAGGGTCAGAAGAGAAAATTGTGATAGTAGTTAGACAATTTAGAGACTTTCGATTTGACGATTTGGATAATTGATGGTATTATTCTATGTTAAGTATGATGAAGTTAACACGACTACTTCTTGAAAGAGGGTGTAATTGCATAATTTTTTACCGCCGCCTTGTATTTACACTCTTAGTTGAATTTTATTATAATTAACGTATTACATAATCTCATAATCAAGTAAAATATCTAACTTAAGTCTTCAAGCCTAGATGACTCCGTATTCGAACATCAAATGTTATTGTTTTGGAAAAAGTTCCTTTTTTAGGTGACTTTAGGCTTAAATTTAGGCGGCCTTGGCGGACAAAATACTTTGATCGGTGTATAGCTGGTTGTATTGGTGTTCCGAATTTAGAATAGTATATTAAAACACAAGTTACAGAAGGCAACCTTTTCGCGCACGAGTCCGAAATTTGGACACGAGCCGCGTAGCGGCGAGTGACCGAACTGACGAGTGCTCGAATGCCTTCTGTAACGAGTATTTTATACTATTTTCTCTGTTTCGGCTTCCCTTTACATTATTTATTTATGTTTATTTTATTATATAAACTATTTTAGAATTGTTAAAGTCGGCTGCTTAACAATAGTTATTTGTATAACTAGGGAGGAAAGCCATGTATTCTCTCCCGCGGATGAAGTTTAATGCCCGACGCGATAGCGGAGGGCATTAACCATCCAAGGGAGAGAAGAAGGCTTTCCTCCAGTGTTATACATATAATTTTTTCTACGACTCACTTTTAAAATCATTTCGATGATTTATTATTTTAGATTTCCTTCTGAATTTCGTTTATCAAGATACAGTATGTTGTGCGTCGTTTCCATGGTAGTGTTGCTATAATTCTTCTCCCTAGGGAGGAAAATTTTATTTTCCTCCCTAGGGAGAAGAATTATTTATTTTTCTCCCTAGGGAGAACATTGCCTACTTTCGGCCCTAATTTCAGGGAACAAAAGCCTACTTTCGAAACAAGGAGTAGAAAAAAGTTTTTGTTGTGTCGTTGTTTTGATAGCATTTTAATAGCTTCTGAACAGTATTCGTTAAATTAAATTTTACATATTAAAAGGCTATTAAAGTATTATCGTTATGGTAATTGTATTCTGATTGACTTAAATTAACACTTTATGATTACAACACATCATTTTCAGACATTTTGTTTTTAATATTCGGTAGCAATGACTTACATATCAAAGATTATGACATTTAAATCTTCATCGATCGAAATTAGATTAAAATTGAAATAATTATGACATCCAAGCATAATCCATAACCATACATGTACGTAACTACAGCGACGTTTTACTATCACCTTTGAATATATAAGGCGTCCCAGAATAACTATTCCTAACTTTCAGGAGTGATAGATTGTGTAAATTAAACGTCTTTTGATTATAAACTAATATTCGGAAATACTTCCGCATCGAAATGCGTAATAAATAAAAAAGAATTTGAATGTTTCTCGTTGTCAATTGTAAGCTCATGTCAATTTAACTGTCGGGTTGTAATTATTAAAAATGCATTGGTTTACAAATAGCGAATTATCAGATACGCATATAGTTTCGGCTTCAACGTTCACCAGATATGACCTCAATTCATTTTTTTATTTGGGGTCATATTAAAACAATCGTTTACGAGATATCTGTTAACACAGAAGAGGATATAGTGGTTCGAATGAATCTTGCTTATGATGATTTTAGTAATCGCCCGCAGATATTTCCAAGAATTCATCGGCCAATCACACGTTATAACTTCTGGGTCGAAGATGGTGCCCGTAAGTTTTTCATTTTATAATTGATGTAAATAAACAAAAATATTACGTTTGACATTTCAAGTTCTCATTAGGTTCATATCGTTATTTCTCGATACAGAAGTATTTCCGGACAGGTTATAATTAAAAATTAATTTAATGCAATCTATCATTCCTGAAAGTTAGGAATAGTTATTCTGGGACGTACAACAGCTGTATATTCAAATGTATCATATGTCATATCTCTTATAAACTTTTCATTTTCATCTGGGGTATTTCCGTAATGTACCATTTATGGTAGATGAAATAAACAAATTAGTTTCAAACTATATCATGGAAAGTTACTTGGACAGAGCCTTGTCAAACAACTCACAATTAGTCAACCGACTATTCACTAAATTAATAAATCTCTGGGTTTCAAATGTTAGAACATCTATAGAACGTACCGGTAAAATAAAAGTTAAAACACTAATGTTAATGTAAGCAAAACTACATATTTTGATACTATTCGGAAAACAAAGTGTTACTTATTAACTGTATTTGGTTAGCATGAACCTTAAAGAATGTTATGGACTATAGCATTAACGAATTCCTACTTAATTATCGCATCAACATTATAGTGTAAATAATTAATAGAATCTAACAACAATTAATTGGTTTAGCAATTTCGTGAGTTAACTCTACATGCATTGTACGAGTATTACCACATTTATTGAATATTTTTTGTTCGTTAATAAAAGTAGACTGCAAATTAGTGGCCAGTGTTGGTTCAAAAGTATTAAAAACATCAGTAATTAACACGGAAATAATGGACCAGAAAAAATTAAAACATTCTGTGATAGAATGAAATTAAAATTTAAAAAGGGCATTACTAAAAATGTAAAAATGTGAGTTGAAATATAGGCAATGTGGAAATATTGTAAATTATCCAATGACCGTGTAACGATAGCCAATATAGAATATTAATTATACCTTTTTCATGGACTATTTACTTTTTGGTGTCAATTAAAAATGTATAAAATCTTGAATTAGCGCAGTTTATCATAGTTGTCAACATTTCTTTAGGAATAAAACACGCAATGAATGACCTGACCATGCATGGCTACTAAATAATTATGTAACTGTGAAATAGAGCGTTTGCAGCTTGGCGATTGGCAGAAAACCGTGAGTAATGGGATCTGGAGTTTTGTGATTCGGCACGATCTGTGAGTTTTAAGACGTAATTAAACGGTATAAATATTGTAGGCCATCATTTAACAGAGAACGCGTATATGTATTATCTAATAATCAGTCATAATATATCAAGGGAACTTTATTTTGCTGGCAAAATTTGTATCCGAACGATTGTTGCTTTGGTAACGTCCCGAGACAAATGGACATGATCAAAATCCCGAGCGATAGCGAGGGATTTTGTCTTCCCATTTGTCGAGGGACGTTACCTCAAAGCAACAATCTTGAGGTACAATTTTGTCTGCAAAATAAAGTTCCAGAGATATATTTGATCAGACTACTTCCCGAATAAGACTCGGAAAACTATAACAAACGTTTCATTATCACAAATAATCCGAAATGTCGCTGTAACAAAAATTTTTTGTTTGTTTGTATAGTGGGTGATCATGGTTACACGACATTTTTGTCGCGAAAATAGCCCTTGGGGCTGTTTTTGCCGTTATACTTTGTACGTGATTGGTTAAAACTTGTAAATATGGATCAAATGATTGGCTTATACAGGGTTATTGGTAATTCGATACATTCCTTTGGAGATATGATGGGACAGGAGCTAAGAAACAAATTAAACCTAACATATGTACATTATGCAAAAATAAAAAAATAATTTCTGAGAAAAACGAATAGGTAATTTTCGTAGCTGATTTTTAGAAATCATTTTTAATAAGTTTTTATTTAAAATTTTCACATGATCGAAATGTTTCCGGATATTTTCCATTCGAAACGGATGACCATAGAGTGGGACAAGTAACCCAGTCAAAAAGTTCAGAAAATGTCAAGTAGATTTTTTAAAAATTAACTTTAAAGACATTAAGATCTACTTTTTTGAGAAAAACACAAAAATTGAAATATCTCAAAAACTATTGAGTTTTGCATAATGTATGTTAGGGTTAAATTTGTTTCTTAGCTCCTGTCCCATCACATCTCCAAAGGAATGTATCGAATTACCAGTAACCCTGTATAATATGTGGGAAATAGTCAAAGAAAAAATAATTATTTAATTAGTTTGTTAACAGTAAAACCTGCAATATCAAAGAACACCTTATTTTGTGGTAATACTTAGAATATTACTTATTCTCCATTAAAATATTTGATGCTTTTCTTGGTTTACAGGACGGATTAGAAAGTTCTCGTAATTCTTGTATGTCAAAAAAATATCGAAAATAGCTTGAGTAGTTATTCCAGTTATGTTTACTTGATATATTATTTGAATACCTGTGCTTCAAGCAATCCTATTTTTGTATGGGAATGGTGTTATTATACAGGGTGCTTAAAAAATGGCGAAACAACGCTATACCAGACTATTCAGGGACACCCCCTGAGTACTAGAAAAATGTTAAAAAAATTCTATCTCGTGATTCCTTGAAGATATGGAGGTTATAAGATTGGAATTTAACATTTTTATTATTAACCAATTTTTTTAACATTTTTCTAGTACGCAGGTGGTGTCCCTGAATAGTCTGGTGTAGCGTTGTTTCGCCATTTTTTAAGCACCCTGTTATATTAATTTGGTAAATAAAATATTGAAATAGAATGTAAAAACTGTGACCTTTAAATACACCACTTAAAAAATGTAGTACTCATGACTTAAAGTTAAGTGGCTATTATTGTATATGAAACAAAAGTTATGTCAAAAAAACTTCTTCCTCCTGATGAATTCCCTTAAAAAAGTGGGCGAAACATTGAGCTCTTCTGTCTCAACAATGACATGGTTTCAATTTCAACCCGGAAGACGTTCTGTTAACACTGACACTGACCGTGGGGAATCTTCGAGTTCAAATAAAAGTAACAATTATTAAAATGTATTTTTTTAGTAGGTACTGACTTTTTAAATTCGTTTGTTTAATACTTCCAATTTACTGGTGATAACTTCGTTCAGATAATACAGGAGTATGTTATTTTGAGTAGTATATAAAAACTATTTATCATAATTTATGTGAAGTTTGACATTTCTTAGAATAACAGTAGGTACCTAGGTACTTATAAAAAGTAAACCAACAGAAGTAGTGAATAACGCAGTGGTTATATCTACTGTTTCAGATAATTAATGATTTTAAAATGAGAAGATATCTGACTAACAATTTAATACCTAAAACGTAGCATTAAATGTAAGGATTTTACTAATTATGTACTACTATATTACAACTGGGTGTTTATGTAGCACTTACACGTAATTAGATGAATTTTAAAATTCACAGCTTTTTAGCAATATAATAAGTAATTACAAAATATATAAATATTTTTGTGATATTAGTTATCTTTATTATTTGTTTTGTTTCTTTGAATTCATCACCACGATGTGAATATTTTGCTCTTTATGGCTAGGTCTAAAGTTGAAACTTAATGGGTGCTCCTTATTAGAACAAAAAAAAAACAAGTTGCAGTGCTGAAGACTCGGATATTTGACCAAATTTCAAGAATACGAAATTGTATTTTGTCAGTTTTTAAAAATTCTCAGTAAACTAATAGTAAAATAACAGTATACTAATTAGAAAATAGCATAAAAATCAAATTACAAAACAATAGTGTAAATATTCGATAGAAATATAGTTATCTTTTTTTGATAAACAAGAGTTTATTGGATTAAATATTGCACCGCTATCATACCCATTTAATTATTATAAGAGAAACGTTTTCATATCATGCTCGTCGGTATGTGGTAACTTTTTCTTTCACTTTCATTGGGTTTATCGGTGTCTACACCAAGGTGTGCCCAATTCTTAAACTGTTCTCAAGTTCAAGAGAAAGTTCATCTGTTTTGTCAATTAATGAGTATCTAAACTTGATTTCACGGCCATTGACTGTAAAGTTAGAGGCTGTTACCTGTATAAACGCAAGACTTAAATAATTAAAAGATAATTGGATAATTCTATATAGTGTGTAAGTTGTACATATGAGGATTATATGATATTGTAGTCAAACCTACAAACACAACAGTTTTCTTGCACGTAATGTAAATTTAAAATTAGTTAAATAAATAAAATCTTTTCGTCTTTGTCTACTGGGAAGGAAATATGTGAAAAAATACGTACCTACCTTGTCTGCAACATTATAAATTACTTTTTGTCCTGAAACCTAGTTTTAGCTAGGGGAAATTTAAATTCAATGTCGTCTTTAAAGTAGAACAACTACAATGTCGGTTTCCATTTAAAGGTGTTCCTTTCGTAGTTCAATGAACGTACGTCACCTTCATGTTATAAGTTATAATAAATAACTTTTTGTGTGCACGAACTTCCGACGTAGACTGTAATTGAGCTTTTTGACACCTATTAAATTTATTGAATGCGGTTTTTGTGCACGCGAAGTACGTCAAAAATGCACATTTAGTTGGCACCCCCATTTAGATCTCCCTGGTATATTAAGTAGGTATTTCGAATGTTTTGTTGCCTTACGTCAGGAACGTTTGAGAAAAAATGTACCTAATTGAAAGCTTTTGAGTTGACTGGATAAAATCGTATTTTTAAGAAGCTGCTTTTATATTTTATTAGTTAAATGTCCATTACCGAAAATATAAGAGTACAAGAAAATCCTTTTATAATATAAAAAATTTCTCTTTTACAGATCCATGTCTCTATATACTGCGTTTCGCTGCGAAATTGGAATTTGAAGGAAAAACTCAAGAAGTGGCAAACACGGCCTTGCGATTAGTGCAAAGAATGAAAAGGGATTCTTTGCATTCAGGAAGACGACCTTCCGGATTGTGTGGAGCAGGTAAAATAATAAACAACTCGAAAGAGCACGAACACAATTTCGTAATTAATTTATGTTGTAATAATGCATGTAATTCGAGTTCAGTCAATTAATTAAATTTAGAGAAACGATATTAATTCATTATCGTAAAGGGTTTAATGTTATCTTCAGTTTGTTATTTTTTCAGCGTTATTAATGGCTGCTCGTTTACACGACTTTAACCGCACCACCAGTGATATCGTCAAGATCGTAAAAGTGCACGAATCAACCTTACGTAAAAGGTATTTCCTCCATTTCTTTTATTTAGTTTAGAGAAACGTGAGTTCCTAAACCAATTTTGTTATTAACTTTCTTTGATTGTGCAAATGTTTACACTACGTTTAGGAACTGTTGAATGAATTTACATAAGTAATTGAAGATGAACAATCAAATATTAGAATTATTAGATAATATTGTTTATATACTTCTGTAGAGTTGACACGAGAGTCTTGACGAATGATCAGTATGCGAATTGGAAATCGAATTACAAATAAATTGATTACATCTGATTTCCAATATAAAAAGCATTTTCTTGACTAAAAATAGTATTGTCCAAATCTTTTTATACATATAAGACTTTGTTTTTTGCGTGAAAGTGTATTTATTAGTCGACAAAAATATTGCTAAAATCAAATTTGATTCAAAAGCTGATTGTCATTATTTTAAATTTGTAAAAATGTTACGACTTAATAAAGCAGATTAAAGAACTGGTTTATTCACGTTATCCACCTTGAGGGAATTAGTAGGTGTAGTGTAGCACACTTTACTGGAGAGACTTTACACGTGAGATGGCATTAAAATTATAACCATTTTCATATACTAATTGTCTAGTGATAAAGTATAATTTTAAATGAAAATTACTCCACAATAGTTTTGGAATTATTTCTTAACTGTAAACGAGATTGGTTAAGTACTTTTTATTTTTAACTAAATTCCTATTATTTTAAAAAAGGTTAATAATTCAATGCGCTGTGCAAAAATAAATTTTATATGCGAATTACTAACGGTATTACACGAGTTAATAATAATTATTGTTACATCTGTTTGGGTTATTTGTTACGTATGACAATAGAGGCATTTTTATTTAAAATTAAAGGAAAACAAAACAAATCATATCACGTACACCAAACCAAGTCGCTGTGTTAAAATGTTCACTGCAGACATTTAACAATAAATTAGAACTCAACGTAGAAGTAACATGAAGGGAATTTTGAAATCGTTTCCGTATTTTACCCTTGTGTAATTCACGGAAAACTTGAGAAACTGAAATAAGACATAAATAGAAATTCTAACTTGTAACTTGCACATAGTGGTTAAGTTAAAAGTTCCCAACTCATTATTTCGAAAACTAACAAAGATATATGAATTTTGCAAATGGAGCTCGTTGGTATGAAATAACTGTAATTAGAATTTTTCGCACCGGGAGCGATGTGGTGCGGAATTGTTTTTCGTTAGCTGGAACTATAATTTACAAAATTTTGAAAAATAGCCTTTTTTTTGGCATCATTTGAAAGCCATATAACTTTCGAGATAATGGTATGTTGAATTCAATATTAAAAACCGTAAAAGACGAATTTAACAAATTTTATATTAACAAGTTGTAGAGTTTAATTGGCGCAAAGTTCTATTTATTTTTCAGTTTGGCTATTCTTAATACTCGTATAGAATACGATTGTTCAATAGAAACGCGTTTGGACTGCGCAGTCGCAACTTCATCGCCACGACAACGGAATTCAGTAGTTTATATTGATTGTTTAAGCACTAGTGACGCGTCTGTTAAAAGAATTTGCTGTTTGCTTCTTTCTAAGCGTTGTGGTTAAGTTGGAAAATTGCATTTATGGCAGAAAACCCGTCCAAAGATAATCTGCGTGCTGTTATTCAATTTTTGGCCGCTGTAGGGCGTCAACTAATGGAAATTTATACGAGAATGAAAGCTGTTTATGGCGACTATAGTTATTCTCATACAGCAGTGGTTAAATGGTGCAATAAATTTCGAAGAGGAAGAGAATCCACTAAAGATTCGGCCCGTCCAGAACGTGCTCGTGTTGCAGCATCAGATGAAAATGCGAGACAGTTGAAAATTGCGAAAATAGGCCCATTAAAGTTACAGAACTTGTCACGTGCCTATTCTGCACTACAACATTAAATTGGGGATGTCAAATCCGGGATGCACGCAGCTAAGCTGCAGTGAAGATGGGTGGTTCGCAACGCCGAAAAAGCACTTAATAATATTTAGTAACCCTTCAAGGGGATGATCGTAAACGGTAGATAGGGCGCCACTATGATATTTAAGTCACCCAAAGATCTAAAACGAGAAAACCCATCATAGAACATTTCCAGGGCTCGGAGAAAGAGGGTGGTTGTCGTATAGCTACACACTGCTGCAAGATGCAACTTACCTTGCTGAACTGAAAATAACTTTTTCTACTCCCACCATGGAAAGTGGGATTTTCAGACTTCGTCTCCATAGATACGAGTATTGAAAATGAGTGTTTGCCGAACAAGTGAAATTAGCGTGCGGAAAATTTACTTTCCGCACGCACATGCATGATTTTCGGTGCGGCAAAGTATAATTTTGCCGCACCGAAATCAAAATGTCATAAATGACATTTGATGAATGTCAGATTTGATTTTGCAGAAATATTTAAATTTTTTTATGGAAATGTGGTTGTAGAAAAAATAGTGTGTAATACATGTGTTAAAAGCTTGTATTTGCCACTCTCATGTGACTGCAGCACTCACTATCGTTCGTGCTGCAAACTTCACATTCGTGTGGCAAACGCAAGCTTTCAACACTTGTATTACAAATTACTATTACTTAACTGCAATGCTCAAACTTGTAGACAGGCTAACACTTTACTTATAAATCTTTTAATAAAACACTGAAACACAAATAATATCGGGGAGGACTGAACGCAAATAACAAGGCCAACTAAATTGACAATGAAATATTTAATAAATCAAAAGCAAACACGAATACATGAAATTACACAAAAGACAGTTACAAATACTACGTTAAAACAAATCATATAAATACTTTACGGGAAGGAGAATTGAGGGGACTGTATTTACGTTACTTACTGCAAAAATATCCACAAGCTAAGTCCCTCAATTCCAAACAAAGATAGAAAAGAGAACACAAATAACAATTTAACAGTTCAACAAGCACCAAATAATTTCACACATGCAACACAGTACAAAATAATATCTTAAACTTGACTAGAATCTGAACACGAATGTCGTTACTTGAACACCAAAATTACTATAAATTAGTTAACTGATTTGCCAGGGGCCCTCAAATTTGCAATGTGAACATTGGATCCGCCCAAGGCGAGGTTCGCAAAGCCTGCACCACATACCACTGGACAAAACAGATAAACTAACATCGATTACTTCAAAAACACAAAACACAAAGGCAAATACAAACGGCGGTACTTATTAACTTCAAACTTAAAGGACGTTGATAAAGGCCTGTCGGCAAGAGGCAAACGTAGAAATTGAACTGACGTTAAAACACAAACGATGAAACTTAGAAAGCAGGAGCAGCGCAAAGAGGAATAGTTTTTTTTACCTGGCGATATTGATGCTTAAACGGTAAGCCAGGGAGTGACGTGAGACTGGACGGGCTAGATGTTCTTCCTTCTAAGACGGGTGCAAAAGCAATTGAAGAATAATCCTTAAAGGGGCCAGTTTGCTGGATCCCTCAACGAGGAAATTATGTAAAAACGGCACTCGACAACACTGTCACTTAAAACTTCTCACACAAGTCTATTTCTTTTCGGAATTATAATGGCGTTCCTTTTGTGAATCCGATTATGTCGTTAATTGTGATCCCCCACGAGGATTACCGATATTGGAAGCCTTTCCGGGAATTGTAAGGACCCACCCTTGGAACGGTAAACGATAAATTCGTACCACGTCTTAGAAGACGTCCGATCTGGTTGGTTAATTGCCACGCACCGAAGCGGGGAGCGGAAGAAGAAGTTGAAAGAATACTGAAACAATCAGCCGACGCGCCGAACGTACAGGGGGTTCCCCCGCAATGTACCACGGGACGTTGGAACAACGGAAGCAAGATGACATCATCTCTTGATGACATACGCTTGAAATTAGGTCACCTTGTGATTTTGAACAAAGGGACCTATTATAAAAACATATTAAAATGACTTGAAGAATTCTTAGAACTGCAAAGGAAGAACGTGGCAAATAGGCTTAACCTTTGATGTCCTCCAGACTAAACGAAATTCTACTATAGCAAAATAAAATTATTGGCACGGAATTAAACGTAAGAGACAGGACCGTACTGAAAAATCTTAACGATAATTTAAAATAACTTAAAAATTGCACACTAACACGGGATTGCAAAATCGCGTGACAAACTTTTTGAAATGTTGAACATCAGTGTGGGAACTATCCATTCCATTATTCATAGTCTTGGCTATCACAAAGCTGCTGCTCAGTGGATGCCACGACTGCTTACTAATGAGCAGAAGAATTTGCGTACGGCCTTATCACTACATCACTACACACTACGCTATCAACAACAAGGTAATGCCTTTTTACACCAAATAGTTGCCGGTGATGAGTCTTGGTGTGTCACTACGATCTAGAACTCAAACGCCAGAGTATACAGTGGAAACATGTAAAATATCCAAAGACGAAAAAACGTCGATCTCAACCTTCAGCAGGAGAAGTAATGGTGACCGTAATTTTTACTAAGATGTACTGCTCTTAGATTTTAAAGCACTTGGTCTCATCATTAATGCTGAACGATATGCAGACACCTTCAACTGTTTACGTACCAGCATCCAGAATAAACGTCCGGGGAACCTCACAAACGTTGTCATCCTTCTGAACGATAATGCTCACCGCCATGTAGCCCGAACGATTCAAGATCTGCTTGCTCGTATGCGTTGGAAAGTCTTACAACATTTACCTTAGAGTCCCGACTTGTCCCCGTGCAGTTTTCATGTGTTTGGCCTATTAAAACTATCTCTAAAAGGGCGGGGGTTCAATTTGGACGTTGAGGTAGAGTTTGCTGTTAGAGAATTGTTCCGCAAACAGCCGCAAAAATTTTACCAGCAGGGAATCTATAGATTAGTGTGCCAGTGGGACTCATGCCGTAATGTTAATGGAGATTTCTTTTAAATTCATTGAATGAAAATTGCTTTACGACCTCTAAACGTATTTCTATTGAATAATTCTCGTATGTCCGAGAAACTAATACTGACAAATTCCTTAACTTAACTTCTATGGCTAACAGAAAAAGTCGAAGCATTTGTGTCCTCCCTTCTAACGCTTTTACCTAAATAAAGAAACAAGAGAAAGAATTAGGTGCGTGTTATGATTTCTTTACTTCAAGAACTATTGGATCAATTTGACTAAAATTTGGTATTTATGTGAAAAATAAATATTTGAAAAAATGTGAAACTAAAAGTAAAACTTATACGTCTATTTCTAAAAATATGTAATATTTTTAGTTTGAAATGAAATAGGAACAAACAAATTATCGAATTACTTGTTTGGCTTCCTTAACTTTCGCAAAAAAAACGTGATGACTTATAAGAAAAGTAACCCCCCAAATCGTAACACCTAGACCTGATGATACTTGTAGGAACTGTTTCAGTTTTTAAACTGAAGTAAGACTGCAACTTTTTTTATTGTTTAAACTAAACACATATTTTGTAATTTAATTGTTTCTTAATACGTTTATTGAAAAGTTTGCACTACATTCAAAATTAAAAATATACATTTTATAATTATGATAAAGATTTTCTTTATTAGCATCAGTCAATTTTCAATAGTTCCTTGATTTTTAACACCACTAACTACTATATAATTTTACTGCTGAAATGCTAACGTACTAAACTGAACACTAATAGAATTAAATAACAAAATAACATTTGACCGTTTTATTGCAACTAACCAAACATTTGTATTACAAGTTAGCTTAATATTTGCAATAACCACCTCGAGCTTTAATAACTGTATTTATTCTCTTAGGTATTGAATAAATAGGAGTGCAATTCAACAATATTTATCAAACGTCTGCTGTTGCTGCTATGAGCTCAAATTTTGTTTTAGGAAGTTTTTTATGAACAATGGCTTTTAATGTAGCCCGAATATTTTCTGTTAGATTGCAATCGGGACAATCCAATACCTGTGTTCTTTTTATCTTAAACAGCCATCGACTGTTTGAAAATGAGACAAGAAGCACCATTTTGAACAAAAATGCCCGATCTTCCAAACCATGTCTTCATACTTAGTATTAAACAGTGGCGGCTGGTAAATAAGGGCTGCCGGGCTGCAGCTCTAACCTAAATTTTACAAAAGTTATTAGCAGTAATCAAAAATGAAAAGTAATTTCCGAAATTACTTTTTATTTACATAAACGAAATTAAATTTCGTTTACGTATTAATTAAAATAGCATTTACATTGTATTTTCAATTTAGAAATTACATAATTAAATCGCTTTTGAAAAGACCGCGCACATCATAATACATGAATTCAAAGCTTTCGGGCAAAATACGCCGAATAACGTGCTCAAATCGGGTAGATTATGGTTTAACGCATTCAGAATTAATAGAACGTCTTCCGGGTTGAGACCGTGTCATTGTTGAGGCAGAAGGAAGAACTCAACGTTTCGCCCACTTTCTTAAGGGGCTTCATCATGAGTAAAAGGGAGCACTAAAAGAGCATGGTAATTCAACATGTCAACCACGCCAGAGGCGAAACTCTTTTAGCAAGGGGCAGAAAGATAACGGTAACTCAACTTGTCAACTAAGCCTGAGGCGAAACCCTTCTGAAGAAAAACAGAAAAAGGCAGCGGTTTTATTCCGGCTATAACCGGTCAAGCTTGTAGGACGAAGACGACGATTGGTCAGGCGTGGAGGGGGCGGAGCGAGTAGTGATCGCAGACTTCCAAATATCTGAGAGATAGTAACCAGTGTCACGATTCAAGTTGTTGTGGGTCTTAATGATTTCAATGGCCTCACGGATTTTCCTGTTGAAAAAATAAGGGGCATTGGCGATGATCGAAGTTTTTTCAAACAATATGTTATGGCCAGTGTCGTGATGATGTTCAGCAACTGAGCAACAGCTGAGTGTGAGAAAAGACCTGATTTCAAGCAACGTTCAAGCGACCAGTTTCTCCAATGTACACTGAACCACAAGAACAGGGGATGCTCTAGACGCCTCTTGATGACAAGGCTTGAGGCTTATCTTTTACTGAAGCGAGTATCTGTGACACTTTTGGAGGGAGTTTGAAGATGCTTTTGGTGTTATGTTTTTTGAGAATCCTACCTATGCGATCAGTAACTTGGCGAATGTAAGGCAAGAAAGCAGTAGCCTGGGGTGTACAGTAGAGGATTTTTATGGTGTAAGGGGTGTAATTGGTTTTTGATGACTTATTTAATACCACTTTTGTTATACCCATTGACGAGATTATCTTGGATATGGGCTAACTCGACGTGATAATTATCGGGTTAGGACACTGTGATGGTACGATGAACGAGGGAATTGATTACGGAGAGTTTTTGTGCCGGATGATGACGTGAATTGGCGTGAAGATACCGCTCCGTGTGTGTGGGTTTACGATAATCTGAGTGTGCAAGATGACCACTCGGTTTACGGGTAACCGCATTCAGAATATTCAGATTATATTTTGCACCGGGAGCGGCCCAAACTTACGCTTATAGCCCCCCCATACACTAGCGGTTAAATCTGACAGATTTGATCGCAAAGTTTTTATCTACGATTCAGTCTCGTCAAGTACTAAAACTGTGATTACTCACGAACGATACATACTGATTCACATAATAAATCTTCCAACTTAATATGTGAGTTAAAAACCGTATGTTAGTGGTAGAAAACTCGTCATCTTGGAACCGTTTTGGTTCGGCTCGTGGTCTTTTGAGCATTCTAAAACTTTTGCTGTGATCCGTGCTGTTTTTGGACTTTTCTTTAACAAAAATGTATAATTCACGATTAGCGTCGGGAAAATTTTTTTTTTGCTAAATTCGACTAGCTATTCGTATTTTTTAAACTTTTATTTGTGTATTCTTTACTTTTTACCTGCTAAAGGCAGAGATAGCTTAAATATATAATATGAATTCAGTTAAAAAATCCTTTGACAAATACAGAATATCAGAAGTCATAATTCTGGCCAGTGGCGGCTCGTGGGTCAATAACGCGGGGGGTCATTTTGGAACTTTGGTAATGGTATTAAAAATCAATAACTATCCTACATTCATCAAAATTAATAATGCTTCGGTTTCGCTTCGGTCTCGTTGAGCGAAGCGTATTCGTCAAAATTATCAAACCAATAAATCATCTTTTCCAAAACCATTCAGGTATTTTGGGTTTATTTTATACGAGATTCCGCATGCAATACCTTGGCATCGAGCCTTTTGGAAAAGATATTTTCTAAACACTAAAAATTAATATTGATATTTAATGTGAGACCTTACCTTTCAAACCTGCTTATACTTCAACTCAATCCTCCTGTCCTTCATTTCTGAAAAGTAGTTCACGACCTTTTCGTTGAAATTTGGAATACTCTTCACTAATGTTTTCTCAATACTCAACATAGACAATGCACTAAGTCTAGATTGTCCCATTGTATTACGCAAAAAAGTTTTTATTCTCTTTAAAGTTGAGAAACATCTCTCACTTTCCACGGTTGTCATAGGTAGAGTACACAAGATATTTAATAATTGTACTGCTTCAGAAAATGTTTCTGACAAATTCATATTTATGAACAATTGTAGTATGGCAACTGCACCGGCACTATTACGGAAATCCTCACGAGAATATATCACTTCTAGTTCTGATTTTAATTTTGAAATATTAATAATTTCCTTCTGTCTTTAAGGCCAATATCTGTTGAACAGTGCTCATTTTGAAGAAAATATATTTTTTCAATTTCCTCTACAAACACACACAAAACACTTTCTGTTCCTGCTAAAGAATTAGAAAACTAAACCATTTTTGATCCCCATTCCCCTCGTATAGTTTGCTCTTGCTTGTACTGAAATTTCTCCTTACCAATCTTATCAGCGATTAATAAAAGATAAATATATAAATAAGAAACTGGAGAAACTGTGATTCATGCGGTGGTCCGGCCGTCGACACTATTGCCGATATAGAAGCGAGAGGAGACTCTCGCTCTTACTCAATAAAATCACTATATCTGTCACTGTTTCTCTTAACATGCATTTTTCCATATGCCATAAGAGCTGTACATGGTCAATTTGAAATACGGCCGGCTTGCTGAAAATATCTCGTGCGCTCGGGCGAATGCAAAGTGCAGACGATTTAAAATCAATGTAGACGTAAAATTTATAAAAGAATTATTGTTACGCAATTTAGAATATTATTTATAATTACTATATTATTTTTTAGATATTTTTAGAGGGTCATTGACCAATTGACCCTTAGGAGAAACCGCCACTGATTCTGGCTGAGTATGTAGATCAATATTAATAATAACAATTTACACAACTTATGCATTAAAGAATCTTACTAATCTCTGGTCTGGTCGTTGGTTTCCACCAACGTGCATACAAACGGCAAGTCAATACCTGCGGATTTTATCAGTTCATATTTCTCCCAAACTGTGTTGAGGCCTGGCTCGTCATATACACACACAGTTTTATCTAATGAATGGGCTCGTGTCATATCAAATTCGTCAAGTTAACCGCTGGTATATGGGGGGCTAATTAGCCATGCCCTCTTGGTTAGGGAGAAGGCTTGTGTGTTACGCATTCTGTGCTTTCGTAGTGGTGATAATTATAATATAGCCGTTTATTTAGCAAACAAGTTGCTATACAATTACAGAATTACTAGATAAACATGTACATATACTTTTCTTACTTCTAATAATAAATGTAAGCTGTGTGTTTGGTTTGTCGTTGTAGAATTACATAAATTCAATATGAATTCCGTCGAAGAACTTTTAAAAATTCCATTTCAAGACGGAGTTTTGAAGAAAAACTTGAAATTAAATCATTGGGACGGCCTACGCCTAAATTAACTTAAAATCAAAGTTGACAAAGCAAAATTTTTTTATTTTAATTTAAATTTATAGACAAGTTTGTGAATTATAAAAACCGTCGCTTGGACTTTATTTTCCGCCATTAATAAATAAAGATTTTATCATTAATTTAGAGTTATAGTTTCTGCAGCCGTTACTCCCACAAACTCACGAACCGCCACTGGTATCAAATGTTCTCCTGTTACACTTTTCTACTTGGCATCGTTTATAGTACCGTCTACAAAGTGTATGGAAGTTACACCTTTAATAGAAATGCCACCCTATATCATGATTTTAGTAGGAAACTTTACTTTTTGATGACATACAATTGTTTTTATCTTTTCTCCATCAAATTTCTGAACAAATTGAGAAGCTCCACTGTTTAATTCGATAATCGATTCCTCGCTAGATACTCAAGAAAAGCGCTTTCAAATTTTCGATTGTACTTCAGAAAATACAGTTCACTTTAAAGCCACTCGTATTGCGTTTTTGTTCAATTACGGTGATTTTTAGCCCACTCAAGATGCATTTTTTCATTTTTTGGTTTAAAAACTGCTTTTTTCAATTGCTCTTCGTGCTTTTAAACACCCATTAAGCAAACGCGGCGTCCTATGGTGCTGTCGGAAATATTGATACTGCGTTGAACTAAATTATTGCAAGTTACTTTTGTTGACATGGAAAGATTAGCTTTAGCCGTATTAATTATAATGTCCTCCTTTGCCGAAGGTTTTCGAATTCATCTACAATTTGACCGATTATCTGTAGTTGCTGATTTACCAACGTGATATTATTTTGCAAGAGTTCAAGCATTTCATTTGCAATATCGCTTATTGCACGTTGGGGAAATAGCTTTTTAATCAGATCTAAATTATTTTTTTCAGAGCTGATCTCCTTTTTTCTGCCCAACGCACCAACAAATAAATACAAATTTCTTTAATTACTGTTTTTTTGTCAATAGTTGGAGTTTTTTTAAATTATATGCCTAAAATTCTACAACTCACATTATAGTGTTATATCGTGTATATTCACTAGCCCAATTTTTAATGTAAAATTATTAAGAGCTGCAATAAAAATGTAGAATATTCATGAAAATAAATTACTAACCTCCACCGAAAGTACTTACAGAAACTTAAGATACGTAATTGCTTATATCGTGAGTTCAAACTTTTTACTTTCCATACTTGCAACGCATGTATAGGAAAGTATTGGAATCGTGCAAAAATTCAAAATCGTAAAAATTCGAAAAAAACACGTTTTAGGGTCCAGGCATATCGTCATATCTCGAAAACTACTGGGCCGATTTTCATCAAATTTGGTATGCGGGCCTATAATTACAGTACATCTATAAAATAAGCTTTTCAAAAAAATCCGGAACCGGAAACGGAAGTTAGCCATGTTTTTTTGGGCGCAGATATTTCCTTGAAAAAAATTTCAAAATTTTACTTAGGAAATCAATACAGAATTTGAAAAGAAATCGAATAATTTTATCCCGAAGTTTCTATGTCAAAAATTGCGCCCGCGGCAAATTTTTGAAAAGCGCAACTTTAAGGCCGATTTTACCAAAAATGCAGCAACATATTTTTATAAATCTAACGCCAAATTGTACCTCTAGCTCGGCTAATTAGAACTAGCTGAAAAAAAAATTCAAAATTTCAAAAATAAAAAGTCCGGACAGTTTGGGAAATTTTCAAATTTTCAAAAAAACTTTTCTCGGAAACGACACACACGATTTTTTTTAAATGTTCTGGGTCGATAGTAAATCAAGATGCCTTTCAAATAGCGTTGATCGCATCCCCAAAATTTTTCCCTAACGCCTTTTATGACCATTTGAAGTTTTGGACTTTAACATTTTTTTTCTCAAAAACGCATCGACATATTTTTATAAATCTAACGCCAAATTGTACCCCTACCTCTACTGATTATAATTAGCTGAAAAAATTTTTCAAAATTTCAAAAAAAAATTTCTCGGAAACGGCACATTCCAAAGAAAGAAGATAAATATCAGGGCAGGAGTCACCGTTTTAACGACGGCGGTATTTTGGTCCAGCGGTAAGAGACCAAGCTCCCACCCGCATACGGTTGGAGGTTCGAATCTGCGTGACTACAATATATATTTTTTTGTTTATATTACCCACTTTTTCAAAAAAATATTATCTTACTCTGCTCATTTATGTTGAAAATACAAATTATTTATTATAAAAGCATTATTACATATATAGGATTATTATTAAATAACTTGTCGGGACTTTTTCGTTGCAAAGTCTTTAATTATGTCATCAAAATTACTGTAATATTTTGGCTATTGTAGGTGTTGCTGGATCCTAATTTAGGATTTAAAATTAACTATCCTTCCCTAAAAGAGTTACCGATTTCTAGCTTTTTTATTTTAATTATTACTTTTTTATGAATGACTGTGGCGTTATCGTCATATCTCGAAAACTACTGGGCCGATTTTCATCAAATTTGGTATGCGGGCCTATAATTACAGTACATCTGTAAAATAAACTTTTCAAAAAAATCCGGAACCGGAAACGGAAGTTAACCATGTTTTTTTGGGCGCAGATTTTTCCTTGAAAAAAATTTCAAAATTTTACTTAGGAAATCAATAGAGAATTTGAAAAGTAATCGAATAATTTTTGCCCGAAGTTTCTATGTCATAAATTGCGTCCTGGGCGATTGTACCTCTAGCTCGGCTGATTAGAATTAGAACTAGCTGAAAAAAAATTAAAAATTTCAAAAATAAAAAGTATGGAAGGTCCAGCGAAGATTCTTCGCCAATTTTTTTAGATAAATGTTGGCCATGAGAAACAAACATAATGTCTACTGCAAGCTTTAGAAGTTACGCTCACAATATCAGCTTATAATTTTTAGGTTAGATGTGCCGCTGACAGTATTATGACAACAACGCAGTGGTGACAGTTAATAAAACTAAATCTTGCAATAGACATTATTTTTGTTTCTCATGGCCAACCCTTAGGTATCTAAAATTTTTTTGAACTCATAAATCTTTAAATATAAATTAAAAATACAATGTCCATAATTCGTTGTCTAGCACTGTAATAATTAGAATCAATAACATTTAATTATTATTCAATTAGTGAAATACTTAGGTCCGAATTTTTAGCTGAAAATTTACAAACCGACGTAAAATGCCATTCTGAACAACTTTTCCAAATAAAATCTTTCGAAAAAATCATAAATAGGGCCACTTCTGAAGATTTTTTTCAAAAAGTGTCAAATTTGACAGGTACAGAATGTCATTTGACCAAATCTGTGTGCACTTTTTTTAGTCCTTAGACAAGGACAAACCAACGCCGTATTGATTTTTTTAATAAATACTTTAATAAAAAAAAGTCCCATATGATCCGTACTTTTTGACAAACCCTGTATACCGCACAGGAAGTTGGAAGTAAGTGTACATAGTACATTGCGATGGAATTACAGGGTGTCTCACTATATTTTGACTGATTTTACAAGCTTATATTTTCTAAAGGGATGAAGTATTAAGGTGCGGTTTTCACCAATGAGTTTTAGATGAGCCCAAGTTTTTTTTATGGTTTTTACGAATATGCTATTCCTTCTTTAAAAACCGAAATACAGTAGTATCTTCATAAGCGTTTATCTGGGTCATTTCTCATCCGATTTTACTTTTTAAAATATCGTTTGAACGCTAAAATATGCGCCTATTCTTATTTCTACAAATAAGTATAGGGTTGCATTTAAAAAAAATGAAGTATCTGGTCTGCCAAATAATGCCATTTTTATTTCGGTTTTTAAAGAAGGAATAGCATATTCGTAAAAACCATAAAAAAAACTTGGGCTCATCTAAAACTCATTGGTGAAAACCGCACCTTAATACTTCATCCCATTTAGAAAATATAAGCTTGTAAAATCAGTTAAAATATAGTGAGACACCCTGTATAATAGAAATACTATAATTATTTGGGAACACTAACGTAAATAAAAACAGGAAGCGCAGCTGAAATCATAATAGTCAGCAAAATAAACTAGAATAGTAGTGGTCAAGTGTGCAGTTTTATGATGACATTCGTTTTGTGGTAACAATTAAACTAATAACAAATAACAATATCTGGCCGAAATGTAAATCGCTAAATTATACAAATATTAGACCTACTTATCTACTTGAACTATATTGTAATATATTTTCTAAATTAGATATAAAATCGTGATAACTTAGATAAGAATAGCGATATATCTTATAGGTGACTAAGATGTGTACAGTTCCAAGACGAATGTATTGGCGGTTGGGAGGGCCCAGTATTATTAATTATTAACTTGTCAATTTTTTAATAAGTTGCTATTTGATTAGTTATACCGGGTGGTGCATTGTCTCACGCACCATAGGGATTTCAATGGTAAATTTTTAATTTGTAAATATTTGCTTCCCCAATTATTTTAGACCAAAACTGCAAATGTTTTTTGTAAAGAAAAAAATACCCAATCCAATGATGCTATTTTGCAGTTTTTCAATTTTTCCGTAACAGAAAAACTGTGGAAATTAATTCTTGCACTTTGATAAAAATCACTGATGCCTTGGAATTATTGAAACAGTCTGGCTTGTCAGTTAGCTACACTTGTTAAAATTGTCACATAAAATAATTTTATTTTCCGTTAAGTTTGTTTTAAAAAGTAATTTCCCTTCCTGTTGAATTTGTTGAATAATGATTATTTATTTACCAAAACCAAAAAGTTACATTTTTCGTATTGAAAAATAATTTCAAACTGCCGTTATGACAGAAGGGTGGAGCTATAACAGTGCCATAGCTCCACCCCTCTGTTTCAAAAATTTCATGGCATTAGTGATTTTTGTCAAAGTGCAAGAATTAATCCCCACAGTTTTCCTGTTACACGAAACTCGAAAAGTGTGTAGAATTTTCTCTACAAAAAACTTAATTACACTTTTGGTCTAAAATAATTAGGGAAGCAAATAATTACATATTAAAAAATTACCATTGAAATCCCTATGGTGCGTGAGGCAACGCACCACCCGGTATAGATTGTAATAAATAGTTTAAGTAAAAGATACAAAGACTACAAAGTTGAACTTTTTTACATACCAACAAATTCAAGAAACTAAAAAACTTTATTAAATTTGTTGCACATGCAGACAAAATTGTTTAAGATTTAAAATTCATGTTTCTATTAAACAGTTTTAAAAGTTAGTCCATTTCCACTTCCACTTCCATTTGAATCAAATGATTATGCATTGTCCATCGACACATTTCGGAAGGAGTGTGAATGTTACTTTGCTCTTTATATAGCGCAGTCCTGAAATAGTCAATAGGTCTAAATCAGGGATTGGATTAGGGTCACCACAATGTTGAAGAAAGTTACTGTCAACTCCTTTAAGAGTTACCACTTACTTAATTATTAGTTTTGAAGAATAAACACTTTGAGTGGTATCACTACGACGAACGAAATTCCGGAAATTCGTAATTTCAAGAAAACTTCCCGCTGTTGGATTAAAAATTAAGTAGCACTGTCCACTGTGTGTTGTTTATAGCCTTGGTTTCAACTTTAGTTTTGACAAATCTAGCTGGTCTCATTATCAAATGGTTGTTGGCAAAAGGTGCAATAGTACGGTTAAAAACTGACTCCGTTCTTAAAATATTGTATTTCATTATTCATTCGTCTGTCACCATGATTTATAAAACGAATTAGGACTATAAAGTTGTTAGTGATTCACAATTGTTTCACCTTGTATATTATTATGTCATAAAATAGCTTTTATAAACAATTTAATTAATTAAAGTTTTAGTAAATGATATCAAAATACAATGTTATTTTTTATATTTTTTATTATTATATAATCGCTTGAGTGGTTAAAGGTTCAAACTCGAGCCTGATGCCCGGCGGATGGCCTACCCAGTCACTGAAAACAATTGGGAACCGAAATGCATTGGTCGAATATGGAAGGATCGGGGCCATCGAATGTGTTATGCTTGGCTTGTCACCCTGTATGCTTAATATACGATATAAATCATAAACCATGCTTAATTACCCCTCCATAAAATATTTTTTGTCGTAAAGTAGTGGAAATTCGATTAGCCCACTAACAAGTTTTATTAAAGCACAATGAAAACGATGGTTAACTAAATTTTAGTTTACTTCAAATAAAACAACAGAACAAATTAACAGTACTTAAATCGAAAAAGTAAATTTATTCGATCTTGATTTGTTTTTAAACAAAAAATCAGTAAAAACAAAGGGAAATTCAATTAGCCCATATTAAATTTAACAAATTTTCTTAAATTAATGAAAGACCTATTAGATACATTAGTACTTTGTGCTCGATCCTCTATTTTTCGCAAGCTCAAACAACCGATTTGGCATCGATTGAGAGAGCTTCCTGAGCTCCTCATTGCTGATGAAGTTCCAAACATCTCGAATTTTATTTTTTCACTCGAAAATGTTTGTAAATTGATGCCCATCAGCATAAACCCGTCTAGATATGATACCCCATAGATTTTCTATGGGGTTCATATCTGGGCTTCGAGCTGGCCATCGCAGTACATTAATATTTTTTTCAGAAAACCTTGTTTTAACAGACTTTGCTGTATGAATAGCAGCATTGTCTTGCTGAAAGACAAAGTTTTCTGGCAAAACATCTTCTGGAAACTCAATAAGAGCATCCTCCAGCAGTTCAATATACTTTACAGAGTTCATATTTGTTGTTATCCAAGCAATTTTGGTTTTACCAAGCGAACAAAATGCCCCCCAAATCATTATCCTTCCACCTCCAAAATTTCTACTCATCCTAACTTCCTTATCATGCCCTAAGTCGTGCCAGTAATATTGAAAATCATCCGGTCCATCTAAATTAAATTTCTTTTCATCATTTCATCACTGAAGATGACATGATCCCATTCTTTTACCGAACTTATGTATTTTTTGGCAAAATCAAGTCGAGCCTGTTTGTGTCGTTCCGTTAGTGGCGGTTTTTTAAGTCTTTTTTCGTACTTTAAATTGGGATCGCTTTGTAGAATTGGTCTTCTCCTTCGTGTAGTGACAGGTAGATTCAAGGAAGCTTTAATTTTTGAGGACGTGGTGGACGATTTTTTTCGTATTTCTCTCACAACCTGCCTTTTCTGATGTACTATCAATTTTTTATTGTTGTCAAATTGTCGATTTTTGCTATAATTCTCACCTAATTTCAAGAAATTACTTATAACTTTTCGTGACCTGCCTATTTCATTTGAAATTTGGGAAACTGACAGACCGACGTTTCGTAAAACTTTTATTTTTTCAATTTCAATGACCGTTAAGTCTTTACCGCGACCCATCGTATTACTAAAATAAAATTATGCATCAAATATGTTTAAAATATTAAAGATAACTTGTAATCTTACCTATCAACGACACACAAAGTAAATTTAACTGAATGCTATTTCAATACAATTATTGCTTGTGCTAATAGAATTTCCACTTAATTACAGTAAACTGACACGTACATATTTGATTTTGATTTTAAAGATTAAAGGCTGATTTATAGTTCCGTAAACATACAACATAACATAAACATGTAGGTTAACATAACGTAGAATTTTTAACATATTCTATGTATTATCGACATGAAAACAACGAATTTTGTTTAAGCAAGGCTGGCTTAATTTAAAAATAAAATAGGAAATTCAAGCTATGTTTTATTTTTATAATATTTAGAGATTAAGTGCAATTTAGTATCGTGTGCTAATCGAATTTCCATTACTGTAGGTTCTAGTTCTCGTGTACGCCATTAAATTCGGAAGTGATTAATACTGAAGGATGTGTAAAAAGAAGTTAATAAAAAAAATAAAAAAACTCGACGTTTTCGCAAAGTGCTTTATTAAAAAATAGTAAAGTATGAAAAATCTGGTAAAAATTATTTTTCATTATTTCAAGATAATATAAATCTTGTCTTTGCTATTATGTTTAGGAGTGGGCAATATTGAATCGATATTACTTTAATATCGTTATTATGATATCGATATATGCATTGAGTATTTCTAAAAACAATAAGAATGCATTTATATGTTAGCATAGGAATTTTTAATCTATGATGTTAGATGTTAGTTATTTCGCTTCTCTACTTGCTATTTAAACCGTGAAACACATGAATTAATTAACCATACCGAAAAAGGGGCAGGCCTATTTAATAGTCAAATGTTTCGTCTAGAAAGAAACCGTTTAGTATTTTCTTATTTATTTTCCCTTCTAATGTAAACTACTACTTCATGGTAAATATAAATGATTGCATGCATAATGAATATCTTAATATCCTCTTTGTATGTATAATATCACGAACCTTCCCTTAATACCAGGAACAATTTCGGCACCATTAACATAGCTATATTATCCCTATATTCCTGTGTGGACATATATTTTAATTATTAGTGGACTAAATGTTTATAAAAGCCAGCTACACTTCTCTCCTATGGGCGGCTTTGCTCAATAGCTTCAGCCACAGCGTTCTGTTGGATAATGGCCTCTATTTTCTGGTTTTCTAATATAACCCTCATTATTTGTCTGGTCAGTAACATATAATGAATGCCCCGTTTAATAATGTCTCACAGATTAGAAAGGTCACATCTAATTTCTCTAGATTTTCTTAACTTCATTTGGCACTCCACGGCAATTTTCATTGTTTTTGATAAAATTATTTATTTTATTTAAAAATTAAATGGAAGCTAATCTGTTTTCGATGTGTTATTTAGTTATCCGCACATAACGACATGGAAGTGATAAACAGATGTGTTTTGATTATACAATAAAAGTAAAAGCTGGGTTAAATGTTTTCATTATCTTTATTGCATGACAATCCGCTCCATATACAGATATGGCCACTTGAATAAGTTCTCAATTGTTATTACTCGTCTGAGGCACTCAGCATGCATACACATTTCCGCGTTTCGATTTTTTACGTACACAAAATTCCCACTTATTGCTTTAAGCTAAATTTGTTTTATTTCAAAACATGTCTACTTAAATACTTTACCTACGTGGAAAAAATACCAAACATCGTTTAGTGAAACCACAAACGACTCAAGTATTATGTATGCATGGTTATCTCTTCAAATCTCCCCAAACAAGTATGTCACTTGACTTTATTTTTTTAATTTAATTGACGTTTGTTTTGCAAACCAGACTAGTCCCATAAATAAGTTGCTGTTTAAAGTAAAATTATGATTGGTCTAAAATTAGAGTTGAAATTTAGCTTGGATTATTTTATTGCGAAATAGTATAAATAGGTATATTCAGCCTTAAATGCTGTACTGAGGCTAATTTTAGATTGATTTTTCAAAGTTAAGTTAAAATTTAAATGCAATTGATTTGAAGGCAACTCAAAATTTGTTTATCTAATTTTTGAATGCCTTAGAATTATAATTTGTATATTTTTAAATATTTTCACCGTAACATATAATATAATGTAAACATTAAAAAGGGCCATGCGTTACGTTAAATAGCACACTAAATAATATTTTAGTTTTTCAATTATTCTAGAAATGCAAATTCAACGAAATCAACACATTGTGTAGTTAACTACTGTTTTAAGTCAAAGATTGACTTCAATTATTATATTTTCCTAAACGCTTAAAACACTTAAAATTATCTAAAATATGTCTGTAGTAGTATGAAGCAATCCTAATTTTTATTGTAATTACTTACTAATTTTTTTTAGAAATTTGTTAAGTTTAATTTTTATTAATTATTCATAGGTTTAATTAGTTTGGAAACTTTAGTGGTTTCTCGGGGTTTTTCACTAATATTTGATAATTGGATGACGCATTTAAGAATATATTCTAATTTATAATATTCAAAGAAAACCGGAGAACTCAGTCGGTAATTTCTTTTAGTTCATTAATTGATTATTTATCTATGAATATAATATAGATAATTATGGAAATAACTTGTACACTAACAGCTGAGCAATAAAAACAAAGTAGATGAAAAACCTATTTGTTACTATTTAATTTGAATTTTACTGGTAATTTTACTACTAATAGCTGTTTACGTTTTTTGCAAAGGCATCCCAGATATTCATTAAATGGAATATGTTTACCATGTATGAACTTTGTGAAATACAAATTTAATTAAAATATTTGTAACCGATTACCGCTGAAATGTTTCGAATTATATTCCTCCATGGGCTGCTGAAGTAAATTATCCACGAAAACTGTCGTTCTCAATTAATTCACGGGCTTTTTATTTCATTTTTACCTTTTATTTATTATATACGAGGTTTGATCAAATAATACGCGCAAATTCGTTTTTCTCAAAAACTCTTTATTTGTTCAATTTTGTCCCCTTCAAAGTAGTCCCCATTAGATATGATACACTTGTGCCAGCGCTTTTTTCAATCTTCGAAGCACTTCTGGAACCCAATTTTCGGTATGGCGTTTAGCTCCTCCAGCGATTCTGTCTTTATCTTCTCAATATTGACAAAACGTCGTCCTTTCATGTTTTTTTTTAATCTGCGGGAATATGAAGAAGTCGCAGGGGGGCATGTCCGGCGAAGACGGTGTTGTTGTTGACTTCATTCAGCAACTCCCGAGCACTGTCCATTCGGCACTGCTTTTAAGGTCGAAATTCAACAATTTCGGAACAAATTTTGCTGCCACAGGTCTCATGTCCAAAACATCCGAAAAAATTGCTTGTCATGAGCCAAATGATATGCCAACATCATCAGCAACTTCTCTGATAGTGATTCGGCGATTGTCCATAATCATTTTCTTCACTTTTTCGACCTTGTCATCTGTTGTTGATGTGCTGGGGCATCCAGGGCACTCGTCATCTTCAACGTCTTCACGGCCCGCTTGGAAACATTTGTACCACTTGTAAACGCTTGTTTTATTCATAGAAGACTCCCCAAAAGCAACATTCAACTTTTCCAATATGGTGCTGCACTTTATTACATTCTTAAGGCTGTTTGGTACCTGGTCAATCAATACAGGGTGTTCAAGATTTGGGATAAAAATAGTCGTTTAAGCATTTCTGGAAAGACTTAAGAAAAATCTTCCATTTTGAGCTAGTCGACCATCTAATCTACTGTTCCATTTCGGAAAATAAAGTACTCTTTCATCTTCCTCATTTTAATGAAAAAAAACTAAAAAGCTGGTTCATCTAGTTGTCCGAAATTTGTTTGCAGTTTTTGGTGTATTTAGCTGGTTTTGTTACATTTTTTGTGATGAGTTATTTAGTATATTACCTAATTCAATTTGTTAATTTTGTTTGTTGAGCTTATTTTTGTGAAATACGGGAAGGTCGATTTTCCTTGGTAGCGATTTTCCATTGATGATATATCCCGATGGAAGCATTCACCATGTTCGTCACTTATATCTCCAAGATTTTGCGGAAAAAAGTCCAAATCCAAATCCAAAAAATGAATTTTCAGAGACATATTGCATCCAAGGGATCTCTAGTTCTTGATAATTCTCGGTCCGTCTGTTTCCTCGGAAGTTTCACGCAAATTTCTGAAATGATCGCCATGCAGCTGCCTCAGGCTCATTCAGTCGTCGTTCAAACTGCGGATTCTCCATAAGTTCCCTTCCCTTTGTGGTTCAACAAATATCCCTTGTTTGATTGCTTTTACGAAGTTTTTCATCAAACCAAGTTTGACATGCAATGGTGGAAGGTACACTTTCTCGGGATTCACAAGAGGCTGACAAACGACATTTTTCTCTCCAGGTATTAGTTTTTTCCTCTTTAGCCACTGCTTCTTCACAAAGTGATTTTTTTCTATTTCTACTACGCCATTCACATAAAATGCAACAGAACTTTGTGTATCCAAGCTGAAGTCCTAGCCCAAGAGCTATCATTTTTAGATCTCCACAAATGTGCCAAGAGTACTTCTCATACTGCATCATTGCCAGTAGAAATTTGATATTTTCATAAGACTCTTTCATGTGTGCTGCATAATAAGAATATTCCATGTGTGCTGCATAAGCAAGAGGGATTGACGGATACTCATTTCCATTATGAAGCAGGACGGCTTTCAAATTTGTTTTGGAAAAATCTATAAAAAGTCTCCTAAATAGTTAATCTAATAAAGAGTTCACATCGTTGCAGTACACTAAGCCATCTTGCATGGAGAAAATATGTTCTAATTCCTGCTACCATAGACGGAAAAAGCATACTTTAATTCCTTTTTCAAGGAGGCTCCGGTCTTTCAGTTTTGAAGCTAACAATTCAGCCTGCATATTAGATAAATTTAGATCACGAACTAGATCATTGAGTTCTGGCTGACTAATCTTCTGAGTTTCTGTTATCTCTCCTAGGAAATCTGGGTCCTCTTCTTCGTCACTACTTACTAGATCAGTCTGGAATCTTCTCTACCAACACGTTCTTCTGAATCCAAACTCCGTGTTTGTGGTGGCACTGGAATGTGACTAGCTCTGAACTGTGATGAACAGGTCTGATGGCCGAAGGAATGTTGGGATATTTAAGTAAATTTTTAGTCTTGCTTGTGATTCCACTAATTTTTGTAATACAAAAATAGCAGTCTGTGAAGTGGTGCATTGGCTCTCTCCATACCATGAGAACTACAAACGGCATGTGACGGGATTTCCCATTCAGCCAGTCAAAGTTACACAGGAAGCATAACATACATGAGGGGTCCAAGATTTGTCTTGATCACTAATTTTACATCCAAAGCAGAGCTGATACGATTTCCGTACTAAAGGCGTAATGTTTCTCCTTTGAGACTTGAAAGTCAATTCACCACACACTTAGCATACAATTTCGAAGCATAATTACGCTGAGCTTGTCAGTTTACACTTACAAAAAGGAACACTATGCTTTTACAGCCCAAAAAATGGAATTAAAGCACGAGACACACTCACATATGGCAGATACTGTTCACCTGACAAACAGTGCTCAATTGAAGACTGAAGCTTTAGTAATGCACTTTCTCTTCTAGTCAGTGGCGTACCCATCTTTGGAAGGCGGAAGGGGCGATATGTCTTGAAGGCGCCTTAGGACCCTTAGATATTATAGGGAAAAAAATGACAGGCGAAAATTTTAGTTTGGGTTAATTTTAGTACCGCGTTTTTTTGTCTATTTTTTGCACTTGGACAACGATTTTTTTGTTTTTTTAAATATGCTAGTTCTAGTTCAGTTAAAACAATTTAAATACGTTTTAAGCACGAAACATAATATAAGGAAATCTTTACTCTACAAAATCAAACTGCAAATTGTCGAAATGAAAAACAGAACACCTCCCTATTCTTTTTAATTTTTTATAAATTACGTTTGCATTTTGACGGATCGGCGGCTCTTTTAAAAATAAAGTTACACATAAAAGGGATTCTTTGCCGCCGCGACGTAAATCGTAAACAATGTACTTTTTTATAAATATTACCAGCGAAGACGATATGATGACAAAGGACAAAAGTTACCGCTGCCGACGCCCACCAGTGCGATGGCATCGGCAAGTTTTCTAGATAATTATTTTCTTGTACTTATAGAAAATTAAAGCGGCCACACCGCCACTATTTTAGAATATTTAAAATGTATGCAGACACTATTTATCAGGGCGGTAAAAAATAAAATAAATGCAATGTGGGGGCTGGGTTGTTATAAGGAATATAAATATCTTGCTCACTGTGCCATTTTGATTTTATCACGTTTATAGAATTATATAATAAGAATAATTATATTTTTTATTTTGGTTGAACTAAAAAATAAAATATCAAAAAATGCACGGCGCCGAAGCCGCCAAAAGGAAGAAGGCGGGGGGGTGGGTAGACTGACCCCCTAGCCCCCCGTAGGTACGTCACTGCTTCTAGTTATAGATAAATAAATGATTCATAGGGGACAGCAATTGTAGTTACTATTATATTCTGCTAATAAAAAAGACTGAACGCAAAAAAGTATCATTTTAACAAGTCAAGAAAACAAACTGTATACTAGGTTATTTTGAACAAATTGTACAACTACATATATTAAAACAAATATGTCTGTCGCAAAAAAATTGAACCTGTAGTCAAATTTTGAACCAAGTTTCCAGCGCACAAGAGTACATAAGAATCAGTCGAAGTTATTCATTTAAAAAAATCACTGTCGACTAGTGTAATCGTTGAATTTTAAATTCTAATTGAACTAATTTATTTCAGACTGATAGAATTTGGAGATACACCCAGTAGTGCTTTAACACTAGACGAATTTATGACAGTTGATTTAGAGGAAGAACAGGATCCACCATCCTTCAAAGCGGCAAGGAAAAAGGACAAAGAGCGTTTACAAAGGGTAATTTATTATCAATTGTATGTATAACTGTTTCTGACTTGTTTTTAATCAAATAGCTCATGGAAGAGGAAGCAGATCACATAACTGAACTTCAAAAGGAGGTTGAAATGCAATTGGAAGCAAGTTGTAAAAAGCGAACCCGTACAAGTGAGTTTCATGTCTTTGCTTTTATTTTAATGTAATAATGGACAGTTGCTGGTGTCTGCTGTCTGGACGGTTGGTTAAACATTCAGTGTCTCTCAAGGGAATTCTTTGGGTTGGGGAGTTTACATTGCGAATGACCACCAGCCAAATATCAAGTCCTTAATTTGTGTTTGCTTTTAGCTTTACCGTAATAATTAAATGGGCGACTGGCAGTAGTTTTTTCTTGAATTTAATCTAGCAACACGTCCATTTTTAAATAACATACTCGCATGACGTTTTATAGACAAGCAATTTTATCCTGCTTTGTTCCTTCTGCACGAAATGCACAATAGCATGTAAAAGGCATATGAATTAAATAACTCTTTAATTTTCATATTCAGGTATAAAGAAAGTAAACGATGAGCAAAAAGATGCAACAAAATTCATTCAAGAGTCCACTTTGGGAACAATTAACCAAATTTTAAATGAAGAAGCCGTTGATGATCCACAAAATGTAGAACAGGAACAATTCACTAAAGAACTCGGTAAGTATCAAAGTTTTACATATACATATACCGTTAATTATCGATACGCTTCATTTTACTTAAATTTACATATTCAGCGCTTGCAAAACACATAAGCGTGCATTAACAGTCTTCTCCAAGGGAAATCGAATTAGAAGTGGCAATTAAATTACGTGTTGCAACTCTGTAATTTCAAGTTTTATACAGTTAAGGCGTGGGTTTATTGCTACGATTTGTCATTATTTATATGCATTGTCTGTAAAAGCTGTTAATATACTAACCCCATTTCGCTGCGTAGGAAGTAATTGTAGTTTAAGTTAAATTAGGACGTGAGGAATTATTAAGATTGTATAACAGTCCCTGATAAGTAATTATGATAGTAAACGCTCTAAGAAATGTAAGTTATCATTCCTTTTTTCTAGTAAATTACTAGCAAAAATGTATTATAAAATTTTAAATAATATATAGTTTATACAGGGTGTCGCGATAGGTTGGAAACTAACTGTAATTTCCTGAGGTAACCCTACCTTGCTTAGGTACCATAGTATATCCTTCCTTAAGAAGTTGCAGGGTGTTAAGAGCGATATCAGCATTTTCATTTAGTGCTGCCTACTTCGAATAAATGTTTCAATTCGCCAAATATTAAAAAAGGATGGAAATAGTATTGCTATACCCGACCGTTTGCGGTGCTTCTTAAGCACACCGAAAACATTAAGTAATCTTACCCAGTTGATGTGTATGGCTAGGTACTGACACTCATCAGATCAAGGCCAGTTAAATTAAATATTACACATTAAGACCTGCCCACTTTATTTAGCCAAGACGCAATTTAGAAAGGACGATGGCGCCATTTGAGGCGAACTATACATTTCTCCCTTAAAATAAATTTGTTAAACCGAAAGATACGCGCACGAGCCAACTATGGCAGAACATAGTCGACAATGGGCGTCCACCCATGTCACTGCTCCATCCACCTAGGTGACCCCAAGCCCTAGGAAGCCAAGGAACGGAGCTACGCAAGACCAGCATCCTGGCCATCCCGCGGCACATATTCGGGCGTCACTGTCTGAGTATATCAGAGACGGCTAAGGGCCTTTACATAACTACGCCTAGATATCCAAGTCCCAGGCATCATAGTCGCCTAAATGGGCCCCAGAGCCTCATGCTCGAATAACATTATGTGCCCAACAAGCCTCACCGCTTGCCAACAAAAATAAGCCTCACTGCTTGACAACAACAAATACATCTACAACATAGCTATTCATACCGATCTTATCTCATCGGACATGCAATCAAATCAATTCAATTCGAGGTCAACTAGCTTTTCATTTTTATGTGAATAATCATCCAAAATGCATTTTATTCCAATGCACCACGCATTCTACGCACCCTACACAAACTTACTTGGGGCTGGTTGTTAGCTTTTGTTAAATCAAAGTTGGCAAAAGAGTATCATTTCTTGTTTACTAATGCGTTTTTTTCTTTTTTAACACCTTCATCGTCATTTGCAATCTATACAATGTACATTCAGCAAATTTTCTGACGAGTTAAATGAAATGTAGGAAAGTGCTCAGTGCTCTTGTAACAAATGGATTTTCAACCGTTGTGATTTAGAACAACAAAACTTACATACTAAACCTTAAAAACTAAAACTAACTTAAGATAAACATATCAGAATCTGATAGGCAGATCATTGGGCAGATGTCGTTGTAACCTTCTATTAATTATGGGCCGGTGCTGGTTTAGAAGATTCACTGCTAAATCGTTAGGGTGGGCATGGACTCGAGTACTGTACTGTAAACTGTATCGTCGGATTTCCTCTTTAACCATTGGGAGTAGGAGGTCCCTTCGGATAACCGTGTTGGGCACGAACCAAGGCGCGTTCACTATCATGTGCAGCACTTTCGCCTGGAAACGCCCGAGAATTTCAATATTAGAGGTAGATGCTGTGCCCCAAAGTTGTATATCATAGGACCAGATTGGTTTAACTATGACTTTGAAGATCAGGAGTTTGTTTTCAATGGTAAGTTTGGAGGTGCGTCGAAGCAGCCAGCACATTTTTGAAAGAGTCAGTCCTAACTGTTTACAGATGTGTTTTCGCCGGGTAAGTCTCTTATCAATATAGGAGCCCAAGATATTTAACTTAGTCTCGTTGAGGCAGCAGTTGATTATTTAGATGTACGAGAGGACAGGTTTCTCTTCGTGTAGTAAACGTCACATGGATAGACTTTGTTTCGTTTGTTTTTATTCTCCATTTATGTTGCCATGCTTGGATTGCAGTTTAGTTGGTTTGCAATAGTTGGGAAGCAATGGCTGGATCAGTATCCGAGGCTAACACTGCGGTGTCATCTGCAAAGGTTGCTGTTACGACGCTTGGTGTTGTAGGAAGGTCTGCAGTATATAACAGACAGAGCAGTGGTTCAAGGATACTACCTTGGGTCACTCCAGCATTTATGGGGTAGAGTTTTGCGTACTCAGTTGCAAGCTTGACTAGGAAGTGTCTGTTATGCAGCTAGGATTTAAGGCTAATTAAATAGTTTGTGGGGAGAAAGAGACGTAACTTGTATAATAGACCAATGTGCCACACTCTGTCGAACGCCTCCGATATGTCCAGAAACTATGCAGAGCAGTATTGCTTATTTTCATAACTTTTGGTCATTTTTTGGACAACACGATGAACCTGTTCAATTGTAGAGTGCATCTGCCTGAAGCTAAATTGGTGATCAGACATTGACTCGTTGTTTTCAATAATTGGTAGGAGTTTGTTCAGTAACACCTTTTCAAACACTTTGGATACTATTGGTAAAAGGTTTATTGGCCGATAGGATTTTAAGTCATCAGGGAGTTTCCCTGGTTTTAAAATTAGAACAATCTGAGCCACTTTCCACAGGGTCGGGAAGTACCCAATGTGCAAAATATCATTGAAGAGCTGCGTAAGATATTTTATTCCCGTGAAAGGCAGTTCGTTGAGAATTTTATACTAATGTGTTATATTCCATATGCATTCGAATTTTGATTCGATTTTGTTCACTTTCACGAATGATTAATTTGACCAAGCTGTTAAATCATGCTTTTGGAACCCACCCTTGGTCTTTTTTGCATTAATTAATACATCTGTACGCCAACGCGTACCATGACTGACTCTTCCTTAGATTCTGACCTGGATTAGAGCTGTTAACCATAACGAATTGTCTTATTTTAAAAACCCTAACTCGGGTATGCTTTGAAATGTGTCGTTTGAGAAAATAGGGTATTTGCTTCGAGAAATCTGACGCTTACGTTATCGCTCCCAAAAAGTACATACAACAGGCCGCTCCAGGGGCGCAGCCAGGGGGGGGGGGCCTGGGCCCCCCCCCGAGACATGCAAACTACTGTACCTTTATATTCTTCGTAGATACAGGATACCGGTAAACAGCTACCTGCTTAATAGATATACATTTTTAATTTTCTATTTGAAATAGGTAAACGGTCGCGTCTACTCTACGCGATTTAAAATCGCTCGTTCCGTTTTGTTTGTTTTTTAGTATAAGTATGATATATGTGTTACTTATTTTAAATATATTTTTGCTAATTAAAATGAAATGTCTAATTTTTTTTTCATAAATATTTAGTTAGGGCCCCCCCCCCCCCCGAACAAAATTTCTGGCTGCGCCACTGGGCCGCTCAAATGAAATTAATTCACGCAAAGTTAAAGGATTTGTAAAAGAAGGAGTATGAGAAATTTTGCGAATGGCGTTGTGCAAAAAATGTGAGCGGTGGCGGTGAAAAACTTATAATGGTGTACTTATCTCAAATGGTAAAGAAATGCCTAATCATATTGCGTTCTTTAACAGTTTGTTGAATTCGAACGAAAATTGTAGTTTTCACGATAACTATTTGGTGTTTCTGCTCCAGTGAACGACATCAATCTAATACGTACCTTTACCTTAACAACTTAGTGTATCGCACACATATAATTCGCTCATTAGTGCTAATGAGCGGTAAAAACGTTAATGACGTTTGAAAATGTAAAGCCTATCTGCAATCAGTCAGTAGATAACAAATTAATTTTGTTTCGTGTACCTAATTATATTATAGTTAGTAGAGGGTTTATTATCATAATTATGTTGAGATTAAATTCAGCGTTGTAAATATTTGGCACCCCATTAGTGTCTGTCTAAGGTTTTGAAATATCCGTCGACCGCATTTTTCTATTAAAAGAAACGCCCTACAAAAAATATTTCTTTTATACCTTTAATGATTAAAGTAACTTTAGGCGTCTTTTAAATTTGCCAATACGGTTTCTTTAACAACTTCGGCGTATATTTAGTAAAAAATTCTCTCGAAACGTTATTTAGATACCTTAAATTTAGTTAGTTGTAAGATCAAACACAAAAATACTCTTATTAAATAAACTACTCATGTCTTCTAACAATAATAGGCCCCTTTAAGGTTTTTAAATGACGTCAATACACAATCAGATTAGTCCATAACCCTAATATAGTTCCTAACAAGAACTTGTATTTATTTTCATCATATTTTCTTAACGATAAATCGCTAAATTGAAATAATCAATACCTACATTTACTTTATGGAACTATCTTATGGATGTTAGCACGTCGATGTTTACACATTTAACGTTAATCGAATTAATTGCCACTTGTGTTTTCAAGGGCCCAATATAGCAAGTATGGGTTTGGCAAATTCGTTGGACGACGTTGTAAATATACCCCAGAACACGCCACCACTAGAAGTTAATCTTACGTTTGATGACGTCGACGACGAAGAACTGGATGCATACATAATGAATGAACATGAGTTTGAACATAAAAATGGGCTTTGGCTTCAAGCAAACGCCAACTACTTAGAACAACAGAAAGGTAAGCATCATCTGACCCTTTTAAAAGCTTAATCACTCTCTTATACGCTCCCAACCCATATATAGAAGCGCAGATTAGAAATTTACTTTTTATTAATTCCTTGCCGAAGTCTTTATTTGGTTTGTTCGGTTAATGAACAAAGGGATGTTTTCTGCTTTTGTAAACTTTAATCATTAGAAAACAATAAAATTGTAATTTAAAGATTTAAGGTTGCGCAATTTACGATTTATTGGAATACTAAAATCATTTTATTGAGATAAAATAAATTTCCGTCAATTAAACTCAACAGTTTTGTGTACAAACATAACAATATACAATTAACTTTTATTGCTAAATATGATGTCTGAAATTGACAGTAGTATGTAATTGAAAACAAGCATACTTCACAATTGCAAAATATGCAATTAAAAAGTTGCAATCTATAGCACACTCATCGTTTATTTTCAAAACAGCATTCTTTTATTGAGAAGTTCAACCACATAAATGTTATGAATTTGAATGCGTATTATTGCGCATTGAATTTTTTCTACGGTTTATCCGGAAATATTCGAATTTTTGTTATACGAGTATCGTGATTATTAGACTTTTATTTAAATTATTGGCGAATTTAATTGGATATGTATGAAAGTCGTTTGAAAAGTAAGGTAAATGAAAAGGAAAATGCCAATAAATTTGTATTTATTTTTCAACATAATCTCCATTGAGCTCTACACATTTTGCCCAATGATGTTCCAAAGCCATTATACCGTTTTTAAAAAATGATTTCTCTTGATCTGCAAAAGAGCCATTTACAGCATGAATCTTCATTGTTGGGGGAGAACTGTTGTCTTCCGAGCCATCTTTTGCGGTTCGGGAATAAATGGAGGTCAGACGTTTGCTTCGCGTGACCAAACAATAACCTCACAATAAACTGAGCTGAAACTCGGCAAGGGCTCGTTTGAAAGATCAAACTTATCGGCCGTGCATCGATTTTGATCACGCTGCTGCCGTCTCTGCGTGGCGTCGTTTACGGTTTACCTTACTTTTCAAACGACTCCCGTACGATTATGAAGTGATGTTGCAAATTATTTATATGAGTAATTGCTCATTAATCAAGTCGGTGCTAACATTAAACAGTTAAACAATGATTTATTATTTATTTGTTTGGCACTCCATACATAAACGAGCAATATTTTGCAATTAAACTCGTCAATGTGTATTCGAAGGAAATTTAACTTCGCTAATACATCTATTACTTTGTGGTACTTTTCACATAGCTACGAATATCTGAAAGTTTTTCTAGCGTATTAATGTCGCGTATGTTTAGTACGTTTCAGTGTGATAATTAAATATTGGATTTATAAACGTCAATTCAAAGGAATTAGAAGCTAATAAATGATTTTTTTGAATTTGCATGTGTAACAATTTCTAGAAAATAATATGAATTAATTTGAACTCGTTCGGGGTGGAATCTAATTTTATTTCCTAATAAATCTGAAGGAACAATAGGAATTTTTAGTTTTATGAAATTTATGGTCGAATTAATAACTCAACAAACTCACGTGGCCATTAAGAACCACGTGACTGGTGACTTTTTTTGTTAATTGGTTTTTCTTGTTTTCTTACTAGAGGAGTATTTTAAAATATTAAATATTAAAACACTGACAGTTCATCTGAAATTATAAATAGGTGATGATCGTGTTAATCAGTAATTTATCTTATTTGATGGTTTAGAGTTTAGATAATTTAAAGTTGTTATTCGGGATAAAAAAATCCTCGCCTACTTTGATCCCCTTGGAAATGTGTAGATATTTAGAACTGCACTCACGCTCAGAACATACTACATAGAATATGCACCGTATAAATCAACAGAGGTGTGAGAGCGTTTGTTTGTATCTTCCTTATTTTCTGAGAATAAATTTTAGAGTGTGAAACAGCGACATAAAACAGAGAATTGTACGAGTATTATAAATTATGAATGAATAAACAAAAAAGTTTGCCTTCAGCACCTATAGATTGAATGATAAGAACTACTGTAGAAATTAAACACGTTCAGTAACTTTTAATTGTAGTTGAGATTGATTACTTATTTATGTTAGACCTTGTTAAAGTACGAAGCTGTTATGTAAAAACTGTGGGAATTGTATTATAAGTAGAAAGAGCTTCAGTTGTTCAACATTTCATTAAACATTTTGTTGCGATAAATTAAAATTTATTCAGAAATTTAAAAAATGTCTCCTTATTTTTGATTACCTATACATAGTTATATCACAGGTGATGTATTTTTCACGGGTTTAACACCTTATTGTTGTGTATGTTTCTGTACAGTAAATTACTGTATTTGAAATAAAATTGTTTGTTCTTGAACATTCTCAGAAGCGAATTGTCCTTTAGTGAGTGTTAGATAAATCTTTATTTTAAGACTAAAGACATAATTTTTATATAGGTGTAAAATTTGATTAAAGCTACAGAACCTATTTGCACTATTTTTAAAAATGAAATTGTAGTTTTTTATAGAGATTGAAACACTATAGATTTTGTTTCGTGGTATGTTTCCACTTTCTACTATACAGTATGTCCCCAGATTGAGCTACCAATAGGCGGCTTGTCTTTTTAATTGCATTAAAAAAAGTCTTAAGGGGCCGGAGCTTGTTTTTTTTTTTATAAAATTATTTAACCTACATCAAACATCTGTTATCTCCTGCTCAGCGTTTGAAAAATATCCACCAGAAACACTACTTTAAATTTACATGCTAAGCAAAAAAGATTCAAAAATGTAACGAAGCGGTCCTGTTCCTTTATTGATTATGATGGTAGAGTCTTAGACCCCTTCGATTACGTATGTTAAGGCTTGGCTTTGCGAGAAGTTTCATTTAATAATTAACGATCAAACTAACATCAAATATATTGTTATACTTTTACATACAAACATTATTTATACTGGTCTACAAATATGAAATCCCAAACACTTAATAAGCTCTAAGTCTGATGGACTTAGACAATACACAAAAATATTAACATTACTTATCTACTTACATGAATAATACATCTTTACAAACCATTCTAACAAAGAGTCTCTCGTCTGAATACAATTCAGTCATCGTCGTAAGACCTCTTATTCAAGACTGAATTACTAGAAATGAATCTCATGTATTTATACGATTTTGTTCGTAACATGTGTTCAAACTATTTATATAATTCATTTGTAATTATTGTTTCATATAAACATTAATCATCGCCTTTCTCGTTATCTAAATGCAGGTGTTGGCATAGAAGTGTATTATTCATATTATTATCTAAAGACATTAAGATTAAAATAACAAGTTGTTTACATGACACATCTTTTGCAGGTGCATGTCTATTTGATAAACATTTCAATAACATCCTATTTTAAACAAACGTTGCGTCACCTTTTTATATCAGTCATACTAAATATTAACGTATTGAATGTTAATAATTTACTTTCTTAAGGAAATGCTGTTAAATGATATTTAAATAATTCTGCTTCATTACATATATTCCCCTTCTCCAGTAATTTTGTCCTCAAAATTTAGAAAAGAATGAAGATCTAAGACTGATACACAAAAGTGTTGCAAAAAAAATCAATTAGTTCAATGTTAGTTATTTTCTATAAAATAAATACTATAAAAACAATATGGTTATATAAAAATTACAAATGTTACAAACGTTACCCTTAAAAATGCATTTGCTTTTGTTGCAATGGTATTTCTTATTGATGATTTCACGGAGTCTTCTTATTCAGTTCCACTTCCATCGGATAATTCGATTATTTGTCCTTCAGCTAGGCAAGTAAACTACAATTCATCTATTTTTAACGTGATTGTGATAACCATGTAAATACAAAGATTGGTAAATGAATATATAACATATATATTCCTTCCTCTGCTGTTCCAATTCGTGTTAATGATTTCGTACGTAGTTGACGATGTTGACTGAATTTCAGGTTCTCCATAGAGAAGTTAAACCTCGTCCTTCGTACACCATCTCGTTTCAAAACACCTGTCTTGATTTTAATAGCAAAGTGTGTTTAGTTATATTCACACAGGTAGAATATGCTTTGAAGTGCTACATATTCCACTACTAGAAAGCTGAAGATTACACAATAAGTGTAAATCTTACAGAACAATTCTAAAAACTTTTCTGCATCTTCTTCATCTTTGTATTAAATGTTTAATCATCGTTGCATATTTGTGCAAGGAACTTCAATTGATAGTTGTGATTCCCATATTCGCACGATGCGGATGGAAATTAGTGACGCTCTTTGGCTGTTGCATTTTTAAGGTAGATATACATTTGAGTTTAAAAAATAAATAAATAAATGTTAGTATATAAAATATCTAAGATTTAACAAAATCGAAAATGGTATATTCAAATTAGTATATTAGTTAATCAAGTAAAGTATGAAAATAAAAATATCAGTTAATATTATTTCAACAATCAGTTTCTCTGTAAAAAGCAACAACTATGTACGCTACTATAAATTAATGTAGGTACTTAGGTAGAAAGTTACATCAGAGATCTGTGTTTATTTTAGCGAAGATAAACTACTTCGAAAAACTGTTTGGAAATTTGAGGCAAGTTTACAAGATATAGAAGTAATAAAAGTACAAAATAATTTATGTACTATGTCCCAAACTTTTCAAAACTCTTCAATCAGTAGTTTATAATGTTTCCGTTTGAGGTTGGCGTTCTGTCTCTTGAAAATGCCAATTCGTTGTCGTAGGATTTTGAAAATTGTATGATTTAAAATTCCATTTCATAGAAAGTAATTTCCTAACTATAAAATAAAAAATCAATAAGGCCAAAATGACTGCAACAGTGGCAATAAAATATGAATGGTGATTTACCACCAATTTAGTATTCAACTCATGTTCCAAACTTTTTGAAATCTCTTGAATTTCATCAAGACGATAACTCGAAAATTTAAGATCTTGTAAATTTCGAACTATATCTTTATAATTTTTTATTAATTTCAAGTTTGAAATATTTATATTTGTCGCACTTAAAGACTTAGTGACATATTTCCGTAAATCAACATCTGGAACAAAATCTAATGAAACATTAGTTCCCAAAATTTTTCCATGGGGTTTTAATGTGGTCGTACTAGAAGATGCTGTACATGACTTATCTAACCAAAGTTTTCCTACTCCCGAAAGTGAAACATCTTTAGTAGGTAAATTTTTACAACTCAGCGTTAAAATTTCAGTTTCAGGTATTATAAATAACCAAGCAGTGGTTGTCATTAGTTGTGAAAACAAATTCGAACGAATTTCAGTCATTCGTTTATCACAACTTTCTGGTATTTCTTTGACTGCACTAAACAACTGCATCTCACATAATTCTGTTCTATGAGCTAAATAAATGGGTTGCAGTTGTTTACATAAATATTGATTATGCTCATATTTATGGCAACTTTGAAGGTCGTTTATTGTTAGTAAAAAATATTGCTGTTTATCAACACTAGCTGCTAAGTAATCTGTCTTTGGCTGAATAAACGTGTATTTATTTCCTAAAAGATAATTTGGAAAGGGTGTCAACTTTAGAATGTTAAAATTATTATCGCTTGTTAATGGTACAGAAATAACATAAACTAAATTTCCCGAATTAAAATATACTGCCAAGGAAATTAAATTTAAAAGTACATGAGTATTTTCCATCGTCAAAGGAATGGGAAAATTCAGTTCATTTGGTAAATCTGGAACTAATTTTTGTAATTCTAACATAAACTTGAAAGGTGAAATAACATTTGGATGTAGTTGTCCTCGTTGAGCAACTAATACTGAGTCGATTAACGTAAGGGTTTCTAACTGAAACTGCTGTAGTATTAGATCAAAAATTTCTACGTATTCTTCGATTATTAATTTTATTTCGAGAGTGTTTATATGTGCTGTGTTATCTTGTAACCTTTTTTCAAGTTTATTTACATTTTCCGTTAGTAATTTTTCATTATAAGCCAAATCATTTATTGAAGTATTAAAATTTGAAATCGTAGATTTCATTATAATTGTTTGATCTTGAATTAATTTAGTTAAGGTTTTTTCTCCTTCAGTTAATCGTTTAATTTGATCATTATAATAATTTCTATCATCAACGTCTAACGTTCCAAATAATGTCTTCGCTAGTGAACCGACGGCATCGAAGTATGCTCGTTTATTTCGAATAGGATAATATCCCACCATTTGTTCTAAAATTGACTTATCTTCTTGTAGTTTAAGAAGATTCTGTTCGACTGTTTTAATAAAAATACTACAGACCGTAGGAAAATGTCTGTAATGCGCGATTTTTGGATTGTTACATATTTCCACTATTTTAGTGTAATAATAATTTAGTTGATCAAGTTTTTCCATATGATGATTTAAATCCAGTACAATGACCAAAGTTAATTCATTGTTGTACACCTGTACTTGACCCACTTGTTCAAAATATACTCCTGGAGTTACTTGAAATTGGGTAATTAAGTACTTTCCTTCCCAGGATTGTGCTGGAATATTCGAAAACATAAGAGTAGCGATAAGTCTGCAACAATAATATAAAAATTAGCTACACAGCATCTTTAAGATTCCACCTTTTGAAAGAATTTAATGATTCATCGAATATTTATTGCGTGTTAACTCGGTCTGCAGTTTCCTTGTATACGTTTCATTTTGTGGTCACTGTATTTGTTTATATAGCTTTAATCCAAGCTTTTTAAATAGTTGCATTGGAACTATTCCACATTTTAATTATCTTCTCTTTAAAGCTGATAATGTCTATTTTTTAATAGATCATTTATAGATCTGATTTAAGCAATCGGATCTGATCGACTGTAGAGCGATTGAACCATTTACATATAATAAATTCTGCCAATTCGATATCCCTCCAAAAATATAATATAACACAGGCGCGCTAAAACACTTTATTGGTTCGCTCTTTGTCGTTTTGAAGACTGTCCAATCAGGAAGTGTGGGAGCTCTCCACGAGATTTTCCTAATTTTTTGATCCTCAAAACAACAAAAACACATGATGAATACATTGTACGTAGATTTAGGGATTACTGACTTAATATTTTTCTTTTGTATGCCATTATTTATTATTATTACTTATTATTTATTACAATATACCCAGGCCCAGTTTTATCATGTGTTCTCGTCAAAAGTGGCATTCTGTTTGACGGCTAAAATATTAATCATAAAATGTACTACTTACTAAAATAATCAGTCGATCTAATACTGCGAACAGAATTGGCTTAGGTCTCGCAGGTTTTCCCTTTTTATTCTCAATGAAAGACTTCTCAATTAAAACTTTCGTTGGTTTTGGAAAATGTGGAAATGTTATTATTGATAGTTTTAGATCCTTACCTACATTTTAAGTCACAAAAAGAACCACCTCTCCCCTTGTTCAACACACTTCTCTTACGGCTGTCCTTTTGGCTAGTCCAAAAGACAACAGAAGCTGTTGCTAAATAAAAAAATTTTAAGAAAATCAACAAAAAAAAAAAAATTTTAACGAGTCCATTCTATCGAGTAAAATTTGTACAAGGTTATTTACAATTTAAACACATTCTTTCAACAAAGACATTCCAATACTGAATCATCTCTACTCTTTAAAAATTATTTTAACTATTATGTTTGTTACTAGAAAACAAACTATCAAAAAATCACTGAAGTAGGTAAAATGGCTGTCGATTTCAACGGATGACGTCATATCGCGTTAAACTTGGACTGCCAGTTTACAATTGCAAAGCCTTGTATAACAAAATGATTGGACTGTGACGTTTTAGTATTTACTTGCAAATTATTTATTTGCTTACTCATAATTTGATCTTGAATATCTATTAAATAGTGAACAATCGTGTTGGCAGTTCTTAAAATTTTTCTGCAATGCTAAAAGTGGTATTAATCCTGAGATTAACACTGGGCGATTTGGCAGATCGCACCATATTGAATTTCAGAGAAATTAAATTCCCCCTGCGACTCCATACGTTAATGTAAAGATCGATGGAAGCAAATTTATTTATTGTAAAAAAAAAAAAAATGAGTCTAACTTAAATTTAGAAGAGTGTGTACTGCACGAACAAATTTTAGAATTATTTTTTAGCGATTAATTTTCGACAAGATCGCTTCAAATGACCCAACTTACCACAGTTAAAACAAGTTTTCTTCTCGTCCATCAAAGTTTTCATTTTCTTTTGCTTATTAAAATTAGACACGTGGTGATGTGTAGAATAGCGGTTATTTATGGCCATCAAAGGACAATTTGGACAGAAACAAATTTCTGTATTTTGCAAGTTTTGAGATCTGTCAGGCAGATCTGATCTCAAAAGGTTAAAAAATTCTTCCATTTTTTCATTTATAAAATTTTGCGCTGTTGATTTTAGCTGAATAAGGAGTGCTTCTGATAGTGCAATATCCGACATAATTTAGTAGTTGTGAAAGCAATTTTCGTTTTTATTTTTGAGTTACTATTGTGAACCCCTTCAACCTTACAAGAAATATAATTAAATGGAATTCTTGAATTTGACACTGTTTGAAAACCCAAATGTGCAAAAAACGTAGTTGTTTCTGCAACACGATAGTTTATGCCGTAAATTGAAATTAAATACGATACAAACACACATAGAAAACAATTTTGGTGTCTTAATTATTATGACACATGCAAGCGAATGCAGTATTTCAATAATAAACGAAATGAAATAAATTCAGTGATTCGAAACGAAGTTCTTGAAGTCTTCTTTTCTTCTTTTTGCTTGTTACAGAGTGAATCGGTCGTAAAAGTCTTATTGAAGCTGCTTTTAGTCTTTCCGTTTTCACTTGTATTTTCTGGCCATTTCAACGGCTTCTTGGGATTCTTTACTTCTAAGACTATATTAGGCTGCCCGGACGTTGCGTGCTCGGTCCGTAGTACAGCAAAATATAGATCTTAAACAGTACTTAAGAATCGGAAGGCAAGTTGTTTTCTTTCTTCATAGTTTTTCCAATACCAATGTATCTTCTTGTATTTTGTGTGAGTACACAAGACTTATTTGTTTGCATGTGGTCACGCTTACCGCACAAAATACTAATGTGGCAAGTTGTTTTCTTTATTGCGTAGACTCTTCTCAATTTATTTTGTTTGAAATTTATTTTATTTCGAATTCTAAGTTTATCAACTATAGTTTTTATTTCACAAACGCGAGACAACCAAATTCATTTTACAAAAATAAGTAATAGCAAAAACTAACGGTTTGGATCATATTGTAGATAATTAACCCAGTAATTGTTTGAACAGTTAAATAAATTCAGAAAAAAGTTTAAAAAGCTTAAAAACATAAAAAAAATGACAAAACAAAAAAAAAATTTTTTCAAAAAAAAAAATTCAAAATTTTAATTTCAAGCACAATTCAAAATTGTACCTGCACGGGTCGAAACGGCAGCTCCGCCAAATGTAACGAAGCGGTCCTGTTCCTTTATTGATTATGATGGTAGAGTCTTAGACCCCTTCGATTACGTATGTTAAGGCTTGGCTTTGCGAGAAGTTTCATTTAATAATTAACGATCAAACTAACATCAAATATATTGTTATACTTTTACATACAAACATTATTTATACTGGTCTACAAATATGAAATCCCAAACACTTAATAAGCTCTAAGTCTGATGGACTTAGACAATACACAAAAATATTAACATTACTTATCTACTTACATGAATAATACATCTTTACAAACCATTCTAACAAAGAGTCTCTCGTCTGAATACAATTCAGTCATCGTCGTAAGACCTCTTATTCAAGACTGAATTACTAGAAATGAATCTCATGTATTTATACGATTTTGTTCGTAACATGTGTTCAAACTATTTATATAATTCATTTGTAATTATTGTTTCATATAAACATTAATCATCGCCTTTCTCGTTATCTAAATGCAGGTGTTGGCATAGAAGTGTATTATTCATATTATTATCTAAAGACATTAAGATTAAAATAACAAGTTGTTTACATGACACATCTTTTGCAGGTGCATGTCTATTTGATAAACATTTCAATAACATCCTATTTTAAACAAACGTTGCGTCACCTTTTTATATCAGTCATACTAAATATTAACGTATTGAATGTTAATAATTTACTTTCTTAAGGAAATGCTGTTAAATGATATTTAAATAATTCTGCTTCATTACATATATTCCCCTTCTCCAGTAATTTTGTCCTCAAAATTTAGAAAAGAATGAAGATCTAAGACTGATACACAAAAGTGTTGCAAAAAAAATCAATTAGTTCAATGTTAGTTATTTTCTATAAAATAAATACTATAAAAACAATATGGTTATATAAAAATTACAAATGTTACAAACGTTACCCTTAAAAATGCATTTGCTTTTGTTGCAATGGTATTTCTTATTGATGATTTCACGGAGTCTTCTTATTCAGTTCCACTTCCATCGGATAATTCGATTATTTGTCCTTCAGCTAGGCAAGTAAACTACAATTCATCTATTTTTAACGTGATTGTGATAACCATGTAAATACAAAGATTGGTAAATGAATATATAACATATATATTCCTTCCTCTGCTGTTCCAATTCGTGTTAATGATTTCGTACGTAGTTGACGATGTTGACTGAATTTCAGGTTCTCCATAGAGAAGTTAAACCTCGTCCTTCGTACACCATCTCGTTTCAAAACACCTGTCTTGATTTTAATAGCAAAGTGTGTTTAGTTATATTCACACAGGTAGAATATGCTTTGAAGTGCTACATATTCCACTACTAGAAAGCTGAAGATTACACAATAAGTGTAAATCTTACAGAACAATTCTAAAAACTTTTCTGCATCTTCTTCATCTTTGTATTAAATGTTTAATCATCGTTGCATATTTGTGCAAGGAACTTCAATTGATAGTTGTGATTCCCATATTCGCACGATGCGGATGGAAATTAGTGACGCTCTTTGGCTGTTGCATTTTTAAGGTAGATATACATTTGAGTTTAAAAAATAAATAAATAAATGTTAGTATATAAAATATCTAAGATTTAACAAAATCGAAAATGGTATATTCAAATTAGTATATTAGTTAATCAAGTAAAGTATGAAAATAAAAATATCAGTTAATATTATTTCAACAATCAGTTTCTCTGTAAAAAGCAACAACTATGTACGCTACTATAAATTAATGTAGGTACTTAGGTAGAAAGTTACATCAGAGATCTGTGTTTATTTTAGCGAAGATAAACTACTTCGAAAAACTGTTTGGAAATTTGAGGCAAGTTTACAAGATATAGAAGTAATAAAAGTACAAAATAATTTATGTACTATGTCCCAAACTTTTCAAAACTCTTCAATCAGTAGTTTATAATGTTTCCGTTTGAGGTTGGCGTTCTGTCTCTTGAAAATGCCAATTCGTTGTCGTAGGATTTTGAAAATTGTATGATTTAAAATTCCATTTCATAGAAAGTAATTTCCTAACTATAAAATAAAAAATCAATAAGGCCAAAATGACTGCAACAGTGGCAATAAAATATGAATGGTGATTTACCACCAATTTAGTATTCAACTCATGTTCCAAACTTTTTGAAATCTCTTGAATTTCATCAAGACGATAACTCGAAAATTTAAGATCTTGTAAATTTCGAACTATATCTTTATAATTTTTTATTAATTTCAAGTTTGAAATATTTATATTTGTCGCACTTAAAGACTTAGTGACATATTTCCGTAAATCAACATCTGGAACAAAATCTAATGAAACATTAGTTCCCAAAATTTTTCCATGGGGTTTTAATGTGGTCGTACTAGAAGATGCTGTACATGACTTATCTAACCAAAGTTTTCCTACTCCCGAAAGTGAAACATCTTTAGTAGGTAAATTTTTACAACTCAGCGTTAAAATTTCAGTTTCAGGTATTATAAATAACCAAGCAGTGGTTGTCATTAGTTGTGAAAACAAATTCGAACGAATTTCAGTCATTCGTTTATCACAACTTTCTGGTATTTCTTTGACTGCACTAAACAACTGCATCTCACATAATTCTGTTCTATGAGCTAAATAAATGGGTTGCAGTTGTTTACATAAATATTGATTATGCTCATATTTATGGCAACTTTGAAGGTCGTTTATTGTTAGTAAAAAATATTGCTGTTTATCAACACTAGCTGCTAAGTAATCTGTCTTTGGCTGAATAAACGTGTATTTATTTCCTAAAAGATAATTTGGAAAGGGTGTCAACTTTAGAATGTTAAAATTATTATCGCTTGTTAATGGTACAGAAATAACATAAACTAAATTTCCCGAATTAAAATATACTGCCAAGGAAATTAAATTTAAAAGTACATGAGTATTTTCCATCGTCAAAGGAATGGGAAAATTCAGTTCATTTGGTAAATCTGGAACTAATTTTTGTAATTCTAACATAAACTTGAAAGGTGAAATAACATTTGGATGTAGTTGTCCTCGTTGAGCAACTAATACTGAGTCGATTAACGTAAGGGTTTCTAACTGAAACTGCTGTAGTATTAGATCAAAAATTTCTACGTATTCTTCGATTATTAATTTTATTTCGAGAGTGTTTATATGTGCTGTGTTATCTTGTAACCTTTTTTCAAGTTTATTTACATTTTCCGTTAGTAATTTTTCATTATAAGCCAAATCATTTATTGAAGTATTAAAATTTGAAATCGTAGATTTCATTATAATTGTTTGATCTTGAATTAATTTAGTTAAGGTTTTTTCTCCTTCAGTTAATCGTTTAATTTGATCATTATAATAATTTCTATCATCAACGTCTAACGTTCCAAATAATGTCTTCGCTAGTGAACCGACGGCATCGAAGTATGCTCGTTTATTTCGAATAGGATAATATCCCACCATTTGTTCTAAAATTGACTTATCTTCTTGTAGTTTAAGAAGATTCTGTTCGACTGTTTTAATAAAAATACTACAGACCGTAGGAAAATGTCTGTAATGCGCGATTTTTGGATTGTTACATATTTCCACTATTTTAGTGTAATAATAATTTAGTTGATCAAGTTTTTCCATATGATGATTTAAATCCAGTACAATGACCAAAGTTAATTCATTGTTGTACACCTGTACTTGACCCACTTGTTCAAAATATACTCCTGGAGTTACTTGAAATTGGGTAATTAAGTACTTTCCTTCCCAGGATTGTGCTGGAATATTCGAAAACATAAGAGTAGCGATAAGTCTGCAACAATAATATAAAAATTAGCTACACAGCATCTTTAAGATTCCACCTTTTGAAAGAATTTAATGATTCATCGAATATTTATTGCGTGTTAACTCGGTCTGCAGTTTCCTTGTATACGTTTCATTTTGTGGTCACTGTATTTGTTTATATAGCTTTAATCCAAGCTTTTTAAATAGTTGCATTGGAACTATTCCACATTTTAATTATCTTCTCTTTAAAGCTGATAATGTCTATTTTTTAATAGATCATTTATAGATCTGATTTAAGCAATCGGATCTGATCGACTGTAGAGCGATTGAACCATTTACATATAATAAATTCTGCCAATTCGATATCCCTCCAAAAATATAATATAACACAGGCGCGCTAAAACACTTTATTGGTTCGCTCTTTGTCGTTTTGAAGACTGTCCAATCAGGAAGTGTGGGAGCTCTCCACGAGATTTTCCTAATTTTTTGATCCTCAAAACAACAAAAACACATGATGAATACATTGTACGTAGATTTAGGGATTACTGACTTAATATTTTTCTTTTGTATGCCATTATTTATTATTATTACTTATTATTTATTACAATATACCCAGGCCCAGTTTTATCATGTGTTCTCGTCAAAAGTGGCATTCTGTTTGACGGCTAAAATATTAATCATAAAATGTACTACTTACTAAAATAATCAGTCGATCTAATACTGCGAACAGAATTGGCTTAGGTCTCGCAGGTTTTCCCTTTTTATTCTCAATGAAAGACTTCTCAATTAAAACTTTCGTTGGTTTTGGAAAATGTGGAAATGTTATTATTGATAGTTTTAGATCCTTACCTACATTTTAAGTCACAAAAAGAACCACCTCTCCCCTTGTTCAACACACTTCTCTTACGGCTGTCCTTTTGGCTAGTCCAAAAGACAACAGAAGCTGTTGCTAAATAAAAAAATTTTAAGAAAATCAACAAAAAAAAAAAAATTTTAACGAGTCCATTCTATCGAGTAAAATTTGTACAAGGTTATTTACAATTTAAACACATTCTTTCAACAAAGACATTCCAATACTGAATCATCTCTACTCTTTAAAAATTATTTTAACTATTATGTTTGTTACTAGAAAACAAACTATCAAAAAATCACTGAAGTAGGTAAAATGGCTGTCGATTTCAACGGATGACGTCATATCGCGTTAAACTTGGACTGCCAGTTTACAATTGCAAAGCCTTGTATAACAAAATGATTGGACTGTGACGTTTTAGTATTTACTTGCAAATTATTTATTTGCTTACTCATAATTTGATCTTGAATATCTATTAAATAGTGAACAATCGTGTTGGCAGTTCTTAAAATTTTTCTGCAATGCTAAAAGTGGTATTAATCCTGAGATTAACACTGGGCGATTTGGCAGATCGCACCATATTGAATTTCAGAGAAATTAAATTCCCCCTGCGACTCCATACGTTAATGTAAAGATCGATGGAAGCAAATTTATTTATTGTAAAAAAAAAAAAAATGAGTCTAACTTAAATTTAGAAGAGTGTGTACTGCACGAACAAATTTTAGAATTATTTTTTAGCGATTAATTTTCGACAAGATCGCTTCAAATGACCCAACTTACCACAGTTAAAACAAGTTTTCTTCTCGTCCATCAAAGTTTTCATTTTCTTTTGCTTATTAAAATTAGACACGTGGTGATGTGTAGAATAGCGGTTATTTATGGCCATCAAAGGACAATTTGGACAGAAACAAATTTCTGTATTTTGCAAGTTTTGAGATCTGTCAGGCAGATCTGATCTCAAAAGGTTAAAAAATTCTTCCATTTTTTCATTTATAAAATTTTGCGCTGTTGATTTTAGCTGAATAAGGAGTGCTTCTGATAGTGCAATATCCGACATAATTTAGTAGTTGTGAAAGCAATTTTCGTTTTTATTTTTGAGTTACTATTGTGAACCCCTTCAACCTTACAAGAAATATAATTAAATGGAATTCTTGAATTTGACACTGTTTGAAAACCCAAATGTGCAAAAAACGTAGTTGTTTCTGCAACACGATAGTTTATGCCGTAAATTGAAATTAAATACGATACAAACACACATAGAAAACAATTTTGGTGTCTTAATTATTATGACACATGCAAGCGAATGCAGTATTTCAATAATAAACGAAATGAAATAAATTCAGTGATTCGAAACGAAGTTCTTGAAGTCTTCTTTTCTTCTTTTTGCTTGTTACAGAGTGAATCGGTCGTAAAAGTCTTATTGAAGCTGCTTTTAGTCTTTCCGTTTTCACTTGTATTTTCTGGCCATTTCAACGGCTTCTTGGGATTCTTTACTTCTAAGACTATATTAGGCTGCCCGGACGTTGCGTGCTCGGTCCGTAGTACAGCAAAATATAGATCTTAAACAGTACTTAAGAATCGGAAGGCAAGTTGTTTTCTTTCTTCATAGTTTTTCCAATACCAATGTATCTTCTTGTATTTTGTGTGAGTACACAAGACTTATTTGTTTGCATGTGGTCACGCTTACCGCACAAAATACTAATGTGGCAAGTTGTTTTCTTTATTGCGTAGACTCTTCTCAATTTATTTTGTTTGAAATTTATTTTATTTCGAATTCTAAGTTTATCAACTATAGTTTTTATTTCACAAACGCGAGACAACCAAATTCATTTTACAAAAATAAGTAATAGCAAAAACTAACGGTTTGGATCATATTGTAGATAATTAACCCAGTAATTGTTTGAACAGTTAAATAAATTCAGAAAAAAGTTTAAAAAGCTTAAAAACATAAAAAAAATGACAAAACAAAAAAAAAATTTTTTCAAAAAAAAAAATTCAAAATTTTAATTTCAAGCACAATTCAAAATTGTACCTGCACGGGTCGAAACGGCAGCTCCGCCAAATGTAACGAAGCGGTCCTGTTCCTTTATTGATTATGATGGTAGAGTCTTAGACCCCTTCGATTACGTATGTTAAGGCTTGGCTTTGCGAGAAGTTTCATTTAATAATTAACGATCAAACTAACATCAAATATATTGTTATACTTTTACATACAAACATTATTTATACTGGTCTACAAATATGAAATCCCAAACACTTAATAAGCTCTAAGTCTGATGGACTTAGACAATACACAAAAATATTAACATTACTTATCTACTTACATGAATAATACATCTTTACAAACCATTCTAACAAAGAGTCTCTCGTCTGAATACAATTCAGTCATCGTCGTAAGACCTCTTATTCAAGACTGAATTACTAGAAATGAATCTCATGTATTTATACGATTTTGTTCGTAACATGTGTTCAAACTATTTATATAATTCATTTGTAATTATTGTTTCATATAAACATTAATCATCGCCTTTCTCGTTATCTAAATGCAGGTGTTGGCATAGAAGTGTATTATTCATATTATTATCTAAAGACATTAAGATTAAAATAACAAGTTGTTTACATGACACATCTTTTGCAGGTGCATGTCTATTTGATAAACATTTCAATAACATCCTATTTTAAACAAACGTTGCGTCACCTTTTTATATCAGTCATACTAAATATTAACGTATTGAATGTTAATAATTTACTTTCTTAAGGAAATGCTGTTAAATGATATTTAAATAATTCTGCTTCATTACAGTATGTCCCCAGATTGAGCTACCAATAGGCGGCTTGTCTTTTTAATTGCATTAAAAAAAGTCTTAAGGGGCCGGAGCTTGTTTTTTTTTTTATAAAATTATTTAACCTACATCAAATATCTGTTATCTCCTGCTCAGCGTTTGAAAAATATCCACCAGAAACACTACTTTAAATTTACATGCTAAGCAAAAAAGATTCAAAAATTTTTGAGTTTATAAAAGTTATCTTTAAATATGAAAACTGAACTAAAAATTATCACCTAAAATCTTGCGTTAATCCAGGACTTCTTGGTATTCGCCAGTTAGGACTTCTTTTACCAATTCGTTTTTTACCGAATTGAAAATTTAACCATTTATGTACAATGTCAGGGCAAGCGATTTGTTGGAAGTACTCGTACATTTAACGTCAGCTAGTCAATGAGAAAAACATCTAACGTGTCCATATGAGAGTGCCGATTTAAATTATTTAAAAAAAAATCACACGATACGTGGTGGTATACCAAACGTTAACGTTTTGATAATATTGTGTTCTAGTAAATATGCAGCTCATAGCATTGTATCAGATAAATTGCTCATCCTAATTGTTGATAGAAGTTAAAAACAGGTAACTAATTACTGAGCCTATGTACTTAATTCAAATTCAAGAAATTTCAGTATTAATTATGACAAAAATAACCTAGGCACCGCAAGGTACATGAGGACGGACTAAGTATCACAAAAATACATAAAATCTTATTAGGTGAAAACATTTATTTTCGCACATTGCATGCTTGATGCATGCATCATGCATACATGCCCAGTCAGTGCAAACGGTCTGAACACATTATTTTTAATCGAGTACCGCATACCGATGACGTGTGATTGATTAGATGCGTGATGCATCGGTCGGGCATGCCTTATCGAGCTGGACGTGCTCAGCTTTTGCTGCAAACAATGTGCAGTAGTACGTATTTTTGTGTTCTCTGTTGTGCCACTGCCACCAATAACATTTACAATGAAGAACGACCAGCAATTTAACATCAATTTTGTGCAAGTGATAGAGAGCTATTCTCAACTGTATAATTACACGTTAGAAGAATATTCAAATAAGCAGGCGGTGGAGAAAATTTGGAAGATTATAGGCGAAAAGTTTAATGAGACAGGTACGTAATGAAATTTTTTTTATTAGTTTCATTGGGATGTCATTTGTGCATTGCATTATTTAATTATACATTGCCCTAGAATATAAGGTAGATATGCCATACCATATTATAAGATACGCGTAGGCCTCTAACAGAAAAATTATACAAAATAACGAAATTGTGAAGGTATTGATTGCCACATCTTCTCTCATGATGTACGTAGTTCATTTATCCCTGATTGCTTTCCGTTCATTGGTTACTCTTTTATTTGTTCCTGGTGAATTCAGAATTGTTTCGATTGTCATCGATATAATGGTAGGTATTCGATAGCATTTTCTGTTGAAGGTGTTACAATCCTCCCTTCCCGAATGCGAATGTAATTATGTAAAATACAAGTTGCTTCAATAATATCATCAGCGTTATCAGGATTAGGTAAATGAAATGGGAACTTCAAAAACATGAAATTTAGATACTAGCATTCCAAAGGCGCATTCAACCATTCGTCTTGCTCTGTATATTCGTCTTTCATTTGTAAGTCTCCATTGTGGATAGGGTCTCATCATGTGTTAGTTCAACGGAAATGCCTCGTCAGCAACAAAATAAAAGGATATCGCCACGCCTTCGTCATCACCTGGCAATGATGTCGGTTCGGGTAAATCCAGTAATTCCATACTTAATGCTCTTCCAAAGTTAGAATTAAAAAATACTCCTCCGTCGCTATTCCGACCTAAATCTCCAACATCCACACTTACAGATAATCCATCAGCATCTACAGTCGCCATCAAGACGATGGGGCAGTATCCCTTGTAATCAAAATAGGTTGATCCAGAAAGAGATGGTTTCCTGAGGCGAATATGTTTTCCGTCAATACTTCCCAGACAGTGAGGCATATTCCATAATGTTAAATATCTGTCTGCAATTTGTAGTCATTTCTGTTTGGTCGGTGCTGGCATGAATTCTTGGTTCAAAGTGTGCCATAAAACGTTACACATATCTTTAGCAATACATATTACCTATCGTAGTTTCTCCTCGGAAGAAATAAGGGCACAGTGCACGAAAGCTATTTCCAGTTCCTAGGTATCTTCTTCTTCTTCTTATTGTTATAGGATAATATCCTGTTAATTCCATTTTGCCTCATCTTTATTGGGGGTGGTTTCTTACTGATCTTGGGATACTGATGTCCAGCAGTACCTCCATCGTTTGGGTGGTCGTCCTACTGTCCGTCTTGTCTTCGCCCATTTTGCTAGTCATTCCTCACCCATTCTGTCAACGTGATCTCGCCAGTTACGTCGTCTTGTTCTCACCCACCTAACGATGTCTTGAGTGTCGCATCTCTTTCTGATGGTTTCATTTCTCACTCTATCCCGAAACGTCCAGCGATAGTCCTTAACGTTCTCATTTCGATCGATCTCATTGTCTGCTTAGATTTTGCTGTTGCGGCCCGTGTATCCGCTGCATATATTATGTTAATATTGGCCTGACACACGTTTTGTATATTCGTACTTTATTTTCAGTGGTCATATATTTGTTCTGCTAGGTATCTGAAAAACAAAAATAAACTGGTAGAGTACCGCATTTTAGATTTACACAATAATATCAGATGTTAAAATTACAACAAAACTTTAAGTTATCTACAGTTTGCCCTCAGCGTATGGTTTCATAAATAAATTTGTTACTCTCCACCGCACTATTTATTTTTCTTACTGCAGGTGAAGCGTGTATGGAAAAATGGAGGACATTGAGAGGAGGGTTTGTTAGAAATATTAGGAACAAATCTGCATCAGGATCAGCATCTGAGGCCAAAAAAGAATATTATCTGGCTAAATATATGCAATTTTTAAGGCCGTATATAAAATCCAGAATTCAAAAAGGTAATTTTGGTATAAGCCCTGACCGGGAAGACTTCCAAGCCCAAGACATCCTCGAAATTAAAAACGTTAAAGGAAGTGAAAAAGCAGTTTCCGATAAAGAAGACGAAGGCGATGCAAAAAATATCGGTAATGATAATTCCAGCGAACACGATAATGATGCTCACAAATTAGGTGGAAGTTTAGAAGATACTCCCCATACTTCAAAACATAATTTCCAACGGTTTAGTAATAACAAAAGAAAAGCGGATGCCTTCGACCAAGCATTTATTGATTATGTTGCTTTTAAAAAGAATAAAAATATGAAAGATGTGCAACATGCAGAAGATAGAGCGAATTTGGATTTTTTGAAAAGCATTTTGCCAGACATGGCAAGCTTAAGCAAAACAAAAAGAAACATTTTTAAAATAAGGGTTCTCAATTTTTTAAATGAATTAATGGAAGATGTTCCGGCTACTTAAGGATCCCTTTCCTCTTCCCACCTCACTAAGGTTCTGGTTGCAAATAATTTTGAATAAATACATTTATTTTGTTTTTCTATGTTCCTTAAGTGATATTACATTACTTACATATAAATAAAATAAATATTTATGTAGTTTTAATTTTAAGTTTCATTCACTCATCTCAACGTTATCAATATAATTTTTCTTCAACACTCACAGTAAGTGGGCAGTTGATATCTTTTTTTTTGAAGACTGGGTTTAATTTTGTAAACCAGTTAAAAAAATCCATTCGATAGAAACTTAGAAACTTTTGTGTGTCTTGTAAATCTTTTATTATGTTATAGGAACCACATGATAAATTCCGTTGATTTAGTGGATGAACCCACCAACACCCTTTTATGCGTTTCTTCTTATGTATGGCAGCAAACATAATAATAATAATAATGTCATCATAACTAATTGTTTGTTTGTTATTTGCGTCTTCAGTATGCGGCTTCGCTTTTTTAAAAACATAACTATTAACGGTCTATTAACTATAAATCCAACTATTTTGCATTTTGTTCTAGCATGTGCATTTAAGGTACTTTTATCTAGCAGATTGTTTAAAAACTCAACCTTTCAAATACTAAATAACTATAAGTTAGCAAATGATAAAGAATGTTTCGATCCTATACGATGTAACTGCTAACTACAGACAGATCAATAAAAAAAACAATTAGGGTAGGCTGTGAAATTGAATTATTTTGAATTGGTACTTTAGCCACATCCACAGAATGACATTTCTGACATGAATTTAAGGTTATAAACTTTGTTTACAATAAAAATGTCAAATTACAAACGTTATAAAATGTCATTCTGTGGATGTGGCTAAAGTACCAATTCACAATAATTCAATTTCACAGGCTACCCTAATTGGTTTTTTTATTGATCTGTCTGTATTAGAATTTATAATACCATCCAGTGACGGCTCGTAACTTTAGGAATGGGCGAAGCAGATTATTAGGTCCCCCCACCCCCCTTTGGGGGTCGAGCTGCAGAGGCGAATTTTTTTTTTAGAATTCAAGGTCATTCGTTATTTTACAACTTGAAATTTTGCTGGAACCCGAGTTCGCTTTATGCAAAACTAAAAAAAAATATTTTGGAAAAACGGATAAATTGGTGCAATCGATGCCAAGGCGACTCCAGGAAGTCATAGATAACAAAGGCAATCAACCAAATATTAGGATAAACGTATTAAATTGTTTTGTTATATAGCAAGCTGTTGATTATTAAACTATACGAATACGAATACGAGTGTTTCAGCAATTTTCACTGTCTTTTCAATATTTTATTGTTTAGAGTAGATGTAATCTTTGTACTACTATTGATAATTGTTAAATAAATGATTTATAAAACAACAAAATTGTTGAATTTCGTTTACCTACGTAGGTACATATATATTTGTATTTGCATTTGAACTAAACCTCGCGGCGCTGTACGAATACGAATGGGAGCCACTGTATGTAACACCGAAAACAGAAGGCAGATTGCGATTGAAGCAGGTCTTGAATCTGCTTCACTTCTCCGTACAAATTAATATGCAAGCTTGCCGTTGCCATGACAACGGCTCGGCTCGTATGCAAACACGAAAATTGACGCAGGATTTCTGTATAAATGAACCTGCTTCAGTTGAACGCATGTACCACAGAACACGCATGTACTGCGGAGCGGCGTAACCTGCAGCGGCTTGCTGTGTGCGACATATAGCTACTAATAATAATTAGGAATGGAAGTAATTATTTAATTCTTTTCTGGTTATATCAACTGAATTAAAGAAAATGAAAAAAATTAAAATGATTTTGGATTTTGAATAAAAAAAAACATTAACCGAAAAATATAGGTGAAGCAGCGCTTCACCTGCGTCATTAGACGAGCCGTCACTGATACCATCCACATTGTAAATATCGCTAAGCCTTTTGCAGAAATGGCAGCCCAGACCATCACTTTTGTAGGTACCTTTACATTTTGTTTGTCCAAGTTTTAATTTCAGTTTCTAATAATATGGGCACATCTGTGCTGTCCTCTATAAACCCTATACTTCTTTCTGCCATTGAGACGAAATACATATACGAGTACTTATAAAATAATAGTTATTTATGTACCAAGGGCGTAAAGATGCTTTTATGGCTTGAGACGTAATTTTGAGCCCGAGACGCTAGTGGAGGGCTAAAGACACGTCGAAGGCCATAAAAGCAAGTTACGCCAGTGGTACATACATAATTTTATGCACGATCGAAGATTTTAAAACTGAAATAAAAGGAATAAATTAATTTTCTACCCACATCGAGTAGTTAGTTGCTCAATTATTTTAATTTTTTACTGACAACTGTCAAATGGTTGAAGCATTTACGCCTAGGAATATTCACATAAATAATTGTGTTAACTGTGTTGTTAATACAAATTACCCTAAATAGAGTTCTAATAAAGAGCATACATTCGATTTTAATTTAAAAAAATTCTTTATAAGACTGTTAAACTGTTTATCAATTTTTGACGTTTCATTATAGACCGGCGGCCTATAAAGACACCCACGGGCTATAAATAGACGTTTATGTCAAACAAATTCAGACATAATTGACACATTATAATGCGATCGTGCATAAAATTATGTATGTACCACTGGCGTAACTTGCTTTTATGGCCTTCGACGTGTCTTTAGCCCTCGACTAGCGTCTCGGGCTCAAAATCACGTCTCAAGCCATAAAAGCATCTTTACGCCCTTGGTACATAAATAACTATTATAGTAATAACTCTGTAGGGTGTCAATATATTTTTATTATTTTTTAAGATATCAAAATGAAATATGCAAGGTGTCTCTAAAATGTGTTGACATAGCTTAACCACAGATTTCTGGACACAAAATAAGATGATTTAACGTTAACCCAACCTACCTATATCCAAATTGGTTTTGTTAAGCCAGTATTCTGCTTCAAAGTTCTCTAAAAAAAGTTAATTTTTCTTATAAGAACAAAACACGTGAATCGATTTGGAATATTTGGATGATATTTGGCATGACACTCCATACGGGTATAAGACATCTTTTGAGATGACAATGGCTATTATCAATAGACCACTAGTGTATGAAACATGGGTGTCCAGCCCATATCAGACAGTAATTTTTTTAGAAAGAGACGTTCATTTTCGGCCTCTTTCTAATTTGTGATATCTGTTACGGTTTAAACACAAAAATTTAAAATCTGACTGACTACGCAGAACATTCCTTACAACAAATGTAATCTAGTAACATGGTATTCTAAGAAACAAATGACAAAGCAATTTGATAAAGTTTATTCGTAGCTAATAGGTAGGTTTATTAGTAGATTTACAACAACTGTTCAAAGTGAGCACTATTTTCTTGGACACAAAGGTTGATTCTACGCAAAAAATTGGATTGTACTCTTCAAAATTTCTGCATTAGGTCCAATTGACCCTGAAACGTTTTGTATCCTAGTCCAAAGTTCTTCCTTAGTGTTTATAAGACTGGAATACACGTTGCTCTTTAGTGCTCCCCAAAAAATGTGAAATGGAACACCCTGTATATTTATACATTTTTGGAATCTCCAATTAATATTACGTATGTTAATATCAAGTTGGAAACCTTTGGCGACAAAATAAATGTAATGTTCTGTGTCAAATAATGCAGTTTTAAGAGTGTATCACATATAAAAAATTTCATTTTGATAATAATATGTAATTAAAAAAATTTCATTGACATTTCATTGTTTAATACTTCTAGGTTTTCGGTTTATAGCATTTTTTATATGGCAGTACCATCTAATGCGGATGGCTAGCAACGCACATCTATAGTAAAGTAAGTGTAAAGGTAAAGATAACGGCATTTACACTCCACAAGGGAGTATGTCCGGCAACATGGAGAGTTAAGGCCTCCTAAGTCACTTTCATACACGGTTGTCTCGCACACTATGCGTAGGGGGTGATGTGGTAAGCACCACGCCTTCGACAACCGCATACCTTCTCTACTCCACTACTGTGTTTCGGTTCCCAATTATGTCCAGTAACTGAGTAGGCCACCCGCTGAGCATCTGACACTCGGGTTTGACCCCGAGACCGCCCGCGCTGTATTCGAATGCCTTAACCCGCGGCCACTCCGGCGGTAAAGTAAGTGTAACAATTTTGAAGTATCATCTATAAAATTTTACTGTTTACGAGATGTGCAGGGCTGAAGTCGTTAAATATATCTTCACCGAAGGACGCCCTTCTTTTAAGTTTAAATGTTACGATGTCGTTACTTGTCGAGAGACATAGATATGAGTTCGTTTAAATTAAGACTAACTTGCACACTCAACGAGCGCAATTCGGAGGTGCATAATTTCATTCTAAATTAACTAAGTTCGTGTCTTTTAAGATAGGCGAAACTCTACGGATGAACTCTAATAAAAACCACCACTGTGTATTTTTTACTGCAGTGTAATTAAATTAATTTAATATGATTATAATTTAAATTTTCCTGCAAACAATGTATAAGTATTAAAATATTTCTAAGATGTTCCTTTGGGAATGAGATAATAGTATAATAAAGTGAAGTCTGTATGTTTTTGGCAGATGAAGTACCTACATGGAAACATCTTGTGAAAAGGAATTAATCATAACACATCAAGCTAGGAAGCGTAAATTAAACAATTCGAGAAAGGTTGAAGCTAGAGATTTATACAAACAGTATCTGTTCCAAAAATTATAATCCATGCTAGAAATTAGGTATACACAGTAAACTCTATAATTCAAACTAATTAGAACCACGCAATGTTCCAATTAATAAATCGTACAGATTACCGAGAAGACTTTTACATAAGAAAAAAATTATTATGTCCTTGCTTATTAAGTAAAAACGGTCCCTGTTGTTTTAACAAGTGGGTGAAATATAATTTCTTTTGTATGTACAAATGTTTCGGAAATTGCGTGCAAAATTCTGTTTGAGTTATTATACCGTGCGTCCACGATACTACGCACCATGGCGCAGGAGTGATGCTAGTTTATTTTAAAGATCTACTCTTCCGGTGGCAATTGATAGTCAAACGGTTGCTAAGCATTGACCATTAAAATTGAATTTGCAAGTAACAAATAATACACAAAAATCAAAAACAACAAAAATGAATAATTTAATCAATTTCGCAGCCAACCAAATTCCAACTGGAGTATTCAAATTAAATGTTCAAATAAGTTTCCATTTACTGCTATACAGTATCCTAACCTATCATAAAAATTACGTCTAACATTATCTAACAATCGGGGACTAATATTAAAACACACTTCGGTAATTTTATCTTTAAGAGAATCTAAATTAGGATAAACTCGGAGTAAACTTTAGATTTTAAGTAAGGCCATATGAAAGAATCGTTCGGAGCCAAATCAGGGGACCGAGCGGGCCAACCAATTGCACCTCCACGTCCAATCCAGGTTTCATGAAAGGTATTGTTTAGGAATTCTACTGCTGAATTGTGAGCGGGACAGCCATCGTGTTGGTACCATATCGGTCGCTCATCTCCAAGCATTGTATGTTCAATTGCAGGACAAATAGTTTCAGTTAAAAGTTCTAAATAAGTCTCTCCGGTCAACGTTCCGTTAATAAAATAAGGTCAAATTACAACGTTATTTAATATTCCACACCAAACATTAACCTTCTGTGGATATTGTGCGTGTGTGTTTTTACAATTAAATGGGGATTGTCGGTACTTCAATATCGGAAATTTTGAGAATGTGGTTGATTATTTAAAGTAAACGTACATTCGTCAGTAAAGCACACTCTTTCTAGAAAATCAGGTTCATTGTTGCATTTATCCATCATAATTTGACAAAATGCAGATCTGTTTTTGGAATCTCCCTCCCGCAGTTCTTGATGAGGCTGATATTTATACGATTTAAATTTATGTTTCTTTAATATTTTATGTACATAACTTTTACTTAACCCATTTTCTGCACTCAATTGCCGCACTGATGTGTTGGGATTAGCACGAACAGCTGCCATTATATCAATTTCACGATCATGAACCGCAGGATTAATGATATCAGGTGCTACAAATCGTGAGCAAACATTACCAGTATTTTCAAATCTGCTTATGATTCTTCCAACAGTAGTGTGTGCAGGACGAGGTCTGTGGGATATGTCGTTGCAAATCGTCTACACGTTTCCCAGTAACTGTTTCCTGTGTAGACCCGTTTCACTATTTGAACTTTTTCTTCCACAGTGTAAATATTCATGACGATTTTAGTATAAGTTCAAATAGGACATTTTTTCAAGATAAAGTATAATTCTATTTTAATATTTATTTTATGCATTAATTTATTTGGTACAATTTAAATTTAAAGAAACTGCTTCATTTATTAAAAATTAGTAACAGTATTTAAATAGTTATTTGCATAGTAAGAGAAATAAAATTTAGTCTGTTGAGCATGAAATACTGCAGTCCCAGCGTAGCAAGAGCCTTCAGTCATGTGAACCAGAATAAACTATTTAACTCCCATCTGGATCTGGATTTATCTGGTTTATATATTTGTTCCACCGTGAAGTCGATTGACTTCCGTCAAACGTCACATGGCAAATACAATTTAACAAATCTGCAGTGGTAAGTAGTTACAGGATGGAAAAATATTTGTACGTTTTGTTAGATATAAATCAAATAAGAAAAAAAAAACAATAAGGTTTCTCCTTTACAATTTCCGTATTTAATTCATATACCTCCGTTTAGAGGACGAGTAATTTCCATAATCCTAAATTAAACTTGTACCTTGGAATTCCTAAAATTCTTAAATATATCTAAGTTAATCTTGACACTGGAGTTATGTGGGTTGCCTTCATAAGGAGCTTCATGAATTGAGAGTACGAAAAATGCTTTTAATAATCCGAGGTTGTAACATTCGTAGCTAAAAAGATTTGTGTCAACTTTTTAAAAGCACACAATTTACCTTAAAGCGAAGTGCTAACTTCGTATGGTTTACTTTCAAAATATTATAGATAGAATCCCCATAGAGTAAAGCAGTATTCAGTTTTATTATTGTTATACAATGAATTTTATAAAAAGGCGAATTAATGTCCTCTTAACAATTATTAATACTTGTTAGCCGTAGGTACTTTTTATCAATTTTGAATTTTCTTGTAGTTCAAGTATTCAACTAATTGAACTAACTGGTTTGTTTATAAACTTTTCTTCTTCTTTTTCTTCTTATTAAAGAGATTCTTCTGAAATCTTCCAACTATCGGTCCATCTGTTAGGCGGCCTTCCAGGTTGTCTTCTGTCCGGTGGCTTTAGATCTCTTGCTACTTCTATCAAACGAGTATTATTTGCTCTTTCAACATGCTCGTTCCACCCATTACCACCTTCTTTGACAAACTTCCCTATATCGTTTTTCTTACATTCCTCCCTTATTACATCGTTTCTAACTCCTTATCGAAATTAACGCACCACTAAACCTGTACCTTTGTATTTTTATAACGAGTGTTAGAAAACTCGTCTTATCAGAGCCACCTATAAAAAAATTAAGTGTCTTAGATTAATTCTTTAATATCCACTATTCATTAGAACTACTGACAGCTGCTATCATTTAACTAATTGTGATTAAGTCTACATGAAAATGAACTTAGGTACCAATACAGGACCAATACAGGACGTACATTTTAATAAGCATAGGTGACTCTGATAAGACGAGTTTTCTAACACCCGTTATTAATTATTATTCAATATTGCGTTAGGATGCCATATAGAGCTCTAACTACATTCCATTGTTTCAATACATACACTTTCAATTGGCTTTTAAAATTACAATGTAAATGTTATGATAGAGGCAAAGTGTCAGAAATAAATAAATTTTATTTAACACTGCCAACAAACAAAAACGAATAACTTGTAGCACCACCTCTAGCCCTAATAACTGCCTGCATAGCATCTTGATAAACTTCTTCTGAAATTCTGGATGGTTTCTTGCAGTTTTCTATCTCATTCTAAAAGTTCTTGATGATTCCTGGGAATAGGAGATGTTACCTTATTAATTTTTTTAAAGCATCCCAATGACGTTCTTTTGAGTTTAGATCTGGAGTTGGCGGTGGCCAGTCCATTACTTGAATATTGACATCGTTTAAAACTTCTCTTGCGACCTGCGGCCGAGTAGTTTTTTGCATTAACGGCGGAGTTTACACCTTGAAAAATAGTTGATTATATGCAGACTTTGCAATTTTAATGTAGGGGTGGCGGGCGAGTTTTGCTTCTAATCATTTATCTTTTGTCTGTCTATAGACACCTCGGTTTTGTCAAATTAAAAAAAATAACGTTTTAGCAATAAAAAACGTACAACTCTATTTTACTTTAAAAAATTCAAATAGTATTTGCAAACATTGCGATATCGAAAAAATCTCTACGTCAATAGGTAGATAAAAAATCTCGTTTTCAAAGGAGACACGAACATTTTTCCAAAATGCAAATTAATTGGAAGTAATGGAAATAAGATTTTAGAAATATCGTTGTAGCTCACTATTCATAATGTAGCGTGTAGGCAACTTAACTGACAGAGTGCGTTAGATAATAGCACAGAGCAGATATTAAGTAAACATATGTCCTAAAATGCTTGGTTTTCGATATACAGGGTGCTAAAGTTTCTAGTACCTAGGGTCATTCGAGATTCGTCGCAGCTATCATACGCAAATAAAATACAGAAATGCAAGTGATGCAATTGATGTTCGATATCAATTTAAGAATTGGTGGTAATTAAATGCCATAGTTATTGATATGTAAAAAAGTGTTCGGGAGGACGATATGTAAATAAAAATTTGATTATCGATTTCTTCCAAACGGTAAGTTATACGACAAAAATGAAAGAAACCTTTTTTGTTTCTGATTGATTGGTAATTAAGAATAAACCATTTTTTTCCTTCTAAATCAGTAGCTTAATATTTTTTTCGTTAAAATTGTATTGGGGTTTAGTCATACCTACGCCACTGGTTAAAAAAAATAAAAATATTTCAGATTAAAAAGTGTGTTTCTATACCGGAATAACCTGTGCCAAAATTCAGTTTAATATCTTAAACCGCCTTCGAGATTTTTAAGAAAAACCAAAAAAAGAAAAAAACTTTAGCACCCCGTTTTAGGACATATGTTTATATGTACTTTTCGACTCTAAATAAGTTCTGGAATTCATCCTTGAAATATTTCCGGTACGTTTTGGGACACCCTGTATGTACCTTAAGTAGTAGGTACGAAAAAGAGAAATATTACGCACAACAAAAATAAGAGTATATAACAGCATATACATACAGGGTGCCCATTTTAAACCGTGACTCCTTTGGAGGTTGGAATAGGCAACCCATTTTACTTCTGAAATGTGACTATGATCTTGAAATTTTGATTAAGTTTTTGTGTGCATATGTTAACCTTGAAATTTTGAAGTTAGTACATTAGCGCCAAAAAAATGTTTTTTCTACACATGATATGAAAACAAGTATTTTCTTCACGATAAACCCTATGCGAAAACGCTACATTTTCTATCTAGAGATGAAAACATATTCACTTCTAGAGATGAAAACAAGAATTCCAAATCTATGGCAACAAAATAAAAAAATGCGTGTGTTACTATGGAACCGATTAAACTAACAATTAATAATTTGCATTGACACAATTCGGTTTGAATTAAGTCGAATTAAAACTTATTTCAAACAGATAATTAAAATGTCGTAGAAAAAATAGCATTTACTACTCGACATGAAATACGTTTTTTTCGTTCGTGATTGCCCTACTCGCTGCTAACGCAGCTCGTGGGTAACTTCTCATCTCACGAAAAAAACGTCATTTTCATGTCTTGTTGTAAAATATACTATTCTTCTTCAGAGTGCACGGACATGCTCTTGATACTCGGGGAATGCCAAAGAAATGCTGACACTGCTGTTACACTTTATGCTCCTCGATATCTTAAACGAATACATCCGAGCCGTAATGTTTTTCGACAGCTGGAACATAATTTGAGGGAAACAGGGACGTTTAAAAAGCCTCATGTAAGAACTCGAAGGGTTACTGACGAAAATACAGAAGTTGCTCTAATAGAAACAGCTACAAATGATCCTCACGGAAGCCAAAGAAGTCTTTTCCAAACCCACCATATCAGCAAAGGCTCTGTGTACAACATCTTGAAAGCGAATGCGTATCATCCCTATCACTCTATAGCAGTCCAGCACCTATCAAAAAATGACTTTCCTTTGCGTTTACAGTTTTGTGCTTTTGTGATAAAGCAGTTAAACTTGAACCCAAATTTCGTAAGTCACGCTTTATTTTCGGATAAGGTAACATTTACAAATAATGGTTGTTTTAACAGACATAATTCACAAGCTAACCCTCACTGGTTCCAAGAATCACATTTCCAGTGCGTATTTAATTTTTAATTCCTAATTAACATTTTACCTCAGCCATTGGAAGAAGTTCCACTAAATATCAGGTGAACAATGTGGTTTCAAAATGATGGAGCACCTCCCCATTTTCACAGGGATGTTAGAAATCACCGTACAAGAACTTTTGGACACCAGGTAATTGCACGAGGTGCGCAACATCCTTGGCCCCCTCGCAGTCTCGATTTCAATATTCTGGACTTCTTTTGGGAAAAAATAAAAAAAAAGATGTTTACCAACAACCTATTGCTAATGAAAATGAATTTCGAGAAAGAATTATCGCCTCATGCCGCTCAGTTACTCCTGAAACATTGAATAAAGTTACAAGAAATTTTCTCCGTAGAATTAACTTGTGTGAGCAAAATAACGGAATGCACTTTGAACACCTGTTGTAAATTTAATACTTATTTATCGTTTAATACATCTTTCTCTAACAATTTGGACAGTTTGGATTAGTCGCATAACTTGCTACTTTGATTTTTCAATATTATATTGAAAACGTAAAACACAGAGTGGTTTCTAAACTGATTGATGGGTTGCTTATTTCTAGATCTTCAGGGACCACGCTTTAAAATGGGCACCCTGTATGTGCCCACATTTATACTGGGCGATTCGCCTCTTAAAACCTTCAAATGCAACCCAACATACATTTCCAAAGTTACTAGAAATATCTGCAAATTAAAAAACAAAATTTGGTATAGTTGATATGTTCACAAATACATAGTGGCCCACTGAAAACAGTAAACGCAAGTTTTGGCCACTTAAAATTATCAATTTAAATGTTGACAAACTCACAAAGTACTTGCTTATTATAAACAACTTGTCAGATGAAGTGCTTTTGTTTGCTACGTTCAACTGTTTAAGCCTCCTACATCAAAATTTAAATATATATTTTTCTGGAATTAATGATCGGATTTGAAAACAAAAAGGACTGTTGAAAAGAGAATCGAAAGGCCTTTAGAATTGTGTAACGTTTGACACCCCCTTCTATTTGAATTTTTTGGGGTGCAATTCATCCTCATCTTAGGGTTGAAGTTGTGTAAATAATACTAATCAATTCAGATGTCCCCCTTGATACTAAAATTGACGTGTTCGAGAGTTTGTCGCAAAATTGATGTTAAGTGGTCAAAACTTGCGTTTGCTGTTTTCAGTGGGCCACCCTGTATTTATTGTTTACTTATTCATTAAAAGCTGCGAAAATAATTTTTGCTTTAAAGTGATTTGTATACAAAACTGTTACAGGTTGCAGTTTTCCGTTTTGTATAATTATATCTGTACTAACAATTAATGTAATTTTTTCTTAATTTCCTAGTTGTATGTTATGTTTTCAGTTTGAAATATAACCTTGACATGCCGTTTAATTATGTATTGTCATTCGGAAGTAAACCACCTATGATTATACAAATTTAATTACGGTTTAACATAGATCAACAACGTTATTTATGAATTTATAAGTTGGGTTGCTTATATTGATTGTTAAGGGGCGCGTCTTAGTGAACCACCCAGTATACGGGTGCAAGTCACGAACATTAGGAAAAATATGAAAATAAAATACAAACAAAAGAAATGAAATGAAATTGTAAAGGACAGAATTAGAAATTACCAAATTCGGGAGCAGTTGAAAGTATCACTACTTCCACTTTTCAAGTGAAAAATATGACAAAAGAAATTAAGCTTACTAATAGTATGTGATAGGGAAGGATTGTTAGAAAGTTGTGGTAGGGGTGAATAGTAAAAAAATGAACACAGGAAGGCCGAAGAGTCGATGGAGTGACGCACTACATTACTGTACAACAACATATAATGGGAGAAGGTAAAAAAAATAACACAAGACAATAATACCAGTAGTGAAGTAAAGTAACCAACAACCTCAATGCTGCTAAAGCGGCACAAGAGGATGCATTAAGTTTCTCGCTATCTGTAAACATTATTTTATATTTGAAATAACCGATTTCGATAACACTTGTCAAAATGGCATACATAACAATTTGTATTTAATTCAATATTTCCTACAGTCGATCTCGATGGTGTAATGCTTATAGTTATTTAAGTATCAAGGGCGGTAGGTGCATTTTACCGGTCGAGGGTAAATGTGTGGAGACCGACGCGTAGCGGAGGTCTCCATTTTTTACCCGAGACCGGTAGCACCTACGCTCGTGATGCTTATTAAAATTTTTTGCAATAACCAAATTAAATGAATCTAAATTTGTGCATGTCAAAGTGACAATAATTGTGTGATAACTGTAAAGTTATCTAAAAATCCCACTATCTAAAATGACAAAAAACACTCAAATTTTCATATTTTATTACTTACCGCCTCCCGATCGGTAAGTGAATGCTTACCGAGCAGTAATTTGTAAGCATAACTTACTATTGTCATAATTAAATCAGTAAACATGTCAAATTGACGGATCGTGCAAAATAGTTATTTTCGTATCAAGTGTCGAAAGTAGCAAATATCAAGCGAGTGTTTATAAATAGATATACGAGTGCGGAGCGTAGCGGAGCACGAGTAGAAATATTTATAAACACGAGCGGAGATATTTGCCTTTCGAACGAGTTACGAACACTATTTTTCCCACGACCAAAAATGTACATGTCAAAAAGTAACACTGACAGTTCAGGTAAAACGACCGTCATTTTTTGTTTTGAAGCGGCCGCAGCTTCCTATTATTGCGCAAACTGTGCGATATATCCCTATACGTGTTCATATCGCACGGGTTGTTCATTTGTTTTGCGAAAGTCAATTGCACGGGTGATATTGTCAACTTTCGCGCCTAGTTTGTTGTGCGTTAGGAGCGACTTTCTTATATGGTCGTGGGAAAACATATTTACTTAACATATGTAATGTAAAAATCAGAGACCTCGGGTTCGATTCTCGGTTAAAATCGGTGAGATTTTTATGGGGTGAAGTCCCTTGGGTTGCGAAAAATTCTAGTCGGGTAGTGCTAATGACTATGGCAGTTCATGCACGTAAATATTTCATTCGACTAATTAGCAAACAAAGTTCATTACCTACTCTGATCTATTTTTGTGTTCCAAAGAATACACGTATATATCTACAATCTAATGACATTTGTTAATTGGCTTGCAGATAAAGATATTTAGGAGCCACATGTTCCGTGGCCTACCCTGTAGTATGTTATTATTTAATATTGTGTTTTAATGTTATATGTAACGGTTTTATTTCATACCACTTCCGTAATTACATCGTAATACCACTTTATGATATAGCCTGGGTTAGAAGGAGAAATTACGTAACTTCCGTTCTAATAAATGTGAACTTATTACCAAATATTAAAACCTCCCGTATAACCCTTTGTGCTAATGAAGGAATTTTAATAAATGTAGCCCTAACAAATTCCTGAGTTTTATTAGAAACTTAGCCAAAAGCGTCAAATTTTTAATTTAAAGTTAATATTGTTGTGGAACACATTCCAAACAAGTACTATATTGATTTTGTGGTTTTAGTTGCTGTAACTAATTTTTTTAAAAGATGTATGTATTTTAAGACACGAATTAAGTTTGCGAAGTAACTACGCTCAATGTGCATTCTACGATTTGCAACTTAGTTTTTACAAATAATGTTTTGTTAAGTAAAAGGTTCATTCACTTGGTATGTCTCCTAAAATATGCGGTGCGGTGGATAATGTTTTTTTTCTTGTTAATAATATATTTGACAAAGTTTAAATGTTTTCTTATGAATTTTGTCTCAAAATTTCATAAATGTTGCAGTTGAAGATGCTGATTATAATTATAAAGGGTTCGTCATTTAGTGTTGATTGCTTTTAAATAAATATTTATAATGCAAATATATTATAAATTATATAGTTTAGTTTGGAATATTGTAGCATGTCTAAGCGACAAGTATAATTCTTATCGAAATAGAAACAATATAAAGTTAAGAGTGCTGAAAGTGTGCTGTATTAGTCTCATTAATGGACGTTTTTAAATTAGATTGCCTAATATTTTTGAAAGTATTTATTTGGGTAACGAGAAAATGAAATTTAAATTAAAATTATTTAACTTTAGTTATCTTGAACATGGACTATGAGTTGAAGTAAAACAACGTTAATGATAATGAAAGCTTTACTGAGGTAGCACCAATTACTAAGTGCGCAATTGCACATTTGCAGTAAAACACATCAACTCACCAGGTCGCCTGCATATGATCGCTCTTCAGGAAAATTAGATTTCATCGTTAATCTTAGTTTTACGATTTAGCTGTTGGCGTGGCTTATTTTATATCTCCAATAGTCGACTGTTTTGTACTAATGGCAGCGTTATTAGTTGGGACAACTAATCGCATTAGCAACAGAGTAATTTCAGGGTATCGGCTGCCTTATTAGTGTTTATTTCGTTTGTTTTCGTAGATTCTCTTATACGCTACTGTCTTTTTCACATAGATCGGCAGTCTAAAAATTTAGTATGTTGTTGTTTTATTTGTTATGTCTTTTTATTAAGCATTTAAAACATAATAAAAGACGTTTTATAAGCAAGGTAATGTAAGATATGGTTTGGGAGTAGTATATCTATGAAAATGGTAACATCGTTTTAAGTATTTTTTGTCATATAATTAACAGTAAAACAAGAAAAATTGGCCAAAGAAAAAGAAGAAGGCAAACCGGAAAAGAAAAAGCGCCGAACTGTTCGTAAAAAACAACCAACGGGCCCTGCTAATTCGGCTGGTGAAGCAATTGAAAAGATGCTTCAAGAAAAAAAGGTTTCTTCAAAAATTAATTACGAAGTCTTGAAAAGTTTAACTACTCCCAAAACCGAGGAAGTTGTTGAGGAGCCAGCACAGGCAGAAAATACTTCTGAAACATCTAAGCGGTAGGGAAAAGGTAAACTTTTGTTTACATTGTTTAATTTTATGGGTTTTTATGTTTTATAGCCGTCGTTCCGTTACGATTTCGGATACGGAAGCACCTTTGCCAAAACGTACTAGAGGAGCCGTCGTTAATATCAACTCAAGGAGAAGTAGAGGTAGAACTCAACCTTCGATTGGCTTACCATTTGTGGAAAGTAAAGCAGAGGAAACAGAAGAAAAACCATTGATAACTGAAAATAAAAAAGAACAACAAGAACCGGAACCACGTAAGTGTTACTTTTCAATCGTTTCATATTTATATTTGAATTTCATAATAACATCTTTTAGTGAAGCTGCATAAACATGCAATAACCGTAAAATGCATAGTAATATAAAGATATGCATCATAAACTATCCATTGAATATGAATTCAAAGCTTTTGTTTTAAATTTACCTATAAAAACTTATATTTTGGATGCAAAGACGTCACTATCTATACTACTGGCACGCGAAGTTATTTTATATCAACATATTTCACGAAAAGGCACGTGATACGTGATATTAAGAGTCAGTTTAGTTGTTCTTTAGTTTATAACTTACATTGTGTCTGTTATTTGAAAATATATTATAAGCACGATTTCGCTTTTTGAAGTGAGTATTTGCAGCACGCCATTTCAAATCTAATAAATTCTCTATCGTATCACAGCTATTCATTTCGGCAAACTTTTATGTTCAGGCCCAATCTTCGCACTAGCAAAATTACTATTATCGCTTGGTTTGATCGTAATTTGGTTTATGTTCTTTAGAAACAAATATACGATAGTCGTTCGAGAAATTATACCATTGTCCTTGATTATTCTCAAAATAAAATTTCCCATTTCAAGCCTTTTTATCTTTAAATAAATCTGCGAACGAATATAAATATGAATATTATCAGCACTTGCGATTTTTATCTTAAAGGTGTTCTTTAAGCGATCATTGTTTTCTAAACAAAAAATAACATTAACATAATTATCATAAAATTGTAGTATCGTAGAAGAAGAATACTGATGTATGTGTCAAGGGCGTAAGCAAGTCGGTTTTTGGCCCACGTATTAAAAGTTGTAGCATACGGCGCTCATGCTATACGCAAGGCAGCACCCATAATTTCTGCAAACTAATAGATTAAGTGCACCAAGGAAATCAAGCGTTGTTTTATAGTTTCACAGTCCAAATTTAGTTTTGATAATTGCAACAATTATTTTACAAGTTAATTTTAAAGTAAGTGTTGTGCAGCAAAAATGAATTTAACGAGAGAAAATTATAGAGCAATGATTTACTATGATTTTAAAGGTTCTCTATCTTCGAAAGAAAGCGTTGCACGACTTCGTGCTGCAATTGGTGCCTTCGTAGGGGATTGTTTACAGCTGGGATAACGAATTTAAATTTGAAAGGGTTTCACTCCGGGACGATTTTCGCGAGGGAAGACCAATTTCAGCAGTTACCGAAACAAACATAGACGCCTTGCGAAGAACGATTCAAAAGGACAATCGAGTGACGTATAGAATTATTAGGAGCACCTTGATCATTGGCATGCCTGCAATACCCATAAACAAGATTTTACATAAACTTTTGGGTGTAAGGAAAGTCTGTTGTCGGTGGATACCACACAGTTTAACAAAAGCGCAACAGCATGGTGTAAGAAAGCTCTTAAGAAATATGACCAAGGTAGGTCTAAAGCAGTTTACAACATCATAACTGGTGACGAAAGCTGTGTATACGCATTTGAACCTGAATCGAAGACTGTTATGATAATAATTATGGAAATCTTAACAACAACAACCTAATAAAATCATGCTCAAGCCCAAGCCAGAAAGTATACCGATGAACCCTGTGTTATAGTTATCCTATAAGAAATGACAAATTTAAAGATTGGTGTAAGTGTTAATGGGTAACAATGTTAACGAAAGGGGTTGACCATTGAAATAGTCGTTTGTTTCCTAATGGGACAATTCGGAGCTATTCTTAGCAATAATTTAAGCCGGTCTTGGACGTTCTGTAGCTGAAGCAGCTGGGCGTATTCTGAAGCATTACGAACAGGCCAATATATGGTAAGAGAGTTCCGGAAACATTGCGAATTTTACAGTATTTCTTGTCCTTCGGAAAAAAGAAAAAGCATTAAAACAAGGTCAGACACAGTAAAAACCAAGCAAATACTGGAGAGACAACGGAGATGAAGACGCTGCGAACAATAATGGGCCTAACTAGACATGATGAGTGACATAAGTAGCGAGGAAATAAGACGAAGCTGTAAAATACAAAAAATCGACGAGTGGGTCAAAAAAGAAGATCAGAATGGGCAGACCGAGAAAGAGATAGACAGATGTGGTGGAATAAACAAGCTCCAAGTTTACAAGGAAGAAGAAGGAGAGGAAGAAGAAAAAGAAGAAGAAGAAAAAACATTCTTAGAGTATAAAAGAAACGGGCAGTCTCGCGTCTAAAACTTATCCACGTAAACAATGCCTAATTTCTTAAAAGTTGCATACAATTTACTTGAAAAAGCTCCCCCTATTTATAAGACCTACTTCAAAAATTCTGGGATATCTTGGAAATAATTTTACGTTTCTCATAAAGTGGAAAATTAAATGAATCGTCTAAATCGAAATAATATCACCTAATCGGAAATTACATCTACGTAAACCTGAAAATTTTGCAATTACATACCTTAAGGAATTAAAACTTACGATTTTTTTTATTAACATGAATCACTTTTTAAGTTATTTTAAATTTTCGAATCGCTCAAATAATAACCAAATATGAAAAAGGGGGGTTTTAAGATAGTGGAAATCTGCACAATAGGTATTTTTTAACAGATCCTAATCCAGCTAAAGTGAAGAACTCATGAAGTGTTGGTAAGAAAATGATAGCCTGCTTCTTCTTAAAATTAGGACCTACCACAACCGTCGTGTTTGAAAATAAACGTAGGGTTACTTCAGAATGGTACATAACAGTATGCCTACCAGGCGTTATTCAAAATGCTCGTTTACGGCGTCCAAGAAGTGGGATCTTTCTGCACCACGACAATACTTCAAGCCATACCGAACATGAAACAAAGGAATTTTTAGCGACATTTGAGCTAAAATTGCTAAATCATCCGCCATACAGTCCTGACCTGGTACCCTGCGATTACTTTTTATTTCCTTCACTAAAGGATAAAATGTGTGGTGTCCGATTTGCAACTTCCGAAGGTGCCGTGGAAAGCTTCAAAAACCTGGTTTCTCAAGTACCTCAAGAAGAGTGGAATTTATGTTGAAAATTGGTTTTATCGAATGCGCATATGTATTGAGTTTAAGGGTGAATATTTTGAAAAGCAATAAGAAAAGTAATTTTTGGTTACAAAACTTTGTTTTATAAGTTTGCAGAAATTTACAGTGCTACCCTCGTAATATACCAAGGGCCAAAAACAGCGTTTTACGCTTGAGGTTCGTACAAATGTTTTCTCGCGAAGGAAAGTCTCAGTTTAGTTTGTGCTAATTATTTTAAAATTTAGTTTTTCAAAATAAATGATATTGACAAGCATATCATGGTAAGGCTGATATTTAAGTTATTCAAAAATGTACCGTAACGAAGTGCGATCCAGTGCTAAAGAGATGCACTTTTTAATTTATGGCGAATTGAAAAATGTGTCCAAAGTTATCACTGGACGTGTTCGTGCATTTGAGCATTGGTCATTTTTGACAGTGGTCAAAATCTACATTTTCAGGTCGTTTTTAATTAACACTGTATTAACTAATTTATTCAATAAATCAACAGATAAAGTTTCAGGGGTATAATGACGAAAAACATTTAGATTTTTGAATCACCTAGAAATGGCAGTCACTTTAAATTAGGCCAAGGACCCACGAGGCGGTTTGTTACGAATCGGCCGACGATTCGTTGATAAGTAGTTGAACCGTACACACGGCTCTACAGGCGGCGGGCGGCGCGTTGACGAATCGTCAAGCCATTCCATATGGCCTTACGAAAGTGCACACACGTAGCGTCGGCCGATTCGTCACAAAGACGCTCGTGTGTCCAAGGCCTTTTAACATAGGGTATTTTATGTTAGTAACATAATGTTTGCCGCTTCATTTAACATTTATTGGGATTTTTTGTTTTGGTCGTACTACCTTCTTAAGTTCAAAGTTAATTGATATTTACAAAAGAGTGTAGTGCAAGTACCAAGTAGCCTTAGAAAAATGTTTAGTTCGCCAAGTTGTATGAATAAACCAATCATACACAATGGTCAAGTTCTACCAGTTTTAGTAGGCCATGTTTTAAAATTCCATCAGGCCGGATAAAGATGTTTTTATAGGAAAATTTAGAGGGTTGCCTAACAAAATTATGCATTAATACTATTAATAGTTAGTAGTAGTTGCTAAGTGGTGCACGTACTTAGTTACGAAGTACTTGTAATTATCATTCTCGCGTTTTATATAGAGTGTCCAAGAACGTACAGTTCTATTCAATAAAATCTAGTACAACTCTTGGGAATGATTTTTGGCATTTTTTGCTATTCTAAAGTGGGTTTCTTGGCAAGCAACTGTGTTACTATCTCTGAATTTGACTTTTAACTAACAAAAACATAGTTTCTATAGATACCAAAGCCCGATCACTCTGCTCAAAAACAACTGTATTAGATTTTATTGCATAGAACTGTACCAGAAATATTTTAGAAATCAATTGGGTAACTCATTTGAAGTCAAAAAGTCTATACAGGGTGTTTACGGTCTTCTCTGTATCCTTTTAAGGTGCGATAGTAAAGGTCAAAATGAGTCGATAAACCTTAAAACCTTAGTGAAAGTTGTCTAATAAGCGAGCCAATAATTCTTTTAAAACGGTTAATTTGTTTAAACATCTTGTAATCTACTACTTAATCAGCATTGTCCACTTCAATTTTTCTTAGTACTTCTACAAAAGTTGTTGTGATTCACTTCCTCATAAATCAGCATCATGTCAATTAATCCGATATTAAAATATCAATCGGCCATCTCGATTTTCAATTTTCAAACAACAAGGCAAAAATAATACTTATAATTTTTAGCCAAACAAAGGTGATAAGGGTTTTTCATTTTCAGTAAGTAAAGGTTAACTTGATAACAATACCTATTAAATAAACAAACAATTCCACAATGCTGATTAAGTAGTAGATTAGGTATAGTATATTCGCTACCACATTGGGATTTAAGGACAAGTCCGCTTGAAGCCTCGCCGTATGACTCAAGAGTTTAGAGACTTGTTCCAGCAGTTCTGAACATACGGCATTGTTAATATTAATACTGTAACGCCTAATATTTATTTATTTTAGCTAGTTTCCGGTACCCTACGCATAAACTCCAGTCCCAATGTGGTAGCGAATATACTATACTAGATTTTTAAACAAATTAACCGTTTGATGTAAAAACTAAAAGAATTATTATCTCGCTCAGTAGACAAATTTTATTAAGGTGTTTTAAGGTTTATCGACCCCTTTTGGCCTGTACTATCGCCCCTTAAAAAGATACAGAGAAGACCGTAAACATCCTGTATAAACATATGTCCTAATTACAACGGCTAAGGAGTTATTTTTTGTTTTATAATTTGTGATTAACATATTCATAAAAGTAGATTTAGTAACATAAACTTCTTAATATTATACTATCATTTAATTATTTACAAAAAATGTTCGAAATTATCCCCATTGTGATCGATGCACAAGGCTGTAATTGTTGGGTTCTTAATAAAATTTCTGGCCTATTTCGAATAGTATCTGCGGCCTATTGTATTCTACAACGTAAATGCTCCACAGTTTGCACGTTGGTAGCATAACCTAACTGTTTGATGTGGTCCCAGAGGTAGAAGTCCATTGGAGTGAGGTCTGGTGAACACGGTGGCCCAGCACTGGGCTACCTGTTCCAATCCATCTCCTTGGGAAATGTGCGTTAAGCCAATTTCTCACTCGTAGACTTGCATGAGCAGGCGCCCCATCCAGTTGGTACCACATTTCACGTCTAATATTTAGTTGGATTTTTCTAAAAAAATCCTCGTAATTTTCAGCTCCCAAACGTAGTATTTTAAATGATCCAATTAAGTGATCATTTAAGATAGCAGCTACCACATTCACACTAAATCTGTGTTGGAAACGAGAGCGTTGCTTTAAATGATGATTTTCTCTTGTATGTTCACGGAAAGCCCCGCCCCGTGTTCTCTTAACTGTTGATATGAATTGGTAAAAACTTCATGAGTGGGTAATCTTCTATTGGAATATCTTCTTCTGTATTCTTCTGGCGCCGTTACAGCATTGCTGTCACAGAAACCACACATTATACACCATATCGGCATATTCCGCGTTCGTTCTCGGCATTGTAACTAGGGATGTCAACAAACCTTTTTAATACAACAATTGCAACTATTTAACTTTTTTTATTTATATTGACAGTTAACTGTGGAAACTATATGTCAACAATAACCTACAATATTGTTTCGCAAACAAGTAGCATTCATGGCCTAGGTGATGTTCCCCGAAAACTTATAAAATCAAGAATAGCTCCTTAACGGTTGAGTTTAGGATATATGTTTATATAGACTTTTTGACTCCAAATGTGTACCCCAATTGATTCCTAAAATATTTCAGATACGTTCTGGGACACCCTGTATATCAAGTTTTCAAAATTTGATCTGTTTTTTAACGTGTTTAATCTTTCTTATGCTGGGGCCACACTAACGTCTGTTGCCGTTAATTGTCGCGTTATTTGACATTAAACACAGGTGTAGCCACGACTTAATGCTCTAATTTGTAATCGTCATTATTAATGGCATTAGACGTTAGGCGATAGCTCGGGTGGCGGTCTTTTTTGACACATCAAAGCGATTCAGTCATCGCGTTGTTTTGGCTACACTAGCATTGTGTATTGTGAACCCAACAGGTTCGAGCTTTGAGTGTAGTTTATGATTTTAAAAATATGATCGTACAAAATGGAGTGGTCTAATGAAAAAATAATCCAGTAATAATCATTGCAGCAGCCTCAACCTCCATCTTGAATGATTTCAACAAAAAACGCGTTAATTTGTTGACTAGACGTCAAATGCAAGTGTAGCCATTCAATTTACCGCGTAGTTTAATCCATATTTTTTAACGCCTTAATTATTGCGATAATGGACGTTAGACGTTAACGTTAGTGTGGCCCCAGCATTAGAAGGATTGTTATTAGTGCACATTTTTGCATTAGCTACTAGATCCTTCGGGAAAATCACTATAGTGTTTGCCCCATGATCTCCAGTGAAACAGTATGTTTACAGGGTAAACAAATAGTAACCCATTCGCAGGAGGCTTTAGCAAAACGTCATTTGTTGTAGATTGATTCATTTTCTGCAATAGATAATTTGAATTTCACATTTAAATATCCGATCGTTTAAAATTTTTGTTTTTAAAGTTCCCGTGATTGGATTACAAGCTTTCTATACGTTTTAAACCCGGGCGGACTACATACACCATATACATTGATATATTTATTTATAACAGAAAAAGTTGAATTTCGGTTGTAGTTCGTATTGCTGTACGTTAACAATAATTTCGATCATAAAATCAGGAATATAAGCCCAATAAAATTTCTAAAATAGTCGTAAGTCGTAACCATATTACACATAGCATCACAAAGGAAGTTTTTCTGGTGAAAAATTAATGGAATTTATCCAAAATCCCCATATTACCAAAAATGTTTTTTGGAACAATAGTTTTGAGATTACCAATTCAGTTAACTCTCTTTTTATTTTATATAGTACCAGAAGATGATTTTGAAGACGATTATGAAGATGAAGCTTCAGCTGTTGAGCCTGAAATGGGCGTTTTACAGATGTTAAGGCAACATCAACAGAATGACGGGGATGAAGCTGAAGAGATGTTTGGAATGGGTTTTGATGAAGAAGAGTACTGAACTATTTAAATTATACATTTCGTATGGTAGGTTCCAATTTTGTATATTTTTTATTATTTATTGATAACTCAACTTTATAAGTTATTTATGATTGTTATACTTAATTATTTATGTATAGGTACTTAATGTTATTTGTATTTCTTATACAATTTAATATTAGAAAATACAACATAGCTCAAGTTACAAGCTTTTTTTATTACGATTGAAATTGGGAAAGATGTTTTGGAACCTGCAGAAATACTTTTTTTATGTGATGACTGATGACATTAAAAAGTCCAACTTTGTCTTATTCTAATTGTCCTCGTAGGTCTCCCAATTTTTTGGGATTTTGCCAATTCAAATTGTTCTCTAGCAATAGAAAACTGTTAACTTTGGATCTTCATTTTTTGTAATTAATATGTAATTTGGTTTTTAATAAAAGATGGGAAGGAAAGTCCAATAAACTTAAAGATCAGGTTTATTGGTTTATTTATGCGTAAGAAATCTGGAGTGCTGATTTCGGTGGGTTTTCAACACCTGGCTGATCGGACCGGACGTCGTGGCCGTAACGAAAGGATGGTATCTGAAGGACTCGGGTTCGTATAAGTGTGAGTTCCTGAAATATTGAAACATAAAAAGGGTTGCAAGGAGAATTAATTATAGGTAAGGGTTAAGGAAATGTATAGAGTCTGACGGGCCTTGTGAAGTTTAGGAGCAACTCAAGTGCTGGCAAGGGAACGAATTCTCCTTTAACCTTCTTAGTTACTACATTTAAACATTGATTTGTAATAAACTCAAAATAGAAGGGGCCCCCTAATTTCCAATCAAATTGAACTTCACATTGAAGTTTAAGTCTTGATTACAGTTTTGCATTAAAACAGGAAAATTCTTTTATATTTTTATAAACGTTGTGAAAGAAAGGCGACATTCCTAATATTTGGCACATCGTTGTCCTATTTAGTTATAATTTAGAACTCCTTTTAGACGCGCCACTTAGAACAGAATGACAATGATTAAAATTTATGCAAAGAACACAAATTGAAATATTAACGAAGTGTATTATTTTAACTCTTAAAGCTACTTAAGTTTGAAATCTTGAAAACTAATGTTCTGTTTTGGGTTTATAATAAAGTAATAATGAAACTCGGTCCTGCATCAAAAGAGCCTTCATGTCAACACAGAACGTTTTATTTTTCAATGTTGGTGCTGGTAACATTAAACATTTATCAAACTTTAAACATACAGTGTGTTCTAAATTCGAGGAGGTACGTGTTTGTTATTTGCAAGTTGCGGCAAAACTGATTGCACGTTATCATTTTGCAGTGGCGGCTCGTGATAATTTATCTAGTTGCTGAGAGAATATAAACAAATAATAATATATAATAAACACTCACATTCAGTAGCTGAGCAATTTCGTACAAATAGAAAAGGGTGGCGTTGCGCTAGTCCCCGGTTCGAATCTCCCTGGGTGCAAGATTTCCCGGTGTTCGGAATCGAGACCTGGTGACCATTCGTCGCTGGGAATCTAATTAACGACTCGCTTCTCCGAATACCGACCTACGAGGTAAAGTAACAAGGTTCTATACGTACACACACATACACTCTACACATGGTGCTGTATGTAGGCAAAAAACGGCGCACTAATCACGTGACTCGCATGCGGGCCGGATTGTGCATTTCACGCGTAAGACCACATACGCTAACGCATCAGCCTCAACACCGAAAGGTATAAGAGGTTAACGATTACATACAGAAAAAAGTTTTATGTACAGACGTAAAACAAAACACACACACACACACACACACATGAGTTAGGAAGGGTACGTTTGGCTTTGTATTTCAGTCCAAAATTGATGATTTGTCGCACTCGAAAACGAACTTTTGGTAATAGGATCACATGAGTTGGGAAGGGTAGGTTGGGGTTTGTATTTCAGTCCAAAATTTATAATATTTCATCCTCGAAATTGAACTGTTTGTAACAGGAACACATGAGATAAGAAGGGTAAGTTTGGCTTTGTATTTCAGCCCAAAATGGATAATTTGTCCCACTCGTAAACGAACTTTTGGTAACAGGCACGCACGGGTTCAAAAGGGTAAGTTTGGCTTTGTATTTCAGCCCAAAATTGATAATTTGCAGCACTTGAAAACGAACTTTTGGCAACAGCAACACATGAGTTAAGAAGGGTAAGTTTGGCTTTGTGTTTCAGTCCAAAATTAATAATTTCTCTTACTCGAAAATGAACTGTTTGTAATAGGAACACATGAGTTAAGAAGGGTAAGTTTGGCTTTGTATTTCAGTCCAAAATTGATGATTTGTCGCACTCGAAAACGAACTTTTGGTAATAGGAACACATGAGTTGAGAAGGGTAAGTTGGGCTTTGTATTTCAGTCCAAAATTAATAATGTTTCGCAATCGAAAACTAAATGTTTGTAACAGGAACAGATGAGTTCAGAAGGGTAAGTTTGGCATCGTATTTCAGTCCAAAATTGATAATTTGTCGTACTCGAAAACGAACTTTTGGTAATAGGAACACATGAGTTAGGAAGGGTTAGTTGGGCTTTGTATTTCAGTCCAAATTTGATAATTTGTCGCACTCGTAAACGAACTTTTGGTAATAGGAACACATGAGTTAAGAAGGGTAAGTTTGGCTTCGTGTTTCAGTCCAAAATTGATAATTTGTCGCACTCGTAAACGAACTTTTGGTAATAAGAACACATCAGTTAAGAAGGGTAACTTTGGATTTGTGTTTCAGTCCAAAATTAATAAATTTTCATACTCGAACCTGAACTGTTTGTAACAGGAACACATGAGTTAGGAAGGGTACGTTTGGCTTTGTATTTCAGTCCAAAATTGATGATTTGTCGCACTCGAAAACGTACTTTTGGTAATAGGATCACATGAGTTGGGAAGGGTAGGTTGGGGTTTGTATTTCAGTCTAAAATTAATAATGTTTCGCAATCGAAAAATAAATGTTTGTAACAGGAACAGATGAGTTCAGAAGGGTAAGTTTGGCTTCGTATTTCAGTCCAAAATTGATAATTTGACGCACTCGAAAACGAACTTTTGGTAATAGGAACACATGAGTTAGGAAGGGTAAGTTTGGTTTTGTATTTCAGTCCAAAATTGATAATTTGTCCAACTCATAAACGAACTTTTGGTAACAGTAACGCATGGCTTAAGAAGGGTAAGTTTGGCTTTGTGTTTCAGCCCAAAACTAATAATTTTTCATAGTCGGAAATGAGGTGTTTGTAACAGGAACACATGAGATAAGAAGGTTAAGTTTGACTTCGTATTTCAGTCCAAAATTGATAATTTTTAGCACTCGAGAACGAACTTTTGGTAATAGGAACACATGAGTTAAGAAGGGTAACTTTGGCTTTGTGTTTCAGTCCAAAATTAATAATGTTTCGCACTCGAAAACTAAATGTTTGTAACAGGAACACATGAGTTAAGAAGGGTACGTTTGGCTATGTATTTCAGTCCAAAATTGATAATTTGTCGTACTCGAAAACGAACTTTTGGTAATAGGAACACATGAGTTAAGAAGGGTAAGTTTGGCTTCGTATTTCAGTCCAAAATTGATAATCTGTCGCAATCGAAATCGAACTTTTGGTAATAGGAACACATGAGTTAAGAAGGGTAAGTTGGGCTTTGTGTTTGAGTTTAGAATTAATAATGTTTTGCACTCGAAAACTAAATGTTTGTAACAGGAACAGATGAGTCAAGAAGGGTAAGTTTGGCTTCGTATTTCAGTCCAACATTAATAAATTTTCATACTCGAAAATGAACTGTTTGTAACAGGAACACATGAGTTAGGAAGGGTACGTTTGGCTTTGTATTTCAGTCCAAAATTGATGATTTGTCGCACTCGAAAACGAACTTTTGGTAATAGGATCACATGAGTTGAGAAGGGTAGGTTGGGGTTTGTATTTCAGTCTAAAATTAATAATGTTTCGCAATCGAAAACTAAATGTTTGTAACAGGAACAGATGAGTTCAGAAGGGTAAGTTTGGCGTCGTATTTCAGTCCAAAATTGATGATTTGTCGTACTCGAAAACGAACTTTTGGTAATAGGAACACATGAGTTGAGAAGGGTAGGTTGGGGTTTGTATTTCAATCTAAAATTAATAATGTTTCGCAATCGAAAACTAAATGTTTGTAACAGGAACAGATGAGTTCAGAAGGGTAAGTTTGGCTTCGTATTTCAGTCCAAAATTGATAATTTGTCGTACTCGAAAACGAACTTTTGGTAATAGGAACACATGAGTTAAGAAGGGTAAGTTGGGCTTTGTATTTCAGTCCAAAATTGATAATTTGTCGCACTCGAAAACGAACTTTTGGTAATAGGATCACATGAATTGAGAAGGGTAGGTTGGGGTTTGTATTTCAGTCTAAAATTAATAATGTTTCGCAATCGAAAACTAAATGTTTGTAACAGGAACAGATTAGTTCAGAAGGATAAGTTTGACTTCGTATTTCAGTCCAAAATTGATAATTTGTCGTACTCGAAAACGAACTTTTGGTAATAGGAGCACATGAGTTAAGAAGGGTAAGTTGGGCTTTGTATTTCAGTCCAAAATTGATAATTTGTCGCACTCGTAAACGAACTTTTGGTAATAGGAACAGATGAGTTAAGAAGGGTAAGTTGGGCTTTGTATTTCAGTCCAAAATTGATAATTTGTCGCACTCGTAAACGAATCTTTGGTAATAGGAACACATGCGTTAAGAAGGGTAAGTTGGGCTTTGTATTTCAGTCTAAAATTAATAATGTTTCGCACTCGAAAACTAAGTGTTTGTAACAGGAACACATGAGCTAAGAATGGTAAGTTTGGCTGTCTATTTTTGTCCAAAATCGATAATTTGTCGCACTTGAAAACAAACTTTTGGTAATAGAAACACATGAGCTATGAAGGGTAAGTTTGACTTTGTATTTCAGTCCAAAATTGATAATTTGTCGCATTCGAAAACGAACTTTTGGTAATAGGAACACATTAGTTAAGAAGGGTAAGTTTGGTTTTGTATTTCAGTCCAATATTGATAATTTGTCCAACTCGTAAACGAACTTTTGGTAACAGGAACGCATGGCTTAAGAAGGGTAAGTTTGGCATTGTATTTCAGCTCAAAACTAATAATTTTTCATACTCGGAAATGAACTGTTTGTAACAGGAACACATGAGATAAGAAGGTTATGTTTGACTTCGTATTTCAGTCCAAAATTAATAATGTTTAGCACTCGAAAACGAACTTTTGGTAATAGGAACACATGCGTTAAGAAGGGTAACTTTGGCTTTGTGTTTCAGTCCAAAATTAATAATTTTTCTTACTCGAAACTGAACTGTTTGTAATAGGAACACATGAGTTAAGAAGGGTAAGTTTGGCTTTGTATTTCAGTCCAAAATTGATGATTTGTCGCAGTCGAAAACGAACTTTTGGTAATAGGAACACATGAGTTAAGAAGGGTAAGTTTGGCTTCGTATTTCAGTCCAAAATTGATAATTTGTCGCACTCGTAAACTAACCTTTGGTAATAGGAACACATGAGTTAAGAACTGTAAGTTGGGCTTTGTATTTCAGTCTAAAATTAATAATGTTTCGCACTCGAAAACTAAATGTTTGTAACAGGAACACATGAGCTAAGAATGGTAAGTTTGGCTGTCTATTTTTGTCCAAAATCGATAATTTGTCGCACTTGAAAACAAACTTTTGGTAATAGAAACACATGAGCTATGAAGGGTAAGTTTGGCTTTGTATTTCAGTCCAACATTAATAATTTTTCATACTCGAAAATGAACTGTTTGTAACAGGAACACATGAGTTAAGAAGGGTAAGTTTGGCTTTGTATTTCAGTCCAAAATTGATAATTTGTCGCATTCGAAAACGAACTTTTGGTAATAGGAACACATTAGTTAAGAAGGGTAAGTTTGGTTTTGTATTTCAGTCCAATATTGATAACTTATCCAACTCGTAAACGAACTTTTGGTAACAGGAACGCATGGCTTAAGAAGGGTAAGTTTGGCTTTGTATTTCAGCCCAAAACTAATAATTTTTCATACTCGGAAATGAACTGTTTGTAACAGGAACACATGAGATAAGAAGGTTAAGTTTGACTTCGTATTTCAGTCCAAAATTAATAATTTTTAGCACTCGAAAACGAACTTTTGGTAATAGGAACACATGAGTTAAGAAGGGTAACTTTGGCTATGTGTTTCAGTCCAAAATTAATAATTTTTCTTACTCGAAAATGAACTGTTTCTAACAGGAACACATGTGTTAAGAAAGGTAAGTTTGGCTATGTATTTCAGTCCAAAATTGGTAATTTGTCGCACTCGAAAACGAACTTTTGGTAACAGGAACGCATGGCTTAAGAAGGGTAAGTTGGGCTTTGTATTTCAGTCTAAAATTAATAATGTTTCGCACTCGAAAACTAAATGTTTGTAACAGGCACACATGAGCTAAGAAGGGTAAGTTTCGCTGTGTATTTTTGTCCAAGATCGATAATTTGTCGCACTTGAAAACATACTTTTGGTAATAGGAACACATGAGCTATGAAGGGTAAGTTTGGCTTTGTATTTCAGTCCAACATTAATAATTTTTTACACTCGAAAATGAACTGTTTGTAACAGGAACACATGGGTTAAGAAGGGTAAGTTTGGCCTTGTGTTTCAGTCCAAAATTGATAATTTAGCTCTTCTCCATCATGGAGTAGCTTTACTCCATCATGGAGTAGCTTTACTCCATCATGGAGTAGCTCTACTCCAACATGCAGTTGCTCTACTCCAACATGGAGTAGCTCTACTCCAACATGTAGTAGCTCTACTCCAACATGGAGCAGCTTTATTCCATCATGGAGTTTTACTTTATCAGCAACCAATCAACGGTCGTTCTACTTAGCACCGGCCGTTTTACTTTATCATTATGGTGCTAGTCCGATAAATGATATAATTATGGCCTCTAAACAGTACAATAATCTAGTCATTATGAGACAGCTGAACATAAATGTAATTACGTCCACTAATACTTTTATTTTAGGTTATAAAATGTCAAATTTATTTTTCAAGTAACAAATCAGATTACCATTGATATGAAATTTAAAAAATGGGAAGCAATGTTACCAACCTTAACAGCTTAATCAGGGCCTGCTTTAATTCCTTTTTTTCTGGATCACCCGGTAGATTTACATTGTAACATTTAAATCTTAAATCGATTGTGAATAATGACTTTGATTTATAAATTTATTTTATATGAAGAACTTTGATAAAATTATCATCATAAAATAACATAAAGAAAAATCGTAAGAATAAATACTTTCGTTTCCAGTTCACGACTGCTGGGAAATCATCGCTGTAGTATGCTTTAATATTTCAAAAGAAAAGTTTCACTCTTGTATGACTAAGTGCTCTTTTACCTAAAGTCGCACAAGGAAATGAATGTTGCAGGGGCTTTGTATTATTGTGGAAAGTTAACACGTTATTATTTTTTGAGACGAAGCAGTGGAAAATTTAGTTTCATTAATTATCTCCTTTTGTGGGACCACAAATTATATTTCGTCGTCCTTTTAGAATAACTTAATATTTTGCTATAAAATTCTATTAGCATAAGTCCGATGTGTTTAACAGATGGGAACACATTTGTGCCATTTGTGGAATAAATTGTTTTTCTAATTTTCAGGTCGATGCCTTTTGTTATAACAAAAGATCCACATCTTTTCGTAACGGGTGTTTGAAAAAACTGTGGTCAATTGACCTACGGAAATATTTCAAATATAACCCTACTTACAAATCTCAGAAATTCACTAACGAATTAATAAATGAAAATTAAGTATTGTAAAGTAATTATTTATTGCAGTAAATATTGAATATGCCCACCACCTACTTCATAGTACTTTACAGTTCTACGCTTTACTACATTTAACACATTGCCTAACATCTTCTGTAGAGTATTGTTTATTTCTTGAATCTTCTGTGTACTACGTTCTTCAAGTTCATCTAAATTATTGATTGGAACAGCAAATAAACAACTTTTAAGGTACGGCCATGAAAAAAGTCATGACGTTAAATCACAAGATCTGCTAAGAAAAGGAATTTTGGCTTATAGTACGATAATCGAAAAATGTTCGTGGCATTGCAAGCGTTGCACCGTCTTTCTGGAAATAACCTTGCCTGGATTTCATTGTCATGCAATTGTTTCAAAAATGGTTGTAAAATTTCTTGCTTATATCGTACTGCATTGATGTTACCTTAAAAAATATAGGTCCAATTATTCTCCTTTTTCGGCATGTAAAGTAGTTTCAACGAATTCATGAGGATTTTCGCTACTCCATGTTCTCATGTTTTGCGAATTAATGTATCCTGTCCTATGAAACCATGCTTCGTTAGTAAAGAAGTTCTTCGTAAAGTATCATTATCATTGTTAAGCGCGTTTAAAAACCACTGGCAATACTGTAACCGCCGTGGAATGTCAATGGGTAGCACCTCTTGCAGTACCGTTACTCGATTAGGATAAAAGTATAAGTCTTTACGTAATACTGTATGACATATTCACACAAAAAGCTACATTTGTTGTGATAAACATCGAATAGAAGTTTTAGGATCGTTTTCCATTATTTCTCTTGATGCAGCTACAGTTTTTTCAGTGCGTTTTAATGGTACTCCACTACCGGGCTTGCGTCTTGTTTCACGGAACAGTTTTACACGTCTGTCTAAAGTTACCTGCAATAGCTTGTAGTCAACTGCTTCTGGAAATTTATTTCGATATTCTTCTAAGCAACCGAATATGCGTTTTTCTCGATTGCGAAAATAAGATTCGATTTGTTCTGCACTAAAAACCAGCACGATTTGCAATCAGGATGACCTGATAATTTCACATTGTAATATTTACTTTAGCCTTAGAGCATAGTCTGCTGGTTTGTCATCTATGGCATCGTCAGAACCTGCACGAAGTCTCACATATTAGAACATAGCTTCAACGGCACCTGAACTAAAGGATCTTGTCAGAACATAGTAAAAGCCAACTACCCGCAGTAAAAATTGAACACATAAATACGTGTACTTGACAGTGAATTTTGAGGCATGTGTAGTCTCTTTAGACAACTTTTGCTTTTCCATGTCATTAATGTAATTAGGAAATGTTACATTTAGGCAGAATAAAGGATCTTCTGAGATATCAACATACGGTGCAATACAGCTTTCTAATGATTGTATGTAATGATAACGGCAGAACACATTATAAATTTGAAGGAACTTATACATATTTTAAATTGTAGCATTAACATTAAGAAAATGTTGCTCGCCAGTTTCTTACAAGTAGGTATCGTAAAACTGCTGTGACTATTGGAGATAAAGCGTGCACGCAAAACGTTCATCTTGTCAAAGTTACTGAGGTATAGATTGTTCTTAGTTAAATATCGAACTGGTTATGTAGGAAGTCCTTCTTGTAGCCCGTACAAGTTTCTTAACTAGTCTGAAAAAATAATCCCTGCAATAGCTTGTAGTCACCTGCTTCTGGAAATTCATTTCGATATTCTTCCAAGCAATTTTATATCGAATATGTATAATGCCATCAACTTTTGTTTCATTGCGAAAATAAGATTCGATCATAAACACTTTTTGTTCTGCATTAAAAATTAGCATGATTCGCAATTGAACCGTGAAAACTGGAAAATTACTCGCTTGCTAGTTTTAAAAAGGACTGGTTTTCTTATGCCTCATTTACATTCAGCCATTGCCACTGCTCCTCGCGCTGCTGTATTTACTCCCCAAAATACTTCTGTGGCAGCGTCGAAGGCAGTGAGTGTTTACATTGCCGCTTCATACTTCATATTCGACCTTGGGCAGTGAAGGACGTAGAATTAGGCGCAGCTTCAGCGCTCTACCTTCTGAGTTTATGTAACTATGTGAGTGTTTTAAAATGAAAAAATATAGAAAATAGACGCCATCGCCGCAAGAGGAGATGGTGGATAAAAATCTCGCATTTTTAAAAATACGAAAAATCAATAAATTCGTTTTAAACTCATTCTACCTAGTTAGATAGGTTGTTTATAGTCTAAAAAGAACTTTTAGAAGTTTGTATCACCTACAGTTTCGCCTGAAGAATTATAGAAATCGCTTTCACGCGTTCGGCGGCAACTGAGCGAGAGCAGAATGTAAACACTCCCTCGCACTCTCGCTGTCGGTCCTTTGACTTCCGCACAAAATACCGCCAACGAAGGGGGCGCCAGGCAGCGGCAATGGTAGGAGCATGGTCAGCGTGAGTGACGTGTTTACATACTCGCGCTGCCCACTTTCATGTTCACTTACCTATTCACTGCCACGGAAGTGGGCTGAATGTAAACCGGGTCTTAGAAACGCCAAAAAATAATTTTACTCTTGTTTGTTGCCAAATACGCGTCAAATGACATTTGACAGTTGACATTAGACGCCATCAACTAGCCATGGCTATAGTTACAACATACTGTAACGCTGACAAATGCAAACACCAGAAGGGGCCCAATTCTTGAAACCACTCGCTTCCTAGCGTATACGTTTCGGTAGCGAGTGGTTTCAAGAATTGGGCCCCAGGTTTTTTTGAACGCTTGTATAAGTACCTTTTTAATAGAACATAAAAAATTGAGAACTGCAATTATTTTAAGAAATAATTGTAATTCTGAATCCCAAATAAAATAACTGGATTCAAAAAAATTCTTTTACTTTCCAAAAGTAAAGAATTAATATTTCTTTTAATTGTGTGATATCCTACAAATTACTTTGTTCGAGGAATTCAGCTTTTTACATTGTAATTGATATGAAAATTAAATTTATGTACAATTTCTGGATAAAAGAATTTTGTTCCTTGTATAATATTCAACTACTTTGTTATCGCAGTTCCAAAAGTTATATCGCCCGTACTTTCCTAAGTGTGATAGTAAAGTGCATTAATAGTTTGTTCTTGAAGATGTCACAGTAAATGTAGAACCTTATCGCAAAGTTTCGAGGTGAAGACAACTTGAGGTGAAAGGAAAATGGCCGGAGAATGGCTTCTATTTCTCTGGAATTCTCCTTATCATGACGTGTTTTCCATACGAACGGTTTTGACTACTGATAGTATTCCTTGGTTTCACGTTCTGCTGCATAGGTTATGTATGTTTTGGTTTTAGTTTGTTTTGTAAATTAAGGATAGAATATGAATATTCTGAATTCCTCACCTTCGTTCTAACAGATATATCCGCAAAGAATCTTTTCAATAAGCAACATCAACTTTTGTATTAATTGTTTAATTAGATTTTCATATCAACAAAGCTAAATGCATTGTTTGTCCTTGAAAAGTTATTCCTTCATATTGTAGCCAAATTAAGGACGGGCAAACAGTCAAGAAGTACACTTTTCTAATGCCGTATCTATGTAAACTGCCTCTTTCAGAATAATGTTATTCACTTAACGTCAAATTAATGCTAAAGTTGAAGTTATGTTTATTACTGGCCTTTTGATTTAGAATGGTGTTAGTTTAGTTAATCTATGCATGTTACAAAATTTACTTAATTTTGTCTAAATAATTGTAATCTGTTTAACGTATCATTACAGCATGAGCAAAGTATGTAAATTAAAATAGAATTGATAAATTGGTCTTAAATTAAATTATTGGATGTTTTATTACTTAATTATAATGCTAGTTAATTGCCCTTTTCGAATAACATTAGTCCAAGTCCAAGTGTAGTAACTAGAAATTATTTAATTTTGATCGTTTACAATCTTGGGTGGCGATTAAATTAGTTAAGATTAAAATTTAGAAATGTTTTGAAACTAACAATGGGCGCATTCAGGGATGGTCAGCTGCTTAGCTAAGCGGTAATTTAGTCAGCGTATGCTAAATGACAGCAAACGGTATTTCCCTGAATGAAACGTCTGATAGTAAGCTGTTTTGACAGTTTGCTATTTGTTTTGTCAGGTTAGGTGTTAATTAATATGTTTTTATTCAAATTATTAAGTTTGTGTAACTAGAATACACATCTTACACTTTACATACGAACACTATAGTATGAATTTAATTTGAGATTAGTTACGTTGTGGTTAAATTACACGTTCCCGCTCTTTTTTTTTGACACCGCTGACAAAGTCAGCTAACAAATTATACGCTGAGCAAATTTCTCAGCGGCTTACTGTAAGCTTCTTCACAGCGTGTCTGTTCAGGGACTTAGTTAACTTAGCGCATCAGCCGCTGACCGTCTCTGAATGCGCCCATTGACTTTAACACAGGGGCGGCTCGTACCCAATATTTTTGGGTGTTCTGCATTGAAAAGAAATTATAATAATAATAATGATGATGACATGGCAATAAAAGAAAAAAATGTTTTATAGCAGAGCAGTAGATCGTATATAGTCTGGGTACTGGGTACATGCAGTTCTGTTCCTATTACCTAATAACCACAAGACTTCTTCGGCAAATAAAATGCTTTTATTTGTGATTCACTGACTATCAACACAATATACAATTCCTACTGGACACTATTTTCATTGTACTTTGTCTTTGTACTTTATCTATTAACGGTGAACGTTTTAAGCACTTTAATAGACTGTGGTTTTATTGTTTTAAGACTAGTCTCAGATAACATGTCATGAAACGTGGCTCTTTTTAAAAAGTTTGACAGTGAATCCTTAAAAACTCGCATAAATCACCCAACACTTCCAAAGTTACCACTACTTTTAAGTTTCGAGTCCTGTCACGCCTACCTACAAGAAGGACTTCCATATAGCCAGTTCGATACTTAACTAAGAAACATCTATACCCCAGTAACTTTGACAAGATGATAGTCACAGCACTTTTACGATACTTGAAAGAAACCGGTACACAACAATTTTTTAATGTTAATGCTACAATTCAAAGTATGTATAAGTTCCTTCAAATTTATAATGAATTCTGCCGTTATCATTACATACAATCATTAAATACAATCATTAAATAGCCGTATTGCACCGTATGTTGATATCTCCGATGATCGTTTATTCTGGCTAAATGTAACATTTCCAAATTATATTAATGAAATACATATTGTGACCGCTGAAATGGAGATGCAAAGGTTGCCTAAAGAGATTGCACATGGCACATGCCTTGAAATTCACTAGTTCACGTATTTACATATTTGTTCAATTTTGGTTTTTAGTATGTTCTGATAAGATCCTTCAGTTCAGATGTCGTTGAAGCTATGTTTTAACATGTGAGACTTCATGGAGGTTCTGACGATGCCACAGATGCCAGAGCAGCAGACTATTCTCTAAGGCCAATATCACAATGTGGAATTATAAAGCCATCCCTATCTTCTAATCGTTGTAATAAGATCACATTTACAAGTAGTGCAACAGTTGCTACTACGTCCTGTAAGAATAATGTAGAAAAATTACTATTGCCATTTGAACTTCGCTCTAAAGTTCAGACTCTTCAGTACAGTTCAAATCCTGGAACCTCTGTGCTTTCTGCATTACCAGCTTTCCCTTCTGGTTACATTATTTAAAAAAATGACGAGAAATATCAGTGCGGAATGTATACTTCTCGTTGATTAGGCGCTACTAGTGAAGGACATGTTTCAAAATTGATTTATTTGCAAAATCGTGATTTATCCTACTCCGAAATTTACCGGGTTAATTTAAAAAATTGCAATTGTTGTACAAGAAATTTGACTACACCTCAAGCAGTCAGATATCTGTGATCAGATAAGAGAATATGTCCATGTTATGTTATTGAAAAATCCTAATCTGCTATGAACATAAAGACGCAGTTTGTAGAGAAATTGTGCATTAAGCCAATTATCAGTAACATCTGCTTAGAGAAAACATCAAACTATTTAGAATATTTATGAATTCACAAAAGTCCTGTTAAGGACAGCAAACTCTAATATGGGACTCCGATAAAATAATATTATCAAAAGAAACTTCTGTCAGTTTTCAGTTATTATTTCAAATAATGAAGGCAAAAATAAGTGGAAATTTGGAGTTGTTCATTTTTTATTTCCCACAACTTACTTATACAATTGTATACAGGGAATTTCTCTTTGTTAGTATACAAATCGCCTATTTATACTTTTGAAAAGCATGTACCAATGCATTGTTGCCGTTCATTAACAGCTCTAAAAATTTGGCTGTAGTGAGATTTCCGTCAATAAAATATGGACCGATAAGTCGTACATTAACTTTCCCAGTGTACTGAGTGTGAGGTAAGTTTTGTAAATGGACGTTAGTGCATTGAGCAAATTAAATAACATTTCACAAAAGGTTGTTCTTTTTTCTTTGTCTTCATCGAATAGTTGATACGTTGTACGATTTATATTTAAATTGTTTTAGTGTTTTTAATACAGAGGGTTTAGAAACATTAAAATGTTAAGCTGTTTCTCTTAGTGATACTATGGGGTTTTCTTCAACGTAGTATAAACTATTTAATTTCATTTCTTCAGTTAATACGTGATTAATTTTAATTCTTATTTTATGGGAATTTATTGAGTAGCCTTCCGATTTAAATTATCTAATAATGTTTTGTATGGTTCTAATGCAAGGAATACGGCTTTCTGGATATATTGTTAGAAAAAATAATCGCAGTTCTTAAGCTGTTACCATTATGATACCACATCACAACTTTAACTTTTTATCAAATAAAGTTTTTGTGACATTAATTTAATTCGACTATTTTTGCCACAGCATGCGATTTAAAAAAAAATAAAATTTAAAGTTTAATGTATAGTTGGTTGCCTACATATAGGGTAAAACAAGGCGTTAATGCGTTCTTTTTAAAAGTATACATAGGCGATATGTATACTAAAAAGAAAAATTCCCTGTATAAAGTTTTACAATAGAACCACATTTGGGTTTACAGTTTATAATCTTATAATGAGCAAGATACCAATGTTGGTCCTTAAATTTATTAACATGTGAGCAAATGAAAACAAAATTAAGCTTGGCTTAGAAAACATTAACTATAGTGGGGTACTACTTCTGATGTTTAATTTAATATGACAGTTATAATAGTAGAAGTTTCAAATTTCAAATTACAAAAAATGTTCAAGAACAAAAAGTTTTTATATCAGGTTATTTTCGAAATGAAGAAAGACTTGAAAATCAGGAACGGTGTTGTTCTGCTGCTGCATGCTTATTAGAGTTTAGAGAACGATTTCCGAACGATGTTGATAATAATGAATTTTTAATGCATTTTAAACGGAGCTCTACAAAATTTATGCTAATTTTCAAATAAATTTTTGACGTAATAGTCTGTGACAGTTGTTATGAAATGGTTTAGGTTATGTATGTATGTGCATTTCAATTATAAAACATTTAATTATTATTAGTATTAACATAAGGAAGAAAAAATCAGCAGTAATACAAAAGACATGATGAAACAAAGACGAAAATTAATAAAACAGGGGAAAAGGAACACAGCGGAATTTACAGAAATGAACAAAACAATAAAGGAAATGATTAAAGAAGATATTAAAAAGCATAACGAACAAAGAATAGAAAAAGTAATACAGAATAATAGAGGAATGAAAAGCCTACGGCCAACACTAGGTAAAACACAAATAATCGCGTTAAAAAGTTCAGATGGTAGAGAATACAGGGGTAAACAACAAATAACCACAATAACAGAAAAGTACTACACGGATCTATATAGCTCTAAGACAATTCCAGATGAGGAAATAAAACAACAACTAACAAGAAAAATTATGAACGTAAACTCTGAGGATTTACCTGACATAGAGAATTATGAAATAATAGAAGCCCTAAGAGAAATGAAGAACAACAAGGCACCAGGACAGGATGAAATAACGGCAGAAATGTTGAAGGAAGGTGAGCAAGAACTAATGGGAAATGTTAAACAACTATTCAATGACTGCTTGCGTTCCGGCAAGATTCCCAGCAGTTGGAACGAAGCAGTGACCATCCTATTATACAAGAAAGGAGATAAGCGCGAATTAACAAATTACAGACCAATCTCCCTGCTGTCTCAAATTTATAAGTTGTTCATGAAAATAATTACAAACCGTTTAAGTGATAAAATGGATGCCTACCAACCAGTTGAACAGGCCGGCTTCCGAAAGGGTTACAGCACTTCCGACCACCTGCTAACTGTAAAAACCCTTATAGAAAAAACGAATGAGTATCACCTACCACTATACTTGGCCTTAGTCGACTATGAAAAGGTCTTCGACACGGTGGAACTGTGGGCCATAAAATGTGCCTTAAACAACAGTAGAATTGACTCCCGTTACAGGGACCTAATACATAATATCTGTAAAGAAGCATGTACGACAATTAGACTAGAGGTAACTACGAAACCTATACCAATCCACCGAGGTGTAAGACAGGGAGACGTAATCTCACCAAAACTCTTTACGTTGGCATTGGAGGACATCTTTAAGACTCTGCCCTGGGAACAAAAAGGCATATAAATCAACGGTAAACGACTAAACAATCTACGATTTGCCGATGACATCATCCTGATCACTGACAATTATGAGGACCTACAAATCATGTTGACACAATTAGTGGAAGCCTCTGAGAAAGTTGGATTAAACGTAAATATTACAAAAACAAAAATGATGACGAATACCAATGATCCAAGAAACATCAGTGTAAAAGATCAAATCATTGTAAATGTGCCGGAATATGTATATTTGGGACAAGTAATAAAACTTGACAGAGAAAACCAAACGGCCGAAATTAAAAGAAGAACAAGACTCGCGTGGGCAAGCTTCGGAAAACTAAAATACATCCTCACAAGCAATAAACTACCACAATATTTAAAAACTCGAGTTTTTGATCAGTGTGTGCTGCCAGTAATGACCTACGGCTGCCAGACATGGACCTTCACCAAAGCAAATATTGACAAGCTCATTAAGACACAAAGAGCAATGGAAAGATCTATGTTGCATATCAGTTTGAAAGACAGGAAAACTAACACCTGGATCCGACAAAAAACAAAAGTAAAAGATGTAGCTGAACATGTATCAAAACTGAAGTGGAGCTTCGCAGGCCACAATACAAGGCAGAATGATGAAAGATGGAATGCTGTGATACAAAGATGGAGACCATACATGGGTAAAAGGATCAGAGGAAGACCTCAAATGAGATGGGTCGATGACCTGAAAAGAGTAGCTGGCTATGTATGGATGAGAACAGCTTAGAACCGAAAACATTGGCATGAATTGGAAGAGGCCTATGTCCAAGGATGGACGATGAAAGGCTAATGAAGAAGAAGAGATTAACATAATGTGAATCAATAACAGATATACACTGCTTTTGAAAAAGTAACACCCAGTGTACGTATTCATTTAAAGTTCTTATTTACTATATTTCTTCGCCATGTCTTCATTGTCGTATTATAAAAATTTGAGACAAAAATCTTCAACTTTCTTGGATTGGATTGTTAATTTTTTGGCTACCCATGGAAACATGTTTTTGTTAATAGCGCTTTCAGTTGTTTGCCTACAACTTGTCAAGTAATCACATTGAACCAAAGAAATACCCCGTGTGAGAAGACATGCAGAATTTCATCATCTGAGTGGCTTTGAAAGAGGTCGGATAATTGGTATGCGAGAGGGTGGTTTTTCATTTCGAGAAATCGCCACTCGCACCAATTTTACAGCAACACCTGTGTTTCGTTGTTGACATGCTTGGTCTGCGGAAGGTCAGAATCAACACCGCAGAGGATCTGGTGCGGCCAGAAGAACAACAGACCGTGAACAGCGACTTCTTCGAATTCTTGCCAAAAGAAACCCTTTTGCTAAAACCAGGTCTGTCGGAGATGAATGGTTTAGAGCAGTAGGTCGAAGAGTTACAATGGCAGTAGTATATCGACGAATTCGGTTAATGGGGCTCAGATCTTATCGACCTGTTAGAAAGATTCAATTAACCGCAGAACATAAACGTCGTAGACTGGAATGGCGTAACGCAAGAATGCAATGGACTGAGGGATGGAACAAAGTCGTTTTCAGTGATGAGTCCAGATTTTGTACAGGCGCGAGTGGTGGCCGTAGAAGAGTGCGACGAGAGCGTGGTCAGAGAAGAAATTTAGAATTTCAATTGGAAATAAATGTAGGCAGAGCACCAGGTTTAATGGTGTGGGGGGCTATATCTTATGGAAGTAGGGCTCCTCTCGTGTTCATAGAGGGTACTATGGCAGCTGTGGATTACGTCCACCAAGTACTGGAACCGATTCTTGTACCATACGTTCGGGGTGTAGAAAACGCTATATTCCAACAAGATAAAGTTCGACCACATGTAGCAAGGGTGAGTTTGCAGTACCTAGAGAATGTTGATATACGCCTACTTCCATGACCTGCTCGATCTCCTGATCTTTCACCAATTGAGCATGTGTGGGATTTGATTGCTAGGAGAGTATCTAACCTAGAACAGCCCCTCATGACATTAGCCGAACTTCGGGGTGGGGTGCAAGTAGCTTGAGATGCAGACAATAGACCATCTCATTCTAAGCATGCCGAGAAGAGTACATGAATGTGTAAGACGCAATGGTGCGATGACTCATTATTAAGATTTTCTGTTAACTGCTAAAGTCAAATGCATGAATATTTAATCATTTGTTATTTAGTCTATCTTGTTTATTCTGCCACATTAAAAAATTAAATATCTGTTAAAATACTGGGTGTTGCTTTTTCAACTAAAATCAGTGTATGTAGTTTACGTAAATTAAACATTAAAACATAGAATAGGAGAAATAATTTATAAAGTTTTCATATTATGTAGATAAACTCTCAGCAGGGGTAGAAATAAAAATCCGAAAAGTTCCCAACTAATTTGTGTCCGCAACATCCCTTATTATTTACCAAAAACCACCCCCAGCTCGTACATTGTGCTTGTTTTTCTCATTTTTCTCTTAAGCCGTTGTTTAAACGGAAAAAGTTTATAGAAACAAAAATATTTGTTATTAAATTTTACACAAAAAATACTATATTGATGTTTTGGTTAATCCCCATCCAATTCGCGCAAATAACGTTTAAAGTTAAGGGTAGTAATTAACGCGCTGCTAGAAATCAATAAAATGAGGTGTTAAGTGCAGCGATTTACGTATTCTACACTTTATAACATACAGTGGCAAATACTTCGACAAATTGAAATACCTGAGTGAAAAGAGGGGGGGGGGCAAGCTTGGAAGAATACGTAGATGGAGTCGTGTTTGCGTCAATGCGAAAGAGACCAACAGTTGTGTGCTTTCGGGGATATGGTATAAAACTTATTAATAGCTGGTATACACAGAAAGAGCAAAAACTGAAAAGGAAGAACATATGAGAATCGTTGAAGCTGCCGTAAATATTATTCGTGAGGATATTCAGACGACTGTATACAATACAACCGAATATACAGACTTATCTAATTTTACAGAAGAAACAGAAAACTTAGTTCCAGAGACATTAAAGTGCGCTCTTGAATGCGATAGTTACAAAAAACAAAAGAGGCAAAACAGAAGGCATAAAGAAGAAATGTACGGCAATTGTTCACTCGATAATATCGGCTACTAGACCGCGTTCCTTCACATCTCCTATATTGCTTGGACTTGCCGTGTATCTGTTTCGCAAAGTTGCGTCGCGAAACATAGTGCAAGCTGTTTCGCATTTAGGTTTTTGTTCAAGTCATAAATGATGTTGCACAGTTTGAAAACTCTGCCGTCAAATCTTGGGACCCCGATATTAACAGGAACTCTTTTTCACAATTCGTTTTCGATAATGCCGACTTCAATATCAACACCATGACTGGTAAAGACACATTCCATGCGATGGGTGGAATACAGTGCGTCACACGATACGACGCCGTAGGTAATAAAAAAATAAGTTGTCATCTGTTCCTTGTTCCGAGGAAATTGCTAGTTGCAGGAAAATAGATATGCAAACCTTCCACAAATCGAAAAATAGCACTGAGCAAATTTTATTAAAAAACATGTACACAGAGGATGCTTTTAAAAGGCCTGTAACACCTTCGGGACAGGACATTGTATGGATAATATGGATATATGGAAAATTTCTACAGTTGCCGACTTTTCCAGCTTGGCATGGATTTATGGATGCCGTGACGTGTACTTTACCACACAGATTGGGGGGGGGGGGATTTCATTTACAGGGGCGGACCGCTAACTTTGGGGGCCCTGGGCTAACACTATTTGGGGGCCTACCCAATTAACTCAAGTTGGGTTAGTTGTGGCGACTCATTTGCCATTTTGCCGAAAAACTGTGCCTTTACCCTTTTTTAAATAGGAAAAATTATAAGCAACATACATTGAAGAACTTTTTTATTTTATTTGATGCACTTGAATATACACACTTTTATATACAGTTATAATGAAAAAAGGTTTTGTATATACAACAAACATCAAACATAAATAAAAAATAAAATGTATTAGGTAGGTATATTAGATACTTTTAGTAACAAACAGAAAAACGAAACAACACATTCTCACATCAAGAATAAAGATTAAGAAAAAAACAAAAATAAAAATAATACCTACTTATTCTTCAAAATAAAATAAATAGAACATTCTAGGAGTTATATAATGTAAGTATTTTTTTATACGTTAAAGACATTTAAAGAGTAATTCTTCTGCATTTTTGCGCTGCAAATTCTTTATTTTATCATCACATTGTAATTCTTTGGTTAAATCATAGTTTATGGAAAGAATTGATAAATAATTTAATCTTTCATTAGTCGTTGTTATCCTATATAGGACATCCTGGAGAAGGATCGCCCCGCCTCACAGCTGGTGATTGGCAACGCCAAAAAAATGTTCAAAATTGTATAGCAATTCGGAAAAACATCCACAAGCTTCTTTTCATAAATTAGCTTGAATATATCACCGCATGAGTAGTCTGGCTTAGCCTGTACGTAGGATTGTAACTGAGTGCATTCATTGACTAAATAATAATCAAGAACATTAGGTGCGCTTTCCAAGTCAATATTTTCGATATTAATGTCTTGCAAATCCATTAAAAATTTGAATCTTTTGCTAAATTCCCCATAGACATGGCCCCTTCTGTTTAAATCCATAATCAACTCATCTAATGCAACGTTTAGCGTATCCCGTTTAAATTTTTCTGCTCCATTTAGCGAAACTTCCTCTGTAGATTTATTCGAAAATTTTGAAGTAATACGCCTCTTTTTTAAATCACTGTACTTATTCCTTTTCCACACTAGTACTTAATTTTTTGGCTGTCTCCTCGTATTCGTTTAGTTTCTGATCTAATTGTTCTCGTATGTTGCTTACGAACGCTTCTAATGATGTAATTAATTTCTCACCTTCACATATGTCTAAGCCTGGGGTCTGCACTTTTTTGTTAACTAAATTGAATCTCGCTAAAAAATTTTTTCCCAAAAAACAGTTAATGTCGCGGTTTCAAGTTTCGCCAAATTATTATATAAATTGTGTGGCGCTCTTCGAAAATCAAGTTTTTCATTCATATTGTCACTAAACGTTTTTAATATGTTCTTGATATCACCGTAGCTATTATTTAAAGCTCTAACAGCATCATAGTGACAAGACCATCTAGTCTGGCTTAAACTTTTTATCGAAAATTTTAGTTTGATTTCACGATTTAGAAGCTCCCACCTATGGGTAGATGCAGAAAAGAAAACATATATTTGTTGCACTACTCCAAAAAAGTCGCTTTTCCACCAACTAGATTTTGCGAATGCGCAGCACACGGCACATAACTACCGACAGACGCGATAGAAGACAGAGTTGTATTTACTATTTACTGTCATGTGTCATTTAAAACATTGATATTTGATATTTTATTCAAATCAAATAGTGTTGCAAATCAAGGATTTAAATTTTATCTAGATACGAATTTTGTATAATTTTTTTTTAATTTTTAATTTAAATTGGTTTTATTTTTATTTTTATGACCACGAAGGGGGCCCTTTGATTGAACGGGACCCTGGGCTGCAGCCCATATAGCCCATGCCTAAATCCGCCCCTGTTCATTTATTAATGTCTTACCTCGGATCGGTTGGGTATATTATGGGCAGCAGCGGACTTTCCGAATTGTGGGCAACAGTATATACATCAGCATCAATATGCTTTCTGTCCACGCTTATGCTCGGACAATACGAGCACATTTTCTTACATATTCTGCTCTGTCTACAATACTCATCAAACAAATGTCAATAGATGAAACTGACAAAAAACATCTGCAGGAAATTCTGGGAGCTGTCAATGATTTTCCAATAACTTTTGGTTCCATGAAGGACGACACTGCCGTAGAAAAAGTTAATAATGAACTCATCGAACAAATCCGTAAAATGCGAGAAAGAGGCAAAACAGTGCAACTTTGGTTACACTACCATGAGCTCATCACCATTGCCATGCATTTCATTCAGGCAGAACGCATGGGAAATTGGGAGCTTCAGTTAGATTGCGTGAGAGCCATGCTGCCAATTTTTCATGCAACCGGACACTTCCCATACGCAAAATCATACCAGATATACTTTCAAGATATGGAATCTCTTGAACAAAAAATGACTAACCAGGAGTTTCAAAAATTCGCAAAAGAGGGTTGTTTTACTATCCGTCGTTCTGGTAAACACTGGTGTGTTGTATGGTCGAATATGACAATCGAACAAACGTTGATGAAAAACATAAAAAGCATTGGAATCATTACTCACGGGAGAGGCTTTACCGAAAACGTCACAAATAAATGGATTTATGGGCTGCCAGTAGCTTACCACGTATGCGAGAACTTAGAAAAATATTGTCAGATAGCTATAAAGAGCAGTAATCAACACGTCGAACTTTGAGATGGAAGAATAGAAAAAGACGAAGAGGATTGCAAAAAATTTATACTTTGGCTTAAGCAACACTCTCCATTCATCGTGACCGAAAATTTGACTTCACTTTCAAGTGGACTTGTTAAATTAGAAAATGCATGGTTCTAACAAAAAGGATAAAGCCCAGAAACTGTTAAAAATTCCAGATATAGTACGCAGTGTGTCGACAATGATCTGCTTTACAATTTTTAGGTAGGTACCTTTCTTTTCATAAAATATCAATTTCTTGAGTAGAGATATTTTCTGTGAAAACCCACATTTACTGGTTTCTTACAGCGCTTTCAGAACTATCCCTTTAACTTTAAACGCAATTTGCCAGAGTTGGATGGAGATTAGCCAAAAGGACAATATAACCTTTTCTGTGTAGAATTTAATAATACACATTTCACTTTCTATGCATTTTGCGAATCGGAACAACGGGTTACAAAAAAAATTAAAAAATTTGTGACCTATACACGCTAGGGGTGAGTTTTCACGAAAAAGGGGGATGTTGAGGATACGCGTTGGGTGGGAAAACTTTTCGGGCTTTTGTTCCTACCCCTATTGGGAATATATCTACGTGAATATTAAAACTTTATAAATTTTTTCTTCTGAAAAGTACTATTTCCGTGTACTAGAAAAGAAAAAAGAACAAATACGTAGTTTTGCTAGGCACCATGCGCCACGACGTAGCGGTCAACGATGACGCTAAAAGCAAGCCCGAAATTATTTTATATTATAATATAACAAAGGGCGGCTTCGACATTAAGGATCAAACGGTGTCGACATACATATGCAAGAGGCACAGTAAACGATGGGCTATGACATTATTCTTTAACATCATTGATGTTGCAGCATTAAATGCATTTATGGTTTTTACTAAGGAACATCCAAACCACAACATAGGTGTGACGCACAAACGCAGAATATTTTTGAAAGATCTAGCATAGGAACTAGTGATACCACACACGCAAAGAAGATCGACTAACGCTAACATACGGCGTAGTGTCCAATTAAAAATGTAATATTAAATCGCAGCATGTTAAAAGTAGATCCCGTGGTTTACTTTTAACACTAGTTATTAATCTAAGAATGATTTTTACTTTACTCAATAGTACCTACCAATCGACAAATCTAATGTTGCCCTACTAGCAGCTTCTTCTATATCGATCGGAATTTCTTCACTCAGATTAGAATTCATCTTAAATTATTCTATTTCACTTTTGACAAGCATATGTCAAACAATACTTATGTAAGCTCAATTCTAAATTGTTCCGTAAATGTCACAGAGTATAGTCTAAGTAAGTTTTAAATGGCGGTTGAACGGGTTTTTGTTTCCTCGCCCTATGCAGTTTCAGATTTAGTTACAACAAGATATAACGCATGGTAACTTTCACGAGTCAGAGCGAGACACGGATATGCGTTATATCTTGTTGTAAATAAATCTGAAACTGCATAGGGCGAGGAAACAAAAACCCGTTCAACCGCCATTTCAAACTTACTTAGACTATACTAGGTTTTTTAGATAATCTTTGGAATCTCGAATAAGAGAGTTGAAAATGCTTTCAAAGGTGTTTGTAGAAAAAATAGTGTATGGTATTCGCGTTAAAAGTGATTTTATTTTGTTCTTGGGGATGTTCAACTCGCTACGCTCGTTTTGCAATCTTCCCCACTCACAAGAATATCTCACTTTTAACACTTGTATCATAAATAACTATTTTTTACAAGAATAACATTTATTGTCATGTTTAATCTCAAATTCGTAACGTATACTCGCACCTATCTATACCTAAATACATATAGTTTCCATTGCGACCTAATATGATTTTATAGACCTGGACTCCGAGGCTCCGATTGTGTAAATACCGGTATTGTATCAGTTATGCATCCTCGGGTTAAATATGTATACCCACAATAAGGTCAAAAGTGTTAGAGAATTGCACTTCGTTTTTCATTTTAGCACTTTTATTGATTTACAATAAAATGGCTATATCGAAAGGAGAGATTTATTTCAAAAGTTGTTATTTTATAGTTATAGGTCTGTCGAAGAAATACATATAAAGCTGTAAATCCCGTTTTTCAAGAGATACAACAGAAATTACGAATTTTATGGATATCAAATAAAATACATTGTCAAGTTAAGCAATTTCAAACAATAAAAGCTATATTATATATAGGGTGGTTCCCGCATGATAATCGAATTATTATATGTAACTTATATCGTACATCTTCACAGATGACTTTTTTAATTTAAAAACGTTGCACAGACAAAATAGCTTTAGTAAATATCAATAACTTACAGTAAAATATTAATTGATAAACACTGAATTTGTAATAGGTAAAATATTGCAGAAAAATTAAACAGTTAATATAAAAAATAAAAATAACAAACATCCACAATTAATTAGCTAACATGGATTTTCATATCGTTCGAGTGCATAAGTTCTGAAGAAGCATGTTTATCATCCCTACAAACCTCAGCGCCATTAAGAGATATTCTTAGTCGATGAAGAAAGCAGATGCGTATTCTGTGAAGTCATGCAGGAACACTCAAACGAAGATAGGAACTTTTTGCAGTCAATCGGTTTTACAGATGAATGTACGTTCACACTTAATAACTAACCGAATACGCAGAACACTCGATACTGGGCCCAATAAAATCCTCGGATAGATTTTGAAACAAGAACGCAGTTCCCGCAGAAAATTAATATTTGGGCTGGTATTTTCAACTTTATGCGAATGGCAAAAAATTGTCGAGCAATGGGGGTTCCCATATACGATGACTTTTTACATACCTTGTTATTTGCAGATGACCAGGTCATAGCACAAGACCAGGGATGATATTGAATATATGATGAGAAAATTGCACGAAACTTATGAGAAATGGGGCCTGCAAATTAACTACGACAAGACCAAATATCTGGTAATAGGGAGAGATCCGAATGACCTAGTTTTACAAACTGGAACAATAAAAGGGTGTAATGATTATAAATACTTGGGAGTAACTATAGCAAACAAAGCAAATAGTCAGAAGGAAATAGACATGAGAATAAGACAAGGCAAACAAGCAATACAAAAACTAAATTCCGTATTCTGGTCGAAAACAATAAAAACGCAAACAAAACGAAGGATTTACAAGTCAGTTGAACAAAGTATCCTGATTTATGGATCAGAAGTCTGGGAATTGACAAAGCGAAACAGCAAACGAATAAACCGTTGAAACGGATGCAATGAGAAGAAGCTGCAGAATATCCCGAGAACAACATGTTAGAAATGATGAAATCAGAACTAAAATGCGAGCAGAAGCAACAGTGCTAGACACTATCGAATCAAGGCAAGTATTATGGTACGGCCACATGAGGAGAATGGACCCTGAAAGGTGGCCGAAACGAATCTGGGAATGGATTCCTAGGAGACGGAGAAGAAGAGGCAAGATGGAATTAGGGAAGTCATGACCAAGCGCAATCTAGAAGCAAATGACTGGCAAGATAAAAAACAATGGCGCGTAGGATGCGAGAATCGGCAAACCTAAGCTGGAGAAAACACGTTTATATACCGTCCGATTTATAAAAAAGGTCCCAGCTTATAGTGCTTTTATTATTAATATTACACCCAATAAACTATACAGGGTGTTTCATAATTGCACGGCACCATTTTAGGGATGTGTTTTCTAGCACAAAATATTACGATTTACCTAAAATTACCTTAGTCCAAAAGTTAATATTTAGGGAGATACAGGGTGTCAAAGTCGAAATTTTAATTTTAATTTATTGCTGTAATTTCAAAAGTTTTCGGAATATTGATGTGAAAATTGGGGGTACTACCTTTTTTGGGACGAGAAACAATAATCCGTCCTCAATTTTAACAATGCTCCTTAAATAACCTTATTTTTGCTACACCTAATACCTTAAACATACTTTAACTTTTGTATACTCTAAGTTAGTACAGATTTAATTGAAATAAACATTTTCCCCATCGTTTTTATACAAAAAAGGTATACTAGATAAATGTCTCTAAAGTAAATCGTTTCCAAGATATTTGCTATTAATGTAAGTAATGCAACATCTTTTTTATTTTTTAAACATTCTGTAACGCAGTAGGCTTGTATTTAAAATAACAAATTGACATATTCTTGTCAAAAACAAGTTATAGGACACAAAGTAATAGCGGATCAGTGGAATATTTGTCATTAAAAATTTGTAAGATTTTAGTGTAATACAAGTAATGCTGTTTAAGGTTTAAGGACTGAAGAATGTAGCATCACTTCCACTTCAATAGCAAATATCTTGGAAATGGTTAATTTTAGAGACATTTAACTAGCATACCTTTTTTGTATAAAAAAGACGAGGAAATTGTTTTTTTCAATTGCATCAGTCATAACTTTAAGTACAAAAAAGTTGAAGTATTTTTAAGGTATTGGGTGCAGCAAAAATAGGGGTTTTTTAAGAGCTACATTAAAATTGAGGACTGGTTATTGTTTTCCGTCCCAAAATATGTAGTTTCCCCAATTTTCATGTCAATATTTTGAAAAGTTATGTAATTACAGCAAAAATTTAAAATTAAAATTTCGGTTTTGACACCCTGTATCTCCCTAAATATTAACTTTTGGACTAAGGTAATTTTAGGTAAATCGTAATATTTTGTACTAGAGAACATATACCTAAACTGGTGCCGTGCAATTATGAAACACCCTGTATATATATTCTTAAATGGCATTATAAAAGCTATATTTTCCCATTATAACTTTCTCAATATCAGTCAACTTTAAATTTAATACCTAAGATCTAGTAGCGATGATTAAATACAAAACTAACATGATATTCACTCATTTAACAGCACTATTATTAACCAAATTATTGAATAAAATGCATAAAACGAATTAACAATACCAAAAGTGTTTCACGTGTACAATGCGGAGTAGCCCCATCCTGTTGGAAATAGCCCACTTGTAACTCATCATCATGTAATTCATGGAAAAATGGTTCCAAGATCTGTTGGCGATAACGTTCAACCGTCAAAGTGCCTTAAAACAATTTATAAAATTTTACTTTCCTAATAGTCGCAATGCATTAACTAATTACTTACCTTCAAAAAATATTGGACCAATTATTCTTCTCTGGCTAATTGCCGCCCAAACACCAATTTTGTCAGGATGCAATGTAGTCTCGACTAATTCATGCGGATTTTCGCCACACCAAATCCTCATATTTTGTGAGTTTATGAAACCCGTTCTATAGAATCAAGATTCGTCCGTAAAGAAGACATTACGCAGGGAGTCAGCCTGATTAAACGTATCGAGAAACCATCTACGAAAATTCAACATGCGAGGAATATCGACGGGTAATAACTCCTGCATCGAAGTTATTCTGTATGGATGTAAATGCAGTTCCTTATGCAATATCGAGTGGCACGTACCCACAGAGAGATCCACTTGTTGTGCTAAGTGTCTAATTGGGGTCCTAGGTTGTTCCTCCATAATTTGCCTAGCTGTCTCGACAACTTGCGCAGTACGTTTCGGTGGTCGACCGCTGCTATTCTTTTTTATAACGCTACCACTTTCACGGAACAGTTTAATGCATCTATTTAGCGTGCACTTAAAATGATTTTCATCCACAATAACATTAGGGTACATTTCTGATAATTCTTGTCAACAATCAGCAACCGAATATATACCCAACGACCGTCAATTTTAGAACCATTTCGAAAATAACTCTCTGTAGTTAACACCAAAACTCAAATTTAGTTCTGAAAAGAACTTTTAACGAAATTAAAACGAACAACAACAACTATAACATCGACATTAGACGTTCAGAATGGCCGGTAAAGCAGATTTCGCACATCAGTTTGTCCAAAATATGCAATGTACATTGTACATAATAATCCACGATATACGTGACAGTTTGCCACCGCCAACTTGACGACACACATTTTTGAACGCAGGGTAGTTATTTTAACATTTACGTAATAATCTGAACATTTTCGTATCTAGTCCAACTGCCTTTAAAAGCTATAACTGCGGCGATACGCCTAGGCGTGCTTTTTATGCAGTTCTATTAATTCCTTAATTTTGCTGTTAAACTTCTACATTGCATTTATTTGTCCCATAAGGAATGCCTTGGTAGTAACACTCTTAGAACTGATCAAATCTTTCAGTTTCTTCCAAACATTCTCAATTGAATTCATATTTGGGCTATTGCCCGGCCAATCGACAAGCTGAATATTTTGTTTAGCAAGATGTTTAATCACAACCTTAGCAGTGTGACAAGGGGCCAAATCTTGTAAGAAAATACCATAATTATTATGACACCACTCTTTCATTTAAATTATTCCTTTATCATTTATCACATCCAGATATTGTTCTTTGCGCTGTTCTTTGAACAAAATTCCTAATTCACTGACCACCCACTGTATATAGAACAAATTGATATTTTAACCAAAATACGCCAGTTTTTAAGCATCATAAAAAGTTACAGGATAAATTAATATTTTAACAGTATCATAAAATCAGCTATATTTTTTATTATTTTGTTTCTTGTTTTCAACTGCCTATATAGAACAAATTAATATTTTAACCAAAATACCATCCTCGACACCGAAAGGTTAAAGGTTGCAGATGCAGATACATTGTTTTTAGTTGTAGAACATAAAAGCACACTAAAATGAATGGAGAATCACTCTTTTTGTTGATGCTTGGTCATTTAGTTAACCTCTGTAAAAACAAATATTCTTGAACTTTGAAATTTAATCATTGTTATTTGACTGATGTTTGTTGATTTGTTTTTTGGATATTACAAAACAATGTCATAAATAGTAAATAAATAAATAAATAAATTAGAAAGTATTAATAAAAAATATATAATTGTCGGATGGCTTTCAGCTATTTCAAGACTTTTAAATGGTTTAATGAGTACTTTCATACATAAAAGTTTCAAAAATTAACGAAAGAAGACACTGAGTTTCAATATTTTAGAAGTACATTATTTATTTTAGTGAGATCCTAAAGTAGGTACTGAAAGAGAATTTCAGGGTACATTTTCACACAATTTCATCAGAGGGTTAATAATTTTCAGTTTATTTATTTATTATTTTATCAATTGTCTTATTTCTTGAAGTAAGGAATAATCCTTAACTTTTTGCATAGTTCAGCTTTTAGTTTTGTTTTGCTAAAGATTATTTTGAATTAATATACTTACGATTATCTTTCCGGTAGGTATCTCCAGGATTGCTGTATCATCGAAGTGAATGGTTTTTCATGATGTTTTATTCTCATCATAATTTTTATCGGGTTTCGGAAGTGTTTTATAAGTGTAAATTGAGTTGCGGCATCAAACTCAAAAATTTGCACTTAAGTACACTTTCATTTTTCTCTCTTTCAAACTATGGTTCGTTTTGCAATTTGGGAAAACTAATGGACATAGTTAAATTTATAAAATGTTTTATAGTTTCGTAAATTACGAATGTTCGTGCAAATCAGTTTTTTAGCTTGATAAAGCAAACATACAAAATAAATTAAATAAATTTCGCCTATTTAAAGACAAGGTATACAGTAGTTTCGTTTTCCTTAAGATTAACGGCACACTGCATTTTAGTTAGTTGAAATCACATAGTGATTCTTTAAGTTTTTAATTTTCTTATAGAATAAATGAATGTGTTGCGCGAAGTTATCGGTTTGGGAGTGTAGAAAATCCTTTAGGATTTTTTGATGCTGAGTTCCAGGATAATAATGCGACAGGGATATCATTGAAAGGCGAGAAACTCTTTTTCTTAAATAAATGTTTTCTAGATTCTCCTATTACTGAAGGTTATTAGTTATTAGTTAACTGTTAAATAATACTAAATATTTTTAATGCAATAACGTGTTAAAGTTTGAATTTCCAAACATTTAACTAGAACGCATTTTTGATGACATTGCGTTTTACATTGCTCAGACGACTGACTACTATGGAAATAGCGAGGTCCCAGTTATCCCAGTCTAGTACGATCAGGAAAGTTAAGCTTCGTTGTCTCCTGTCAGTACTAGAATGGGTGGCCCGATTGCTCCGTTAACGCGGCTCCTCTCTTCTACGAGGACCGGTCATTATGGGAGAGTAGACCAAAACCCCCACATTAATAAGTGAGCAGATTTGAGAAGGTGCAAAGATTAAGAGAAAAGGAGAGGCCTTATATAGGCTAATAATAATAAATGGAAATAGCGACGGGAGTGATGTTTGATGATAGTGTGAAATTCTGTAGTGGTTTGGATTTTTGTCAAGTGCAGTAAAAAAAAAAACTCTTGCAGTTAAGTTTGAATTTTTCAGATTTAATATTTATTTCAGTTCTTTAAATATTTCTCAGCTTATAATTTACCTTTTTCAGCAGTTAATATTTTCAGATTTTAATAGTTTTAATTTTTAGTAGTTTTAAATTTTAACAATATTGCACCACTAATCTAGGTTTCTCAGCAGTTAACATAGTTTTTCAGCTTTTGACCAGGTAACAATCTTAATTTTAATACAAATCTTCGTTTTTTATCAATGATTGATATCCCTTTTCAGTTTTTTACTTTCTAACAGAGCTCAAAGCTATTTGTATCTTTTGCCATATTTTCTGCAAAATAATTTTAGAGTTTCATATTCTTTCAGCATTTAAAATTGCGGTATTTTACTTCAGGTTACGGCTATGTATTCACAACATTTTTCTGTAGGTGTGTGTTACAGGTAGTATTTACAGTTCTGTCTTTATTATTGTTTTTTAATTTTCAGCATTATTTATTTTATCTCAAAATAATTAGCAGGTGGCTTCCTTGTATGCGGTTAGGGTGGTATCGAAGTTATGGGGGCATTTAAGCCTTTGGTGAGTAAATAATTAGCAGGTGGCTTCCTTGTATGCGGTTAGGGTGGTATCGAAGTTATGGGGGCATTTAAGCCTTTGGTGAGTAAATATTTGTTCAAATGATTTAAATCAGAAAACCTTCCTTTCCTTTTTTCGTGTGTTTAGTGCTATTTGTGAGCGATTGGGTTTTAAAAAACGGACAAATTTGCTGGAAATACCATACCGTCAAGAATATTTTATATAATTATAATTAAAATTGATGAGTCAGGTACCCGTTTTACGCTTGGATTAAAGCTACATATTTGTTAGTTCCACTTGTAGTTTTACCAAAAGAGGACATGAATCACTTCTTGGTTTTACCTTTATAAATAATAACTAAAGTATGTATAATAAAAACAAAGAGCGAATGCCCAATTTTTTTAAGTATATTATTAACCTGTGTTTCATTTCAGCTCATGTGTCGCAGATTAAACTGCCTTCTTTATAAATTATAACAGGTCGGCCCACACAACCAACTGGAGACTAACGAATGTGAGTTTTCTTTTTATTGTTGTCCTCTGTGTTATTACCTAAATGTAATGTTCCGCGGTCAGTGTCAGTGTTAAAATAACGTCTTCCGGGTTGGGACTGTGTCATTGTTGAAGAAAAGAACTCAACGTTTGGCCCACTTTCTTAAGGGGCTTCATTAGGAGGAAAAAGGGGGCACCAAAAGAGCATTTTAACAAACCAGAAAACTTAGACGATTTTAACGAGGCGGATTGTGTAGAAATAGAATATACAAGGCTGGAAGTAAGTGAGCGTGAAATACAGGTGCTTACGTGCCGGTAAATCTCGCTACATCGACGGGACATAATTTAAACAAATTCGTTGGATTAAGGTTGTTCTAACTTATGTGCTTTTATGTGCTGTTTTAAATTTCAAAATTAATTATATTAAAAACTAAATTTGCATTTTTAAGCTTTGAGGAACTCTATCAAAGACTGGAGGAAAAATTGGGGTTGTCACATTGTAAATAATTACAAATCAGTTTATGAAAATTGTGGTTAATTTTTAGAAATATAATTTAAGAAATCTTTGAGCTAAATTTTATAGTAATTAGGCAATATCCAATTTTGATTGGGTTACATTACTAAATGACTCAATATACCTTGAACTCAACAGCTTTAGAAAATTATTACCTAATTTTATTATGGGTATTTCGGCCAAAATAACTTTTTTGTCAAGTCATTACGTATTTACAAAAAATTAATTGTATCTGTAATAAAATTTAGGTTTTACTAGGAACTAATCTCACTTATCTTTTATCACGCATGACTGGATGTTCAGTAGACATGGCTAGGAATTTCAACTCATTGTGAAATATTTATAGCGCAAAGTAACTACAAGCTTTTAAAACTGTACGTATACGTTTTATTATTCTAATTTTTAACGAAATTTATTTGATATTTTTCAGTAATCATTTTCCGCTTATAATATACGTTAAAAGATGTTTTTTCCGGTGATATCTCTCTTTTTTGAAAGCTTCTTGTGGCGTGTTTCTTGGCATGTGTTACTTTTACTCGAGAGTTATGCTAATGTAGCTTGTATAATTTTTAATTTTTAGTAACGTTTAGCCAAATTCTTATGAAAACATAGAAAATCTCTCAGGAGGCAATTTCATAGTTCAAGTTAAATTGGAATTAGACCACAACTGGCAGTGTATTTTAATGTACATAGATAATAGATAAATTCGGAGCTAGTTATTGGTATGAAATGAATGTCTAAATTATTAAGAATGAGGGAAACGTGCATAACTATACAGAGCATTCAAAACTAAATTTCCCTCCTTTAATAATTGGAGCTTTTCCAACCATCGATTGTCTGTGCCCTATATTTAGAGAGTTTTCGTTATGTGAATGTAGTAGTTGGCTTTAACATCAGTCTATTCAGTAATCGTTAAACTTAAATGTTTGAATGAATTTCTCAGAACATAAATTTTATTTCACGTTTGCGTTTCTTTAATGCGATTGTGTTGTAAAACGGTAATGCGAATAAATTTTGTTGATTTCCTTTGTTATTATGAGTGAACTTCAAAAGCTTTGGTATTAAAACGACAGTTATGCTATGAGATCTAACTTAAAATGTGTGTTTCTGACAGTGACAAACGTGTGAACAGAAAATACCATGTCAAACAGCTACGATGAATTTTACCCTCCGTGGAACTTCTCATGGATTGTGGAAAATGAATTAGCGGCAATGGGATGGCCGCAGAGTCTGGCTAATTTAGAATACTTGGCGAACGAGGGCATAAAACATTTAGTAACGTTGTCTCCTGAGAAAATTCCGCCTGTCTCTAATTTTAAGAAACTTAAATGGACTAAAATCGACATCGAGGAATTCGAGGCTCCCACTATTAATCAGATAATAGAATTTATCGACGTTTGTCGCAAATGTAGAGAGAAACATGAAGTAAGTACCTCAGCCTTAACAATAATAAATTTTGCTAGAATGGTATGTTATATAAGGGTAGTGAGGGTAGGTAGGCTCGCCTACGTTGAATCTTGATGTGTGAATTATATGTAAAACAGACAGCTTTGATTTACACAGCAGAAGGTAGGAAGTGTAAACCGTTCCGTAACATTATATGTATACTAATATTCATTTTGGTTAGGCTTGCTGCGAGATAAATTTTTTAATAAAGAAAAGGCAGTGTTCAAAATATAGGCCAAAATAGATACACAGATACGGCTTTCAATGTTTTTCAGCATATAACTTTACATTGTTTGCTTTTTTATAAAAGTTTTTAAAAATTTTTTGAATATTAAGTGCCATTTAAGCAACTTGCAAAATTGTTGGAGGATATGTGTTACTAAATATGGGTTATTATGTTTTTATACGTCTTTTCTTTCATGATAGTGCTGAATCGCTATTAGTTGTTAGTGTCAGTCTTTTAGGTTGTTAAACCTTAAACTTAATAGTTTTCACTATTTCATATTGTAGCCGGACTCGGTTATGTAGATGACTAATGTAATCAAAAGTCTCGAATTTTTAATCCGAAAAAATATATGCATGTCCTTTTTCAACTACGAGGTAAAACTGCAGGTTCCATGCCGATGCGGTTTCTGACACGACGAAAGACCTCTCCAAGGGTGGAAATCCGTTAAGTTCGGTAAAATTCTAGTTGGGTAATGCCAAGAACTGCAACAGTTGACACGCGTTTGGATTCTTGTTGCTCACAAGTCTATATAAATCTTGCATAATGAACAAACAAATTTTATAAACCTTCAGTAAATACTGTACTTAGGGGGAATGAGTTCTTTCAAAAGTAGGTTACTAGGATTATTCGATTAATCGCAATTATTTTATTAATATCATTAATCCCGCCACTGCGATTAATAAATTAATAGATTATTAATAGTATATTATTATATGAGCGATTATGACAGCCATTATTCACGAAGATGACGTTTGAGCCCACGAGCCGTCAGGCGAGTGGCACAAATCATCTGAGCGAATAATGGCCATAATCGCGAATGTAATACGATACTTTTTCTACACCTATTAAACAAATATATTAGACTCAAATTAGTCAAATTTGTTAACTTTGTAAACAAGCAATATGACAACACACTTGGGCGTGTCGATTGTCAGCCGCAGAAGGAGTTGATCGCGGGCGATTTAAAATATGATTGGATTAGCGAAATATTGATTTTTGGATTTGTATTTGTGATTGGCCGAAATCATAATTCACTGCAGTGAATTATGAATCCATAATTCACTGCAGTGAATTATAGGTACTATTTTTCACAAAAAAAATGCTAATAATTGCAATATAATTAAATAGGTGTAGAAAAAATATTTAAAAGCAGCCTGGATAGCTCAGTCAGGTAAGTGCCTGCTAGCTAGCCGGCTGACACGGGTTCGATTCCAGCGGTGGCCATAGTATTATGGAGCCGATTTGGGTCGAATTCGTTAGTTAAGGCTTAGGTTTACGGTGTATGAATATATTGTGGATGAAAGCTGGTTTTAGCGTGATGCAAGTCCAAAAATGGATCCATCACCTTCACTGTACACAGTGTACACCAACAAGTGTGAATGAGCCTCGAAACTGAAAAGATTGCATTATTTAACAATATTGCCACGGTAATCCACAATTCGCGAATAATTGACTGATAACAATAAATAATCATTAATTGTTTTCGAAGATAATCAGGTATACGAAAATCGGTTTTATGAAAACTGGTAACCGCGATTATTGGTTGATCAATTAATTCTAAAGTTGTTCCTGCACTAACAGAAAATAAAGTTTGCAATTACAACTGTCGAATATTCCGAGTTATGCTTTACATTTTCATCAAGGCTAGCTTTGAAAATTGAAACGTAGTTTTAGCAAAGAATAACGAATAATGCTCTTTGGTTTTAGCTCATACCACAAATCCCCCAAATTGTGTAATTGTGAGTGTGCGAACTAATCTAACATACCAATTTAGTTCTTCATGACAAAGGTAGATAAAAAGAATACAAAATCACTGAGTATAATTGTATTGAAAGCAATAAAGTGTTTGAGGTAAATTGAGATGGAGGTATACTTTTCCATGACCTACAGTTATTAAAAATTAAAGTTCATGTAATTTTTGCACCCGTAGAAAAGCCATATACGCTAATCGCTTATTATAGCGATTTTGATTCATGTTTCAATTAGCGAGTTAAACAATTGTAAAGTAAATATTGTAGTTCATATTTTCCCAATTACTTTGAAATTGTTTTAATAAATCATATCTTCAGAAAAGAAGTCGTTTGTAAAGGTTGATTGTAGTACCTGTAGAGCCCTTCTTCAGAATTTGTTGTTATTGATTAAATAAAAATAACCAAATTTTATCAACTTCACTCCTATGTTAGAGATAGATTTAGCAACATATACTCGTATAAGAAAAATGTTTTCTTGGCTATATACCTATACAAATTTCATGTCCTACATATGAAATGAACACAAAAAACGCATTTTTCTTAATACATAGATACATACACGGATATAACTTTCAGGTGCAATCTAAGAATTTTAGCGACATACTTTAGTCATGTTTGATAGGTCACTTAAATTATGAAACTACACTGTAAAAATCTAAACTAAGTTGTTAACACCACTAGTTTACAGGATTATTTTATGGAGTTTAAATAATAAGTATATAGTTAGTTAAGACAAGTATGTGTCGGAAGATTTACAAAAATGCATTGCAATTGAAAAAATTCACATAGGTCATGAATAAAATGATAGAAAATATGTTCTTTCTTTCTCTTTTATCCTTATGGCCTTCTGGGCGTCGGATCTCCTTTCATCTGTCAACCCACTGTGTCTTATCTAATTGTCCTACTCTCTCACTCTCACCCATTCAAGTACTGACCCGAGACAACGAAGCTTAACTCTCGTGATCGCACTTGACTGGGATACCTAGCGACCGCAACGCGGGACCTGAAAATATGTTAAAAATTTTTAAATTTTCAAATCTGTTAACATAAATGCAGCACGTATAAGCTACTCTTTTAAAACATTTCGTTTGTATTCCTATATTTACATTGTGTAATATCAAATTATACAACTTTTAAAGGAATACTTGAAGTTAATGAAATGTTGTGAAATGAATATACCATTTAATTTCTTAAATTTCTAATTTGGAATTTTATATTATGGTTAACTAATTCCTTTTAAAACCCATAGTAGAGATATAAATTTAAATTAAAAATTTTGCGTGCGTTTTGAAACGGGACATTCAGTATATGAGCTCAATTGGCTAGTCAGAAAATTAGTTACTTATAGAAAATATTTACCGCTAAGCAGCTAATTACATACCAACTGACTTGTATGGCGTAAATTTCTAAGCTGAAACTGTGACACTCTGCTGGTTGTTATTCATGTTCATGCTTAGTGTTTTGTGTCTTGCTATTCTGTTTACGTTGAATATAATTTTTTGATATAATCCAGAAGATTTTATATCCGGAATCAATTCAATTTAGGTAATTATAAAAAATAAGCCAAATATTGGGAATGACCACCAAAACTGGACCATCCAGAATGACTTTACTGCTATTTTATACTTTTTAACTTCAATAAAAAGGTAAAAGACACACAATGGGGTACATTACGTGAAGAAAATGAAGTAAATGATAAATTAAAAGAAAATACAGTCTGTGTTCTGTAGGTACCTTCATTCAACTTGTGAAAAGAACTTCGTTACTACGATAGTTTTAGAGTAATTTGGAAAATACGAATGCGAAGCTTCATCAAATTCCTAATATTTTCCTGCTTTATAATTTTTATATAGCTACTACTAAATATTTTTTAAAATTAGACTCTATATGTACCTTTATTAAAGCTATAACTGTCGTGGGTTTTTTGAATTTTTTATTCCGATTAAATTACAAAGGAATAATGTGGAAAATACGAAATTAATATATTGTCGAAAACATAATGCAATGGATCAGAATACTTTCTTCATTTGGACTAACTTCTTTTTATAGTACGTCTAGCGAATATACAACTCTAAGCGATTAACATTCCTATGCAGTAGATGCAGGTGCGACGTAACTGAGTCATTAATTTGAAATATGCACTTCGCCGCTTTTCGTTTCTACCACCACTGCATTGTGTAATAAACTGGGACCACAATTCCGCCAACTACGTATCAACGAAAATAGGACCCGGAGCTGTATATTCGCTAGACATACTATAACAGTGTAGATTAAGGCTTTGCATTGCTATTGTTAAGAATACAATGAAATCTCCATCTCGAAATGATTTTGGGATGGCAAATTAGTACGTCACAGTTAATTTTTCCACATTCGTCAAGTTGCATGTGCATACGTTTATCAATTTTTTAACTTTCGTTGCTGTCTCGACGATTTTTTTCGATCGAGTGACATTATCCCCTTAATAAATTTTTATAAAATAGAGTTTCGAGGAGTTGTATATCAAAGTAGAGCGAGGAAAAGCAATAAAGTGAAATCTTACAAAATTTTAATTACCTCAAAACTTTAACATTGAAGTAAAAGGAAACCGAATAAGATTAGTATAACAAAAAGGTTCCAGAGCTATCTTCAGTATTTTGGTGTAACAAATAAAAAGGATCCTTTTGTTCCTACAAATACATTTATTTTCGGGTTTGAAAGTTAATCTACTTGCCGAGAGCTAATGCCGAAACATATTCTTTTACCAAAATAAAGTAAGCCATATTCCACGAATCATAATAATTATGTACCTACTACTTTTAGCATTGTTATAAATTCTTTTGTTTGCGTTATACCATAAAACTTTAGTGGATTTTCTATTGCGAATTTCAAAATCGTTTTTAATACACTTTTAGTTTACATCAGTTCTGATGAGTTTTAAAATGTAAAAAGTAAAAGTATTTTAGATAAAAAGGAAAATTTATACAAATTTATACTGACACTGACCGTTGAAGTCTTAGAATTCAAACAGGAAAAGAGTTCATTTTATAGTGTTTCGAAGGTTAGCAGGTCGTGTCAAATGAGAGCAAAACAAATTACAAAACTGTTAAAGTGGAAAAGTCAAAAACTTCTTATTGTTAGAGATTTATCAAGTAGAAAGAAAGGCAAGAAATTAACACGCGAACGTTTTATTTGATTAATAAAACATTTATTTATACAGGGTTTGTCAAAAAGTCCGGATCATATGGGCCTTTTTTTATTAAATTATTTTTCCGACGACCACTATGAAAAATGACTCATTTCACACGGTTTACTAGTATTGAAAATAACAAATTTCGCATAGCAACGAAACTGTGTGAAATGCCCGTGTGCAAAACTTTGCACACGCTAAACCACACAAAGCAGTCGGCGGGCGACGTCAAAAGTCGTCATTTGTTAAAATAGTTATTTAAGCATCAAGGGAAGTAAGTAGCTTTTACCAGTCGAGAACGAGTTTGCCAGCCCGAGCGAGCGAGGGCTGGCAAAGTTCGAGACTGGTTGTAGATAGTTACTTCCCGAGCATGCTTATAATATTTTTCTCCATGCCCAACAAAAATTTGAATAATTTTCTCTTAATAATTCCACGTTAATTGATAGAAAATTAATCTATTACGAACAAAGCAAATAGTCACCTAGTGTTGATTTTACTTAGTAGCAATTGTTTTTCAGTTGTTTCTGTCAATATAAAAAAACCACTTGTACTTGCGTTTCTTGGTAGTTTTCAAAAGATAAAATGCAAATAGGCGATAAGGACAATATAGAATTTAGCATAGATGAAGCGGCAAATATTGCGTGTTTCGAATTACTACCAGAAAAATCGAAAATCCCTTATGAAAATGCATACAAGTTGTGTAAAAAATGGTGCGCGGAGAAAAACATCTATTCAGTGGAAGAAAACGTGTTTTTGGCGTATTTTTTAGAAAGATCAGTCAAATTAAAATCTCCATCGAGCTTATGGTGTGACATTTACGACAATAAGGATATTTCTAAATATCCAAAGGTATTAGCATTTTTAAAACGAAAAAAATGATGGTTAACAACCTAGAAAGTCAAACGTATTTACTATACTCGAAATTAATCTTTTTTTGAATGAAGCTCCTGACGAAATTTATTTGTTAATGAAGGTTGGTTTTTAATATAATCTAATAAATTAGTTCTTTAACTCTTTTTATACCATTTTAGTTATACCCTAACCCTACTTATCTTAACAAGTTTTTACATTTCAAATAGGTTAGTATCAATTAAGTTCAAACCCGTTCAGATCACTTACAAAACTAAAATTACTGTAATAACACGTAATTCACTTACTTCCCTTGGGGAGTTAGTTTTACCTTACTTCCCTAATGTCATGACAACCAGTAAACAAACAGTAAAATCAACTTACCTGCAGTGGATATGTCAAAGTAAGTGTAACTTACTAGATGGGCATGGAGAAAAATAAATATTTAAAACGTCAAAGTGTTGCAAGTGTGGTGCTGGTTCAAATTTTTTTAAATGAAAAATTGGAAAAATGGTCGTCGGCAAAGTATAGTGTAAAACACGCGCTGAAAGGATATTTCACACTCGTGTGATTAAGCCACTCGCCAGAGGCTCGTGGCTCAACTTTCACACTCGTGTGAAATATTCAACTTTCAGCACTAGTTATACAATATACTATATTAATAAAATTTGTGCTTGTCTAAGGACTAAAAAAAAGTGCACACAGATTTGGTCAAATGACATTCTGTACCTGTCAAATTTGACACTTTTTGAAAACAATCTTCAGAAGTGGTCCTATTGATTTTTTCGAAAGATTTCATTTGGAAAAGTTGTTCAGAATGGTATTTTACGTTGGTTTGCAAATTTTCGTGAAAACAGTTTTTTAACATTTTTTTGTAACCCGTTGCTCCAAGTCGCAAAATGTATAGGAAATGAAATATTTATTATTAAATTCTACACAAAAAAGATTATATTGTCCTTTTGGCTAATCTCCATCCAACTCTGGCAAATTGCGTTTAAAGTTAAAGGGATAGTTCTTTATAAAGTTATTTTAAATGTCCAACACAAGCACTATATCTGTCTATTAACCGAATATTATTAACCACTGTATGTTATAATGTGTAGAATACGTAAAGTACCAACGTAAAATCCCTGCACTTAAAACCTCATTTTATTGATTTCTAACAGCGCGGTAATCACTACCCTTAACTTTAAAGGTTATTTTCGCGAATTGGATGGGGATTAGACAAAACATCAATATAACACTTTTTATGTAAAATGCAATAAAGAATATTTTTGATTCTATAAACATTTTCCGTTTAAACCACGGCTAAAGAGAAAAATGAGAAAAATAAGCACAATGTACGAGCTGAGGGGTGATTTTTGGTAAATAAGGGATGTTGGGGACACATATCAGTTGGGAACTTTTCGGGTTTTTGTTTCTATCCCTGCTGAGAGTTTATCTACGTAATATGAAAACTTGATAAATTATTTCTCCTATTCTATGTTTTAATGTTTAATTTTCGTGTACTAATATGAAGTTTCAAATCTATATCTCCAACAATTTTGGCAAGAAGCTTTGATTTCAAATCTTTTATCCACCCTGTATTAAAAAATCTTTGTAATAAATGCATGTGAGGGTTTAGGTAAAACTGTAATTATTAATTACTTTATAAAACAAAGTCCAAACCTTTCTTCAGGAATATTTACTATTTTGTTTTTAATAGCCAGTTAACATATAAGTTTAATTTTACATATCAAGGAAGTTTGTTGTTCCTTTGTCAATGTATACGAGGGAATATCGATAAGTACTTAGCCTACCATATAAAACGCCACAATATTTCAAAACAAAATTTTATTTATTTAGCATAATCTCCTTTAAGACTTACACATTTAGCAGAAAGTTCATAAAGTACCTCTAAGGCCTTTAAAAAAAATTCTTTGTTTTGGTCTGCAAACCACTTCTCAATGGCACATATGGTTTCGTCATTTGTCGAAAATCTTTTACCTTTCGAATGTTTTTTGAGTTTTGGGAACAAAAAATAATAGTCTGACGGTGCTAAATCCGGAGAATAGGGCGGATGGTCAACCAATTCAAAACCAATATCATTAATTTTTGCAGCGCAATCAACGACTTGTGAGCAGGAGGGTTGTCTTGCAAAAATAGCACACCTTTGGCATGTTTGCCGCGGCGTTTTTCCACAATTTTTTTATGTAATTGAGTTAGCAACTCAGTATAATATGCTCCCGTGATAGTTCTACCCCGTTCCAAATAATAAGAATTATCCCATCTTTGTCCTAGAAAAATGAAGCAAAAATCTTGCCAGCCGATTTTTGAACACGAATTTTTTTGGGTCGTGGAGAACCAGAATGCTTCCAGTCTTTGGATTGCTCTTTAGTCTCTGAGTTATAGCGATGGACCCACGTTTCGTCCATAGTAACAAGCCGATCCAAAAAGTTGGAGGAATCTTTCCTCAAATCGGCGGCAGATTTCTTTCACCGTTGTCAATCTTACGCGCTTCTGATCAGCATTCAAGCATCTCGGAATCCATTTGGCCGAAAGCTTTCTCATACCCAAGTTGTGATGAACGATGTGAAACACACCTTCATCGGAAATGTGCAATGCTTTTGCTATACGCTTGAGCTCAATTCGCCGATCTTCTAAAATCATATCATGGACAGAATCAATGTTCTCCGGAGTGGTCACAGAAATTGGTCTTCCAGAGTGGTGCTCATCTTTGACATCTGATCTTCCTCTCTTAAATTCCCCAACCCGGTTTTTAATAGTGGCGTATGAAGGACACTGATCGCGTGATCACCTAAGGTTTTTATCATATCAGTAAACATTTCTTTGCTCGATAACTGTTTAGAAAATAAATACTTAATAACTGACCGAAACTCGATTTTTCAAACTCTAGTCACGTCGTTTTCAAAAATTCACAGTTTTATCACCGTTCAACTTATGGATGTCAAACTTTGGCAACTTATTTACAGGCAGCTGTCACACATATACGGAAAAAAATTACCGAATTTGGTGAGTTGTGTAATTTTCAACGGCACCGCCAGAGTTGCCGTTGGCGCTAGTGCAGCTCACGTGACCGTTGAGTGACAGCAATTTGAATTTCAAAAAAATAAAAGGACATTCGTTTGTTGTTGTCATTCCAACGTGTCATTCGAACCAACAGATCTGTTCGTTGTTTGAGTGCCTTAAATTAAAATTTCTTTTCTATTTTGTGAAGAAACATCAACCATGTCAACTGTAAGTATAAATATATTATTTTAATTTTAATTCGAGTTACAGTGTTTGTTGTCATATTATCATCATCAGCATCAATCAGCCCGTTTGTGTCCACTGCAGGACATAGGCCTCCCATAAATTTTGCCACCCATTCCTATTTTGTGCTTGAATCCAATTTGTCCGGTTGCGTCTTAATGTCATAATAATAATAACGTTTATTCAATTGCAATGTGTACGATACATGTTTTTCCATTATTAGACTATTATACTAAATGTCAGATTTATTGTATCAACAAGCTAACTCACAGAAAGCAGGGCTTGTGTGTGAGTAATTATTTCTTAATATCTTAATGTTAACATCAGTCTTATTTTGTGTTTATGAGATCTGCACATGACTAACCTATTTTAATTTATTTACCTTATTTTTATTATAAAGAACGTAATTCTATATTTGTATTTTGATTCTAAATTTAATGTGTATTATAAATTTATTGTCTATAATAAATGTACATAATGCAAATTTTGTTGTTTTACTCTATTACACTACCTTCAAAATATAAATCAGAGGTAAAAAAATTACAGGATTCAAAATTCGCGCCTCAAAAATAGTTCGTCAACGGCACCGCACCGTGCGCTGTTTTGTGGGTAGGCCTGAAATAAGTAATTTTTGAAAGCACTACTCTGACAAGTCTTTTAGTGTATAGTCGTTGCTTATTTATAAAACATCATAGTTATTAAGCTTATAACCATGGCAACCATATTTAATTTTGTCTAATACAGACATTCCGGGGTAACTGGATGCCCCCTCATACAGTAACATATTAATGAAGTTGTTACTTTTTAAGCGAATACTATGGAGTTCTAATCATTTATGTGTTTCTAAAATTAAGTTCGTCCATCTTTTTTCATACATATTTATATTGTTACACATTATTTTGTATAGGAATGAAAACTTTTCATTAATTACTAAATTATGTGTTAAACAGAATTATTGTTTATAGGTGTTTTATATACATAAATTTGAGATCAAATTTTTCTAGGCATTGTTGAATTTTTGTCGAAGACTGCGCTACAGAAATTTATTGAGATCAGTGTTAATGTTTACTTATCGATGCTTCATATGATAGTATTGTAATGTACGATAGAATGCCGTGAATAATTACAAAGTAAGGTACAAATGTTGGCAAAATATACAATATAGATGTTTACATAGCAACTTAGATATTGTACTAACATTAATGCCGATAAGCTCCTACTATTAATTACAATATACAAACAATAGCAGTAGGTAGCAGACAAATAATAATGCTTCACAAGTAATTTTGATATGTTAAATTTCCTTTCCTTGAAACTGTTTTACTGTACTTATTAAATTATTGGATGTCAATCAAAAACAAGTGCTAACCGTAAAATGAAGCGTTATTTTGAATGTATTCTTAGGAATTTTTTTGTAAAACTAATCTTATATTATATTATTAGGTTGGAAATCAGAAATTTAGTTTTTATATACAGCGTGTTTCAAAAATGGCGGATAAACTCTCTGGCACGCTGTTTCAGGACACTCCCTAAGTACGAGAAAAATAATTAAAAAAAATCTTTCTCTTACATTTTTGCAAATATGGAAATCCAAACTTTGGATCTTAATACGCTAATATTTAAAATTATAACCGCGATCAGTTAATTATTTCAAGTAAATTAGGTATAAAATTACATTTCCAACAATGTTTGCTCCATTAACTACAACAATTTCAAGCAATATTAAGCTCAATAATTTTTAAAATGTGTTCAAAACACTACAAATTTCATTTGGCAACAAAGCATTTGATTTTTGTTACTTGTTGTGAGTAAAACATTATATCCATGGAAACGGTAAACGCCAACTTACTACTTTTACTTATTAAACAGATTTATTGATCTTTAAACCGCTATATTTCCAAAAATATTGCCTAAGGAAGTTTTTTATTATTTTTCTCGTACTAAGGAAGTATCCCGAAACAGCGTGCCGGAGAGTTTATCCGCCATTTTTGAAACACCCTGTATAATGTATAGTATATACTGGTAAAGTAGAAAATGATTATTCAAAAAAGTGATTGATTGTACTTGGTATTACCTATTTGTAGCACATTTAAATATAGATTAACCACATCTTGGAAGGGCCACCATTTAAGTATTAAATTCAACTGATGGAAGTAATTAATATATTTATACTAAAATTTACAGATTAGTTCATAAAGTACATTTAGTTCCTGCATTGCGAGAACAGATGCAGGGTGTACAAAACTAGGATGGTCCCCAAAAAACATTTATGCCGAATATATGTTGACACATTGCTGTCATTGTCTTAATAGTAAACTTACTTTATTGTTATATGTAGTATATGAAAAATATTTATTATTATTTCACCAATATACCAAGCTCCAATCTAAAGTCTTCCTCAGTCACCCATGGAAAATAATAAAGCGTAAGGTATTTAGACGTATGTGATTATCTGATTATTATCAACATTTTTTGATCACGATTTCGAATTCAATGGGTCGCCAAGGATGATTTTAAACTGGATCATTTGATTCATTCTTAGGCACTGGGATTTTAATTTTAGCTGCTTTTAATGGGTACTATTTTTGACTATCCACTGATACCATTACTGTTTTTGTGTGTTTAAATGGGGAGCAACAGTGTACACTAACGTAGTTTTGCAACTCCACCCTGTATGTATAATTTGTGTAGAGTTTTGACAGCATTCAAAGGCTTATATTTATCTCCTTTTTATAAATATACCACTCGATTTGGTAATTTCCATTTTTCTTACGTTACCGATCATCTTACAGTGATAGAAAAACAAATGTCAAATATCAAAATATCCAAGCTTATTTAGATAACTAAGGTATAGTGTTTTAACTTCATATTTCATTTTAAACAATTGAAGATAAACTCGTCGAGTGACATCTCATTAAAAAGACGAGAACATAAGCTTTCAGTAATTAACAAATGAGTTAGTGTTTAGCTTCTGTTCTAATTCAAAAATTAAGAGTGCTATGAAAGCTTAGCTAAAATTATTCAATTCTTTACCAACTTCTATATAAGAAGACGTACTCACTATTACTCTAATTTAAATGCCTATGAAAGTAAATTAAAATAAAAAATCGCAGTTTTTGTTCTTTTTTAAAAATATAATAAAAAGTTTAGGAGGTAGGTATTCGAAATCCAAAAACATTGTCAGATTTGCCTTTAATAAATTCTGCACCACTTCGTAAATTTAAGCTTTAGTGTAGCTCTTTAAATACAACTTTTAACAAAATAGGCACTCTGTCTGGTGAGGTGCAGGAGACGACCTATTGCATTTTAAAAACAAATGTCCACTTAAAAATTACCGAACGATTCTAGAACAATAAATTAATAAAGAGTATTCAAAAACCAAGGCTAAATTTATCTAATCACAAATAAAAACTAAAAAACAGGAAATCCCCCGGTATTGACAAAATTTCAAATGAAATGATCAAATATGGAGGTAAATTATTGGCACGAGAAATCACTACCCTTTTACAAAAGATAATCGACACAGGAGATATACCCGAACAATGGCAAACAAGTATCACCATACCAATATTTAAAAAAGGAACCAAAACAGATCCAAAAAACTACCGAGGAATATGCCTGCTGAGCACGATATCAAAATTATTTACAAAAATTATCTCTGTAAAAATTATAGACCAAATTGGAGTTAGTGAGGAACAACAAGGTTTTCGACAAAATCGATCAACGGTCGATGCAATCTTTATTATACGACAGATCACCGAGAAAGCCATTGAATTCGACAAACCAGCATTCATGTGCTTTGAAGCATTTGACAGGATACAGTTAGCTGACGTCTTACACGTACTAGAAGAAAAAGAAATAAGTCCAAAAATAATACAGGTTATTAAAGCACTAAACACAAATAATAAAACTAGGGTAAAATCAAACAATAAATTAACAGAAGAAATCCCCGTTTCGGCCGGAATTAGACAAGGAGATAGCCTAAGTCCCACGTTATTCAATATCATAATGGACAAAATCATTGACAGGGTAAAAACAACGAACGGAGGATATAAGATGGGGAATAGAAAAATAAAAATAGTGTGCTATGCCGATGATGCGGTGCTCCTAGCAGAAAATGAAAATGATCTACAACGACTACTGTTTGGGTTTAAAACAGCAGCGGAAGAATTTAATATGAGAATATCAACAGAAAAGACAAAATCACTGACCATATCGAAAGAACCACTTAGATGCAAATTAGCCGTCGATAATAATACAGTGGAACAGGTTATGACCTTTAACTACCTAGGTGCAACCACATCTAGCGCGAGAAACCTAAACGAAGAAGTCCGCACTCAAGCAATGAAAGCGGCAGCGATATCAGGCTACCTACGAGACGTGATATGAACAAATAAACACATGTCGACTGAAAGCAAAGTACAGATCTATAAAACCTGCGTTAGGCCCATTTTAACGTATGCCGCCGAAACCAGAGCGGAAACAGCCAAAACTAAACGCATTGTGCGAACAACAGAGATGAAAGCCCTAAGGCCGATAGCAGGCTTCACCCTACGAGACAGAGTAAGGAGCGAAAACATCAGAGAAACATGCAAAGTCCAAGATGTTGTGAGATGAGTGTGCGTGTCAAGTAGCCTACAGACATAGGGGACCTACAGCTTTACGTGGGCTCCGAACCACGGAAGTGCAAGCACTTCTACTTCAGAGAAGACTTACTAGGCAGAATATCTCGATGGTTTGCCATTGCCTTCCGGGGGAAGCGGTCGGGTATTTTCGGTGTACGTGTAGCCCTGAGGGGGTTTATGCGAATTATAATCGATTTTTGCTGTTATTTTCCATAACAATATTTTAGAAATTACTACTTTTACTATTTTCCATAAGTCTTTGGCTGCACAAAAGTTTTGTTAAATTGACGAATGATCAAACTTGACAAATGAGCATCATTATTTGTTTACTAATGTACTATTTGTCATATGTATTCGAATAATGATTCGATTTTCTTCACTTTGATGAATGATTAAGTTGACGAAGACGTTAAATCATGTTTGTGCAACCTGCCCTAAGAATAATATCCAGAGTATATTTTAATTAATGGAGCAGATTATTGGTTTTAATTTCGAAAAGCAATTGTAGAATTTCTTTCTGTTTAGTAAATATTTTTGTTGTGTAAATATTGCAGTTTTACTCAATGCAACTAAGTATATTAACATTTAGTGTAAGAGTCAGATACTGAATTGACTTAACTAGCAACTAGTTTCACTTAAAAGATTCCATTGCATTCTGAAGTAGTTGTACATACACACATGTAATAGTCTCAATATCAACGTTTTTCGATTCAATATATGAAATAAGCGTTACATTCGCTAAATAAAAAGTCTATTGTCTTTCTGAATCTTTGGTAAATTATAAAATGTAGTTTTTATAGCAACGTCGCGTTGTCGAGAAACTTATAACTTTTCCTATCGTTATTAAAAGCAACCCTCTTCTTGGGTTATACGTTTTCCTGGCAATTACCCTTTGGCAGAGCCTCTTAGATGCTAGAAATACCTTAAAGGTGCGGTGGCGATAAAAACGTTATATAGTTATACTTTAAGCCTTAATTGTATTTTCTCAGGCAAAGCAGTTCTGTTTTTTAAACCATGGGTGTGCATTCAACCAACAACCGACAATATCTTCTTTATTTCCTGATTTACTTCTTAGATTTATAGTAACTACCTACTTCGCTTTTAATCTCTAGAAACCAGTTACACGTTGGTAAATTACGTAAATTAATTGCTTTTGTACTACAAACAACAAGTACGGGATATACTGGACTTAAACTATAGCTATTCTACGTCACCGTGTCTGTACTTTGGAAATCATGCACGAAATGTCGTGAAAATAATAATTAATCAGAACTGACTACTTCGCCTTCGAGCTTAAACTGTTCATTAAGAAGGCAAACATGAATTAATTGTCTGTGCAATTTTTTACAGTGCACTCGAGCGGATGATGAATCACCGAAATAATTAGTTGAGACGTTGAATTTTTAAAGAAAATTCACTTCTACCTTCCGCAGATCTTGTAAAGAACCGTCGTTATGGTTAAGTAATAAAAACAGTATTATGGCACTTACAAGGGACACTTAACAAGATTATGGTTTCCCATGTAAAAAACTTTACTCATGCAATGAGTCTTGTGAATTTTATCTGCAATTTTGTTTTTAATTAAATTCAAGAATAATGAAGCACGATGAGGTACTCGTATATGTGTAGTAGTGAATTCTATATTTTATTAGCAGAAGCACCATTAAAAAGCGTAATATTTTTCAAGAGAAATGCTGGAAAAATACTCCTGTAGGCAAGGCGTACTCTGTCTCTGTAGGTGTGTGTTACTATATCTGGATTTGATAAAACCTTTTATACATTAAATAATGTTTTCAACTGTATTTCTTCAGTTTAAATTTCTTTTACCAATTATTATTAAATTTAATTTTATTAGTAGTAGCAACATAAAGCTTTTTATTATAATCTCAGTCGTCTGAGAGGTTTTTAAAATGAATATCTGTAAGCGCTGACTCACGCTAGCTACATAGATTGTAACATCTTGCGAAATGGAAAATTTCTTAGATTAAACTTAACTAACAATATGGTATAAGGGTCCAGCAAAAAACCTTACAGGGGTTGAGGTTAGAGTAACAGAGGTTGAGGGTTGATATTTATTAAAGATAAATTATTAGAGATTAATCACACATTATCAAAATGTACATTTTCAGAAAATATTTGTATTGCATGTACTATTAGAAGTAATTTTTAAATCCTATAATAACATTTTAAGGATAATCTCGAAAGGGGTTCTTGTAAACAACATTCTAGGAATTGATCCGCCCGGAAAAAATTCAAATTATGCCCTCTTTCAGATACCTACACGGTAAAATCGAAGGTTGCATGTTAATGATTTGATGACAAAATTCTAGTAGGGTTGCCAGCGTTCAAAGCCCTTGACACAACAAATAAATAATAGAACCATAATATTTTAATGTTTACGTAAGAGTATGTGACAGGACTTTACATTTAAACTGCCTTAAAACAATCTCGCTAATCAATACCAAGTAGGCTTGTTTCTATCAAAGACAATTAACGAATTTCTAAGCTTAAGAATTTGTTAAATTTATTTAATTCCTTATTACGACTAATTTAAAAGCGATTTGTGTTATCATCTGTTAATTACAATTTCCAGTTCTTAAAAGAACTAGGTGCAGTATTTTTTATCTAGGATTTGGGTTGTAACTTCAACGCGCTGTTTACAAATTCACAATCCAACTATATTTCACCCCTTTCTAAACTAGGCTTTCATTACCTAGTGCGCACGAATGCGTGTCTAAACATACAGCTTTTGGGCGGAGCAAGTTGACGTCACAACCCAAATGCTAGATGAAAAATACTGTAATTAGTAACTTTAATTTATTTCTTAAGTAAATAACTGATTGAAGCAATAATTATAAAATTAATTAATAAAGATAGTTAAAGGTGTCTACTGATCTATGTATTAGTAGTTAGTTAGTTGTAAGCTAGATGGTTAATGAATATTTTAAATTGTTAAAAATCGTTTATTAATGTTTTGCTAGAATTAATTGAAAGATTTTGTAATTCTGCAGAATTCTCGATGTAATTTCGTTTTCTTTCATTGACAAAGTAATTGACTACATTAAAATTCATACACAGACATACAATTGATAGAACTGAATGGCGAATAATAAATTATAATCGACGGATCCCATTACCGAACAGGAACATAAATGAGAAAGAAAAATGAAATCGCGTAGATGAAAAAAGTTCAAAACAGCTCTCAGCTGGAAAAATTGTCCTACTTTGGCGTGCATCTACAATACTTTATACCTACCTTAATTTTATATAGATTGGAACAAGGAACCATAATAAATCTTAATGAGTTAATGTACGTTGTTAGTAAGATTTAAAAAAATACGAAGAAAAAGTTTTGTCGGAGATATCGGTTCTTTTGGAATATTATGGGAGCACACCTATACAGCTCAAATTTTCTTCAAAAGTTTAGTTGTTTAAGTCATCCAATAAAACGGTTCTGTATTTGAATATACCTGAGTCACAGCATGCTGCCTGAGAATGGTTTAAAAATCAAAAGTAGATCTTTACAAATAAGACAACAGACAACCCTGCCAATGCGAGGGAATATGTTTGAAAAAAGTGCAATTCATTCTTGCGTAATTTTAATTTGCAAGTTACAGTTTGTATAAAACAATGGATCTGAGTTAAATTAATCAGGCCCATCTACCCCACTACTGGGAATTATCTAAAGCCAAGTGTGTTTTACGTGTTAAACTCCGTTCCCAATATTATTTCTTCGTATAATTAACTGCAGTACCATACAAATTATTTACAAATTTTCTTTAATTATGCGATAACATTCGTAATTCTTACTGACATGATATTGTTCTATTATGAAAGTTAATACTTACTACCATCTCAAAACGAGGCAATGTGATGTTATTGCCTTTCACAGTCTTTGCAATGCACAAAATAATTTTTAAAAATGACAAACGTTTGTCTATAATTTTAATTTACAATTTCACAATGATGGTCTTCGTTATTCAGTTTTAAAAAATAATGTTAGCCGAATTTTGTGAATGTTTCAAACTTTGCAGTACAGATGCAGATGCAATCGTTGCCAGATTTAACTGGAGAAAGAAACAGTAAATTGTTATATAAATAAAATAATCTTCCTCTATAAGCCCTAAGTCGCTGTCGAGGCTCAGTTGGTTCAGCGACAACTGAGATGGCCTGGGTTCAATTTCCAGGGCCACACATACATACCGAAAACCCCCGATCGCTCCCCTCGGAAGGCAATGGCAAACCACCGAGGTATTTCTGCCTAGTAAGTCTTCTCTGGAGTAGAAGTGCAAGCAATTCCGTGGTTCGGAGCCCACGTAAAACTGTAGGTCTCCTATGTCTGTAGGCTTGACACGCACACCACAAGCATATGGAGAGAAGACGGCAACGCCCTGCAAAGGGCACGCCACTCGAAGAAGAAGATAAGCCCTAAATATTCACCCCATTTCTTTTTTGCCATTTTACTTACACCTTGCAATAATATATTTTCTCAAAGACAATTTCAAATTTTAGTTTCAGTGACTTTTGGAAATTATTTTTAGGTGCCGTTATGTAGAAATTCCTTATGCAGTAATATCAAGGTCACTTCTTCTCTACATGCGTATCCATTAATGAGGTTTTCGACTACGTTTTACATTTTCTGTCGATCTCTTGAAGTATCAGATTTTCTATAGTACGCAGTCCGATCCATTGTTTTACATTGTTTGTCCATGATAAATTTCTTCGTCCTATTCCACTTTTACCCCCAATCTTCCTCTCAATGATGAGCTGCAACAGTTGATTGTAATTACCAACTATCGATCTATGCCCATGCTTCTGAGTATTTCCTCATTCGCCATTCTTGCCGTCCATGGTATTTTACAATCAAAGTCACGGATGTTATCAAGGGTGTACAGGTAAACTGAAATTTTTGAGTGTATAGAAAATTTTGTAACTCTAGGTATTTTGATATCAAAATAAAAACGTTAAATTTATTAATCATTTTTAACATCAAAAGTAAATGTTAACCTTACTAACCTAAAATAATATTGAATATAACAACAAACTTTGTCTCCAATTAACTTGTATTTAGTTAGTTAACTAACAGTATAGTACCACAGTAAGAACGGCGTCAATATAAAATCAATTTGGTGAATTAACCATTCTAGCTTTATTAATTAAAATACCTACATAATAATTTTTAAATAAAGATACAAAGAATGAGTAATAGAACAGCAGCTTAATTTTTGTAGAAAAATCAATCATTCAAAAATTACCCTAAACGAAAATGTAAACTACGTGATTTTTCTTGAACACCGTTTAAACATGCTTTACAAAAAGTAATGTAACATTTTTAAAATATTCGAACTTAAGAGAATACACTAAAGACTGCCAAAATATAATAATATGGTTGATTCGTCACAGCAGCACAACTGTTAAAAATGATTTTATTCGGTAAAATGAGTATAACTAAAATTTATACAGAAAAGAAGAAGCGTATTTATTTATTCGGCTTCCTTTGTCGAATCCTATCAACTGAAAATGCAAAGAGCCTAGAACATTATTACCAATGTATGGTTAGCAATCACTATAATTACTTATATAATTGCAGCTTTACTTTATTGGCTAAAAGAATTGTTTTCACACCAGGGCCGCATTTAGCTTCATGCCGCCCCTAGGCTGCCCTAAAATCTGCCGCCCCCCCACCACTGACGCCCCCCCTACCAATCACCCACGCACCCTCCCCCGAAGTAGGTACCTACGTAAACAAAACTAATACTAAATAAACCTCAAGCGTATGGGCAAATATTCTTTTTTCTTCATAATTACCTACGTTAATGTCTTGAGACTTGTAACCGATTTTTTTATTGATCCTTATTCCCTAATTCCCAAGTCCCAAAACGTATTTACCATTAATGACGTACAAATAAACTGATATAAAAATATGCCATCCCCAAAAATTTGCCGCCCCCAAAATTTGCCGCCCTAGGCTGCAGCCTACACAGCCTTATTAGAAATACGGCCCTGTTTCACACATGAAAAGTTCGTAATCTGTGTACCTATTATTTCTTGAGCGGAGTGAGATTTGCGAGTGCTAGGGATTTCAACGCATACTGCTATTATGATTATGATTTAGCGATACCCAGCTGAAATTTTATCAAGCCCAAGGCACTTCCATCCCTGGAAGAGTTCTTGATCGTAATAAATGCCGTATTGGTACGGGATGGTTTCGCCTTGTATCGGAAAGAGAGCCTATGCTATCTGACACTATTGTCAGATATTCTTTTGCATTAAAAAGATCACCAATCTGGGAGTGGGAATAGAATCCTGGTATACGACGTACTTGTCTTGTCCCCATCGAGGCCAGCACTATTTATAGTTAGTATTAAGATACAAATTTCACTTGCGAAATCACGTTATTAATTCCAATACTTTGTTAAGTAACGAAATAAATTAATTTGTACTTTCTAATTTTATGAATCTCTGAGACTATGAAACAATTAACAGATTCGTATTTTTTTATTTTTAACACTAGTTCAGTTTGTTGTATATAGACCATTTGTTGAGAATACTTCTGTATGTCATTCATTTACCAGAGATTCACCCACTTAGACATTGTTCGTAACCGTGTAGTGATTGAAAAAAGATTGGGTGTTGGTCTGTGCGAGTGGCCATTTTGGAGAATAGACGCCATCTTTGATGCTTATTGAAAAGGCACTGTATAGGCATGTGAGATGTTATTTTACATGTTTTTTAGGGTGCTGAACACGTTAAAGATACTATAAATACTGAAAAGTGGTTACAAATCATTATTTAGTAAGACAGAATCAACATCTTTTATTTCTATACTAAACAGATTTACATTGCTTTATAAAACACGATATAACATAAAATGACTAAGTCAATGACATCACTAGTTTAAGTATATCACATGACTAACATACAGGGTGATTTTTTTTCGATGTCCACTATAGGGATCTCAGAAACTAGGGCAGATAGAAAGACGGTTAAATGGGGAAAGATTTACAGTTTTATGAGGCCAATTCAATGCACTGTTTGTTTTCTTCAAAAAGTCCAAGGCTAACGAGATATTTCAAAAAAACTAATTTTCTGTAATTTCTTTAAATGCGTATAACTCCGTTATTTTCATTTTGGAAAAAAAAGTGGAAGGAAAAAAGTTGTAGATAATTATTTTTTTTTTAAAGACAGTTAAATCGATTTTTTTATGTAAGCTTTTGTTTTTGGGTTACGACATAAACATATTTGTTTTTAAATGGAAACCATAGTTGGCTATGACTTTTTAAAAAAGGTCTTTTTCTGGCCTTTCTAATGATATAACATATGACATAGTTATTTTGAAAGTTTCATCTTGGCGAATATCACCGGCCTCCCAGACTCGTTTTCGACCATTTTCCGTTGATACTGGCTCAACTTCAACAAATTTTTGGCATATTACACATAGTTCAGAATCAACTGAAATTATTGTTCTTGTTAACGATATACCTTCTGGCTCCATATTGTAACCACTGTACAATGCAAGCAGAAATGATTAAATAATAATAAATTACCTACTACTAATAATTATTTGACATAATAGGTATGGTTTCACTTTTATGTATTTCAATTTTTTTAATGTCTTTAACGTGATCAGCACCCTAAAAAACATGTAAAATGACATCTCACATGCCTATGCAGTGCCTTTTCAAAACGCATCAAAGATGGCGTCCATTTTCTAAAATGGCCACTCGCACAGACCACCACCCAATTTTTTTTTCAATCACTACACGATTACCAACAATGTACCCGTCATATCTGACGAGGGTTCCCCTATCCGCCACCTGGGGAGGCGACCGATGTGGGACTATAGTTCTTAAATTCTAAGCTTACTACGCAACCACTCGTTTTCAACGAAACCCTGCGATCAGGTAAAACCAATAGTTCCACCGGAATGTCTTCTCTATTCTGTACTTTCGCATTATACTAATGGTAGACAGAAAATTAGTTTTTTTGAAATATCTAGTTAGCCTTGGACTTTTTGAAGAAAACAAAAAGTGCATTGAATTGGCTTCATAAAACTGCAAATCTTTCCCCATTTAACCGTCTTTCTATCTGCCCTAGTTTCCGAGATCCCTATAGTGGACATCGAAAAAAACTCACCCTGTATGTTAGTCATGTGATGTAGGTACTTAAACTAGTGATGTCGTTGACTTATTCATTTTATGTTACTTCGTGTTTTATAAAACAATGTAAATCTGTTTAGTATAGAAATAAAAGATGTTGCTTCGTATCTGTCTTACTAAATAATGATTAGTAACCACTTTTCGGTATTTATAGTATCTTTAACGTGTTCAGCACCCTAAAAAACATGTAAAATGACACCTCACGTGCTTATGCAGTGCCTTTTCAATAAGCATCAAAGATGGCGTCTATTCTCCAAAATGGCCACTCGCACAGACCAACACCCAATTTTTTTTCAATCACTACACGGTTACCAACAATGTCCAAATGGGTGAACCTCTGGTAAATGAATGACATACAGAAGTATGCTCAGCGGTTGTACTAATATGTGTGAACGGTTAAACAGCTAAGTCGTTGTTGCATGTTAGATAGCTGCCCTAGTCACATATGGTGTGAATTATTTTTCATTTCCTTCTTTTAAATATGAGCATTTACTCTTAGGCTAGTATATGATATTTTGTTATTCGAACACCCATAGTTATTTATTGGGAGAAATCTAAGCTTATGGGTGCTAGTAATTCCAAGGCATGTTGACTATTATGGTCGTGTCGTGGGCTAGTGTCCAGTGTCCACCTAGAGTTTTGCCGAACCCTAAAATTTCAATAGTTATGCTCACATTAGGTATTTTAAAAGTTAAATATGAAATATCAGAGGAAAGGTACTGTAAGTATTCATCAAATTTTCTAATTTAATGCGGTGACGTTTACGTTATATCAACCTTTACCTTTCGTGTTCTTCAGTCTTCAGTCTGCTGGCTGCTTTTAATTCCTCCCTATAGGCACTTTTTCTTTTCATTATTTGATATGATGTAGGTACTTCCTGCGTCATGCATTATTTATTTTATATATTCTAGTCGCGGCATTCCTTTCGCACTTTGTCCTTGTGTACCTTCTATTATGGTTTTAAAAAATCCATTTCCTCGTAGTACATGGCCTATTAGGGAGTCCCTTCTTTTTTGTATTTGTCTCCATAATTGGCATTCTTTATTTATTCCCCTGCCTACCCAGCTTATCTTCAGTAATCTTCTATAACATCATATTTCTATCGCTTCTAGTTTTTTTTTGCTCGTTTTTAATACAGTCCATGTTTTACATCCTTGCAGCAACGCACTTCAGGTATAGGTTTTCACAAATTGGTTTGTGATTGGAGTTGATATACACTTGACGTCAATAAGTTCCTTTTTGCATAGAACGCTCTTTTGCCTTGTGACATTCTGCTTTTTAGATCTTTCTCACTTCTTCAATCTGATGTTACTGTGCTGCCTAGATATATGAATTCCCGCACTTGCTGGTGTTGATTATTATCGTATAAGACTATGTTTGTGTAGCCTATATTGTCCTTTTCACATACCATAGATTTAGTTTTCTTTTTGTTTATACTTATGTCATAATTATTTGCCAATGTTCTTGCCATTTCATTTAGCATTGTTTGTAGGTTTTCTTTTTTCACGTTAACATGCAACAGTCTTTCTTTAGTTTATCTACAGTCATACTGCTAGTTTATGAATTACTTTGTGTACATAAAATGTTGAGTTTTATAGAAAATTCAATATTCCTGTCTGGAGGGAACTTAAAGCTTTAAAAAAGAAATTTAGAACGAAGGAAGAAAGAACAGACGTAAAATTTTTATTTCACAATTCATTGTTGACAGGGAGTGATAGGAAACTAAATTTTAATTTAGCTATAATATCTTTAAATGCATACAGGAATAAAATCCTTACTGCCTGAAAACTGGAGCGTAAGAGTTTAATTAAGTTCTCTGAAGATTTGTTAGGTTCGTTGTCAACTCATAAGTTTAGTCTTTCTTTATATAATTTTTCCGGCACTTTAATTTTGTATAGCTAGCGAAATATGTAGCATGGAATATTTCACTGTGAGAATTAACATCGACAGGAATTTTATACAACATTATAACGCAGGCTCGTTTTGAATACAGCAAATGGTGTTCACCTGCTGCCTAGTTTGACATGCAGCTGATTAAAAAACCAAAATCGTTTCATTTTACTTTAAAATTAAATCTTTGGGAGTGAATTCGGTTAAGCTATATATAATACCTACTCATTTTATATAAATCGTGCTTGCACATTGCGTTATACTCGACTTAAATAAAATAAGAAGGACATACGAAGGCATAGAATTTTGTGTTTTAATTAGGACATTCTAATCTACTCTAACGCTGAAATAACAAAATAACCTGTATAAAATACACAACCCTCTGATTAAGGAGTCATTTTACTACAAATAACTTTGAGATCAATTCAAATTTCAAATTCTTAGAATTAGAATAAATTGTGCTTTTGTGAAAAGTATTTTCATTTTACTGTTTTTTAAACTAAATTTTAATTTTGCTGTGGAATATCAAACCTCTTAGAGCAATAGGCATATATTTTACTTAAAAAGGCACGAGGTATCAAATTACGCAGTGTCTGAAATTTAAGAGGTCTCAGGAATTTTAATCTTTTCTCGTTTTCGATAATAAATTTTCAGGGAAGACGTTAGCATTACAAACATCTTACGCAGCCTTTATTAAGAGTAGGGTTGCTCAAATAATACTTTTGCTTTTTTCGCGATAACAGAAATACCATTTGTAATATGACAAGTCATTTTCTCTGAATAATTTTCTAGAGAATTTTAAGCTGGTTGATATATGAGTCTAGACAAAAATATAGTTTAAATGCAAATGAGCATTCGGAAAAATTATATTTTTTCTCGGAAATACATTTTCCTAAAGAATTTTCTTCAATACTTTCTTGCAAGACAATTATTTTAATTCGACTTTTTGTTATTTGCTTGACTTTGTTGTATATCTTGAAAGAAAGCAAACTAATGAGAATATTGTCCGTGACATTAGTGAAATGCAATTCTGCTATTTTTTTTAAATTTTGTATCTGAAGGATGAAACCCTTTTATTTTTTTTAAGATTAGTTTAATTAATAGAAATAAAAACCAAGTTGTCATCAGGGATTAGCAACTAAACCACTGCACAGAGATGATACTGAAATGTTAATTTTCTGCACAATTAAGTTTAAATATAATTTAATCAATAAAGTTAGTTTACTGCAGAACTAAGGTTGGTTTCACCACAAGCATTTAAAACCACCTTGTTGCCGAAACAATAATATTATTCACCTGGAAAATTCAAGTACTTGCTTTGCTTGCTTGCAACAGTCGAGAATTACTCGTAGTTTCAAAATTAGTTACATGCAAAGATGCACTCTAACAAAGGAGCTTCTGCTAAGTTCGAAATTTAATTGTGATAACATTGATGCCCACCGTAAATGTTTCTTAGAAATCTACACTGAAATCTTAGGAAACGAATTAAGGTATTTACTCCGACGCGACGATACGTCGCATTGCTCTAAATCTAACAGCTGCGTTTAAATCGAAAACTCAGACTTGAAATAAATTTTCAGTTAATTCGTAATTCACTCTATACTATAATTGATAAAAGAAAATGAAGTAACTCTCACCATCAGTGGAAATTTTGATGGTTAATTTAAAATAAGTTGAAAATAGAGAACTTGACTAATGAAAAAGTCGTGCTTTGGTATAAAGTAATTATAACTAACTACCTATGTATAACACTTGGTTATACAGGTTTCGAAGACCCCTGGCTCTTTGAATCGCTCTTCTTAATTCATTTTTATTTACAGTTTAACATAAACTTTTCAGATATTATTGTACCGAAAATTTAGTTCAGAAACTTTATCAGCCTAATCATTGGGTGTTTGTAACCTCAACCGAAATTAACTTATGTATTTGTATGCATAATATCAAATGATTATTATATAAACCGATAGTTAATTTTCATATCATAACCAAAAAGAAAAATGGAAATGTTGACTTTAAAACCATGTAACTTCTTAAAGGACGCAGCAATGTGCTGATGTACCTTTGATGTAATCTGCTGTTCATTTTGATCTAAGGAAGCTATGGTTAGAGTGTCTTCTGCCTTCCTAACCCTTTGGAACATTCTGTATAAAATAATTCCATATAATAGGTTTAATTTAACTATTTACGATAAATTACTTATTTACTTACTTACTCCATGGTGCAAGGGCCTTAGACCTCCCATTTTGGGTTTTTTTTTGCTTCCCGTTTTGCGGTTCGCGATAGTCACTCGCGTCCAACCCTCCTAGGACCTGTCCTGGGGCAAATCGTTTTCTTTCCATCTTTATGGCTAGTGCTATACGGTTGCACTCGTACCCTTACTGTTTGCTTCTTACTCCTCCTCCAGAGATTTAGCTTCCCTTATATTGTTTTCCATTCCTTGTGGTTCCTTGCTTTTTTCCTCCATATTGTCCTGCACTTCTTCCAGCCACCTAAGTCTTGGTCGTCCTCTGCTTCTTTTTCCTTCTGGGTTTCGGTTTAGGATTTTTTTAACTCCTCTGGAGGGCTCCATTCGTTCGACGGTTATCCGTTTACTTCTGGTCTCAGCGGATATACTTGCTTCTTCATATCGTGCTTTCAGTTCTCGGTTCGTTAGTATGCGCCAAGCTCCGTTCTCATTTACCGGGCGTAGATTTTCCTACGGATTTTTGTTTCCCATATATCTAGCTTTTTGTCAGGCACTAGGTTTCCGCCGCGTAAGTCACCACTGGTTTAATTACTGTCTTATACACTCTCACCTTATTCTTCACCGATAGCACATTTGATTTTAAAACACTTTTTAAACCGAAATACCTTTACCTCCTCTCCTATTTCACCATTCTCATTAATGATTGAGCCCAGATACTTGAACTTGTTGGTTCTTTTCTATCGTTTTTGATTTATCGTTATATCTGCAACATTATCGTATCCAGATATTTCTCTTGCGGTTACCATATAATTTGTCTTTTTGGTATTGCGTTGCAGTCCTTGGGTCGCTGCCGCTTCTTCTTTATACGAGCCTACTTCTTTCAGATCTTGTGACGACCTGCTTATGATATCTATATCGTCTGCATACGCCAATATTGTACTTTGTCTGTTGTATAGCGTGCCGCCAGGATTTACAGGTAGTCTTCGTATTACCCTTTCTATAGTGCAATTGACATGGCATCTTCTTGCCTTAATCCGCAATAGATCCCAAAATCCTTCGAGAACTGGCCTTGAATTCTCACCTTAGCTCTGGTGTTTGTTAGGTACATTTTCACCAATCTTATTAATTTTCTCGGTACTTTTAACTCATCTAGCCCGTTGTACAGTTCCTTCCTGAATGTAGAGTCGTAGGCTGTAAGAAAATCTAAAATAGGTGGTGAAGTTCAATGTTATATTCTCTAAATTTTTCAAGTATTTGCCTGATTGAGAAAATCTGATCCTGAACCTCTCCTGAAACCACACTGGTAGTCCCCAACTGTTTCCTCCTTTTTCCACTAGTTTGCTTAGTCTTTTACGGCCCACGTTAAGGCTGGAATTTACATGCAGTCACTTTCTATTTGACGTATCTAAAGTTGCATAACTACTTAAACAAGCACGGATTTGTGTATGACTCAAAACTGTAGAGTCGGGTAATAACTGACAAGTTCAGATGATTAAATTGTTTCTTGGAATAATACGAAATAGTTTGCCTTCGAATTCTGTTTCATATTTTAAATATTTCCTATTTTCTATCGCACTCTGTTAGTTGAGTTGCCTATACGCTACATTATGAATACTGAGTTACAACGATATTTCTAAAATCTTATTTCCATTATTTCCGTATTAATTTTAATTTTGGAAAAATGTTCGTGTGGCCTTTGAAAAGGGCATGTTTTTATCAATCTATTGACGTGGAGATTTTTTCGATATCTCGATTTTTGCAAATACTATTTGAATTTTTTTAGTAAAATAGGGTTGTACGTTTTTTTTTTTAATTTAACAAAATGATTAGATACAAAAATCGCCCGCAACCCCTACATTAAAATTGGTTCTCAAAAAATGGAGCAAAGTGCATATAATCGGCTATTTTTCAAGGTGTAAACTCCACCGTTAAGTAGCGTTATCCCCCTATACAGTTTGCTTTCAACGATTTCTAAATTATTAGAAAAAGTAATACATATACGACTTCAAATAGTACTGAGTGAACGAAATGTTATACCAAAATACCAATTTGGCTTCAAGAAAGAGCACTCGACAACGCACCAATTATTAAGAATTACAGAAACTATTGAAAAAGGTTTTGAGAATAAAAAATATACTGTGGTGGCATTTATAGATTTACAAAATGCATTTGATAAAATATGGACAGCTGGACTAAGATATAAGATTATTAAACTTGAAATCCCAGACTATATCATCAATATCATCACTTCATTTATTAGCGACAGAACATTTGCAGTACGAGTGAACGCAACATTATCCAATACAAGGGGCATCAAAGCAGGAGTCCCCCAGGGAAGCATTTTAGGACCAACCCTATTCAATTTGTACGTTCATGACCTACAAATCACAAGTAACGCAACCCTGGCAATGTTTGCTGATGATACGGCGGTGATAGCCCAAAGTGAAAATCTTAGAACTGCTACCGAACACTTGCAAAACTCACTGAATGAGATGTGTCAATGGTATAATAAATGGCAAATCAAAATAAACACAGGAAAAAGTCAAGTAAAAGTATTTAGTCTAAAGCAAATTAAAAATCTGCCAAATGTACAATTAAGACAAACAGTAATGGAATGGAACGCTAGAGACTCGGCAGTTAAATATCTAGGGGTGTATCTAGACACCCGGCTCGGATGGGGTTTTCATATAAATAAAAAACTAAATGAATGCTACGTCAGACAAGCAATCCTGTATCCACTAATAAACAGGAAATCGCACCTTAAAGCTGAGTGCGCAATGCTAATTTATAAGTCAATTCTAAGGCCTATTTTAACCTACGCGTGTCCAGTGTGGAGTAATGCATCAAAAACCCACATGAGGAAAATCCAAGTCATCCAAAACAAAATCACCCGCATTGCAGTGAACGCTCCGTGGTTTGTGCGTAATGAACTGATTCATAGAGAACTGAAAATACCAACCCTATCTGAATTTATAAATAATCAGTGTACTAAGTTCTTTCAAAATATTAAACAGTGTGAAAGTGCAGTTTACTACAACCTTGGACAAAAGAACATACATAATAGACTCAAAAGGAAACTTCCGCAAGACCTGATTGACATGCTCTAGTCACCTTTTTTATTTTTTGTTGTATCAAAATTATGTAATTTATGAGGAGATATACTAGCCTCAACATGTTGTAAAAAGACATTGATTACATTCATGTAACGCAATCATGTATAGCATAAATAAATGCTGAGCTGATTTTAATAATATAAAAAAAAAAAAAAAAAAAAGAGGTAACTCTGTAGTATAATAAATTTCAAAAACGTTAACAACATAGTAGTCTCTAAAAAGTCAAGATGTTCAACGATTCAGAACGAACAGACATGTTACTTCTTTTAGGCGAATGTCATAAGAATTACGATGCTGCGGCAATACTGTACCACCAACGATACCCAAATAGGCGAAGACCCTGTAGTAATACACGTCGAAAGTTGGAGAACAATTTAAGAGGTTTTGGAAAATTTAGGAAGGATCACGCAAGAACCCGCGCTGTTACGAATGAAGAAAATGAAATTGCAGTGATTACGGTTATGTTGTTTAAGATTCATTATTATTATCTAATTTGTACTTGACTTTTATATTATGTAATTAAAAAAGTTCAAAGGCTACTGTGTTACATAATACTTTTGAAATTCATCAAACAGAGAAGTGATCTTTGGAATGCAATGTGTGTTGCCTATTCAGAACCTGGTAGGCGTTCACTTTTAAAATAAACACCCTGTAGTTATCACATACAATGTAATTTTTTAAAAACTCAATTGCAGCAGGCCATATTCTGTCTTAATAACCTTAGACCTGTCTGTATTACGTCAGAATACGGCCTGCTGCAATTGAGTTTTTAAAAAATCACATTGTACCATCCTATCACCGCCTTTGTGGATTGAACATATTATTGCCGTTCTCCATTCTCTAGGCATGACTTCTTATTCCCATTTGGTTTTGATAAGTCTGTATATTTCCTCCGTTTTCGTTGATGCTCCATATTTCACAAATTCTGTTGATATTTGGTCTTCTCCTGGGGCTTTTAGTACAGTTTCCACTTCTTCTCTCGTAGGTGGTTCTACTATATCTTCTACTCTCCGATCTTCCCATAATTCTTCTGTCTCCGTTTCTCTATTTTCTTGGTTTAACAGTTTGCTAAAATACTCTTGCCATCTTCCTAGAAGTTCTGCTTTGCTCCCTATTAATTTTCCTTCTCCATCTTTACACAGTTGTGTTCTTGGCTGGAAACCTCCTCTCTATTGTTTTACCTCTTTGTACAACTTTCGAATGTTGTTTTTGGCATCATTTTCTTCCACTTTTTCTAGTATTTCCTGTTCGTGCTTTCCCTTTTTTCTCTGCATATTGCGGTTGCTGTTCTTTCTTTTTCTTTGAAATTTTGTATAGTTTCTTCTGTTGCGTCTCTTAACATTTTTATTCTTGCTTCATTACGATTCCTGATCGTCTGTTCACATTTCCCATCAAACCATTTAATTCGCTTTCCCTATTTCTTTCGCCGTTTCCAAGATTACATTTTTTATAGCGCTCCAATTTTCTTCAGTGTCTTGTTTATCATGGATCTCGTGTTGTTTTTGTTGACCTTGTTTTTGTAAAATTTTTGCTATACGTTTGATATGCTTAGCAACTTAGCTCTAGTTTCCGTGTTCTTTACCAGTGGCGGCTCGCCAGGTGAAGTAGGTGAAGAGCCTCTTCACCTAAAATTTGTGCATCCAAATTATTTTATATTCAAATTATTTTTTATTTTCGACACTTCAATATTGCGTATTGAGAGGATTTTTTTATTATAAATGCATATTATTTACCATAATATTCGTCACTGGCCACTAGCCTATTTTGTCCGTGTCTACACCGCATTCCAATGAAAAACGCGCCTGAAGCGAAGAGTTGGAATTGACTTGCTTTAACAACTCTGCTCGTTGCCATGGTAACGCATACCGGCGGGCCGCTCGTTGACACATCTTGAATCGCTAGAGTGAAGTATTTAGTTTTTTATCGGCGAATGATTCACTACATTCACAACGTTTCGCTTGTCGGGTGTTAGTTTATTTTATAATTCATTGTTGGATAAAAATGAATCGATACGTGAACCTTTTGTTTATATAAACCTCACGTCTGGGCAATAAAGAGAGAGACGCTAACCTACTTATTTTTATTTACTAGTATTATTAGTCAGTTCAATGCCAGATATAGTCTCGAAACATATGTGTCGTACCTACAAAGGACGTATTAAAATATCTGTGATTTTATTAAATATCTGAAGTTCCTAATTATCGAATAGTCGGTTATCACTGATTTCAAATAATTGAAACTCATGTCTTGTTTTGGTGTTTGTACTGTTTGTTGTTTATGTGTTTGGTTTGCAATAAGTGTGTGTTTTTAAACATGAAACAAAGGCTTTAACAATTTTTGCAAAAAAGGACTTAAAGGGTAGTGGAACTTTTAGCAGCATTTTTATCAAGAAGTCCTATAGAAATTATATACCTAACTAAGGAATACAATATCTCACGATAGACTCTCATCTTTGGCGAATATTTCAATTCAAAAAGAACTCTTACTAGGGTTAATTAAAAACCAACCATTTTACGAAGATATTACCAACAAATTTGCTACCCTAAAAGACAGAAGGATTGACTTGGTGTAAAAAATTAGGTAAGTCCAAATAAAAAGTATTTTTTAATGAAATTTGATAAATAAAAGAGACGTACAGAAAAATAATATCAAATTTTATTGCACAAATATTTATACTAAAACATAGGTATATTACGAAAAACTAGACTAACTTATTATGTTTATTAAAAATTATTACTGTTTCTACTGTTCCTGAGATAATAATAATCTACTATCTACTACACTATCTATTTATAACTATATAAACTAATAATTAGTTTGTTAAATTAAAAAATAGCAGAAGAAAAAGAAATTAATCGTACCTACTTATTCATTCAATAAGATTTATATTTTTCAGAATGATACAATATTCATTTATAATAAAGTGGGCTCAAAAAGTAGTAATAGTAAAATAAGATCTAATATCGCCCTTTTGATAACGAAATTTTTCGAACTCGCTTTATTAATTTAAATTTTTTGGTAGTAAAAGTTCATTTCGTCTATTACCAAAACGATATTTAATTGTTTCCGCAGAAATTTCATCTAACTGAAAATTAATATTAATTATACCTAAATTTGATAACCTATCCTGGCCCGTTGTTGCTCTAATATACGTTTTTAGTCGTCTTAGTACACTAAAAGATCTTTCACAACTACAGGAATTGATAATGCAATTTTCTGTATTCGTTAGATTAGGAAACATTATTTCATCTAAATGTGAAAATAGTGAGGATATATCACTTGGTTTAGGCGTCAATTTTTGAATATAATTTTGACAAACAAGGAATTCAGACTATAAGTCTTGCTGCTTTATATTATAAACATTTAAGAATGACTGAAATCTGATTTAAAAATCTCCATGTTTTTGTCGGAAAAACGTTTTACCAGCTCTACAATCATTCGGTCGAGGATAGAAAAATATATATACTGCGTTCCCCTTTACTGTTACAAGACTTGAAAGAAAAAGTAAAAATTCCAAAAAGTCTAAAAACTTTTTAATGTATTATACCTTATATTATTAGGTATTTATTGTTGCATTACAATTGGGGGGGGCGCAAACGTCAATTGGGGGGGGGGGGGCAAAAAAGGGCTAACGACGCCCCTGACCACAATAGCACTTCACCTATTATTTGACCCACGAGCCGCCACTGTTCTTTACTAGTTGTCGGTATTAAATTGCCTATTGCTAACCCCTTTCTCTTCTCTTTCTTGACTAATTTCTTGTCTTATCTTCGCTATTACTAAAAAATGATCGGTGTCACAGTCCGCTCCCCTGTAGCTCCTTACATCTAGAATTTTGCTTTTATGTCTTGTGTTCACTACCACATGATCTATTTGGTTCCTCGTTCTTTTGTCTGTTGCTAACCATGTTTCCTTGTGCACTGGTTTATGTGGAAACTATGTGCTTGCTACTTTCACATTATTCCCGCTTGCAAAATCTATTACCCTTATACCGATATATGCGATAAATTTATACGGTTAAATACGCCAATAATGAGATTGTAAAAACGTTTTGCTATATTTCAAGGAGAAATAGTAATGTAAGAAGACAATTGTTTTTCCGTTTGCGTAAGGCACCTGAACATATTGAGCGATCTATTTTAAAGTCATCCTCAGTGACTCATGAAATTAAAAGTCTTGTCTTAACTAAAAACATGTAATAAAGAGGTTTAGATTTATGTGATTATTATTTATCTATTTTGTATTTTGTCCGCATTTCCAGAATCAAGCTAAAACATTATCTTCAGTTCGACAGATCGCCAAGAATGACTTTAAAATATGTAGATTACTTGATATTTTATATTCCATTTACATAAATATAATAAATTAAACAGCAGAGACAAAACTAAACGTTCCATATATTGCATAAACGTTAGTCAGTTTAGCAAGGTACAAATTAAATTATTGTTATTCTTGAAGAACCGTTTGTATTATTTCGTGTGTTCATTTTAGTTTTATTATTAAATAGTTTATGTTAGAAATAAAAAAAGCACTTAAATACATGTACATTTTGACATAACTCATATATTTTTAAAGTAAGAGCCTCACGTTGATTTTCGAAATATATACTCTGTAAAATTTAGACTAATTAGCAATTACAGAACGAGTTAATACGCTGATGAAATAGTTTACTTTTTTTAATGCAACAGATTTCCAAAAGTATTTTGTATTTTCCAAAATTCTATGAAAAAAATGTAGGTTAATTTAATAAACTCTTGATATTTTCCAAACGGCTGATTTCAGCTTTGTACTATACGGACCGTACCCAAAAGCTCGTATATTAAAAAAAGTCTCTGAAAAGGAACAGTTCCACTTTTCGAACCATACGTTTAAAGTAAATTTATTTCAGCTTTTATAAAGATAAGAAACCGTAAATCTAGAAGCTGTTCTTGTTATATTGTACCCGTACAACAACGTTTATAATTTCAGGCTGTCGGGGTGCATTGTCGCATGGGACGAGGGCGAACAGGAGTAATGGTTGCTTGTTACCTCGTGCACTTTCATGGTATGGCACCTGAGAGAGCACTCATTAAAATCCGACTCTTGAGACCAGGTTCTGTCGAAACACGAGAGCAAGAGCGTGCAGTATTGCAGTACCACGACTACCTTAGGAGAAATGGCCCGGAAGAACAGGATTTTAACGGAGAAAAGCCAGGAACTACATAAATCAGGTTTATATCGCAATGTGGGGAAATGAACGGCCTGCTTAGTTGCCTGTAAGACATTTTTAATTTCAAATCAGTTTTAATAGGCTCCTCATTTTCTGTGATTCTGTGTTGTAATTTATTTTATTGTGAATATGGATTTGATTTATCTGATTCTTTTCTTTTCCTAGAAAATATTTCCTTTTATAATTATTACGGTCGTCTAAGTAGGAATCCTTTATTTTAAGCGTATTTTATAACATTCCCATTAAAAATAGCGAGGCTGTAGATTGTTAAAATAGTTGCCATAGAAACCTTTCTAATTGATCTAACACAGCAGCTACATAATGAAAATACCCCAAAATAATCGGAAATGTTATAGGAGGGCGTCTTTTATAAATTTTGTATGAACATTTTCACAAGGGCTGTATAAATATAAAACACTTTATATGTTGTGGTCCAGGTAAATATTTAACTAAATAAATTAAAATGTAAGCGTTGGCATCATCGAGGGAAGTTTTTTTCAAAACTCGCTGAAATGTAACAATTTAATTTTTAGATTTGCTTTATTTGCATATACATATAGCTAGCTTATTTCAAAATTATTTTATTCACATTGTTGGTAAGCACATTTGCTTGTACTTAACTGCAATTTGCTTTTCAAACGCTTATTGATAATTGTATGTTTTTTGTAATACAAAATATTCAGAAAAAAGTATAACATGTTAAACTCACCATAATAACGTTTTAGAAAAAAAAAATGACAATAAATATTAGCATATTTTGCTTGTGTGATAATTTAGAATTTACGTAAATATTAATAAGGCGTAGCGGACACGTGTCTGCTTCACGATCGAGAGGTCCTGTGTTCGGATCTAACCATGACCAGATCTCGGTTTGGAGCATGGTTGGCATCGAACCGTGTAGGTTAAGTATAGGATTAAGTTTAGAAGGCCAATTATCATAGCAATCGACGCCGATAAGCTTAATTTAAAATAAATTAATAGTTCATGCTTTTTAAATAATGATATTGTATTTTTCAAGATATTTAAAAGAAATTTAGAAATAAACATTATTTTATTTTTGGCTGTTTATTTATTTAAAACGTTGTTACTTTCTCTCTTACCCTCTTATACCTTTACAGTGTCGAGGGGGCCCGCCGAACACACCGAGCCGCAGAGCGGTCACCCAGTCAAGTTCTGGCCAGGCAGACCCTTGCTTAACTTTCAATATTTTAGTATTACGTGCACTCCCACTCTGCCGTACGGCCGGTAAACTTTATTACAAAATGGTTATTATTTAAAATTTCAGATTGTTCTTATAAATACCTGTGTAATCTAAGTTATGCGAAGTTGTATTAAAGATATTGGTCGGTATTCTGATCTCAAATTTAAGTTTAATTATCATGGCAATATCGCGCATCTCTGTTATTATCAGCCTGCAACATCCCTATGTAGGGCGAAGGCCTCCCTCTTTTCCTCAATCGTGAGGGGTTATCTCTGTTATACACATATAAAATTATATAAAGCTATATCGTTTTATATTTACGCTAAACACGACTTTACTTAGAGACAATTTGAAACATAAGATCAGAATACGGCCCATTATGCTCCAAAAGTATACAAGTTTCATTTAAATCAAGGTGTAAAACATCTAAATCTAATAAACAATCTGCCGTAATAAATACAGTGAAGTATAATACATAGAGAATTGTTCATTATCCATTTATATTCTTAATAAAACTCTGTACATCCCTTCAAATATTAATTGCAATAAAAATAACTGCTTTATAGCAAGTCCTTTTGAAGACGCTTAGGACGGTTTCAGTGGGATTTCTATGTACCTTACTTGAAACTCTTATCCTTTAGATTGGCGTATATGAATGGTGCCAAATCTAAACGTACACATACTTCCACCATTTTTTGTTTTCTGTTATTGTTTATTATTTAATTGGTGTGCATTAACAAAAGCAAACACCAACAAAAATATATAACTTTAAGCATAAAACCGTCGCCTGCGTTGATTCAAAACGCGGTTTATAAAGTCTGCCGAATGGGGCTATTTGACAATTAATCGACTAGTTCAAATTTTGTCCGCGGCGCTAGTTATCCTTTCTCTGACAGCTGTATTTCTAATTTAAAATTTGTTAATTGTTGGTTATTCCTTTGGTTATTGAACAAAAATTACATTCTAAAAATGTCTTGTTGCTGCATCCCTCCTTGCCATAATTCAAGTCCGGGTGTAACCTATCATGAGTTTCCAAGTAACAAAGTCAAATACATAGGTACTCTTTGTGGATAAGTACCGGGTGATCAACGGAATTCATAATTAGAGCAGGCTGTGAAATTTACTATAAAGTTGGCAACACAGGCTTGCAGCTTGAAATTAATAATTTTAAGTGTCAGAATTGAGGTTACCCGGTGCATTGAAGCTGACGAACAACACTTTGAACATTTAAGTACCTATTGTAATTTCAATAAAAATTTCCAATTTTTTCTTCAAACTTATTTTATTTCTGCGTTTCAGCAAAATAATGTTTACTATATCATCAAAGATCGTACAAAGCACGAGCTTAACCTCAAATATAACAATTGTCAATTTATTATTCATTTCTCAGTGTGTACAACCACACAACATAAAATAGTACTAATCACAGCCTCCTCTAATTATGAATTCCGTTGATCACCCGGTAGTATCACAGTGGTTCGTGCCGAGGAAAAGTAGTAAGTATCTGCACCCTTCTTACACTTTTATTTAATTTTTTACAGTCTCATAGCGTGTTGGTAACCTGTCTAAAATTGAAATTTATATCGTAATACACTTTCTGGATTAAATATTAAACATCCAATAACCCGTGCTTGTCATAAACCGCCAAAAATTAATGCCAGTCGATAGCTGTCAAAGATGGATAACTAGCGCTACGAGCAAGCAGTGGCAAAAATTTGCATAATGGTCATTCTTGCTATTCGGCAGGCTTTATAAATTCCGTTTTTAATCAACGCAGGCGACGCATAAAACTACAAAGTAATAGTGCATGCGCCTATAGGTGCCCTAGCGGACAAGTGTCTGCTTCACGGCCTTCACGGTCGAGAGCCTTTTCGCATTTGGTTTACGAGAGCCCGGAAAGAAAATTTGCTTCGTCTTCTTACTTTTCTGTAAAGCGAACAGGATGTTAGAAAAAGATGACCAAACGTGCCTTGCTTTGCGCGGGGCGGAAATATGGAAACCTTGAGTGGCGTCACTCCGGCGTAACCTTGCGATCGGGTGGTTCCCCATACTTTATTAACAAAGAAATATACTGAAAAAATAGTAGATCATCCTATTCGGGACTTCTCTGAATTATTAAAAAAGAATGCGCCGACCTGGCGTTATTTCCGCGGATTCTACAAACTTCAGGCGGGCTTAAACTTCGATCGACGGGACGTATTACACTCAATTTACACAAAATTTCAAATGCCGTGACAACTGGTCACTTTATTTATAAATTGATATATACGTGTTTCATCCTTAAACACGCTGTGGATGATTTTGCGTACAGGGCACAAGGTTATAACCTAAGCGTATCTGGTACAGCTGACATCAAAAAGGGAGCTATTACTTGACATTGTTTTTTCTACATGCGATATCAAGGGATAACACGGTTTTTTAAGGAAAAATACTGGGAAATAGAATTATTTGTGGAGAGGCCCTTCGTATAATATGCAACTCATACACCGAGTACTATTCTAACGAAACACGTTATCGGTGGGCGGGTTCTGGAAAAACTCAAAGTAGTAGGCGAATTCGGGGACTCTCGAGACGTGTACGCCACATAAGTCTCTAAAAGTGCGCCTGGGAACCAACTAAAGGCCTGGAATAGAATATAAGCGCGTTCAAGCGGTGAACTGAGTTAGTCCAGTGCTAGCTACAGCTACGAAGCGAACGAATGAATTGAATGCTTCCAGCAGTGAAATAAATAGACATCAATTAGTTTCGTTTATTTTACTGTTTTTATTAGTGCGTAAATTTGTTATTAGTTGTTTTAATATTTAAGTAATAAATAATCTACACAGGCCTGCCAAACTGCTTTTAAAATCATTACACTAAATTAATATTATATCAAGCGATGCAATTTAAAGTCATCCTCAATGGCCCATGAAGTTGAAAGTCGTATTTTAACTAATAATAATTAAGGTCTCTAAATTTATGTTGTTAACATTTTTCTGACCCAAGCTACTTTTAATTTCATGGGTTATTGAGGGTGAGTTTAAATTTGATCTCTTGATATTATTATACATCAACACTATCTGCTTTAAACGTACTTCAATCTCTTATAACAAGCAAGATCTCAAGTCCACATTATGGTGGATGAAAGAGGTTCTGCATCTGATATGAAGAGGAAGAGCATTAACGTCAATTTCCCTTCGGGTGTAAGCTGAAATTAGTTGTCTTTACACTCATAAACGGCTTCCTCATAGAGATTCCTTTAGGTGTCTTTATTCGTATTAATTTATGTAATTGCAGTTATCATCAACATGAAAGTTACTTTAACGGAAAGCGGATATCATGACTAGTTGGGAAGATTAAGGTTTTAAATGTAATTATTTTCTTAATCTATTCGTTTATCCTTTTACATTGATATTTTAGCTTCATCAAGAAATACTGTTTGTTTTAATTACAATAAAAATTGTTACTTAAAATTGGAAATACTACAACCTCGTACTTGCTGTTGTTGAGAGTGGTATTTGAAATTTCCAGTTTAATTTATGCATAAAAAGTAATGGTGCGCAATTCGAGCAGCATCTTTAGATTTCAGCATTTTTCTGTATTTTCAGCAATAAGACCTGCTAGTCTACAGGGTGACATTGAAAAAACTACAATGCATAGTACCACGCGATAGAGGACCATAAAATAATAAAAAAAGTTCTTATACGCTAATGTCCGATCGCCTTTTGTTTTCAAGATACAGGATGTTAAAAGTTTGTTAGAAAATTTAATTTAAAAAAAAAAAACTACAATGCATAGTACCACGCGATAGAGGACTATAAAATAATAAAAAAAGTTCTTATACGCTAATGTCCGATCGCCTCTTGTTTTCAAGATACAGGATGTTAAAAGTTTGTTAGAAAATTTAATTTTTTTTAATAATTACAATGCATAGTACCACGCGATAGAGGACCATAAAATAATAAAAAAAGTTCTTATACGCTAATGTCCGATCGCCTTTTGTTTTCAAGATACAAGATGTTAAAAGTTTAAGTTAAATTTTCTAACAAACTTTTAACATCCTGTATCTTGAAAACAAAAGGCGATCGGACATTAGCGTATAAGAACTTTTTTTTATTATTTTATGGTCCTCTATCGCGTGGTACTATGCATGGCAGTTTTTTCAATGTCACCCTGTATATGTATAGGTGCTTTCCATTTACTAACAAGCTCAGATATTCTCACCTCACTTCACATAATCTCACTTGGACAATGGACAGCGCGTTCTATTTGGCATATGACTTCTGAGTTTTTGCCTTCCCCCCTCCCCGATCAAGCTGTACCTCGTTAGGATGTGCAGTTGCGATATTTTTGGCTCATTTGGTGGTGTTGGTCAGGTGGCCGTTGTTTGTAGGTTAAAGAAAGTATTTGAGGTTAGTTTGTTTTTGTTTATGGAATTGTAATTCCACGATTTTATAAATACTGATTCTTCTGAAGTGATCATGTCGTACAGCCTTTTGAAATTGCCAAGTGGCCGATGGGTCATGAATAAAGACGGAGATTTTTTGTTAAAAGAAAGAGGTAAATTTGTTTTATTGTTAAAATTATTTGTAGTAATAACAATTTATTATATTTGTTTGAAAGACACAGATATAAAATTGAGCTTTAATGTCCTCTCTGAAAACGAGGAAAATAGTAATACCAATGAAAATGAAGTCCACACCAGTAATACAAACCAAGAAAATTAAAGTAATAACAATAACGGTAGTTACAGTAGTTTAGAAAAACGCGAATGGGATTATTGCGAAACTGTTGTTTTAATTTCTGCTGTGGAAAGTAGGTACCACCCCACAAAAAAGAAGTCATTTTGGAACTTAGTTTCAGAAGAATTACAAAGCCATGGAATATCTGTATGTCCATGTAAAATCATTTTTAGCTTTATTCTAATGTATATGCTTCAGTGTGACCCGTTGAAATGTAAAAAAAAGTGGGAAAATTTACTGCGGACGTATAAGACGACAAAAGATAAAAAAAAAAGAAAAACGGAAGAGTACCCACCAGATTTGTATTTTTTGATCGACTAGATCAACTCCTAGGGGATAAACCAAATAATAGTAGCCCCCACACTATTGATGTCAGCTGTTTAGAGGAGGATCCCGAAAATCGAGCAAGTATTAGTAAGAATCCTATAGAACAAGAAAGCTCTAACTTAAATGACAGTAGTAAGACTATTACAAGAAAACGAAAGACTGCTGCAGAAGAATATGTTGATGATAAGAAAAAAAAAATTAAAATAGCAATGATAAATTCAGAGAAAAGCCGATAAAAATAAAAATGAAAAAAAATGAATTATTGGAAAAGAAATTACTCTCAGAGGAAAGAAAAGTTCATGCACTGGAAGAGTTGGCGAAATACCAAACTAATATTATCTAAAAATAAAGAGATAAATTTGTGTTATTTCTATTTAGTTTGCAATTACTTTGTTCCTTTTGTTCTAGTGGTTTTTGTGAACCTTTTCTTATTATATTAAATACTTGAGTTTTTTTAAAGAGCTTCTTTTATTTCTACAAAGATGGAACAAATTATCCAACAAAGAATGAATAAGTTTTATTTATTTGTAAAAATATAGATAAAATACATTGTAAACTTTTATATTATATGTATATTGTTTTTAAGGATTCGGAATTATTTTCTGGAATATTTAATTTCTTTTATTATAAGCGGGTGCCAGTCCACTTATATTATATACTGCTTATTCATCAAAATCATCAGTCCCATTTTCCTCCACCTGGTATTCCATCTCATCATCGAAACCGATACATATGTTATGCAAAAGTGTTGCTGCTATTACACACTGTACTATGAAAATGATGTTTTTCTACAAACACTACTAAAAACTGAATTTTTAACACGGCATACTGCAATTAAAAATGTAATATTAAATGGCAGCGTGTTAAAAGTAGATCACGTGGTTTACTTTTAACACTAGTATTAAAAGTATGCTGTCACAATGACAATTTTGGAGCAAATATTATTCAAAGATTGATTTTACCTACTAAATTGACAAATCTAACGTTGCCCTACTAGCAGCTTCTTCTATATCGACCGGAATTTCTTCACTTAGATTAGAACTCATCTTAAATTATTCTTTTTCACTTTTGACAAGCATATGTCAATACATATGTAAGCTCAATTCTAAATTGTTTCGTAAATGTCACAGAGTACTAGATTTTTTAGGTAATCTTTGGAATCCCTAATAAGAGAGTTTAAAATGCTTTCAATGGCGTTTGTAGAAAAAATAGTGTATGATATTCGTGTTAAAAGTGATTTTATTTTGTTCGTGGGGTTGCTCAACTCGCTACGCTCGTTTCGCAATCTCCCCCACTCACAAAATAAAATCTCACTTTTAACACTTGTATCATAAATAGCTATTTCATTTTCGAAAAATTTCAATCTACGAGAGCGTCCTTTTAACAGTCCAAATGCATTTTCTATAACAATTCTACAAGCTGAATGACGATAGTTAAAAGTTTTTTGATTTGCTGTTAAGTGGTCATTGTTTCTAAATGGAGGAATTAACATTGGCAAACAAGGATAAGCAGAATCACCTAATAGGAAATCATTTCCAAATAACCCATTTATTCTTATTTTATAAAGAGAAGACCGTTTTAACAAACGGGCATCATGAATTGATCCTGCTTCACCGCAAAATACATCAATAAATTTTTCCTGATGGTCGCAGACACCCTGTAGCAGTAGGTATGCTATCTGATTTACGATTGCAATACACATGAGCATCCTTTGTTGGCCTCTTTATATTAATATGACAACCGTCGATAGCTCCTATAATGCCATCAATTCCCGTCATCTGTTTGAATTATTCCCGTATTAAATTTCTTTGGATGTTAGAAGGCCACTTAATATACTTTTGACTGACAGATACTAAATATTTTATGAGTTTGTTTATAATTCTATGAGCAGAACTCATTGTAACGTTAAACCTATCTGCAATTTGCCTAAATGTTTCAGAATTACTCAAGTACCATAAAGTCATTAAAACAGCTTTATTTTTACTATCAATTTTTTCACGCCCAAACATATGGTTTAGTAAGCCATCATCTCGGTTTACTTGTTCTGCAAATAAATGTAAATAATAAACTGCAACAACTTTTAGTTATACTGCAATACTAACCTAAGATAAAATTATAACTTCTTTTCTCTAGTCTAAAATGTTGTTTAAATTCACTGTCATCATATAAACTAACAACCTCCTCAACAAAATGTGGATTTCGGTGCAACTTCCTTCGTTTTTTGAAAATTATTTCCATTTCCATAGATGAATCAGACACTTGTGAAAATTCTTCATCTTCACTTGAAGTTAAAAATTCATCTCCAAACTCTTCATCGCTTGTCTATTAAGCAAATATGTACACATTATTTTCATAAAAGATATCATGACAATTAACAGTTGAAGTAACAAATGTAACCAATATGCACTTGGTTTTACCTCGCAAGCAACTTTTACGACAGCTAGTATACGTTTCTTCATCATTATTAAAATTTCTTTGCGATTCAGAAATTTCTAAAACGCCAAATTTGAGGTTAACCATAACCAGACAATAACGTTTGACGTTTCTAAACTCTGTAAGGCAACTCCCTTAACAGTAGTTCTATTAGGCGTAGCAAAGTGAGGTGAGATTCTCATCTCAGTGAGTGAAGCGATATTCTCATGTTGTGTATAAAAGGAAAGCACCTATACCTCGTCCAATAAATAAACAAAAATAAGTTTTGCTGGTTTGGGTTCGATTATCGATTCAGGTTGGTAGAATTTTTAATGTGGAAAAATATTTAAAAGTATGTCCTCTTTTGGATGCGAGGTAAAACGGCAGGTCCCATGCCAATAAGATGTTTGGCGTTGTAAACACTCCTTTCAGGCGTGGAAGTTCTTTAGGTTTGGCAAAATCTTAGTTGGATAGTGTCAATGGAAGCAGCTGTCGATGCACGTTGAGATTCTTAGTACACGCAATCCTAGATCTCACATAATAATAGTATATTATTATATGAGCGATTATGACAGCCATTATTCACGAAGATGACGTTTGAGCCCACGAGCCGTCAGGCGAGTGGCACAAATCATCTGAGCGAATAATGGCCATAATCGCGAATGTAATACGATACTTTTTCTACACCTATTAAACAAATATATTAGACTCAAATTAGTCAAATTTGATAACTTTGTAAACAAGCAATATGACAACACACTTGGGCGTGTCACGCGAGTCGATTGTCAGCCGCAGAAGGAGTTGATCGCGGGCGATTTAAAATATGATTGGATTAGCGAAATATTTATGTATTTGTGATTGGCCGAAATCATAATTCACTGCAGTGAATTATGAATCCACAATTCACTGCAGTGAATTATAGGTACTATTTTTCACAAAAAAAATGCTAATAATTGCAATATAATTAAATAGGTGTAGAAAATAGCTATTTATGTAACGAGTACATAATGTAGGTCTTTATGGACGCGCCAAAAAGTTTATGGCCGAGCGAACGAAGTGAGCGAGGCCAATAAATTTGGCAAGTCCATAAAGCCTAATTATGTACGAATTACATACAAAGCTTTATGTTCAGCTGCATATCAAAAAATTTACTTTTAAATTAATTTGAGATTAATAGTATATTATTATATGAGCGATTATGACAGCCATTATTCACGAAGATGACGTTTGAGCCCACGAGCCGTCAGGCGAGTGGCACAAATCATCTGAGCGAATAATGGCCATAATCGCGAATGTAATACGATACTTTTTCTACACCTATTAAACAAATATATTAGACTCAAATTAGTCAAATTTGATAACTTTGTAAACAAGCAATATGACAACACACTTGGGCGTGTCGTCAGCCGCAGAAGGAGTTGATCGCGGGCGATTTAAAATGTGATTGGATTAGCGAAATATTGATTTTTGGATTTGTATTTGTGATTGGCCGAAATCATAATTCACTGCAGTGAATTATGAATCCATAATTCACTGCAGTGAATTATAGGTACTATTTTTCACAAAAAAAATGCTAATAATTGCAATATAATTAAATAGGTGTAGAAAAAATGTGTTTTATAACTCTAGCCTCTTGCAGGGTGCTGTATTGAATAATCACCTAGTTACCAGGTTGTTTACAAACAGAAGCAACCAATCAACGGCCGTTCTACTTAGCACCGGCCGTTTTACTTTATCATTATGGTACTTCCTAGTCCGATAATAGTAATTAACGTCACAAGTCCGGGAACTCATATTTTACAGTACGAGTAAGATGTTTAAAGACGAGGCGACGCAAGGAGCCGAGTCTTGAAACTCGAAACGAGTACTGTAAAAAGAGTTCACGGACGAATGTCGTTATGTATTTTATTTCATACTGTCAACAATTTGATTTTTAAGTTTTACATGTGACGCTTTTTCAAAACGTCAACATGTGACATTACTGTGTCAAAGCCGGTAGGTGTGGCTTGGTTAGACTTTTACGGGCTCTGATTGGGTGCATAAAATAACTGTCCGGAAAATGTTGCCAAGCAACATTTTCCGGCTCTGATACCGTAATAGCTCATTTTCCGGACACAAAATGGCGCCGGGAAACTGAATTTACCAGACAGTATGAAATAAATGATATTTTATGGCCTCTAAACAGTACAATAATCTAGTCATTATGAGACAGCTGAACATAAATATATTTTTTGTTTTTTGAAGAAGGTCCATTTGAATTTTTTAAAGAAAGATTCTCTAAGATATAACGCTCAAAAACGGACAATATTTCTAATAATTTTTGTAAATATTACTTAGTTTTATTAATTTTCTGTTATTGTTTGTTTATTTTGACATGTTGTCAAGATTTCTATTGAGCTTCAACATTTTATCTTGAAAAACAGAAAAATTGGGGTGTATCTAAGCCCCTTGACACCTGGTATATCTGTTACGGCTAAAAGCCGAAGTGCGTCTACAACTAGGTCTAGCCGGCTAGAGCTGGGTGAAGCCGGTCACAAGGTTAGGTTAGTGTTAAGTTAAGTTTGCTTAGTACTAGCCGGCTAGGCCCATAAGAAAAGGTTCAGAAAACCCACTAGAACAAAAGGAACAAAGTAATTGCAAACTAAATAGAAATAACACAAATTTATCTCTTTATTTTTAGATAATATTAGTTTGGTATTTCGCCAACTCTTCCATTGCATGAACTTTTCTTTCCTCTGAGAGTAATTTCTTTTCCCATAATTTATTTTTTTTCATTTTTATTTCTATCGGCTTTTCTCTGAATTAATCATTGCTATTTTAATTTTTTTTCTTATCATCAACATATTCTTCTGCAGCAGTCTTTCGTTTTATTGTAATAGTCTTACTACTGTCATTTAGAGCTTTCTTGTTCTATAGGATTCTTACTAATACTTGCTCGATTTTCGGGATCCTCCTCTAAACATGAAAATTTTACTTACCTACAGGGGAGAGGACTTCACATCGTGGAATCCCACGTCTAGTAGAAAACCTTAGGGATGGTTCGGAAATACTGATGATTAATGCACCTTCGGTTACCTATAAATCTGTGAACAGGCGGAGGTGTGCCGTAAGCCAACTATGACTGAACATAGTCCACCCATCCTAGTTGGCCACGCAGTCTAGGAAGCCAATGGAACAAATATACGGTTGGGGGGGGGGCTACCTAACCACCACGGGGACACACCTAGGAGTCACTGCACTTCGTAATTACAATCAAGTCAAGGGCTCCCAGGCACATAGTAGGCAAAATAGGTCCAGAGCATCATTCTATATTAAACAAAAAGCCTTATGCCCACACAAAATAGTGTCCAACAAGCCTCAATGCCAACATTAACCATAATATTAACAATAACAGTAGTAACAGCAACAGTAAAATCTACAGTCACCAACAATCTCAGCTACTGGTTATGCATTATTTAATATTACATATTATTACGACCCATTATTCAATTTTGTGACATAGGGATGTGCTAGTGCGTTAACGTTTGAGGTATTACGCGTGCAATGCAGAATCCGGCCCGACTCTGCGGGTTACGTGATTGGTACACCGTTTGATCCTACATACTGCACATGTGTATAGTGTGTCTGTGTAAGTGTGTGTATATGTAGAACCTTGTTACTCTGGTGTCCAAGTTACGTTACGCTAGCCTGACGCTCTACATTCATATTTTTTGATAGTGCATAGTAACAACACAGAAGAAAACTTAGAAAAATAGTAAACAAAAGATATAATGCGTAACCAGATCGTTAGAGCCATATGTAACATCACGCCAATAAACTAATAAATAGAAAACAGGCGCAAACTACAAAATAACCAGATAACCACATCAATAGAAGACCAAAGAGGAGATGGAAAGATAATTTAAAAAAAGACAAGAGCCAATAATGGAAGTATGAAAAAGAACCTAAGTACCTAAAATACAAAAAGCGGGTTTCCACTTTTGGATTTTTTTAATATACAAATCATAGGTCTAAGTATACCAAATATATGGAATTTTACCACCCCCGATTTCTTTTTACGGCCATATTTCTAAACTTCAGTTTTTAGCACCTGCATGGATGATATAACTCCATAGAATGGTAAGAAAAATTGAAAAAATTCACACTTATTGGGTACTAAATAATGTTTTTCGTGCTATTAAAAGAGGAGACTGTGCAAAGATGTTGGCGATAGTCATAACATACTTTCATTGTTTGCAGTCACAACAGTATGCAACATTCCGCTTTATCTCACTATTGCGAAAATGGAAACTCAGTGCGTAATAGTTATTTAAGCGGCACGTGAGTTAAATGCTGCTCTTTTCAACGAGCAAAAAGTAAATTTGTGATTTATAAAAAGGCACTTTCCTCATGAATTGGATGAAAGAGTTTATCTACAACAGTAAAAATGTGTAAAATTCTAAAGTTATTGAAATTAACACTTAAAAAATAATTTTCAGAAATTTGAATTCTACATTAACTAATACACAAAATAGCAAGGCAGCCACTCCTATTCTTTATTCAATGTTAGACAACAAAGTCGTCAAATTTCAACTGTAAGTTATAAATCGCAGTTACCAACAAAACTTGTAACGCCCTACGTTACTGTAGTGCCTTGGGGTAGCTCGGTGGGAGCCAGGGTGTTGTTGCAGCTCGAATGTATAACACAGAGATCTTTGTAAATTCGTATAATAAATAATAATTTAATTCCAATGATAAAATAAAATATGTAACACCAATAAAATAGAAAATATAAAATATATTATGTAAGTTGAGTGTTCCTCCGGTAGAGGGGGGGGGGGGGCGATTGTATCCTCCTGCCTCTTGCTGCTCTGCGCGCGTTACTAGCTGCGTCTCCGACTGTAGGGGATTAAGCTGATTGCTGAGCTCACAAAATGGCGGAGGCTGTCCGGCGTGCTATTGAAGTAAACAAAAGTGAAAAATCTTAAATATTAAATCTTGCGTGCCATCGGGGTGTGTTACTCTCGTCCTGCTAATTACTGGATATTAGGTGACTTTGGCTGTACAGTTACAGGTAGGTGGAACCCTTCTTTTTAACGCCTGGTGTCTAACACAGTTCCCGTTGAGAAGCCGGTTATCGGGTTGCCGGTGGTTGTGTGGGGTTACGAAGGAAGGTTATGGTTCGTGTAACAACTGGAGGGCACGTCTTCCCCTACGGGCCGACGTGGAGGACCTGATGTATACGTCTTCCCTTACAGGTCGACGTGGAGGAACGGGGTTGTACGTCTTCCCATACGGGCCGACGTAGCGGAAATGGGACTGGGTTTGCTACGTTATCTGGTTTAGCTACGAATGCTAGCCGACGGTCAGGTTTAGGTATTGAACTCGGACGGTGGGTCGGAGCTTTCTCTCCCTTCCGCGCACATCTTCCCTACTCGGGCCGACGCGCAACGTGGGGAATTCTCGTTCGCGCACGTCTTTCCTACTCGGGCCGACGTGGGCGACAGCTACAAATGCTTGCCGACGGTCAGGTTCAGGTATCGGACTCGGACGGTGGGTCGGTGGATTCTCTTCTTCCGCGCACGTCTTCCCTTACGGGCCGACGTGGGGAACTGTTCTCGTTCGCGGTTTTCGCGTCGTTTATATACGTTTCCCCAGCTAGTTATCTTGGTCTGGCCCCGACCGGGGAACCGATTAAGCGGTCGAGGTGCCGCTCCAGCGGGTCATTATCCGGAACGGAAAAATTTCGTTCAACGTGCACCTGCACTAAACTTGCTGTAAGGAAATTTTATTTACAGTTTATACAAAAGTCCTTTATTACAGGTGGCAAGTTACAAACTATTTTACCAAAATTTACCTAATGGAAATTGTAAAGTAATAAATAATATAAATGAAAACCAAAATAGAGAAAATATTATATAACACTGTTTACAGCACTTCGAGCACTCGTCCGTTTGGTCATTCCCCGGTAAACGGCTCGTGTTCGAATTGCGGACTAGTGCGCGAAAAGGTTGCCTTCTGTAACTTGAGTTTTAATATACTATTCTTCTTCTTTCTGTACCTTAACCCCTAAGGATGTTGGCAAGGGGGTCAAGCCACATTTCTAAACGATTTGGCGCCGTAAACTTTGTTATATCCCCCTTAAAAGTACTAGGGAAATGTGTTCTTTACAGTGGTTTCCCATTGCCTTCTGCAGAGTTTGTAACCATGTATTAAGTGTATAGTGTATGTATCTTGTTGCTATCTCAAGTCGACCACTCCGCAGACAGAATCGTTAATTGTAACCAAACGATTAAATGGCTTCACTCGCCCAAGTACCGACCTCAAACATTGGGGGAATTCTTTATAAATATCCTTGTCACTGCCTGAGATTCGAACTCAAGACTACGAGCCCAGCGCTCTTACCACTGCGCCAACGAGCTTCTTTTAATACTATATAGGTACTATTACAGACCGGTAAATGGTTCGAAAAATGCAGGACCGAATAACATGACTTGGCATTAGCATATTTTAGTTACGTTAGCTAATTGCTTAGAACAAGCTATGTTTTTAAAATTTTAAAATTCTACTTAATACTAAAAAGAAAGGCCATTGTAGCGCAATAGCGTCAGGCTAGCGTTACGTTAATTCTTGGTTCGAATTTCCCGATGGGCAGAATCTTCCTACAGTCTGGTGGTCGATATCGAGTCCTCTCCTTCGAATACAGGCCAAAAAGGTGGAGTAACAAGGCCCTACACATACACGTACTTACACTATATGTAGACATGGTTCAGTATAGTATCTAACAGCGCACCAATCACGTAACCCGCAGGGTCAGCCTGGATTATGTATTGCGCCCGTAAACACCACATACGCACATACACTAACGCCTCGACACCGAAAGGTAAAAAGGGGTTACGGATACAAACAGACAGACAGACTAAAAATAAATAAACCGGCCCTTCAGATTGAGGTCAGCTTAAAATTCGGGGACTTTGACATCTAATTATTTTGATGACGTTTATTGCCACACCGCCAGAGGGCATATTCATATTGTTATCGGTGTGTCCCATTTCAAAACGCAACGTGAAGATATTACATGCATATTCTTTTAGGGGGAAATAGGTTTAATTTGAAACTTAACAAGTAAATATAAAAAATCCAAATCATGTTAGAACCTTGAATATCTTAACTGGTATAAAGTGCATAATATTTAAGTTTTATCGCTTCCTGACAAATCCTTACGATAACCAATTAGTTGGGAAAGCTAAAATAGTTGAATTGGGTATTTGATATATTGGTGTTCTGAAGAGAAATTAGTTCCGTAAATTTGGTTACACGTGTGTTAAAGGAAACTTGGCCCATTTCGCATCCGTAGAGAGGACCATTTACATAAACAGTCAAATCAATACCCCTACAAATAATTAAACGTTTGCCAGTAAGATTTGCACATACATTGAACTCAAACACTTAAACCTCTCAATATAAGACAAATGAATAGATACTTAGAGCTAAGCCTTACGTTAATGATTGTAAATGGGGAATCAAAAATGTAAGTATCCTTGTAATAGCTTCGGTTTGCGAAGGTTTCCAAAAGGAATTTGTAGTTGCACAATTACGTCATAGATAAACAAATTAACATGTATTTAATAAAGAAGAATGTGATAATTAAATTACGCCAATTTGCTTGTTTAAGCAAATTTAGAGAGTAATGTAGAACTATAATTAGTTTACTCGTCGTAAGCACGAAAGTTTCTATTGGCGAGATTCAAACATATTTTCTCTTAGTAAACGCATTCACTTGTAATCTCATGTTTAAGAAAAATCGCGATTAAGTAAATGCAAACTATATCGACTAAAACAAATACACAACAAGTATTAGAGCTTCATACCCATTAAAAATTCTTTAAAAGACGTCCTTTTAATACACAATTCATCTAGTAAATAGTTACAGGTGATGAATAGTAACCGTAATTGAGAAATTAATTACTTGGCTTGAAAAATATGGCTGCAACTATTAAAATTCAGAAATAAATGAATAACTTAATTTACGTGTATGAAGCGGACGGACGGAATTAATAGTCAGTTGCCAGTTGCCACGTAAATAAATGTAGTCAATATTCTCGGAATACTAATTTGGAGTACTTATGAAGACCTGAAACATATTTTATTACACCAATAAAGAATAGATGTATGTGTTACGGCCAGAAGCCGAAGTGCGGCTACAACTACAACGGATTAACTTATGCAGACGCTTTCATCGAGGACATTTGAACGATGTTGTGTTCCACCAATAATGGCATGTAATATACTTACAATCAAAATAGAAATGAATTTGACATCTATCATAGTCTTTGTTTTATTCAGAATTAAAAATGCGTTGCTTTTAATGCAAAACCCTTTATATGAAGTAGCCACAATAAAATTTAAGTATATCATAAAACAATTTTTGTTTTTGAAAATGGCAATCACTGTTGGCATATTTAAAAATTTACTTAAACGTGTTAAAAATGTTGTCATAGCAATTGATGGATATCACTTAGCTAATTTATTTTCTAGAAATCATACTGTTGTGGCTCGTAAGAGCAAGAATTTAAAATGTTCTTCAAAAGATATACAATGTAAATGTACTTATATCTAGATACATAAATTTAGAATCAATTGTTCATTGATCAGTACAAAAATTAGGTAACTTAAAAATTTCAGTTCCGCTCCAAGAAAGTACTTTTCGACCTATATTACATCAAAATTCAGTAAAATATGTTTACCATACATTTCTTAAAGTCTAGTTAATTTGGAATCAGTTTATGGAAATATGCTTTGTGCTTTCATGTTGAAATTGTTTTTTCTTTTTTTAGTAAGCAGTGGTTCTCCAGGAAATTACAAGCATGCAAGCTTCCTGTAGGTAATTTCTGTTAACTAACTATCCACCATATCTACGACCTTTTAAAAACTGCCTGGTTCCTTCAGTCGTTGATTAAACTTCCACTTTTAAGGAAACTCGAATACTTGCTTGAGATATCGTATCAAAATCACGTAACTGCTAAAAAAGAATAGAAACGTTCTGGGAAACCGTTTTCGCATATATTCTCCATTTATTGTAGACATCAGACCCTCGCGAACAACAATACTCGAAGGAAACCAGTGGAATATCACATAATTTGTGAACACTTGTCTCAATGAGAAGACTTGAAAAGATAAATATTGAACTGTGGGTTGAAGGTAACTACTGAGACATTGTTACATAGATGTACGAATTTTAATCCGAAAGTTGTTAATTTATAAATAATTCTTAATTAAATTTCTCTTGTGCGTAACCTCTCTTCAATTCATTTACTATAGTTAAATCTACGAAATCTCCTTACGAACTTTATACTTAAATATATTACACTACAATAAATGTTGGTTCCGAATAGAGCAGAATATTAAATCTCGAGTCTATTTTAGTGATGTGTTCAACGGGGTAGAAAAACAGAAAACTTTACTTTGCGAAAAACAATAGCAAACGTTTTCAAGTGCTCGTAAGGAAGAAACCAATCAGTGAAAAATAGCGCAACACCAAGAAGTGCCGTTTTCTTTTGCATTACATTACGATTGCGGAATTATGCTTTACTTATCACTAGTGTAAGAATATACACTTTAGTATACAGCCTGGAAATTAATATTGACTAATAATTATAGAGGATAAACACAATAAGCAAATAAATAATTAACTTGGTGAATACTGTTAACCACAGATATTTCATCTGATCCTAATACACACGACTAATTCATAGTTGATACCACGAGCACGTAATAATTTAACCAGAAAAGGGCTTAGTCCGTAAACACGCAAAGGGACTTTTGAAGCGTAAAATTACCTGGTCATAAATAAACTTAACGATGCTTCAGCAAGCCGTGAATGCCTTTTGGGTGGTTTGATCATAAATAAAAGTTTTGATTTTTATTTTTTATTTTGCTTTACCTACTTATTTTGTGATTGGCATACAAAGCAAGCTTTCATAAATTGTTATCTATATACCTACGTTTTCTATATTGTTTGCTGTCATGCTAAGACATTTTCAAAGTTGTTATTTGGATAAGGAAAAATTTATAAGCCAATTTTAAAAGAGATAAGACGTTAGAATTTAAAAGTGTAAAATAGTACAGTAATTAGATTTCTTTTTCCTAGACGCAATCCAGATTTTTGCAGATAAGAACTGTAATTAAAAGTGTCCTGAGATTTATTTTTAGCCAAATATATGTTGATGCAAATTAGTTAGTAGATTAACTTGCTAAAGATTCGAATTTATTTTGCCTAAATTTGGTCAAATTTTTTACCCTGTTACGTTCCGATAATACCAAAACTCTATCAATACTACTCGTATTATTACAAGTTTCCATTTTCCCACGAAAAAACTACAAGAGTACCTTTTTGTACAGAATTTTATATCCTGCAATTCCTCTGTAGACTATTCTATACCTAAAGTCAATAGAAAAGAAGATATAAGCGAAAAACTAATTTTTCGCACCTTTTACGCCCTATAACTCATGAAGCTCAAGGTCAAATCAAGGGTACTTTTGATATGTTGTTTAGAAACACTAAATAAAGGTGTACACGAAAATTCAGCTCACTTTCAATTTTTCCCAAGAAAAATACTGATTTGACTGGACTAGGTGGCAAAACAACCGTATATAAGTAAAAGGAACAGCAAAAACATACTGCAATTCGGAAATGACTCCATAAAAATAGTTGGGGAAAGATTTAATCCTCGATATCTAAAATCAACTGTCAAGTTTGGTGGCGGTAATATCATGGTGTGGGGATGTTTTTCAGCAAATGGCACCGGTCCTTTACAAAATTATCTTATAGAGGAACATATGGTTCCATACGCTCAGGGTAATTTTAATCCAAATCGGAGTTTTCAACATGACAACGACCCAAAACACACTTCTAACTTCCTAAAAATATTTTTGGAAGAGAACAGCGTGAACGTTTTGGGATCGCGAGCTCAGCGACCTTGAATTCTATTGAGCACTTATAGGATTATATTAAAAAACAAGTGGGATCAGAAAAGTATACCAATAGGGACAATCTTTTTCAGAAGGTACAAGATTTGTGGTCTCAAGTACCGGTGCAATTTTGTGAAAAGCTAGTGACCTCCTGTAATGATGTGGGGTGTTGAAAGTTCACAATTTTTAGTAACTGTTGAAAAACCCCGAAGCCTTGGACCCTCGTTTGTTTTTGTTGTGTGTTTGTAACCTCGCGGTGTCTTTGATAAAGGGTCGGAAAGGAAAGTCACAAGTCAAAGTACAACTTTAAGCTTTATTCACATAGACAATGATATTCCTGAATAGCGAATCTTAACAACTAAACTGGTAGTCGAAAGGCGGGTGTCCGTAACCGAGTAGGTGTGTTTTGGCTGCGAATCTCCCGAAAAGAACGATATAACAAAGGGTGTAGGAATCTAATAGGACACTCTCGTATTATTAAAAGGGTCACGGAGTTTTATAGGAGCCTATTGAGATAGGTAAGGTCTCAGAGTAGCTTCTCGTACAATTAAAAGTGTTAAGGAATTGCAGGAGCCTATTGAGATTGGTGAGATCTCAGAGTAGTTTCTCGTACAATTAAAAGGGTTAAGGACTATTGCACGAGCCTAATGAGATTGGTTAGATCTCAGAGTAGTTTCTCGTACAATTAAAAGGGAGTTTATCTTTTTGCTCTTTACATTACACATGAGTTCTATACGGATTTTTTCCATGTCTGTAAATAACAAAAATGCCCAAAATATAACAAACGAACTAACGCGACAGAATGCCAGAATTGACAACGGCGTAAAATACTATTAGATACAAGGGTGTTTTTAAAGTTATCTACCTAGCCATAAAGGAAGACTCGCCGAACTTCAAAAAAATTTATTCTTCTACATAACTACCGTCTACACTAATACACTTAGTCCAGCGTTTCTCGAGTTGTTTCATTCCATCAAAAAAAATTCTTTTGTTTGCACCTCAAAAAATGACGCAACAGCGACTTTCAATCCCAACTTTTCATCCCCTGAAGCCCCCCTGAAGTCTTCCTTGAGACGTTTGAACAAAAAGAAGTCGCAGGGAGCTAAATCGGAACTATAGGGTGAATGTTGTAACTCGGTGAATCCACAACACTCGATACAACAGCAAAGTTTTGGTTCTCTATGAATTCAGACGTTTTTCTCTAATGGCCTGCTTCAAGTTTAGGATCGTCCTTCCGTAAACCTCTCCATTAATTGTGGACCCTTTTTCCATATATTCAATAAGTGAAATTTCTTTGCAGTCCCAAAAAATCGGTCGCCATCAACTTTCCAGAAGAAGACGATTGAGTTTTAGCCTTCTTTGGAGGCGTGGGAGGATCCCAATAGAACACCCAAGTCTCGTCGCCTCTGACAATTCCGGAAAATTAACTCTCATCGTTCTCTAAAGCGGCCAAATGTTCCTGAGAAATTTCTTTCCTCGCCAGTTTCTGCTCTAGTGTAAGGAGTTTGGGAATCGATCGTGTAGAAACTTTTTTTATCCCTAAATCTTCGTGCACAATCTTGAAAATTCTAGTTTCGGATACTCCAGCGTCTTTAGCAAGCAATGGGATCTTCATTCGTCGATCTGACAGCAGAAAATCTTCAACAAGCCTGATGGTTTCCTCAGTTCTTGCCTCAGCCGGTCTTCCTGATCTGGGGTCATCCTGAATTGCCGAAGCAGTTTGCACCAAAATTTTACTTGAAAATAAGAAGGTGCATCTTCCCCATACACAGCAACCATTCCGTCATGAATAACTTTTGGGCCATTTCCCTCTTTAGTGAGAAACTTTATCACTGCGCGATACTCCAAATTACTTTCACACATTTTTCGGAAAAAAACATCGTAAAAACTGCAAAACGCAACGAACTTGTACAAAATTTCGTCAAAGTACCTAAAACAGCGACAGTAATTTGACAAACAAGCAATTGTTTTTGTCCGACGTCATTTTCATGGCTAGGTAGATAATTATATTCAAATTTTTTTGTCTTCGCCGTAGTTACAATTTCTGTACTTTTCTTCGTTCTACAAAGAATTTGAGACATGATAGACCCAAGATAGTTCTTGTTCACTCCATACAGCAGAATGAAAAAGACATAACAACGAAGAAGTCTCACTTTTGTTGTTAGAGTAAGTGATCTGCGTTTAAAGACGGAGCTCATCTTAAGGATCACAGCTCTTGCCTTTTCAATACGGCTTTGAATCTCTTGGGATTGATCCCATTTATCGTTTACCTCCGTATTCAAGTAGGTATATTGCTGTCTTTTTTTCTTCGTTATTGGTTCGCCACTAGAGAATTCACTGTGACATTGTTTTTACTGATCACTATATATTTTTTCTTGTCCACAAACAAGTCGAGGCCATATTCCTGCCTCACTTCCGTCACATTATTCATTGCAGACCTTTCACGCTACTTTTACTACAATAACCTAATTAAAAAATATAAAATGTTTAACTCGCTACAACTAGCCTTTAGAAGGTATTCTGAATACCATCAATATAAAAGCAATTTCCTAGAATTAAATAAGCGCTCCTCGTAATTGCCAGCAATCAGACAAACGCAATTAATTGATTTTTTCGTTGATCTTAATACCTAAAGTCGTTTAATCGGTTGTGAATAATTTTATCAGTATTAGTAACTACCAAATATCGAATTTTAGGTAATATTTTAAGAAATAATATGAGAAAAATTTGTACGCTTATTTTTTGGGATATTTCAAACTGACTTTTATATCACTGTTATTTTTCATCCTGATTAGTATTTGTTAATTTGATTAAATGAATACCTACTTTCACCTGCAATATTAAATTTGATTTAGATTTATAGTTATGCCATTTTCAATGTAGCAAGTAGTCAAAGAACACATAAAACGCACGCATAGCAAAATTTGATTCTATTTACGGGATTTAGAATTTCTTGTAAAATTGTCATTCAATTTTCCTTCCAAGATTTTCAAGACGTTTACATTAAATGAGGCATATTATAATATTACCAGTAGTTGCTTGTACCAAATCATTCTAAATTATGATCCTGTTAATTTATACTGGCACACTAGACACAAAGTGATCCTACACAAGATTTCTTGGGACATGTTTTCCAACTGAGTTGACTTTTATTGGTGAAGCCAAAATACATTCAACAACCCCAAAATCCTGAAATACTATGAGATGCTTAAATATTTTAGTTTGTAGAATTTTATACTATGATTACAATTACAGTATTTGAATTTTTTAATACTCTTAAAATGTAATTTCTTTCTTTCTTTTTCTTTTATCCTCTTATACCTAGCCGCAGAAAATGTAATTTAAGTCATTAACTTTTGTTGTACACAGCTCTCATTATAATCTAAGTTGATATATTCGAGTATATTACTACAATCCCTTGTCTAAATTAATAACTTTGGTAAATAGCAATATACAGGGTGTCTATTTTAAAAGTGAAAGTGTAAGCAATACATTTTACATGTTATAATAATTAAGATCAGAGGATACATTGCTATCTTGAACTAAATACACATCAATTAATTTGTCATGCTAGTTAAATATTGTCATCCATGCTCAAATCGAAATTTTACGATGAGCAGCCTATATAATAGCACCACGAAGAAGAGCTCTGTAGCAATAAACTCTACTGGCTGTAGCAAAAGATTTTTTTGGTTTTCTATTAGTTTCTTTTGATTTATTGCTTTCAATGGCTATCTCTAAAACCGTTAAAGCTATTCAAAGTAAATTTGAGGCAGAATTACTTTAAAAATGAAAATAAGTATTTTCTTCAGGATAAACTCTAAGTGAAAGTGCGACTTTTTCCATCTAGAGATGAAAATATTTTCACTTCCAGAGATGAAAAAAAGAATTCCAAATTTATGACAAAAAAATAATTAAATGCCTGTGTTAGGTACTATGACTACTATGGAAACGATTAAACAATAGTATATTGTTATACAAGTGTTGAAAGCTGTTGTTTGCCACACGAATGTGAAGTTTGCAGCACGAAGGATAGTGAGTGCTGCAGTCACATTAGTGTGGCAAAAACAAACTTTCAACACATGTATTACACGCTATTTTTTCTACAACCATATTTCCATAAAAAAATTTAAATATTTCTGCAAAATCTGACATTTTTATTTGCGTGTGGAAAAATTACTTTCCGCACGCAAATTCCACTTGTTCGGCAAACACTTATTTTCAATACTCGTATCTATGGAGATGAAGTCTGAAAAGCCCACTTTCCATGGTGGGAGTAGAAAAACAATATTAATTTGCATTGACACAATTCGGTTTGAATTAAGTTGAATTAAAACTTATTGCAAACAGATAATTAAAATTTCCTAGAAAAAATAGCATTTACTACTCGACACGAAATACGTATTTTTCGTTCGCGAGGTTCTCATCTCTTGAAAAAAACGTTATTTTTTATGTATTGTTGCAAAATATCCTATTTTCGATGACTATTAAAATAATACGTCTATTATATCAGCATTTCCTAATGAATAATGGATTACTTCATTCACACCGCTGAAATATGACAACTAACAGGCTGTGCCCAATCACAAAACTGCAGATCCCATTACTAACGCTTTTCGTGAGATTGCCCCACTCGCTGATATCGTCGTGGACAAGTTCTCATCTCACGAAAAAAACGTTATCTTTATGTATTGTAAAATATACTATTTTCTATGACTATTAAAATAATACGTCTATTATATCAGCATTTCCTAATGAATAATGGATTACATTATTCACACCGCTGAAATATGACAACTCACAGGCTGTGCCCAATCACAAAACTGCAGATCCCATTACTAACGCTTTTCTGTTAATCGCAAAGCTGCAAATCTTATACCCGGTTTACATTCAGCCCACTTCCGTGGCAGTGAGCATGAAAGTGGGCAGCGCGAGTATGTAAACACGTCACTCGCGCTGACCATGCTCCTGCCATTGCCGCTGTTCGGCGCTCCCTTCGTTGGCGGTATTTTCTGCGGAAGTCAAAGGACCGACAACGCGAGCGCGAGTGAGTGTTTACATTCTGCTCTCTCGCCCAGTTGCCTCCGAGCGCGCGATACGGATTTTTATCATTCCTCAGGCTAAACCGCAGGTGATACAAACTTCTAAAAGTTCTTTTTAGACTATAAACAACGTATCTAGCTAGGTAAAACGAGTTTAAAACGAATTTATTAATTTTTCGTACTTTTAAAATGCGAGATTTTTATCCACCATCTGCTCTTGCGACGATGGCGTCATTTTCTATATTTTTTCTTAAAAAAAAAAAATTCACATAGTTACATAAACTCAGGAGGCAAAGCGCTGAAGCTGCACCTAATTCTACGTCCTACATTGCCCAAGGTCGAATGCGAAGTATGAAGCGGCAATGTAAACACTCACTGCCTTCGACGTTGCCACAGAAGTATTTTGGGGAGTAAATACAGCAGCGCGAGGAGCAGTGGCAATGGCTGAATGTCTTCTTATATTTCCTTCCTGTGGTTCCTAAGGAACATAAGGCGTCTTGCGACGTTTCCGTGGCTGGTTGAGATAAGTGCAAGGTTGCCGGTCTTGCACTTCTTATCACGTTAACTTTCCCCACTTAAGCTTTTATACACTTTAATGTTTGGGTTGAGTGGATTTATAACTGTGATTTATAACTTGAATTTGCTATTGTTATTGTTTATTTATTTATCTAATTATTTAAACACATTTGTTTGATAAGGTCATTCCATCTGGATTTATCCTGGACGGTCGCCTTGACTTCATTCCATGTTTTCCTCTGTTCTTTAATTTGATTCTCTGTGGATCTTTTCCAGGTGTTGTTTGGTCTCCCCGGATTTCTGTTACCTCTGACGTTAAAATCTAATGCTTGTCTTGTAATGCCGTCATTTGGTTTCCGTAAAGTATGACCTATCCATTGCCATTTTCTTTTATTGATAGTGCTTTCAATTGATTCTTGATTTGTAAGGTCCATAAATCAGTATTTGAGATGACATTGGGCCAATAAATATTTGTAATTCTTCTCAAGCAGCTGTTGACGAAGGTTTGAATTTCCTGCATTTTCTGTCTATTTGTTGACCGTGACTCACACTCGAACAGCAGCACACTTTTCACATTTGCATTAAATATCCTTACTTTAGTTTGCCTAGTCATATGGTTCGATATCCATATTATGTTCCTTAGCATATTAAACGCCCCTCGTGCCTTGTTGATCCTGTTTTTTTATGTCTTTTTGATAGCCATTATCTTTGGAGACTAAACTGCCTAGATATATCATTTGATCAGTATTATCGACAGTTTTATCCTCTATTTCGATGATGTTTTAGTTCTTTTCATTTATACTGAGAATTCTCGTTTTTCCCCAATTAATTTTAAGCCCTATTTCTTTTGCTGTTGTCTGGAGTAATCTAAGTTTAGCTTGTGTATGTTTTATTTTCTCATTTATGAGACATACATCATCTGCGAATTCTAGTTCGTCCAGGAACTGGCCAAATCTCCATGTTAGCCCATTTTTGATTTTCATTGTCTTCTTCATTAGCCAATCTATTACAATAAGGAATAATAGCGGCGATAGAATACAACCTTGCTTGATTCTTCTTTCAACGGCAAACTTTTCTGTTAATATTCGCTTATGTTGAAGTTTAGCCCCGTAACCTTGTAAAGTAATTTGATGACGCGTATTATCCTGTCTGGTATACCAAACTCTTCTAATATCTTCTACATCTGCAACCTTATTATCCTATCGAACGCCTTCTCAAAGTCTATGTAAATGAGGCATATACAGTATGTCCCCGGATTGAGTTTACAATAGGTATGATTGACCAAAAATTTTCGAATTGGAATTTCATATTTTGGGATTCCGCCCTGCTTGGTCTGAAATTTATTTTTAGTTTACTTTCGATTTTTTAAAATCAAGTAGGCCTTTACAGTTGAGCAATAACTCTTTTCGTTTCAGGTAAAGTACCTACCTTTTCCGTTCACAGTACGCCAAAGCGTTACTAAGAAAAGTTGTTCAGAATGAAAAGTTATGGCGGTGTGCAAATTTTCAGAACGATCGGCCTACTTTGATAAAATCCAGTATTGGTCGGTATTGCAATTGAAACAGCAATACTGGATTTTATCAAAGTAGGCCGATCATTCTGAAAATTTGCATAACTCCATAACTTTTTATTCTGAACAACTTTTCTTAGTAAAATATTGGCACACTGTGAATGGAAACAGTACTTTACCTGAAACGAAATTGACAAATAATGAATTTTATCAAAGTAGGCCGATCGTTCTGAAAATTTGTACACCGCCATAACTTTTAATTCTGAACAACTTTTCTTAGTAACACTTTGGCGTACTGTGAATGGAAAAGGTACTTTACCTGAAACGAAAAGAGTTATTGCTCAACTGTAAAGGCCTACTTGATTTTAAAAAATCGAAAGTAAACTAAAAATAAGTTTCAGACCTAGCAGGGCGGAATCCCAAAATATGAAATTCCAAATCGAAAATTTTTGGTCAATCATACCTATTGTAAACTCAATCCGGGGACATACTGTATACTAACTCTAGCGAATATACAACTCCGGGTTGTTAGCGCTGCTAGTTAAGCGAAGCGATGTCAAACTAGTTGCATCCTCTTCTGCATTACGGGTTTACTCGCCGTAAAATGAACATGTATGACTCAGTCACGTCGAAATTGAATCCACTGCATAAAGGAATTTTAAGCGCTGACAAATAATATGGTTAGTTGTAGTGTTTGTGGTTTTTATCAAACAAGGACAAATAAAAATTTAGAAATAACTTTACATAGGTAAGTATTTACCTTCATTTAATGCAACTACGTTTATTACGAATAATATTTAAGAACAATTCGATGTTATAATTTCAATGTCAAAGAAAGGCCACGATTGAATATTATAGGCATCACATACAGGGTGGTGACTCGAACACCCGAACATAGGGATTTAACATGTAAAATCATATTTTCATAATTTCCTGCTCCCCTAATTATTTTAGGTAAAAAAGCTTCAAATAAAAGTTTTAGAGCATAAAATTCTGCATCTGAATCAATAAACAAAATTAATTTCGTCCCTTGTAACCTCAGAAATTAGGTATGAAGATGACGTAAATCACCCCAAAAATTAACAAATGTTAACGGTTTATCTGTCAAGTTACGCTGCGTTAGTTTATTTTTATTATTACTTGTAATTACTGTTAAAGTGAAAATATGGCCAACAATTATACAATAAGTGCAAAAAATCAATTTTTAAAGTTATTTTACAGTGGTAACAGTATAAGACAGATGTGAGATCTATTTGCGAATTTATATCGTCATATACCAATTCCGTCGACATCAACAATCCATACCATCATCAATAATCAAACAAAATATGGGTCAGTGTTCGTCCCTTGCCAGAGTTGTACTAAAAAACAAATAAATATTGCACCAGAAGAAGATATTGAAGCTGAAGATCATAACGCTAACGAAATCAATGTATTAGCTGCGGTATCAAATAATCCAAATGTGAGCCTCAGAGAAATTGGATCTGGATTAGGTTTGCACCACACCACGGTCCTAAAAATATTAAAAAAACACAAATTTAAATCTTTTAAATTTTCCGTCCACCATGAAATTTGACAGATAAACCGTTAACATTTGTTAATGTTTGTTTGAATTCCATGGCTATCGCTATTGTTGGGGTGATTTACGTCATTTTCATACCTAATTTCTGAGGTTACAAGGCACGCAAAATTAATTTTGTTTATTGATTCAGATGCAGGATTTTATGATCTACAACTTTTATTTGAAGCTTTTTTACCTAAAATAATTAGGGGAGCAGGAAATTACGAAAATATGATTTTACATGTTAAATCCCTATGTTCGGGTGTTCGAGTCACCACCCCGTATATATTTTATATAGAGTAGAACTTTGCAAAATATATATTTAAAAAACTGTTTTAACAGTCAGTATTACAATATTTTATTTCTTGCGGCTTCTAATTTTTGTTCATTCATACTTTTACTACATTTTTTGTCAGTTTACGTCGAATATTTTATATTCAAAGGTTTACGTATCCCCTATTCATTCTAAAAGGTACACCACTGACATACCGGAAACATTCAGTCGCCATATGCATCACGCATCTTGGTCTCACGTAAGTTTTGTGTAGCCTCCTTCCTGTAGTTTTATATTCTAAGATCGTAAGCGATACTAATTCGCGATTTTATACCTTTCTAACTTAGCCCAAAACGTAAATAGTCATAGAAAAGGAATAGTAATATCTTAAGTAAATGGTCCTCGTGGAGCAATAGTTGTCATAACACGCTTGTTTAATAACATACCATTTACAAATTTTATTAATTTAATTTGGATGTATTCTTTGTAGAACTCCGTTTAGGACTTAGATTGTACTACGGCGATGATTCTTATCTAATTACTTATTTTCAGTATTTTAGTTAGCTAATATTCTTATTGAATATAATGCCTCCGTACTACAGCACAGCAGGAAATAACAAAGCCGAATATTGTTCTTTTGAGTCATATCCAGCTGAGAGAAATATTGCAGTAAAGAGTTATCGAAAAACGATGTTGTACTCCCGTGACTTTGCTTTCAGAAATGTTTCAAAGGCATACAGTAAAGTAAATTATTTAATAAACTATAAATTCGCTATGAAAACAGCAATTCGATGATAATTAGCAAAATAAAGAAACTGCCTCTTTATAATAAATTATTATAGGGGGGCATTTAGTAATAGACTCATACGATCTAGAATGCTAGTGTATGACGTGAGAATGTAGTACACCACTGTATTGAAAAAGAAAAGACCGATAAGTAACTCGTAACTTCAGAGTATTCTTGGGTTAGAGGTTACAACTAAGCTACAATATATTCGGATAAAACCATGAGACAATTGTAGCACGCAATTAATCAACAAGCCAATTATAATAGAACTGTCTATTTTTGCTATTTTCTGCCACTATTGCTAAATATTACAGTAAAATTTGTTGGTATTTAACCCTCCTTAGAACTACTTTGTCCACCCAGGGTTTGGTTCAGATGTTGAACGGTAAATTTCCTAGTTGTAGTTAGTACTTTTTTCATAGTAAATATGGCTGTAATGAGTAATAATAAACTAAAAATTTTAAAATAGTGTTTAATGTTTGACACTAAACGAAATCCAGCGGAAATAATACCTCCCTTATAATCAAGTTGTATGTTTTCTAAATTACACGTGATACTCTTTATGTATACCAAAAAGTTTATACGATGCCGAAAAAGGATTTTAAGTTCGTTTAGCTGACTTTGATAGCTTTTACTATTTACATAAATCCGACACGAGGAACTGTCGAGCCAATATAACAAGCTAAACTTTGACACAACATTCTGAACTAGCAACAATTTTCCAGATTTTAAATAAAAGTTTTGTAAGGATATGGTATAAAAAAGCTTTTATAGACGTATTTACGTATGTACTTATATGAGTTGTGTTATAATTTTTGATAAAAATTATATCTAAATATTATATTAGGCGTATACAATAACCAACGTTTCCCCCATATATATTTTTTTAATTTGATTTAAATGAAACATTTATTCAACGTAGTCATTATAACGTATGTAACTAAAGTTTCGGGAAAAATGTTCAAATCTAATAATACAAACTATAATTGTTTTCGCAATTCTAGCTTGTAAGACATTTTTTCTACTCCCACCATGGAAAGTGGGATTTTCAGACTTCGTCTCCATAGATACGAGTATTGAAAATGAGTGTTTGCCGAACAAGTGAAATTAGCGTGCGGAAAATTTACTTTCCGCACGCACATGCATGATTTTCGGTGTGGCAAAGTATAATTTTGCCGCACCGAAATCAAAATGTCAAATCTGACATTTGATGAATGTCAGATTTGATTTTGCAGAAATATTTAAATTTTTTTATGGAAATGTGGTTGTAGAAAAAATAGTGTGTAATACATGTGTTAAAAGCTTGTATTTGCCACTCTCATGTGACTGCAGCACTCACTATCGTTCGTGCTGCAAACTTCACATTCGTGTGGCAAACGCAAGCTTTCAACACTTGTATTACAAATTACTATTGTAACACTTTGTAAACACAAATGTATTGTCAAACTGTAGGGCAAACTTGACAGATTCTCTATATCCAATGGTAACGTGATTGCTTTATTTTTAATGTGAAAACAATCATACGAAAAATTTTCCCAAAACTTTAGTTACATACGTTATTTTTTGTTCAAGCATTTACTCTATAGTACAGGGTGGGGCACGGGAACCAAGTGTTTTTGGAAAGGCTAGTACTCGGCTATTAGGAGAAGGAGGGTCGTGCGGCAGGTGGCATTCCATTCCTTGGCTCATAGCATTTCACTTTCAGTTGCCATTTATTCTCCTTGGTTGCCATCATGGAGCCATGAACACTAGAACACCGCACGTTCGCATATGATTGTTTTGTTAGGAGTGGCGAGTCGGTGACCGCGGTTCAGCGTGAGTTTCGCCGCAGAGACATTCAGCTGCACTTCGAATCAGCAATCGTACTGTATCAGACGGATTTTGCGTGGAGAATTACGTTTTCACCCATACAAGTTAGCGACTGTGCAGAAATTGAATGTAAGGGATTACCCCCAACGATTGAATTTTGCACAGGAAATGCTTGCACTTTATGAGCAGAATGAAAACATAATGGTGGCAATGAGTGATGAAGCCCATTTCCACCTTAATGGGGCCGTCAACAAACAAAATTGTTGGTATTGGGCTGCTGAAAATTCGCGACAACTGTATGAAAAACCGCTGCATGCAGTGTTCTAGCGTCCACGGCTACATGATGGCAACTGAAAGTGAAATGGTATGACGGTATGAGCCAAGGAATGGAATGCCACCTGCCGCACTACCCTCTCCCTCCTAATGGCCGAGTACTAGCCTTTCCAAAAACACTTGGTTCCCGTGCCCCACCTTGTATTACCAGAAATGAATAATGGTTGCTGTGGAATTTAAAAGTTATCTCCGAAATTATTTATTTTTATTATTTTTATGTTATTAACATTTAGTTGACATCGAGCAGATGGTAATTAACACTATTTGAAAAAGAACATTTGTTGATATAAGCTTCAACAACTGAAGTTGGTATTGTTATTAAAATTTTGTTTTGTTTTGAAAATTTACTTTTATTACATTTTTGAATATCACCTGTAACTTCAGAACGAATAAAGATCGACCTACCACTTTTGTGTTTTTTAGTCTTAGAATTAAGTGTATTTTATGATCCCAAAATTTGAACATAACGATACGAAACACGCTGTATACAAATTTAGATCATGGTGTAAAACGTAATAGGAATTAATAAGAGTAGATGTAATGTAAACCGCCGTTTTAATATTTTTTGTTGTTCCTGTCATATTAGAATACGAATATATTTTAATTTTTGTTTTTAGTCACATAATAAATTTAAGACTATATTCACTTGTGTCACTGTAAAACAGAAGATAAATGTATATGCAAGCCTATATTGTATTGAGGACTAGAAGACCTAGAAGTATACAGGGTGTATCGTAAATGGAGCATAATATTTATATCACGCGATTCTACGTCAAAATCCAAGCAAAACACTCCAGTACCAATTTGCTGCTAACTCTTTAGTTATGGAGTTATTAGCAGCCTTAAGTCGTATTCTGGTTTGCTTGTCGTGTCATATTTTTATGAAATAATGATTTTTAGCTGTAGTTTAATCAACAAACGAAATAACTAATCTGTAATTGTACTCAACATACCCTTCGTTTAATTAGAATTTCCATCCGAAGTTTGAAATTTTTGCAGTGCTTGTGCTTTTCATAAATGTTGCAACGATGCACAATGCAATTATATTAAAGGCATTATCAACTTACGCAACATAGTATTTAGAAGATGTCAAAATACGTTAGTTAAAATACCCGTAAAAGTACCCGCTGTGGTAGAATTTCAATATCTTTTATAATAACCACAATACACGGGTAGAGAAAATTCAGATCTCCGATACGTGACGTCATAGATGTCGGCTTCTGAAGGCTACTACACAACGCATTATTATACAATTATACTGCATTACTATGCAACTACGCTAGCTATGCTACTGCTCTTACCGGCGATCGACATCAGTGACTTCGTAGCTTAAACTTTTAGCTCCCATAACATGGTAACGAATTAAAATTCGGCCGTAAAATTTTGCACAGCTGCAACACTCAGTTTACTCAATCAAATTATAAAATAAAACAAATCGATTTTTCATAAGTTGATAATGCCTTTAAATCAAGTGGGTTGCTATTAGTGCTATTCTAGGTGACGTAGTATGACTGACCACACAGTGTTGCTAAGTTTACAAGACTTTAATTAACAATTATTCTTAAAAAAAAACACGTTCTGGCCTAAAACAGTTATACAATTTTTGGTCCAGTGTTTAAAGCAGAATCACGTGGTGCGATTATAATGCATCATTTACCATACACCCTGTATAGTGTATAATGAATCAGTTGGAAGATCGTGATAAGTCACATGTGGATAAGAGTAAAAAAATACTTCTTATTGTATCATGTTGTAATTGTATTTGATGTTGTCATACGTTTCGATATTTAATATCATCTTCAGTGTTACATATTAAAATTTGAATTAAATATTTTATGCTAAAATGAAAGGACGTAATTAACAATTTTAAAGGTATTAATTCTATAAGTGAAAGAGTTATTTAAAAAATAAATTGTGAAAAATACTTACAATAATTAAAGCTTGATAAAGCAATTGGATATTGATATATAATTATGAATCCATTTGTTAATAATTTAAAGAGTCAATGGATTTAAAGCGTTTAAACTAGATTGGTATAAATTATTCTTGTGTGGTGTAACATTTTAAAAGTCAACAATCACAGTCCATTCTTCAAGATCATAGTGTATAATGTTCACTTCAATATATTTTCATTAGGGCCATTAGATATACTTTATTAATTTACTTTTGGATACTTCATTTCGTACTTTTGTAGATTTTGAATTTTATTATTTTCGTGTAGTTTGCATGAAGGTAGAAACAAAATATATCTGGGACAATTCCACTCATAATCTGTCTTCCAATGAAATCACAGTATTTTGGTGAATTGAACCAATCACAATCGAATTATACTAGTGAAATTTCCGCGGAAAGTTTACGACTAGCAGCGTTGCTTAGAGACAACGTCTGTTAAAATTTTTTGAGTGACATGTATTTTAGTAATTTCATTATAATTCGAGGAATTGTCATTCCGAATACCGAATACCATTCGTGACTAGAATTTAACAGGCAATTTTTACCGTCACAATCACTCTTGCTTGTTGTTTTAGAAAATCGTCACTCGTGCGTCGCAACAAGCAGTCGTGTTCATGACAGCAAAAAAATTACCGGTAAAATTCACTTGTGGTATTACTTCTGAATATTTACTGCTTGCTTTTCCTGCATAAATATAGTAAAGTTGTAACGCCATATTCAATAAAAATATCCAAAAGTAGACGATCCTAGAAAATCACAGTTAATTGAAATTTTTTCTTATGTCGTAAGGATCATCTGCTGCTCCATTTAACAGCAGCTCTATAAACACGCAAGGCGTTTAACCCTTAATTGGTGGTTGACTACATTTTAGGTAACTATAGCAACCGCGGCAACGACGTCAGTTTTAGTATATCAACGCATATTTATGCGTACCTATAGGAAGACAATTAAGTTTCTATAAACATATTTCATTATTAGTTTAAAATTATATTATTTTATCTGCAGCATTCTGAGAAGATGTAAATCCTGTGCTGATATGGTAGAACAAAATAATTTATAATACGTATAAACCGTACCCGAAAAATATGGAATTTGTTATGTACTTCAGTAAATATGCATTTTATCGAAAAAAGTTTCGAATAAAAGTTGTTTAGTACTCGTATTTATTTTTATATCATAAGGCAATAATCATTATTTTAAAAAACAAAAAAGCAACGAATAAAACGTACATTCCTTTAAATGACTGTGTGTCCCTACACTATACAGGATGTTTACGGTCTTCTCTGTATCCTTTTAAGGAGTGATAATACAGGTCAAAAGGAGTCGATAAACCTTAAAACGTCTTAATAATACACATACTTACTCTCTGCAAGGCCTAAACCTTGTTGATGAATTACCGCCACTGCTGCTTGCTTGGGGAGATCCTCGAGATCGAAAATGTCGGTGTTGTATATTATGGTCTTCATAAGACCCCACAAACGAAAGTCCATTTGTTTTCAAATATATTGTTTAAATGTTCACGAACTAAATGACTGAAATGCGCTGGTGCACTGTCTTGCAGAAACCACAATTGTCGACGGACAGTTAAGGGAACATCTTCTAAAAGTTTAGGCAATTTGTTAAAAAACAAAATAATCATTTACAGTTAATCGATCTGGCAACACAAATCGGCCAATAAGTAGCCCATTTACTAATCCGGCCCAGGCATTTAAAAAAATCTCTGCTGAAAATGACCACGATGAACAGCATACGGATTTTCGGCACTCCAGATGTGAGTATTGTGACAGTTGTTTGTGCCGTCACGCGTAAATGTTACCTCGTCAACCGCCTACACATTCGATGAAAAATTGGGAATTTCGTTATGTTGTCGCAAAAACCGATTCCAGAAATCTACGCGCAGAGGATCATCCTGCGGTTGCAAAGCTTGTACCAGTTGCGCATGGCGCATGGAATGGGTATAGTTGATTCTCGTGTAGAGTTCGCCAAACGATACGATTTGAAACGCCAATTTGACGATCAATTCGCCGCATACTGGTTGAAGGGTTTTCATCAGCCAGGTTCAAAATTTGTTCCTCAGCGTCTAAAATTCGTCGGTGTCGACCAGGTTCTTCATCACGCCCTTGATGAGTTTGTAAATGACCAGTCTCTCGAGCACGTATGATATATGATTAGATGCATGAATTGTTGAGGGCTAGGCCTTGGTCTGTTTGGAAATCGTTCAGCGTAAAGCCGACTTGCAGCAGCCATATTATGATGCATTTCCTCATAAATCAGCATCATGATATTAGAATATCGATTGGCCATCTCGATTTTCAATTCTCAAATAACAAGGCAAAGGTAATACAATTTTTAACCAAAAGGTTAACTTGATACCAACTTACCTCTCAAATAAACAAACAATTGGACAATGTTGATTAAGTAGTAGATCACTAGGCTTTTAAAAAAATTAACGGTTTAATGTAAAAACTAAAAGAATTATTATTTCGCTTATTAGACAACTTTTATTAAGGTGTTTTAAGGTTTATCGACTCCTTTTGACCTGTACTATCGCCCTTTAAAAGGATACAGAGAAGACCGTAACCACCCTGTATTCATTTAACAGAGATTGTTTTTCTCTTTTTGATTTCAAAGAAAACGAAAAAATGCACTCTCAAGTCTATTTTAGTAATTGGTATTTTAATATGCAGCAAACAATGTAAGAAATGCAAATGGTGGCTCGGAAACTTACAATAGATGTTTAAATCGTGTTCCCAGTTTAGCAATGATAAACTAGCCTTTCAAATCCGCCATTGGTATTTAGACGTATCCCGATATCTCATGGCCCACGACATGCACGTCGAATTTGTGAAAGAGTGAGATGGAAGTCTAATAGTGAATCCTAAAAACATGCGGCACTCAGGAAAAAGCGCGTGAAATTTGAAATTGTTATCCTTATGAAATTGAAAATAAATACATACATTTATTAGCTGCCACCTATATTGCAAGTTTCTCAGCTTATTATAACATAAAGATAGGTTTTAACTAATAATATTTTTTCATATTTTGACTTTGACAGGACGAATTTTTTTTTAGGTTTTGAGTAGTAGATGCGTTTTCTCTTTCTATACTGAGGGCCATGAGATATCGGGATGTGTCTACAGTCGTTTCTGGTGTGATAACTCTCATTTTTGTTTCTACTTTTTCGAAATTTACTTATTAAAGGTATCGAAGTTTTACAAAATCTCTATTAAATGAAAACAATATGGGGGTGAAAATGACAGTTTAGAGGAGAACGATCGAAGGCGTTCGAAATAAGAATTAGGTGACCCCCTATCGACATTAGTATTCAATATGGTGCTGGATAAAATCGCGAGAAGTAGTCATTTGAACAGGAAACGACAAAAGTCCTCAGTTAATAAGCTACGCCGACGACGTTGCGATAATAGTGAAGGGCAGAAACGAGCTAGAAGAAGTAACTAAAAGGATAGCACCGAATTGGCCTAAAAATAAACCAGAGCAAAAGCAAGGTGATAAATATAGGACCTAGGAGACTGGGAGCAAAGTTAAAGGTTGCGACTGGACAAGGGTTGGAAGATAATGCGCTTGTTATATAGGCAAGCTTCCAATCTAGCCATTTCTACGTTCTTCCAGTACGATGACGCATATCGATCACTCTCGTTAACTCCGGAAACTTCTATTGGCGGCCGATGCATACGATTTCGCACGTGTTCTCCGCGACTGCTGACGCATCTCTTACAAAATATGGCAACTATTAACACAAGTAATAAATAATTTAGTAATTCCAATATACTACCACTGGAATTTGCACCAATAGTGTCGTGTGATGTAGAAAGAATTATTTTACAATATAAAAACATTTTAGCCGATAATAGACGTCAATTTATTTCTCGTGCAGTTGTAAAATACAATAAATAATAAGTGTTTACTTATAATTTTTACTGGTAAATTATATGCAATTATTCATTAATTACTACGTATTGTACGTTATAAGTAATTTAAAGACATATTTTTACAGTTTTTAATGCATATTTGTTTGCATATACCGAAATTTTTCAGTTCATAATTATCCTAAGCCTATATGACTAACTATAGTGTATAAACTTCTGTTTAGTAATTACAAGCACCTAACATATATTTTGAGATATTAAAATTTGGGAAAAATTATATTAAATTAAATTTGAAAGAAAGTGACACTAAATTTAAATACTAAGTATGAAAACTACACTGGCAAGGTAAATTGTGCCTGAGCACGACTGAAGATGAACTACTTGAAGGCAGCTTATGGCAGCCTGTGGGTACACTTTTCCTTGACTTTTCCCCTTTAACCCATATTTAAGGGCTGTCTGTTTATTTATCAGAGCACGAGAAGCGAGATTTCTTTATCTGTGTCGCAAATCGCAAGGCAAGTATTGTGCTATTTTACATATTCTGTTTCCAATAATTTGATTAAAAAATCTTTTTTTGCATTTTGACAAAAAAAGTGGACTTTTTTTATCAAAAAATCATAAAGAAAGCAACACTTTTTTTAACTATTTAATTTTACATTTTGCATTAAGTAAGTATGCTTTAAATAAAATATTGTAAATTGTCAGTTTGACAACCGTCAATTCTCAAATCCTTTTTATCCTGTTTTGAGGGATTTAAAATGTAAAAATGCAAAAAAATATTGTGTACAACTCGTATGAAAGCATCTTTTTTTCACTCGTTTGATTGATGCACTCCGGCTTCGCCGTCGTGCATCAAACTTCAAACTCATGAAAAAAAGTATTGCTTTCATTACTAGTTGTACAAATAACTATTACACATTTTAAATTATTGTAACACTCACGTCTCTTTATTTTCGTAGTTTTTCTACAATCCCGCGTAAGGTAAGTAATAGTGTGTATATCCTACTTTATCGTTCTAGCGCGGTAATCGAAACTCAGTGCGAAAATAAAGAACGTGTCATTTTCACACTCCGTTTCCATGGTAAACAGTTCAGAAAAATACAAGAAGGAATAACTTGATTTCGCAGGTGTTATGTTAAATACTATAGCTTGTTCTCATCGAATTTCTTTTTCACGGTCGGCGCAATATGTAACTAAAGTATCATTATGAAACTCATAATTTACTTACTTGTTTCATGATGAATCTGAAGACCTATACTTAAACAGTAGATGATGAAAATTAATTGGATTCTAATTTAAACTATCCATTATAACCCACCTCAAAATAATTTAAAAAAGATAACATAAAACATTTAGAAATACTAGGTACATATGAAAATATTAAAAAGATCCTCAATATACCGGGTGTCAATGAAACCTGGGGCACCCCTATTGTTTAAATTATATTTTAAGATATTAAAATGAAATTTGGTATATGTAATGTCACTAAAGATTACAGAATTCCACATGTCTGATGGATGATAGCCAGAATAAAGCAAAACAACAGGGAATACTATACGCGTCTCTTGATGACAAGGGTCGAAGCTTATCTTTTACTGTGACACTTTTGGATGGGGTTTGAAGGCGGTTTTGATGTTAAGCTTTTTGAGAATCCTACCTATGCGATCAGTAACTTGGCGAATGTAGGGCAAAAAGGCAGTAGCCTGGGGTGTACAGGTATTTAGAGGACTTCCAGGATCTGTAGGGTGTAATTGGTTGTCGATGACTTTGCTAACATCCCTTGTATTATATCAATTTTTGACGAGATTGTCTTATGATATGAGCTAACGCGACTTGAAGACTGTCGTACTGAGACACTGGGATCGCACAATGAACGAGGGAATTGATTACGGAAAGCTTTTGTGCCGGGTGAAGATATGAATTGGCTTGAAGGTACTTATCCGTGTGTGTGGGTTTATGATAAACTGAGTGTGCAAGATGACCACTCGGTTTACGGGTTACCAGGACGTCGATGAAAGGGACAGAACGGTTCGATTCTATTTCCATGGTGAACTTGATATCAGGGTGCTGATTATTAAGATGTTCTAGGAAGGAAGTAAGGTTATGTCTGCCATGGGGCCAGATAATAAAAGTGTCATTTACGTAACTGAACTAGACCTTGGGTTTTAAATCAAAGGATTCCAGGCCTGCCTCAGAAGATTCCATAAAGATGTTTGCAATCACTGGAGAAAGGGGAGAATCCATAGCAGCGTACTTGCTTATAGAATCGGTTGTTAAACAGAAAATATGTGGAGGAAAGGCAGTTTTCAACGAGAACGGTGGCTAAACTTGCAGGTTTGCCGTCTTGAACTAGTAACTGTTCGATGATAGCTACTGAGTCACGGACGGGGACCTTGGTGAATAGAGACGTAACATCAAAATTGCCAAGCTGGTCATATCACAATGTCAGAATTGAATCGAAGACTTTTTAGAGCAACACTTTCTTCCTTTGAGATATTGTAAGATGGAGGTTTCGCATAATTGAGGCACCTGGTTGTTTCGAAACGAACTGTGTCAGTACTACTTTTAGGGACTGTACAGTGTACGCACGGACGACTCAACCGAACTAATAATGTCTTCGATGGGAATTTTGGAGGGCGGTACAGAAAAATTAAGACCCTTGGATAAAATTGAGGACTCAACTGAAGTTAAAGTGTGAGAGGAAACATTCACAACGGTTTTGGAACGTACATCATAAGAAGAACTGTTTTTTAAAAAGTGGGTGAAACGTTGAGCTCTTCTGTCTCAACAATGACACGGTTCCGACCCGGAAGACGTTCTGTTAACACTGCCACTGACCGTAAAAGTCTTCGAATACAGAAGTATAGGTTCGGTTAGTGTTACTTACCGGGGAGAGGGAATTCCCCTGCGGAATCCCACGTTCCATCTAGTAGAAAACCCCCGAAGATGTTGGGAAGTGATGGCGATATGTTCACCTTCAGCTACTTATAAACCTGAAAGCAGGTAGAAATGTACTGCAAGCCAACTATGACGAAACATAGTCAACCAATGGGAGATCTACCCATGTCGATGTTCCATCTATCCTAGATGTCCCATATGGTCTAGGAAGTGCAGCGGAATAAAAAAGATACGGGGAAAGGTCTACTTGACCGCCCCAGGGGGCTTAGCCCGGGCGTTACTGTACTGCATAAATGTAGCCAGGTCAAGGGCCCTTATAACTACGCCTAGTTATCAAAGTCACAGGCAAATAGCCGAATAAATGGGTCCTACAGCTCCACGCTCTAATAAATGTTATATACTCGTACAAAATGTCCCAACAAGCCTCAATGCTTATCCACATGAATAATACCAACAATAACAGCAACTACATCATCAACAACACAATATATTTGTTCATACCGACCTTATCTCATCGGGCATACAATCACATCTATTCAATTAAAGATCAACTAGCTTTTCGTATTTATGTGAATAATCATCCAAAATGCATTTTACACCAATGCACCACTAATTCGCATTCTACGCGCCATACACAAATACACTCGACATTAATTAACACATCTGTACGCCAACGCATCTCGTGACGACTCCCCCTTAGATTCCGACCTGGACTGGAATTTTTAACCATAACGAATTTTATTATTTTTATCATTTTAAAACCCCTAACTCGACTAGGCTTTAAAATGTGTCGTTTGAGAAAAAGCGGTCTTTGTTTTAACAAATCCGACGCTTACATCATCTCCACCAAAATGTACATACAACATGAGTTACCTAAAAATTCGAGTAATCCAAATTCGAGTAATAAAGGTATTATTTAGATGGCTGAATACATGGATTTTATTGATAGATTGAGGATTTCGACTTATCGAGGTTCAAAATATCAAGGTTCGCTGTAATAAATAAACAATAATAAAATGTTTATTTCTTAGGGTTAGGGGATGCCAAATTGTTTTTCTGCAACTCTGTACGACAAACTCCTACATTTAATAGCCTAAAAAGCAACAAGGATTAGTATATGATCATGTTCATATGACTTTTTATATTTGGGGGTACATATTTTCTGATTAGTTGATGGATTAACAAATGATCAAAGTTGACAAAAGAGCATGTTTACTAATGTGTTATTTGCCATAAGCATTCGAAATTTGATTCGATTTTGTTCACTTGACGAATGATTAATTTGACGAAGCTGTTAAATCATGTTTGTGCAACCCACCCTTAGTATTTATTTGTAAGACACACACAAGCGACCTAATTTAAAGTCATCCTTAGTGACCGATGGAATTCAAAACCCTGTTTTAGCTTGGTTCACAAGGTGTTAACAAAATACAAAACATATTGTAATCACATAAATTTAGATACCTTAATTGTTATTTTAAATTTAAATTGGATTTCTTGATATACGAGTATTCTTTTTCGATTGTTTTTAAAATTTAATTAAGACACAAATAATAAGTTAAAAGTTTTGTGTTCGCCTGTTTATATTCACCCCATTTTTAAGATATTCGAAACCTCTGTTACTTTTTGAAAATACTATTTCTACGCATTGCATTTTTCGTTACTGTTTCAGTCTTAAAACGTTATATTTATACATTGATTATATGTATGTATAGGTACATAGCTATAAAGTTTTTTTATTTATTTTTTAAAAATTAAGATAAAGGGCTACCAAAATTTCCCGGGCCACTTCACACCACCTATTATAATTACACAATGTAGTATCGTTGATTCACACCCGTTGGTACAATATTTAAAGCAAAAAGATAAGAATATATCGACGATGATGTGTTACAACACCAGATTACTCACTTCGTTATTTGTACCCGTTGGGTGAACATCGGTTTCACATACGTGCTGTGATTGTGATTTTTAATTTTACAATGCCATAAAAGGACATCCAGGTCGAAGGGGCAGTGGCAGATTCCGAAAAGGAGGATAATATTTAAGGGATTTAGAACGTTTCAGACGTACTACGATTGACGCTTCCTCCAGTGAAGAACTTGATATCAATTCGGACGAAGGTTAGTTTTTTCCTTTGTTTTATTTAACTGTTTGACAATAGGCTAGCGGCACCCTTAATTTAATTCAAAGTAGTTTATTAAGCTAAGTAATACATAATTCTGAAGAATCAAGGACACAATAAATTCGATTAGCCACGCCCATATCCATTCGATGATCTTGTAACACTGGTGTATTTGCAGTCGTTATACTACAACATAAAAATAACTTATTTAGTCGTTACACTAAATATTCTAATTTACTGTAGTTCCAGCGTTATCTGGAGCAGAAAGTAATAGGCCCGATATCGTGCAAACCCTTAATTCTCTCGAATCAAGAATGTACTTGTTGTTTTTACACAATAAATTCGAGTAGCCACGTTCATATCCATTTGATGATCTTTTAACACTGGTATCTTTGTAGTCGTTATATTACAACATAATAAGAACTTATTTAGTCGTTATACTAAATACTCTAATTTACTGTAGTTCCAGCGTTATCTGCATCGTACAAACCCTTAATTCTCTGGATCAAGGATGTACTTGTTGTCTTTACACATAAAATTTCAGTGGCCACGCCTATATTCCTTCATTTAGTCATTACTCATTTAGTCATTACTCATTACGTCATTACACTAAATATCCAATTTACTATAGCTCCAGCGTTATCCGGAGCAGAAAGTAATGGGCCAAAAATCGTACAAACCCTTAATTCTCCCGAATCAAGGATGTACTTATTGTCTATACACAATAAATTTGGGTAGCCACGACCATATCCATTCGATAATCTTGTAACACTGGTATCTTTGTAGTCGTTATACTACAACATAATAAGAACTTATTTAGTCGTTACACTAAATATTCTAATGTACTATAGTTACAACGTTATTTGGAACGGAAAGTAATGAACCAGAGATAATCAGTCCAATTCTGTAAGAGCATTGCTAGAACATAGCAAGGCAATCTATTGCTATCTTAAAGATTTCTTGCTATGTAGCAAGATTGCTTAAATTTTGTATTCACTAAACTGAGTTGTAACAATTTCATCTGTCATTTTAACAATTTTTTGCTATACGAATCTTTAAGATAGCAATTACCTTTTGCTGGTTGTTTAGAGTATAACAAGCACTACACTTGCAAAAAATATTGAAGTGACAAGCTTGATAAATTATGGAGTTGGTTGGAATTCATTTTCATTTCAATTTTATCAATGAATTTGAAAGATTTGTCTTTCCTGGCTCCACTAGGAATATTATTTAATATAATAAATAAGAATTAATTCATCCTATTTTGGTTCAACTTCTTGTGCGGCATTAGGATGAGACTTTCCCGTTAATATTTTATTGTTTTTGAAATATTCAATAATAGCTTCCATCTGTTCGAAAGATGTTTTTTTACTTCTAGATTTTTTGTTTCTATTATTTCTTAAAAAAAGTGCATACAAAAAATTGCAAAAGAAACAACAATGAAAATTAAATCCAAGAAAACGGGTTAGTTCTTTGTTTCTAATTATTATGCACGTGGTTATGTTACGGTATATAAAAAAAAGTGAACTTATAACCCACGTGAAGGTGACGAAGAAATGGCCAGACAGCAAAAAATGTGACTGAAGGAGTTCAACGAACAGCATGAAGGGGTTTCAATGGTTAGTCTTTCTAGCGCCAAATTCAATTTTTTATTTGTTTAGTACATCGAACGTATACATCGAATATTATGCGCACGCGTGAAAGCTAACTTCATGTGATTCAAATAACAATCTTTGCTATGCCAAAACGATAACAATTCTTGTTATTCGGGAAATTGCTGAATACCATTTGTGGCAAATATTGCTAGGATTATTGTTATCAGTTACGTTCGTAACAATCTTGTTATGTAACAATTTATATAGCAATGCTCTTACAGAATTGGACTGAATGTCCTGTTTAGACTCGAAAGCATTGAGACAAGACAAATTCATGGCCAACGTGCAAGATCACACTGGGCATACGCTGGCCGACCTGGGTTCCAAGGTGAACACAATTATGAAAAATAGTAGTGACAGCAACAAGGAGATGCTCACTACTTTGGCAGACGCTGCTCAATTGATTGTAAACAAAACCTCATCAAACATATGTAAAAAACGTTAACATCTCCACAACTGAAAAACTTAATGGGGAAATTAGATTTATATTAAATCCAGTGGCGTAACCAAAGGGGGACCCAGGCCCCCCTCAAGGTCAAAGTTATTAATCAAAATAGTCTTTAAGATGTGACCAAAAATGCAGGGTGAGTGTATTATGTCCCGTCGAGTGAATATGTATTTCTGACACAATTGTTAAACAGTGGACTGGGCCCCCTACAAACTACGTGTTAAACCTTAAACAGTTGACTGGGCCCCCTACAAACTACGTTTCTGGTTACGCTACTGTTAAACCTAAAGAACTTAAATGAACTACCAGAAGCTCCACTCTTCAAAATTGAAGATTACAGGAACGTTATAACTTTACTCAGTTTTCCTTTTCGGCTAAATCTAGCTCCATACATATTCACTAAATTATTAAAACCTGTCGTCACAACCTTAAGAAAACTAAACGTTTTATTAATTATTTATCTGGATAGACACAGCAGAATCAAGATGTCAATTAGCAGTAAATTGAACTATTGCACTTTTGTGTCAAATAGGATTTTTAATAATAACTACGGCAGTACGGCAGAGTGCACTCCGCACGTATTTATGAAATATACAAAGTTAAGCAAGAGCCTGCTTGACCAAAACTTGGATGGGTGACCGCTTTGCAGCTCGGTGTATCCCTCCCTCTCAACACTGTAACGGTATAAGAGGGTAAAAGGGGAAAGAAAGAAAGAATAGACATTAAAAAGAGTTTCTTAAGTCCATCACAGGACTTATAACACCAGAAATATGATCAGGCGTTTGTCTTCTGAGAAAAAGAGTATATTTACAATAAACAACTTGTTTTTCAAACTAAAATTTATTGTACTACTCAGTATTTGGCAAAACTAATTGGAAAATTGGTAGCAGCTTCCTGTTACAGTAGATTATGGCTGGCAGCTGGGTACACTTAAAAAGTCTCGGGAGAGAAAATTCGTAGCTCTAAAGAACTACAAAAGTTATAATCATATTTTTAAACTACCATCACATCAAAACTGATATCGCATGGTGGATAGCAAATATAAAATCGTTTTCCCCAAAGATCAATAGAAGCCAATACTTCATCGTAGAGATATTCACAGACGCTCTTAAGTCAGGGAGGAAGGCATTCTGTAGAGGAAACTCAACTCATGGATTCTGGTCCCAATGTCACAAAAAAAAAAATTATCGCATAAATCGTTCAGAAATACTAACAGCCTTTTACGCACCCCAATTCTTCTCAAAACTTCTAAGGAACTGTGATATCTTATTAAGGATTGACAATAAAACAGCTATAGCTTACATTAGTAAAAAAGGAAGTATTCACCATCCAAAGAAAATTTGTATGCTGATAGGAAATCTACATCGTTATCAGTCGAGACAGAATATGAATTAAACGATAAAATATTTCGTAAAATTTGTAAAAAATTTGGAAAACCAAATACTGACTTATTCCCTTCCAAACTAAGTAAATACTGAATGCGATATCTATGCTTCTTGGGGTCCCGATACAGAGTCTAGTCACATAGATACGTTTACAATAAAGTGGAACTCCTTTCCTTTTTCTTTATGCACCTTTAAACGATAAAGGGCATCTTAGTCGTCTCCAACTGGCCACCAGAGCCGTAGTACCCTCTATTTAATAGATTTTTAACTTGCGAACCACTGTTATTTGAACCTAAGGAAACTTATTACTCACCCCTTTCAGGACTCCGCTTTCCCTTCACCTGAACCTTTCGTTGGTTGTCGGGAGATTACCTGGAGGTCAATGCTAAAGGGACGAGTACCATAAACGGCTATTCTTATTTTGCTAGCATCCTTAAGTGATGGCACCTTAAATCCGTGCGAAGCCTGTTATCGAAAATGGTGGACTTATAGTGATACAAATCTTACCAACCCTCTAGATTTCAAGTTAGAAATATTGTGAAGAGTTTTTTGAACTGCGTATACAGCATTCGAATCTCTGGACCTAAATATCAGTCCACTTGGGACTCCCAGCCACTATTAAATTACTTAAAACCGCTTTATCCGTCAGAAACCCTCAGCCTAGAGTGGTTGTTCAAAAAAACTAGTGATGCTTCTGGCACTAACTACTGACCCCAGAGTCAAACGCTGTCCAAAATCTCGTTATGAACGTAATTCTCATCAAAGATAGAATTCAGGTTAAAATATCAGATAAAATAAGATCGTCAGCAAAGAATAAACTCAAATGTGATTAATAAATTCTACAATCTCCCTATAGTACAAGATCGAAACGGATCTGTTCAAACTGTATTATGTATTAAATGAAGTTCCCAAATCTACACAAAATGACTCGCATAAGGTCATATAAATATATAATTATAATCTGTTCCGTTGCGTGCGCAATTTCTACTTAACTTCTTAAATTATTACAACGGGCAGTAAAAGTATTTTGACGAGTTAGAAGTGGCAAGTCCTGCCATAAACTCCCCTACTAGGGATGACTTTGAACTGTTTCCCCAAAATAATTAACAGTTTATAAATAAAAATTCTTCTATTTTGAGGCAGCTGTAAATTTTTCGATTCGGGCCTAGTAGGGATGATTTACTATAGTTGTATTTAACCCTCATAATCCACCACTAAGTTGTAAAATGCTTCCAGCTATTTTACGGGAACGAACGAATACTAGTTATTTTGTATCCATGCTAGACTCTACTAACATTTCTTATGCTTACTCTTAAACATAATATATGATCTCTATTCTTACATTATTTATATGTAATAATTAACACATTGTTAATTTTGTTATGCTTAAATTATCACGTTATTACTCCAATAAAATTGTTTCAGCTTCACCTGATAGTATTATATTGTTCGTCTTAAGCAAACTAGTTAGTTTAATTATGTTAACTAGTTTAACATTATCTCAGATCGCGCAAATTTCTGTAAACAGCTACATTGTGTAATTATCGAGGAAGAAAAGCGAAGGAAAATTGAAAAATTGATTGACTTACCTGTAGGAAGATCAATTTTAATTTTCCGAGCTTTTCTTTCGAAGATAATTACAACCCTCCCTCCCTTAATTACCCAGTGCGATCTGATAGCACAAATACCGAAGTGAGTAATCTGGTGTTATAACACACCATCGTCGACATATTCTTATCTTTTTGATTTAAATATTGTACCAACGGGTGTGAATCAGATACTACACTGTGTAATTATCTTCGAAAGAAAAGCTCGGAAAATTAAAATTGATCTTCCTACAGGTAAGGCAATCAATTTTTCAATTTTATTCGGTATGAAGTATTATTTCTTTTGGTCAGTGTAGTACTGATAAGGCCAGCTAACATATAAGTATTTTCGATTTTGTTTCGTTAAAAATGCGTTTTGCTGAACTTCTTTTGAACGGATGAACGATTTGTTGCACTAATAATAAACGTGAACTACAAAACGTCCAAATTTTTGGTTATAATTCTTTGCTTTCATAATACTAACAATATTGGGATACAAAAAGAAACACTCATGGAATACTTTTGCGCATGATGATTGGCTTCAGTTAGGTGGTGCTCAAATAGCATGTTAAAATCTTTATGATGTCGTATCAATTTTACTACCGTTACAAATTTTGTATTTAAGATATATATATTATGTATATTCACAAATCCTTCTCAAATACGAGCGATTTTAGAATGACCCTGTCAGATTGCACTTCCAACCAGAGCAACAATATACGGCCAACAGAATTTAATGTACGATAGATAGTAAAAAATATTTATGTATATTTTTTATTTTATAAAGTTAGTAAAATTAGCGTAGGGCTAGATTTTAGCAATCACCTGGTTTTGCAATATCTTGAACGCGTATCTGTTATAGGCTTTGCTTTTTTAAAGATTTTCTAAAATGAGGTAATTTACCACAGATTTAAATAAATTTGTTCTAATTAAAAACAAAATATCCAAATTAACTTCTTAAGAAACTTACTTTGGTGTAGGAATACACACGCATCGTACAGTCCTCAATATAGTGTTTAGCCGTTAATGTAATACTAACAGATAAAATATTTCCAACAAGATATTTTAAATATAAATTTTAGATTTAACAACTGCCACAACAGATATAACATCTAACTTCCCTATAAAGTGCAGAGATCAAACAAATATCTCCTTGTGTGATTTGATATTTTTTCAAGCATACTTAAGGAGGAAGTAAATAAAACGAAAGTATTTATTGAATGAAGTCTACAGAGCTCTATTAGATCGACAGTTGATTGAAGAAGTCTTTCATTTTATTGTAAAGTAAGTTATAAAAGAATTCGAGTAACTAGGAAATCAATAAAACAATTCCATTGATATTTCGCTTTATGTTCTTTATTATTTGAAAGAATTCTTATAAAAATTAATTTAACAAGTCGTAATTTATAAACGCACTTAAACATAGCTAATGGCACCTCTTTAGTCTTGAAAAGGTTTAATCGATATGATGTATAAATGGACGTTTCAGTTGAGTTAAAAGCATCGGGACTACCAGTTTTTGCATAAAATCTGAGCTATTGTACTTTGTATAATGGTATAACCTGTGCTCCAAAAGTATTTCATGTATAAGTTTTCGCCTCAGTAAAAAGCAAAATTCGTCATTTGAATATAAACATCTAAATAATTAAATTATGCACACAATATTTGTAAAAAATGTTCAAATGTCGAAAATGCCGTTTGCTGCTTATAAAATTTTAGTTTTGTTATAGTTTCAAATTCATTGAAGAGTACAATCGCCAAAATATTAAGAATATGTATTGTAGGTACAGGATTCTTATAAACGAACTATTCAAATAAAGAAACGGAAAAAATTGTCATGTGAACTTGTTAGGAACAATTTTATCCCTGTCCTCATAAAATTCATACAAGTAATTAAAAGTTTTAAAAAGCAGTTTTAACATTAGGTCCCTTCACTTTCAATAGATCCGAAGAATCAAATAGAATCCAATTTATTTATAAAATAGGGTACAGTGTAGGGTACGTTTTTCACTAAGATGATAATGCTTTGGAGAATATTGTTACTTTTAAGAAAAAAGCGACAATATACTGAATATGTACTTCGGACCGATGTAAAGTTCTGAGTAGGAAGCTCGTTGGCGCAGTGGTAAAAGCGATGATCTCCTAGCTAGGAGTCTTGGGTTCAAATCTCATGCGATGGTACGGATTTTTATAAAGAATTCCCCACTGTTCGAAGTCGATACCTAAGCGAGTGAAGCCATTTAATCATTTGGTTACAATTAACGACTCTGTCTGCAGAGTGGTCAACTGCAGATAGTAACAAGAAATAAACACTATTATACACTTAATACACGTTCACAAACTCTGCAGAAGGCAACGAGAAACTACTGCGGAGAACAAATTTCCTTAGCATAAAGGGGATATAACAAAGTTCACGGCGCCAAGTCGTTTAAAAATGTGGCTTTGATCCCCTGAACTGGCAGCTAAACCGTCACTACGTGATATCCTGGCTACAAATACCATACGCTAAATAAATGAAAAGTTCTAAGTTATATGTTCTGTTGAGCTCAATTTGTGAGTAGTCAACGAACTCAGAAAATATCGAGAAATGTTTTAAATTTTTTACTACGCGTGTTTGCACGCTGTCATAAAAAACAAAATAATTAATGAATTTGTCACGATGATCGCTGTTATTTTAAAATCACTTGTGGTACGAAGTAAGACACTTTATTCATAAATTCAAATAACTTCTTCCAATAATTTAACGAAGAGCACATCTTCCACCAATTTTGCCAATACCAACAAAAATGAAATTTATATTTAAATGATACATCTTTTTCTCTTCGTATCTAATTTTACTTGCGGTTGTAGAAAGTATAATATACTCAGACATAATATGTCGTTATGGTACTCGTAAAAGGTTTCAGCATTCGCCTGGCTCGTGCTCGCTTACGGACTTCATAAGAGGTCACTTTACGTAAAGTATTTTTCATCTAGCATTTGGGTTGTGTCGTCAACAAGCTCCGCCCAAAAACTGTATGGGTAGACACGCGTTCGTGCGCAGTAGGTAATGAAAACCTAGTTTAGAAAGAGATGAAGTATAGTTGGATTGTGAATTTATAAGCAGCCCGTTGACGTCACAACCCAAATCCTAGGTGAAAAATACTGTATTTGTTACGTAATGTACTATTATGCATTTAATTAATGGGAATGTATAATAAGCAATTAAGTAATTAAGTTGTTTGCTGTTCCACATTCACCTGTAGGGGTAATATTTTCCAACAGCCTGCACAACTAAGGTATTAGAGAAAATTAAACGACAAATCAATATACTGAAAAGCTATGCATACTGGATATTAACATTGTAATTAATAGTCGATACGACAGGAGATGAACAATAACTTTAGCCTAACACAACACCACCAGGTCATCATTAGAACATAACAAATTGGTGTTTGTTGTAGAATCTCACAAAAGGTAAAACATTAATCCATTTGTTTCTATATGAAATTAGTTGTAGAAACAGTAGTTGTTATGAAACAAAATATGTGGTGTATACCGTGTGTTCCTGGATCGACGCATGAATAGGTGAAAAAGTCTGAAAATTTTTAAGTTGAAATTTCATCTTCGGGGGTTCAGCCCTGCTCGAATAGAAACTAATTTGTGTCATAATTTTAGTTTCGAAAAATCAAGTAAGTATGCCTGGGAAATTTACAGAAAAGTTATTTTTCCCACTAGTAAAGTGCATTTTCTGTCCTAGATACGACAAAAAGTTATTAAGAAAAGCTGTTTAGAATGTTACATTATACTAGTGTACAAAATTTCAACAAGATTTATTTTTTCAATATGTGCATTCATTATAACTATAAGTGATAAGAATACTAGGAGTACAATAATATGTCTAATGAACATAATGAAAAAATAAATCTTGTTGAAATTTTGTATTCTAGCATAATGTAACATTCTGAACAACTTTTTGTCGTATCTAGTACAGAAAATGCACTTTACTATTGGGAAAAATAACTTTTCTGTAAATTCCGCAGGCATACTCGATTTTTCGAAACTAAAATTATGACACAAATTAGTTTCTATTCAAGCAGGGCTGAACCCCCGAAGATGACATTTCAACTCAAAAATTTTCAGACTTTTTCACCTATTCATGCGTCGATCCGGGGACACATGGTATAATATGTACGTTTAATGGTTGTGCGTGTAATAATAATAATTTAGTAATTGTGTCAATAATAATCTTTGGATCAAAAAAATTAATTAAATTTTTATTTTATTGCCCTGACTTCCTTCCATTTTTGAGGATAAATGCAGGAGAAGACACGTGGTGAGATGTTATGGCTGAGCGCGTAGTTACTTATACAACGACAAAAAATGCGTAAGCGTAAAATGCGTGAGGCGTGAGTACTCGTAGCTAGGCGAATGAATGAAGAAGGAATAATTTAGGTAAAACCAATGGTTGTGGAAGCGCAAGAAAGGGCAGGGGTTGAAGATCAAGGCAACCAAACAAATAAAAAAAAGGCACTAATTGTTGGTCCTCCTAGCAAGTAGAATTAGACAACTAAAACTATTTGAATAATTGCGTTAGTATCAATATAAATATAATCAAACTATGAGATAATAATAGCAATAACGGTAGGGATAGTCTAACAATGGGGTTAAATCTCATTTTTAAGAACATGTAACCCGAGCTGGCCAAACTGTTTAAAAAAAATCTAGATCTCAACAACAAAATTTGGTTTTTTTATTTTCTGAGCGAGGTCTAGGCCTGAGAGTGTCAAGGATCTCAACTCGTGTCTACTGGTATGGCTGTTAATTGACTGGCAACTAATTTGAATGGCAGTTTATATTGACAGAGGTAAATATTGCATTTTAACGCGTGTGTAAAGTGATTTACTTTGTCGAGTATGAAAGGTGAACCATAAAGACTTATGTACCTTAACAATAATATCAAAAAATGTTAACATCAACATAAAACGTAGATGTTAAGACGGCCGGGCCTGTTTTTTTTTTTTATTTCCAGGCGTTGAATTCTTCTTTTGATGCTTCAAAATAGGGCTTATAATGCATCGTTTTCGCCCTAGGGCTCACTTTACGCCCTGAATATATTAATAAAAGGGCAATGTTTGTTTAGGCTCGCTACCTTAGATAGGTACCTTTTAAAATGGTTTAAAAGTTAGTATTACCACAATATACGTGCAAATAGCAAATGTAATTTCTTATAACAAATATAAAATAATTACTTAAAACGAAATAATTTGGGACTTTGCTTCGTGCAAAAACTTTTGTAGGTACCTCAGCCTCAGGAGTAACATGTTGTAGCACTCGGTACTTTGCACCACATGGTGTGAGCCAAAAACAGCTTATTTACCTCCTGGATACATCTACAATTATTATGATTGTTACTCTCTTTAATAAAGTTTCCGATATCTTGATTACTAATAATTATAAAAAATAACAATATTATTATAAAATAAAAATTATTGTTAATTACATACGTTTTGCTAATACTTCCTATTATGTATTTATTTGGATTTAATTATGTTTAATATTTACTTAATTTTAAAAATTGCGTGCAATTGAAACGCAAGAGTTTTTTCCTATTTGTTACCTCATTAGATACAGTAATAATTGACCGCCGGACGCCTTGTCTGTATTTGCTAGTATCAGCTTTGTATACTTAATATCCTACCTTTACAGTTCGATTCAATGACTTTTGTTGTTGAGTTATACAATTTTATTGGAAGGCGGTTTAAAAATTAAGCAAATTTAATTCACTTAATTTAAACAAGATTTATCATATATGAAACTTTTATACCGGGTGGGGAGCTTCAAAATGGAACATAGCAAAATTGTAATCGAAACTGCGTTAGTGCACACTGTTGCTCTCCATTTACACATACAGAAATGGTAATGGCATCAATAAGATGCAGCTAAAATTAACTTGCAAATATTATTTTTAACTAAAATAAGTTATTATAAAAATTACAACTTAGGAAAATAGGAATGACGATGGCTTCTCAGATTTTTCACTTATCGGGTGCTGATTGTTTCAAATAATTTATTTTAGTTAAAAATAATATTTACAAGTTAATTATAGCTGTATTTTATGCGAACTATTTTTCTCTATCCAGTGACACCATTACCATTTTTGTATGCTTAAATGAGGGGCAACAGTGCACACTAACGTAGTTTTGATTGCAATTTTGCTATGTTCCACTTCAATTCTCCATCCGGTACGCTTACAGAATATTTCGGATAGTGTACGATAAGGTTTTCGAGTAATTACTTGCGTTTTGGTAATTGTTTTGTTGTTGAAATATACGCTGTTAAACAGCTTAAAGGTTAAGGTTAAAACGCTTTGATCTACCTGATAACCCCCATCTTATTTTAGTAAGTAATTATAACCTTTCACGTTACGATAAAATAAAGCTGTCCACGTTTTACGGAGACCTTGTTTCTTTTCCTAATCATTTAGATCGGTAGAACGTATTACTTACCTTTCTCTTAAAGTAAATGAGTTTTCCAAGATATGTTTCTTAGTTTTAAAACGATTTATTTGAATATATTGCCTAATAAGAAGGTATTGTTAGTACTTTAGACCTGTAATCTATCTAATATCCACTTTATTTTGTTGAGTAACATTATGCTTACATATATTATTCTCTTTTATGTAAAATTGCCAAATATACCGAGTGTTTGACTTAAGTGGCGAACATATGGAAATAGCACGGGAAATCGTATATATGCAGATTCCTGCTCGCCCTTTGAGTTGATAGTTGCAGCAATCGAAACACAAAAAAAATGCTTAATTTGATAATACTTTACTTGAATTTGTTGCTTGTTTAAGAAAGAAATAGCTTAAAAAATAATTTGCATTTTATTCATAAAAAGCAGACCAGTCATGATCAAATTTCAGGTTTTTTAAATCATGAACTGTGCGTAAACTGACGCCAGTATAGTTATTTGTACAACTAGTAATGAAAGTAATACTTTTTTTCATGAGTTTGAAGTTTGATGCACGACGGCGAAGCCGGAGTGCATCAATCAAACGAGTGAAAAAAAGATGCTTTCATACGAGTTGTACACAATATTTTTTTGCATTTTGACATCTTAAATCCCTCAAAACAGGATAAAAAGGATTTGAGAATTTACAGTTGTCAAACTGACAATTTACAATATTTTATTTAAAGCACACTTACTTAATGCAAAATGTAAAATTAAATAGTTAAAAAAGTGTTGCTTTCTTTACGATTTTTTAATAAAAAAAGTCCACTTTTTTTGTCAAAATGCAAAAATAAAATATTTTGACAAAAAATACCCTCTCCTGATTAAAATATTCAACATTATTATTCATAGTAATTAGTGTAGTGTATGACGAATGAGTCATTAACAGTTAGCCTGGTCCAAAGGGACATAGTTTAGGTGGGCAGAGGGAGACAAAGAAACGACCACTTTTTGTAACAGTGCTTTGCACAAGTAAATAGCGAATAAAGACTGTAAATATTACGTTGTGTATTATTTGCCTATCATCGGACATTACAGTGGTGACGAGGATTTAAAAAAAGAGTTTGTTGTTCGTGTATAAGTTCAAGTGGCGAAGAGTACCATGATTAATTAAGGTATAATTATAATAAGCATTAATTGTTTTGAAGAAGCCCGGATCATTAGAAAAATGGCTTTAATCGGTATATTAGAGCGCTTTGATCATAACGATCAAATTTGGATTGTGGACCAGGAAAGATTACAACAATTTTTAGAGGCTAATGATATTAAGGACACAGAAACTTCAAAAAGGAAAAGTGCAGTGTTAATTAGTCAACTATCTCCAGAAATGTACAGCTTATTACGGGATTTGTGTTTTCCGGACGTACCGAGCAAGAAAACAAACCGGGTGTTTGACTTAAGGGGCTTACGGCTCGCGGTCTCCACTCGAGCAGTCTTTTTGGCCACCTTCTATCTGACATACGGGCCACATGTCCAGCCCACTTCCATTTGAGTTTAGCAATCTGGGAAACAACGTCCGTGACGCCTGTTCTCTCACGCAAGTACGTACAATGTGATTTTTTAAAAACTCAATTGCAGCAGGTCGTATTCTGTCTTAATAACCTTAGAACTTTCTGTATTAAGTCAGAATCACATTATATGTCTAACATGGCCCCGCAGTGATACGCTCAGCATTGACCTTTCCATTTTTCGCTGGGTTATTCTAAGTTTTCTATCAGATGTGGTTATCAAGGTCAGAGTTTCAGCGCCATAGGTCATAACCGGCAGCACACATTGATTAAAAACTACTCTTTTTAGATAAGTTGGCAGATCACGTTTAAATACGCCCTTGGGTTATCCATAGGCGGCCCAAGAGAGGGCACATCTTCTTTTCAGTTCACATGTTTGGTTATTTCTTGTGATCCGTATTTCATAACCAAGACATGTATACTTATTTACAAGCTCTACCTCACAATTTCCAACAGTAATATTATCGCTAGGTACCAGGTTTGTCATAACTTTCGTTTTTGATGTGTTAACTTTCAGACCAACTTTAGCACACACTTCTTGGAGCTCTTGCAGCATTGTTTTAGTATCCTTTAGCTTGTCGGGTAGCAGAACAATATCATCTGCGAAACGCAGATTTGTTAAATTTTGATCATCTATATTTAAACCTTTTTCCTCCCAGTTGAGTTTTTTGAAGGCATACTCCAAAATTACGATAGACAGTTTGGGCGACATATTGTCTTCTTGCCGTACACCTCTGCTGATTGGAATGGCGTTAGTGCGTTCGTGCAGCTTCACCGTCATAGTAGCGTTTCTATAGATATTGTATATGAGCTTCGTGTATCGATAGTCAACTCGACATTTTTGTAACGCTCCTACGACTGCATCCAGCTCAACTGAGGCAAAAGCCTTATGAGAGTCCACAAAGGCAAGAGCAAGTGGTTATTGTATTTATTAGATTTCTGAATTACCGTTTTAATGCACTGAAGATGGTCATTGGTTCCAAACCCAGCACGGAAACCAGCTTGTTCTATTGGTTGGTGGAAGTCTAATTTGTTTTCGAGTCTTGTAGTTATTATCCTTGTGAACAGTTTATAGAGGTGGTTAAGCAGACTTATTGGTCTGTAATTTTCCAGTTCAGCTATGTCCCCTTTTTTATGAAGCAGTACTACGACTGCATTGTACCACTTATTTGGTACTATGCTGTTAAAAAGGCAGAGGTTAAACAGAGCTCTTATTTGCTTAAGCAAAGAAAGACCACACATCTTGATTGCATCAGCAACCACACAGTCTTTACCAGGAGATTTATTGTTCTTTGTTTTTCTCAAAGCTAGTTTTATTTCGTCCAGGGTGATACCCGGTAGAGTTTATGACCCTTGATTAATGATGCCTTTCCTGCCTGTCAATGCCTCTGGTTACACCGGAACTAAATTTGTTTTTTGACTTCTGGATAACAGTTGGTAGAACTCCTCGACTACTTTTAGGGTATTTTCTCTGTTCATTGTAATATGTACCTGCTTGTTTTTAACTTTAGTTATTTGCCGTTTCACATTTCTGAGTTTTCTGCGCAACACCTTCATATTTTTGTTGTTATTGTTTGTTCTATTTGATTTTTGTTATATGTTCTAATGTCACGTCTAATAGCCTTTGATATTTGCTTGTTTAGTTCTCTTTTCTCTTCAGCCGTGGTCAGCTCATTACCTCTCATTTCCCTTCTCTTTTCCATTAGTTGTCTAGTGGCCTGGCTGAGTTTTTCTTCTTTTCGAGTCTTGGGGCAGTATATGTTTTGACTTTCTAGTAAGGCAGCTGTGATTTTGGTAATATATTTCTGGAAACTCACTGGATCTGACGGGCCCATCCATGGTCTGCCATTAGTCGTTCTCTTGATCATCTTATATCGTTCTTTTCCTACATCAATTTTTATTTTGGCTCTCACCATTCCGTGGTCATTTCCAGTAGTCGGCATATTTAGTACTGTGACGACATGTTGTTTATCGGTTATTATGAAATCATCTCATTTTTGGTTCGGCCGTCCGGGATTTCCCACGTCCACTTTCTATTGAGCTTTTTGTAAAAGGAACTAATCATCTGAAATAGGTTGTTTTGTAACGAGAAATCCAACAACGTCTCTCCTCCGCGGTCATTTCTGTTCTCCGATTCAAAGTTCCCCAGTGAAATCTCTGTAGCAACCGATTTCATTCCTATTTTGGCAATAAAGTCGCCGCACAAGATAGTAAAGTGTGTTTGTTGATCTTTGAGAGCAGCGTTATATCATCGTATAATGTATCTACCCCCTCATCAGTGTGACTTGTCGTTGGTGGGTAAACCTGTATAACTTTTATCTTATATCTGGTGTTTATTCTGATAACGAGACATATTACTCTTGTAGAGATCTTCTTGAGAGACACGATGTTTGTACTGTAACGCTTGTGTATTATGAATCCGGTTCAGTAGTTGTTCACCACGCCTTGTAACTTCGCTAAGTCCCATTTTATGTTGTCCAATTCGCATTCCCGTTCAATCAACCATTCTTCTGAAAATAATGATCGTACATTGTATGTCGCAATGTACAATGTTTTGTTTTTCGCAGAGCTGGGACTTTTCTTCGCCAGGTATTTGAACAACGAAAGGTCTCCTACTTGAGACACATCCTTAGATGCAACAAGCAAGACTAATTCTATAAGTATGTATTGTCTGTAACCTCTTATACCTTTTGGTGTCGAGGCTGGTGCGTTAATGTATGAGGTTCTACGGGTGTAATGCACAATCCGCCCCGGCAGAAATAGAAGGAAGAAGACGCCCGGGAAGAAAACAACATTCATGCCTACGGGATATCAAGAATTGGTGCGGAGTCAGAAAGGTGGCAGATGTTTTCGCACGCGGGATAAAAGGAAAATTAGATGATATTAGGTATAAACTAAAAATGGCATAATGAAAGCCTACCTACATGCTGCATAGCATATGATACTATAAGAAGAAGAAGGAAATCTGTCAAAAGGACAATTATTATATTTTTTAATATTAAAGTAATTTAAACATAAATAATCTAATATTTATATCTTCATATAAAAGTACCGTCAACCGGGGTGACTTTGAACAATTTTTTCTTTCTCTAATTTTTAACGGAGAAGTGAAACATTTTAAAAATAATTTAAGCTTTCAGTTGTATGAGTCTTGAAGCAAGTAATCAGTTTCTGACATAATTTTTAAGCTTTGACAATGGTTTCAACAAAAAATTTTTTTTTTATTGCTGTTCAAAGTCCCCTCATGGGTCGGGGTGACTTTGAACACTATGATAAATTGCCCAATTTCTAGCGTATGCTTAACAATGTATTCAATTTGACCCCGCCAATCGAAAGAACTGACTTTTTACCAATAGAACTCTTGTAAAACATTCATTTAAGATGGCCTGAAGCAAAGGAAAAAATATAAAAACTTGCTAAATGATACAAAATCTTTATTAATCTTTAGAAAATACAAAAAATATTATTATTGAACATTAATACCATGAAAAGAAACATCAAACTCTAATCTTTCCCTTCTGTCAAATTTTGGAGATGGCAGCACTCTAAATATATCAGTTTTTTCAACCTCCCAAATGTCATCGACATCGGTCCAAATAAATTTAAATATGTGATCATCAGTTTTTGACTTAAATTTTCTCAAAAATTTTACATTCATTTCGTTATCTAAAACTCTGCCAACATAATATTTTATAGTTTTTTTGATTTTAAACTTAACTAGAATATATATTTGTCAACCATGTCTTCACTGTTCATTTCGAATTGTTCTATTTCCTCGGTCTCCTGCTCATCTTCTTCAATGGACTCTTTAGAAAATGTTTCAAAGCTGTCCCTGCTAGAGTCTTCATATGGTACTATCTCTTCTACTTCTTCTTCGACTGAAGAGCTGGGCGATGGAGATTTTTCGGTTCTCGTCCGTTTCTCTTTACCAGCTTCATTGGAAGTGCTTGCTTGATTCTCATTATTCTCAAAATCTTCCAAGGTTACACTTTTTCCCGCCTCTACTCTAATACGTTTTCGCCTTGCAGCTCTTTGTGCTGGAGTTCTAACCTTTTCGAGCACTTCTAACACTGAAGCGTTCAGAGCATTCGAAAAAATTTCATCATGGGTATCACTTGACGGTAGTTTCTTCAAAACTACATTTGGGTTCAAGGGGTAAATTCTGTTCTGTTCAAAGTCACCCCGGTAGTGCCAAAATTACACTATTTAATTTTTTTCTTAATCTCATTTGGCTCGATCTTACTAATATAATTGTAGTATGTCATACCTAGATCATATGTGTGTACAGTGTACATAGATAAAGTTTGGTGAAAATCCCTTCAACACATTTTCCAATACTAACAGATTTTTTAGAGGTTCCAAAAAAAAGAATTTTCTGATTTCAAATTTTTTAAGATTTTTTTCGTTTAAGTTGGTATCCCACAAATTTATTGTATTCTAGAATAAAGTATATTGGGTTGCATAAAGAACGGTGCAAACTTTACCACTTTATCTTGAAAAATAAAGGAATGGCGAAGAATTAAAAAAAAGTATAATTAGTGTTCAAAGTCACCTCGCCGTTCAAAGTCACCCCGTTTAACAGTAACCAAGGTTATTAAAAATTTATTTATTTATTTAATGGACGAAGTCTAGGCATGCCAGGCATTTCAATGCGCATAGTTATTAGCACCATCCAACTATAATTTTGCCGAACCCAAAGGATTTCCACCCCTGGAAGGGATCTTTATCATGTATTGACAAGGGATCTGCGATTTAACGTCATATCCGAAGGACGGCATACTTTCATACCCTACGAATTTTGTAATACATATACAGGGTGACAATAATCTACCTGTGTTGTATGGGTAACTTTGTTATTATAGAAGTTAAAGAGTTGGCTTGTAACGACCCAACCGTAATTAACGTATTAATTTTATTCGTGAAGTTAATTTCACGATATTAATTCGAGTACAGTTGGTCGTTCACCAGAATTTTTCCGTTAAACGACGTCACAAGAGATTAACCAAGCCCCGGACGAGATAGTCCGACCACATTGCGTGCGGACGTGATCTCCCAGCCTTGTTTAACGCACCAGGCGAAACCGAGAAGGAAGGCCCCAGAATCATATAAAAGGCGTCGTAAATTCACGTTCAACACCAGAGTCCACCGCGGCTCCGACCAGAGTCCACCGCGGCTTCGACCAGAGTCCACTGGGACGTCGCCGAGCGATCAGAGTCCACCGCGGCTCCGAGGAGAGTCCACCGCGGCTCCGAGCCAGAGTCCACCACGACGAAGTGGAAACCAGTCGTTCCAGTTGAACAGCCAAAACCGACCGTCCAGGACAACCGAAATACGCAAGTACCAGGTCCGTAATCCTTTCAACCCTCCCGAGACCGGCTCGTATTTGCCTGTCTACAACCCTCTTAAAACTTGAACCCTTAAACCTAAACAGACCTGGCCGAAAATAAGTACGAAGGGAATCAAAACACTTTCGTTTACCGGCAATTCAAAGTCAATGTGAGGTTTACTTACCGAGAATTATCCAGCGACCGTCACGTAATATTCCGTACCATTCCTGGAGGAGAGAATTCCCGAGATAAGCCGCACACTTGTTAATATTTAATAACTTGTACTTTTAACTGTTCTTTAGCGAAATATTCCGACACCAAGGATCAACACAGACCGTACTCCGTTCGAGTTGTACTGAAGGTTCGACCAGTTCGCCGGCCTGTGAAACAAGATTGCCCGCTTAAACTCACGCGATAAATATTCGTTGTAAATATTATTTATTTAGCCGCGTCGATTGTATTATTTTCCGTTTGCGTTATTTACCAGTTAGTTAAGTTGTACCTGTCCGTCCTGAATTAATTCCGTTTATTTGCTTATTCACAATTGTATATAATTGTTACCGAAGTGTGTTATTATTATTTAATAAACAATGTTATAAATGATTTCTGTGTTATAAATTCAAGCTTCGAAACTGCAACCATCACCTGGAATCCTTCTGAGTTACCTGGAGCAAACATATGAACCCGGTTGGGGGTTACAGGCTAAATTAGCAAAGTTGGGCAGAATTTCAAGACAAATTAGATGCCGGTTTGACATTTGACATACACTTTCAACTTTTTCAAATATTTCGAAAAAACTAAAAACATGCGATTTTTTAAATGTTTTATAATTCCATAACCACCTATTCTAAAACCAAAGTGAAATATGTTTCTTGTAGATATTTTTACGTAGAATCATAAAAAAATATCTATAAAGTCATAGCACTCTCGATTTTTGAGATATAAGCCAAACTTACGTTTTTTTGATGGATTCATTAAAGAGCTTATTTTTTGCTGATTTCAAAAATGCATAGGTTGTCATATCTGTTTCCGTTAATTTTCTCAGAATTTGCAAAAAACTGAAATTAATGATGATAAATAATAACCATGAACTAAGAATGCCTTGGAATTTTGTCATAGTCTCTTATTTAGTAACTCATCATCAAAAACAATTGAAATTACCAAATTTTGTAAGTAAACAAATAACAAATAAAATAGGTACTTAGTAACTATCATTATGGATAACAGAACTAAATAATAAATGTATGTAACTATAAAAATAAATTAATGATTATAATAATACTTCAAAGTGACCACCATTTTCTTGAACACATAACTGACATCGTTTTAATATTTCACGTTGCAATTTATTTAATGTATTATGTCTAATTTCGGCTACAGCTCTTCTTATTTTTATTTACAGGTCATCAATGTTATGAGGCTTTTCTTTGTACACTTTGTCTTAAATAGTTCCCCATAAAAAAAAATCTAGGGGAGTTAGTCCGGAGACCTGGGAGGCCACGGAATAGGACCTCTGGTACCTATCCAATTAGGAAATCTTTCCAATAAATAGTGTGACACAATGTGAGCATTGTGAGCAGGTGCTCCATCGTGTTGGAAGTAATTCAAATTTTGTATAAAATTTATTGGAAGATCGTCCAACATTTCTTCGAATTGATTACGTAAAAATAGCAAATACCTCTCTGAATTTAGATTTTTCTCATAAAAATAAGGACCGAGAAGTTTTGTTCCAAGAATGCCGCACCAAACGTTAATAGAAAAAACGTATTGCTTCGCCTTTCAACCGTTAAGTGTGGATTTTCCCTTGCCCAGTAAATATGATTTTTTCTATTAAATAAACCATTATTTGTAAATTTGGCTTCATCCGTAAATAGAATTGATTGGGAAAAGACTTCGTTTCTTTCACTTTCTTCAACAAACCACATAGCATAATTGAATCTTCTTTCTAAATCTGTTGGATACGAGTACAATGTGTTTCCAACATGATAATGATAAGGTTTTAAATTATTTTGTTTCAAAATTGTTCTTGCTTGTTCTCTGGATACATTACACTCAAGTCCAATTTCTCGCACAGATGCAATTGGTTTAAAAGTATTGTATGCCAAAACACGCACCTCTGCTCCTTCATTAATATTTTTCTTATCTTCTTTTGGTTTACAAAATGATCCATACCGTTTTAAATGGGATTCAAGTTTTGCAAAAATCCTTTTATCTGGCTGCATTCCTTCCATGTATGTTTGCAGATACAATTCAGAAGCTGCATTCGCATCACGATTACAATTGTAATAGCAAAATAACATATCATTTATTTCTTCCCACGAGTAAGCAATTTTTTTAGTAACTTTAACAGAACTACTTCACACATTCACATCCCGAATTATCAGCAAAACAGGACTAACTTTGACAATTAAATTTGCTTTGTTGTTTTCCAATTCCAAAGCACTCTTGTTATACTATGCATCTAATTATTAATTATGATTACTAACTTCAGTTTTTTGAAAATTCTGAGAAAATTAACGGAAACAGATATGTCAACCTATACATTTTTGAAATCAGCAAAAAATAAGCTCTTTAATGAATCCATAGCCTACTATGGTTGCCATTTAAAAAAACGTAAGTTTGGCTTATATCTCAAAAATCGAAAGTGCTATGACTTTGTAGATATTTTTTTATAATTCTACGTAAAAATATCTACAAGAAACATATTTCACTTTGGTTTTAGAATAGGTGGTTATGGAATTATAAAACATTTAAAAAATCGCATGTTTTTAGTTTTTTCGAAATATTTGAAAAAGTTGAAAGTGTATGTCAAATGTCAAACCGGCATCTAATTTGTCTTGAAATTCTGCCCAACTTTGCTAATTTAGCCGACTCTCTAACTTCTATAATAACAAAGTTACCCATACAACACAGGTAGATTATTGTCACCCTGTATATGTGACTTTGAAAATTATTAATTACTTATTTGGTTATTATTATTAGACGGTTGACTAACCTATGAACAAATATTTTTCGCTTTTTTCATTTTCGTTATATATTTTTTATTTACGTATCGGTATCCCTATTAAAGGTATGTGTTTATTCGAAGTGATACTGACTATTGCTCTGGTTACCATTCAGTCGCTGTTTCCTGTTATTTTGGGCAATTTTAGATCATGGTGCCTGGATGCTCGCGAGTCTAGCAATGAAGAGCTTTTGAAGATACCACGAACCTACGGTGGAGCTGGGTCGAGAGTACTATTTATGTACAGTTGTTTACCAATACTAGACCAAACGTATACAACTAATTTAAGCCTACAATGTTATAATCTTAATCTCCACGCCAGAAGTATAGTTCAATTTAAAATAGAAGCGGAGATAATTGTTTTCGCAGAATTGTTTTATAGTTAGGAAAAATACCCATAATACTCTAAAAATGTTAAGACAATCATCACAAACCACACTTTGAGAATGCTTAATCCATTTATGCTGTATAGAAAAATACAATTTTACTCTTCTTAATTTGTAAGTATATTTTACGGCGAGCTTTACAAACGTAGTTTACGTATTTAGTCCAAAATACATTAAAAAAATACAGCGTGGACTGTATTTGCTAAAATAAATAATTAAATCTAAAACAGTTCTTTTAACACTTTACTAAATTAAAACACCATTTAATTTATAGTACGTCGGAAAATACACGATAATAATCTCTTCCTTAACGTTTTTAAATTTAGAAAGTTTGTTTAATTTAGAGCTGCAGTTCAATCTTGTATGAGAATAATGTTTCAGGCGTTTTCAGATACATGAATATCCATATACTGGCTGATATCTTTGACCAAAAAAGACTTCTTACATCCAAAGGGTTCCACAAAAAAACCTTTTTAAGAATAAAGACCCTTTCTAAAGACACGCCACAGATGATAATCTAACATTTCACAGTTCTGTATTACAGATCGGGGATTTCTCTATTGTCCTTTCTTTAGACAAAGAGACATTAACACAAAAGTTAAAGCTTCCTGGTGGAAATCTCGACATATTAGGTGGATGCGCCTTTGGGAAATCCTAGCTGACCAAAGATTTCTACACCGGAATTAAACTTGCATGAAGTTTTCATGTTATAGAATTACATTGAAAAGGTAATTTGAATTATTCAAGGACTAAAGGACCTTCTGAATTCTTTTTTTTTATAGAAGCATCAAAATCACGGCTTCCTCTGGCCAAAATGTAAGACCGTAGGCTTATAGCAGTTTGGCGAAGAAAATTAAATGGAAAACTATTTCACCAAGTTCAACTCGGTGCGCATGAACATGAGTTGGTGCCGCGGACTTCTGAACTGTTTAGCAGTTTCCCGCTTACTCTCTACCGGTAATGGCTAAACGGAGCGGAACTTGGACCACAAATAACACGGAAAAAGCGCGTTTTGTAACTTGAAACAGTACAAAACAAAACAATTCTGCGTTGTTATTTGTAAGACAAAAAAACCTTCTTGTGACTTTATTGTAAGAAAAACTTTCAAAAACTCTTTGTTGATAATTGTTTAAAAAATTATTGCTTCGTTAGTGCTTTCGTAAGGATTTCGATTGAAAAAGTTTTAAGAAATTCTTAACACTAAAATTAAATATGCTTATGTAAGTTTGATGTTTATTGTACGTAATACTTAGAGTAGAACTAGAACAAAAGAAGTTTCATAGAAGTTAACCTAGTAAAAACAACTTTTATCGACAACATTTTGATTGATTGTTAAATATTTGCACAATTTATTCGTATCAGTTTAGTAACTGACACCTGTTACTTTGCAGCAGGTGTAAAACCACTGATTTAAAGTGGATTAACTCGATGTTTCCTGTTAATTTAATAACAATTATTCACTAATATTCGAACATTTCTTAGTGGACAATGCTTAAGTAACCACAGGATATCTAATTTTATTCAAATTTCAAAACATATATGTATTTCTCCGGTTGTTAATTTAGTTAATTATATATAATGACTAATAGGTTTTCGGTGTTTAGTGAAATTATAACATCGCTTTAGTGCTGTTAAAATTAATTAATCTGACCATTTCACGCAATATAACGTTCCATTAACCAGTATATATGAAATACAAATGGTGATTGATCAAATTGTGTGATAGTCTGATAGTGTTATGCGTTAAAACTATTTCTGAGGTATAATAAAAATTATATTTGGTTGTCCTGGATTAACTTACTCACTTACGAAAATTATTTCTTTTATAAGGTTTATCTTTAATATTTATTACCTATCCTAATGGAGCCGTCTAATATTACTTTTTATAGAGAAATCGATTCGTAGTATTATCAGATTGACATTTAAATACTGAATAAAGAAGTCACGAAATTGAACCGAATAATTGTAGATTGTAGTACCTACTTGATTTAGAGATTAAATTTCATTTTCAGTGTTAGTTTTCTTGTAAAGAATTAATCAAGTCCCAATTTTGGTTCTTAAAGAAAACACATTACAGTTCAATGAGTAGAATATTAACAAGAGTTGTAATCATTAATTCGAAATTACAAATGAAAAAAAAAAAACTAAAATACCGACCTATTGTAATTTAGAATTAATTGATTTGAAATAACTTCAATTTCTATTCGATTCTCCAATTTTTATTCGATTCTCCAATTTTATTCGCAGAGTTTTACAATAGTTGTTAGAAGGTTTTAAGAAGATAAATTCTCAGAATAATTATAATTATATACGTAAACGCAATTTCATTTCTGCGTGAAAATGCTTTAATAAAAACGTAATGTGTCCTTAGATGAGCGGCTATACCAACAGAAACCTTTTTATTATTGAATTATTATTGAAAGTAATCTTTCTTAAAAGTTTTGCATGTCGTAGGATTTCCTTAACGAGAGGGTTAGAGTTAAATAATTTACAACCTATCTTGGAAAAATAAGGATGTTTTCACTTAATACTTTTTAAATTTTTTAAACATCCCGTATAACTTTAAACTCCTCTGTATGATATTCTAGGAAGGATTGTAAGAAGAAATTGCTTGAAAATCTAAGTACATACAAAGTAAAAAATGTATAACAGCTCGAAATTTTATCCAGCGGTCCACTGTACCAATAAATATAGGTAGTTACCTAAAGTTACATGGAAATTCAAGCATTTTTTAGGTTTATACGTACATTATCTGCTGTTTTCAATAATTGTCCTCCTAGAGATTCGAAGCAGGCTTTCGGATAAGAGCTAAATTAAATTTTAATGTTAAAAGTGCATTGCTCATTTTCTTTCGTAAGTCGCATTTCCATTAAGAGCAAGAGATACGTTGTTTCAAATGTAAACATAATTTGCATATGATAAAGTATAACATGAAATTTATTTAAAATGTAGAAATCCCTAAAAGCAAGTTGGTGCCTGTAATAATGGAAGAAAATATGAGAAATCCTGTAATTATCTTGTAATATAAAGTTACTAATTAAGAACGTCTAGATATCGCTACTAATAAACTTTTAAATTAAACTTCTATTATGAAATGCTGTTATTTAGGAAAAGAAGATTAACTTTTCGTATTAATTATTAACAAATGCGGTGAAACCATTTTTGTAATAGCCTGGGATTTTATAATAATTCATGATTTAATAAATTATGAAAACTATTGGTTTTCGTAATTGTCTTCAGGTTTATATTTTTTAATGCTTCTTTCATCACTACATGAAACTTCTGCGAACCACAACGATTTGTTTCGAACTTATTTCTAGTGAAAGTGTTTATTATTGCTAACTGTTTTAGAGTTTATAAGTAATATTCGTAATGGTATAAGAATAGAATATGTAGAAGGAACTTGGTTATACCCATGTAAGTTAAGCTTAAAAACGAATCATATTGGTTTTTGAAATTACTGCTTTCCAAAGAACAACTTATTAACCAAAAACCTTCATTATTATAATTTATCATTTCACTTAAACGCCTATACCTGCTTTCGTTTGAAATGCAGTAGGTATATTAGAAATACTTTTCACGGTGGATATCCATTGTGTTTTAATAATTGAGTTTAATCGTTCACTTGAATAAAATAAGGAAATGTTAATTAGAAAACTTATACAAACAACAATACTTTAACTTCAAAGGTGTTAGGTAATATATTCGTAAGTTTTCTTATACTCTAAAATATTTCAGAGTCCACGAATCTTGAAAAGCAATAACATAGGAAAACATATAAAATTATATTCAGGTAGGTTACGCTGTTTTTTCAACATTAAAGTGAAACGTTATGAAGCCTTTTAAAGTTTCTCTTTGAAACTTTTGAATGTGTAAATTTCGAATGCATGGGAAACAACATACAAATTATTTTTAAGGAACGCTTTTTAAATTAGAATCCTAAAATTCGTTTAGAAAAGCGTATACCTAGAATGTGGAAAATGCACGAATAATTAGGACAGAATGTGCTCTTAAAACAAAAACTCGGAATATATTTCAACGAAAATCTGCTTATATTTTTTAAAAGCTTGAACGAATGTAAGTGCTATTTTTAGGGACGTACGAGTAGCATATTTAACCATGTAATTAAGAGCTGCGGATCAGAAAACGTTTTGATAGGATCCCAGATGGTTCTACATTTTATTTTCAAGCGCGCGCTTAATAAATGGTATTTATTCTCAAAAGGTAGGTAAAAGTCTAATATTCTATTCATGAATTCGATTCTGTCCTTTTAACATATATTACTCCATTGAAAGGCTCATTTTTTTGGTAGGAGTATAACGTTTCTAACCTAAATGCTATTCATTTGCAAATAGGGAACTGTGAGCGATTAAAATTAAATTTCTTTATGGCTTCTACATTTGAAGAAATATTCACATTTACATAAAAATAGCCTAATGTGAAATAGTTCAATAACTTTTAGTATAAAAATAACTTTCGAAAACAAATACAGTACACACTCAACAAATCATATAGGTACCTACATCGGTTTTTCGCACATTCGTATACCTCACGTAAAACATCAAAGTGTTAGAGGTTGAATTAAAAAATAAAACAGAAATTTAAAGATTATTGTTGTAGCTTTCAAATGTCACTGTGATAATATTTTTCTTTCATGACAGCAACAGCAGCATGCGTACAAATTGAAAGTTATTGTTGTATAAGTACACTTTGTAAGTAGTAACGTCTGAAAATACACACTTTCGAGCAAAACTTTTTTGGCGAGATCATTATGCTAATTAAAACATCTGGTAAGTTTACTTTAGATTGTTAATTTAGAAATTGAAAACTTTGTTACAACATTAATATTTAACCTGAAACTACGTTTAGTTATCTAATTGTGTTATTAGTATTATTATTATTACTATTAAGCTATGATTATGTCTCATTTTCATCTGAAAACAATATTGCCGAGTCAATAAAATGTTAACAAGTTCTTATTAGTTTTTTCATGAAATGAACAAAACTCAGTCATTTTACACCATAAAATAAATGAAAAATTAATTAAATTACTTAAAGGCATTGTCAACTTATGAAAAGTCGATTTTTTTTTTATTTTGTAATTTGATTGAGTAAACTGAGTATTGCACCTTTGCAAAATTTTTTGGCCGAATTTTAATTCGTTACCGTGTTATGGGAGCTAAAAGTTTAAGCTATGACGTCAACTACGTCGGTCGCCGGTAAGAGCTCTAGCATAGCTGCAAGTACAACGCTAAATTTAGGTTATGTTGTCGACACGCGTGACGTCATGTACGTAGAATCTGAATTTTATTTTGGTTTTATTGTGGTTATTATCAAAGATATTGAAATTCTACTAATGCTTTTACGAGTATTTTAACTATCGTATTTTGATATTTACTAAATATGTTGCATAAGTTGACAATGCCTTTAAACAAAATGTTATTTTGGTTATTCTAATTATTTCTTGGAGACATACAAAAAGTCGACCGGTTTGTATATTGTAATATATTTTTAGAAAGGTTTTGTAGAAGTGGAGAGATATAAAAAACATTAACTTTCACACCACGAAATTATAATGCATTTAACAAATTAATTTTTTTACTATTAGTGCTATCTAAAATAAATATTGCAAGTTATGCAGGAATGTCTATTGGGTGTATATTGGAGTGTATCTAATAATGTACGCGGTAAACACAGAGCGTGCAATAAATGTATGGTAAAACAATCAATAACCCATATGTTTGGTTTTGATTACTTATCGCCAATGAACAAGCAGCATACTCTAGTTTAATTTATTATCACATACAAAGTTGATTAGGACATCTAAATCATATTTCACGTGGAAAATAACAACAGTAAATACTTGCGGGAAATACACATATGCGCGCTATTTACGCATATACATTTATACATATGCGTAGTAAACGTAGTATTTGTCGCTTCGAGTTCTACGAGGGTCGTTCAGGTAAATTTCTATGAGATGGCGCCACTCTCTGCTTGGTGACTTCACAGCTGGCAAGTGCCACAATTTGAAACAAATGCCATGCATGGTTTTTGTTCTGCAGACGATAGGAGTGTATATTGTAGCTGTTAACATGAAAATGGAAAAAGGTCATAAAACGTGAAGTTCATGGGAACTGTGCACCGTCGCTGAAGACTGGATGAAGATTTCTGGATAAATTAAATTAAACTTGGCTGAACGGGCACCGAAGATGAAGCCTACTCTGGACGCTCAGTTGAGCTCGCTACGAAGGATATCATTGAAAAAATTTACAATATCGTTATGGAAGACATAATACCTATCCTGCACGGAAAATTGTATATGAAAAAACTGTGTGCGCGATGGTTGCCGTTATTGTTGACTTGTGACCAAAAATGCACACGAACGCAAATTTCATCTCAGTGTTTGGCAATGTTTACCCGCAATCCGAAGGATCTTGTGGTGATTCGTTATCATAGCCGTAGACGAAACATGGATAGTGGATAGCGAACGGTGAAAGTGCACCGAAGAAGGTAAAGACCGTTTTGTCGGCTGGGAAGGTGATGGCTACTGTTTTTTGGGATTCACAAGGAATCATCTTGATTGACTACTTGGAAAAGAGAGATACAATAATAGTAGCCTATTATGCAACTTTATTGGTCCGTTTGAAAGAACAGCTGAAACAAAAACGCCCAAAACTAGCACCAAAAAGGTGTTGTTCCACCAAGACAATGCGCCATCGCACAAATAGACAATTGCATTGGAAAAATTGCATGATTTAAGCTTTGAATTAATTCCTCACCCACCCTATTCTGCGGACTTAGCTCAAAGTGATTTTTTCCTCTTCCCAAACTTGAAAATTTGGCTCGGTCATCGCCGCTGTCAATGAGTATTTTGTAGTCCTGGAAAAAGGCCACTTTTCTAACGGGTTGAAAAATTTGGAATATCGTCGGTACTATGTTGAAAAACAAAATGGTTTTTTTCAAAACAAAATGTGTTTAATTAGCTTTTTTACCCTAATTACCAAAAGGCCCTCGTATGTCTGAAACACTCAAAAAATTTCGGATCCAAGCCGTATGAATCCGATAATAACCAAAAGTGTGTCTCCTTGTCTGTCCGTCCGTTTGTCTGACACAATTTTGACTTTTTTTGTATTACACAGTGAATTTTTAGGGCACATCATACCTAATGGATTAAACTAATATATATTAGTTTTATGATGTTACGTTTTCTTCCTGTGGTATGCAAACTTGCGAGACGATAGCGAAATATACTTCTTCTTTGAAGGTTTTTCCTTAAAGTGGAAGATTATCGTTTTATTATGAACAAACAAAATTAAGTTTTACACAAAAAATTAATATAGGGACTACTTCAACTAGTGCATAATATTGTTAATAAAAAAATGGAGATGGATGGATGAATATGTATATAATGTATGACACCAGAAAGTGTTTACTAATTATTTTAGATAAAATTCTGTGTTTTCTGCAGTGGTTTCTCGGTGTCTTCTGAAGAGTTTGCGGTCGTGTATAGTGTATGTATCTTGTAATTGTCTGTAGTCGGCCACTCTGCAAATGTAATTGTTAATAATTGTAAAACCAAACGATTGAATGGCTTCACTCTCCCAATAATTTCTATTTATCTCTGCACATAAGGTTCCAATTTCTATTTTTATAAAAGTAGCCCTTTCTTGAAATAATTTCCTTTTTGTAACTTTTGTTAACTTTATGTTATTCGTAAAATACTGCCCGCTCCTTCTGCTTTGCTGATATTCTTCCATGCTTTCCATTATTATTTTCTGTATCATGTTAATTTTTCCGGCTGCCCTTTTTTTCAGCGCTATTTTACACGTTGTGCTGTTGATTCATGTTATTTTTTCATCTAGGTTTTCTTCTCTGCTGTGTATACCACAGCTTTAATGCTTTTCCAATGTTATTCAATCCATGCGTTTCTTTTCCATTCTCTACGCATCGTCTGTGTTTTTTTTACCTCTTAATTTTTTCATTTGTTATATTCATGACTTTAGCCATGTCTTTCAATGCGTGATCTAGTTGATTTGTCGTTCGAGATCAACAAGTACGATTATATTATACCAGGTTTGGCAAAAAGCATTGAGTTTTAATACGTAAAAACTTTCTATTTATTTAACTGAGGCAAATTATGTGAACATAAATGTCAATCGAGAAACAGCTGGGAAACTTATCGTCTAAAAACAGCATGCAATTTCGGCAACGTCCTCTCCCAACTGTGAGAAGAAATTTGGAAACGTAGCGCGCAATATCTCTTGGTGTTATATTACCTTTTGTGATCTTCCTTAAGTCCTTAAACGTTTGTTATTTATATTCATATATTCAATATTTTAAAAACCTCCTCATCAGTAATCGGTCTAAAAAATATCAGCAGAACAGGATGCCCACGATAGGGTATCCTTTAGTAAAACTAATCCGTTCGGGAAACGTTTTTGCAAAATTTTCACACTTGGGATAACTAAACCGGTATATTATATTTTCAACCCTTCTACTTAAAAATGGTGCCATATTTATAATCTGACAGGTTTAATTTTTTTTTCAACGTATAAAATGCTCAGTACTTTTTGCTACAGCTTGTATGTGGAACCATTTTAAATAACAGATTAGGCTTGTAAATATTATGGTATACTGGCTTAACTATCAGAGTGCGACAGCAAGTGCATATAGGGTGTTTTATTTAAAAATTACAAGAAAAGCCTAGGTTCACGTTTTTCCATCGCCCTGTATAATAAAAAACGTTTTCGTCCTAGCAATTTTGTTGAAAATAAATCTATAAAATTATACCCTGAAAAACAGCTTATATTTTGACTTAGGTACAGTATGATTAGGTATTCATCTAAAGTGAGGTTATTTTTATCACTTTTATAATGGTACATCGTTACAATTAGAATTGAAGGGAGAATTCAAATATCTAAAAATATATAGGGTGTTCCATTAAGTAAATATATTAGGTACATTTCTATTAAAGACTATGTATACCATGAATAATTTTAGAATATACAAAACTTCAATCAGTACAACTTTTCTTCATAATATTTTGACGTAACTGTAATAATAAAGACGCTATCGAAAAATCCCAGATCGTTGGGGCATCCGGTATATAGCAGTATAATAACTAATGACTATCAGGAAAAGTTGTGAATACGATAGTGTAGGGCAAGGAGAATATTTCGACAAAAATGTAGAAGAGGAGTGGTTTAGAAGGACAAATTTGAGAATTCGAAACTATATACGGAACCATATACCGAGTGTCCACGGTAAGACGCAACAGGGAAACAGCAATGTATTTTTTTTAGAAAAGATCCGCGGACACCCGGTATAATTACAGTAGTCAAAAACACCCAGGAATCTAAGCTAAGGCATTTAATGAGAATAGAATAGTGGGAAGTAAGGTTTTATTAGGAAGAATGGATAATAACACAGGAGGAAGTAGACCAAAAGGAAGACGGACTGACTGCACGGAAGATCTTACTAAAATCCCTCTTTTAACTTATTCTGCATTTAGCAATTTAACAGCTATCATCCAGTAAATTATCTTTTACGAACGTAAAAATTGATTTTAGACTTTTAGACTAACAATAGTGACGAAACACATTATGAGTGTCTAATCTTCAGATGAAACAAATGTTGATTTCCGGTGGTAACCGAATGGAAATATTCGGATGCTAGTACTCGGCTGAATATTCGGCCTTACCGAATATTTTATTGCACGAAGTTTTATTAAATATCGTGTACCTATAATTGTTATAATATAACATAACATAACTAACATAAAGATACCAGTACAAAGGTAAATGTGAGTCTCAGGAACCACAAGTGTAACTAAACTAAAAATATCAATTTGTAATAGTAATAATTATTAACTTAACAATTCAACCCTAACTTTAGATCCCATTTATCGGAACCACGATTATCTACATAAATGACCAAATATGCATTTAGATTTTGTTTCAGTATTTTATTATTATATTTATCGTATTTATATTTAGTTTCTAATTTTTTAAAAATGTATGGTTATTTTTTCTGTTTTTGCTGTTACTATTAAAATTAAACTAATAAACGATGACATTGAAAATTTTGAAAATTAAAACGTACAAAATATTTAGTAGTCATAAATAAAAATTGAACGAAAATATTCGTTTGGGTCGAATATTCGGCAAATTCAGTAAAATAAATAAATAAATAAAAAAAAATAAATTTATTTGGTCCAAAGTATGAATGAATGCTTGTTAAAAATTTATATCTGATATTAGTTTCTAAAGAAATCCCAAAGAAAGCATTCTTTGCTTTGTAAGGCTCTGAACCTTTTGTAGTGTCATTCACTGTAATGCATATTGTGAATTCTTACAGCCTTGTATGGTTCCCTTCATATTTAAAGCCCTTCAAAATTGCTTTACAACCTACACATTTGTTAGGTAAATGACACGTAGCTGGAAACAATATGACAGTTTCTAAAATTAAATACCGCCGCTATTAAATAATTCAGATCTTAGTTTAGTTGCTTTCACAACAACTTCCACTGCGAAACTATAATATGGAAACTTTAATTACACATTTGCTCGTTGGTGCGTGTTAACCATTTGCAGTCTCAATGATTTAGTACAACTGCTGTATATGCATAATCTATAACTCGAATTAGAATTGCAAGGGCATATCTTCAAAATAAGTTAGATTTATATTGTGAGAAATTAATCAAGTAAATGCACTTCTTCGGCTGGTGCATAATATGAACATGAAACATGGAATATTGCACGAGATATGGAAATTTAAAAGCTGCAGCACATATCCACTTTGCACTTAAGTTCGTAGCAAAGCAGCAAAATATTCTAAATATAAAATATAAAACTGAATATTAAGCTTTTATTAAAATTCTTAAAGCCAGTTAATCAGTTTCAAATTTACTGAGAGGGAGGTGTTTATTAATAGTTTTCAGTTAGTACTAAGACTGAAAATAGCATCAAAAGTAGGACCATTAGTAGCGTAGGTTATTTTATTTCATACTGTCTGGTAAATTCAGTTTCCCGGCGCCATTTTGTGTCCGGAAAATGAGCTATTACGGTATCAGAGCCGGAAAATGTTGCTTGGCAACATTTTCCGGACAGTTATTTTATGCACCCAATCAGAGCCCGTAAAAGTCTAACCAAGCCACACCTACCGGCTTTGACACAGTAATGTCACATGTTGACGTTTTGAAAAAGCGTCACATGTAAAAATTAAAAATCAAATTGTTGACAGTATGAAATAAAATACATAACGACATTCGTCCGTGAACTCTTTTTACAGTACTCGTTTCGAGTTTCAAGACTCGGCTCCTTGCGTCGCCTCGTCTTTAAACATCTTACTCGTACTGTAAAATATGAGTTCCCGGACTTGTGACGTTAATTACTATTGGAATATATACTATTCTAGATCAAATGCAATTTTTTCTAAGCCACAGCCACTTTTCTATAAAATTTAGTTATTTCTTTATTTATCTCATGCAGCTTTAACAATAATTGACAGATACTATTGGGTTAAGATTGTTTAACAAATACGTAAACCACAAGATTTAAGGACTGCAAAACAGTACTTCAAATAGTCATGAAAGAAGCACGAATTAATTATTTTAAAACAAATGAGTTCTAAAAAACTAGAATTTTCTTGTTCTTGTGTTTTACATTGTTGTAGTTTTCTTATAAGTGAAATGTCATGTATTGTAACAAAAATGTTGAAGCAACTGAAGCGGTTGAATTAAAATGGTAGGTATATGATCTAAAGATCTCGATTTTCCAATATCTTCCCAATATTTGCTTTAGCTTGATACAATAATAACACCAATGAAAATTCATCCAGCTTTTGGATTAATAGTTTTAATAAATCTCTGACGGTGAACTGATGGTTTGATAGTCGTAAAAATAATTTTGTAATTTAAATTTTTTGGAAATGTAGTTTATTTACTTATAATGAATTATTTTGTATACTGAGTCATATCTTCTACTCTTCTTTAACAGCCCCTTTGTATCCATTGCTGGATGTAGGTTTCCCTTTGAGTTTTCCATTACTGTCTGTTTTGGGTTTACTGGGTCATTGGATGAAATTCTTAGTCCATCTTTCACTTTCTGGTCAGGCCACATGTGCCACCCAACTATACTTGAGCTTCACAATGCTACCGATTACACCTTATCTTTCACCTTCGTGCTTCTTCTTATGTCTTCGTTCCGAATGTGTTCTCTCAAAAAGACGCAAAACAGCTCTTCGATAGACCGTTGTGTCGTTCTTAATCAGTTAGCTGATTGTATTGCAAGTGTCATTGCCTCCATGTCATAAGTCATAACAGGAAGAATACAACTTTTGAACACTTTTTTCTTTAGGCTAATGGGTATTTCTGTATTTTTTAGAACTATGTTGGGTTTACTCGCCGCAGCCCAAGTCATGCATATTCTTCTAGTAGTTTCTGCAGTTTGGTTTTGCTTGCCGAGGGTAATTGTATGTCGATATCGTCCTTTGTTATCACTTTGGTTTTATTCAGATTAATCTTCAAGCCGAATTTTTCTCCATTTTCAGTTCTCTCAACATTTCTAGCAGTTCTTCTATATTGTTGAGTACAGTCACGATGTCATCGGCAAATCTAAGATGATTCAAGTGTCAATCTTCAGTCTGCGTTCTTCCCAATTTAGTTTCTTGAATTTGTCTTCTAACGCAAGGGTGAATAATTTTCGGGAGAACGTATCTCCCTACCTGGTTCCTCCCTAAACTTATCTTCCGTGCTGTTATGTCTTCCGCTATATTTATTTGTATGGTTGCTTTGTTATACATTTGTTTTAGGAGTTCCTTATATCTTGAATCTATCCTTGCGTTATTCCATCCTTGCAAGATTGCCCACAATTCTATGGAATCGAACGCTTTGTTGTAGTCCACGAAGGCCAGCTGAAGGGGTACGTTGCATTTCTCTATGAGTATACGTATTGTTTACAGATGCTCTATGTTGTAACCTTCGCGCCTGTTCGACTGGTTGATAGTTGTCAAACTTATTTGATAGTCTGTTGGTGATTATTTTTGACAAAAGTTTATAAGGATGGGCAAAAGACTTATGTAGCGATAGTTATCTAGCTTACGTTTATCGCCTTTTTTATGTATTAATACGATCCTCACATTTCGCCTTGAGTCTGGGATTATGCCATCCTGGAGGCATTTGTTCATGAGGATTTTAATTACTTCTAGAGTAGTCGCTCCTCCCATTGCTATCATTTCTTTGTTAATGCCGTCATTTCCAGGAGCTCTGCAGCTTTTCATTGAAGTTACAGCCTTTTCAATTTCTCCTTTAATAATTTCAGGTAATTCTTCAGAGTCTACATTCAGTATTTTCGCATCTTTGTTGGTTCCGGTATAAGGTATAACAGAATAATATAATTGTGTATAGTATTTTTCATCATTCAGATCGTCTGGGGATCACTAAAACACCTTTACGTTTGTACCACAACCGACGACGTTAGATTTGTAATTGTAATTCGTAGGTGTTTTGCATACTGCATGCAACTTTTCTAGGCATAAGAAAGGTCATAAATTGTGGTTTGACAATTTCTGGTTTTGATTTCTGCAAAAAGAAACAAAAATGTATCTTTATCTTTAAGTTGCTTAATTTTAAATGAGGGAAATGGTAGATATGTCAATTCTTCAAACTAAAAAAGCCTTCAAAATGGGGTAAGTACAAAAATGAAAACATTTAGTCATCTGACTTTGATGTGCAAGTATGTTATGTTAATTATGTTAAATACCGACAACTTTGAAAAGTTTAATTTAACGATTTTTATTATTTTATTTAATGTTAGTTTTCATCCTTCTGCCAAGTTTATTTTTAACAAGTACGCTTTGATATTCTTAGCAGTATTTCATGACAATTCTATTTTATCAAGAGCGGAAGCAGGAGCTAGGCGAGTTCCTCGTTTCTGCGAGGAGAAAAAAGCTTGAAACGAAACTCTTTTTTATTATAGCAACCGTTTACAGTAATTTGTATTAACTTATTGTTTGTACAAAGATGTTGTACAATTTATAATCAACTCTTTACTTTTTAAAGACGTACTTGCTCCAGCGTTTCAAACTCATTATTCCAATCGTAGGATGAAATTCCCTATAACGTCCAAGATCATAGGGCCCCCGATTATTTCTTATGGGGGTAGGTACTTCAAGAGCAGGGCTCACCGAAGACAACCATGGAATATATTGGAATTAAAAAATGAAATTAGTACAATCAGTAGACAGGAATTTGTTGTAAGACGTTTTGCCGAATATCACCCTGCGATTGGAACAATAATATGTTCGAAACGCTGCAGCAAATAATATATGTGTAATATTATTTTTAAAAAGTAAATAAAAATTGCAGAATTGAAGCTAGTTATTGGGATAGTTTTAAATATATAACGTACGTTTGTACATTATTAATTGTTATTTAAAGATATCATCAATACTAAATGACTTATTCCAAGGTTTTCTCGTAGTTTTATCAGATTTAACTACTATCTTCTTAGATAATAATGTTTAACATCATACAGCTGCTAACTATAGCTTGTGTTCCGAACATGCGAACTTCATTAAGAACTAGTCATTGTTGTATCTACCATATCTCTTCTTCTATCTGTCCGTAACGTCATTTTACTTTGAACACGATATACCCTCATCAACATTATCATTAGTTTTGCAGTTTAGATTAAGTCAGGGATCCATTTTCTTTAAGCGGGTGTAAATGATGTGTGAAATTTCGCTAAATTCATCTGTCAAATAATATTGTTGTTATTATTATCCCGCTTTACTATCGAAGGAAACAGTCTAGTTACTTCAGCACTAGAGACTTTATTATGTTGGGGTAACATAAATGCAAGAATAGGACGCGTGTAGAATTTCAACGTCAACTGTAAAATAAATAGTGAGATATCATAATTAACTAGATGTAGTGAGTTTAACCAGTGGTTAAACTCGAGCCCGTCAATTAAATTAACCTGTAAACTATGGTTGTAAATGGGGAAATTATTGCAAATAAGTAGTTTACCCTTTAATTGTGTTATTATAAGTACACAATAAAGTCTATTTGAAAAAGAAATTTTTAGATAAAAATAGTATAGTATAACTAGTTGATTTATTACCTATTTTTTGTGTTTGACATAATGGCCGAAATAAGAAACGAAGTCGAAATGTCCCTTTCGTTTCTAATACTTGTTTCACAGTATAATCGCGTTTAAAATGATAAAACAGAGTTCAGCAGAGCATAGCTATTTACATATAAGGGCATATTCTAAAGCGCAGAGTAAGAAAAAACTAATAAACGTATAATCAAAAATCATTCATTTCAAAGATATCCTCAATCAAAGAATTAAATTATTTAAAATGCTTAGTCGGCTGGTATTTTAGATGTTTGGTTTTCGCCACGTGTTCTCTAGATTAAAATAATCAAAAAAGTTCAGATAAACATATATTTTAAATTTGTTGATTACCGAGAAATTGAAGAGTTAAATACTGTGAGTCCAAACAATTTTTAGATAAGGGTTGGTCATGAGAAACAAAAATAATGTGTACTGCAAGCTTTAGAATTTGCAAAAAAACAATGCAACGTTTTAATGTCAGTGTTACTTGTGGGGGGTAGTAATTCCCTTAACCATTGTGTTTTAATCTAAAAGTAATTCAATCAGGTACCTAGTTGCCCTGTAGGCCGTTTCATCGTTGGTTAGAGTGTAGATACAGCTCCTTCAGCAGCAAAGGTCGCTGACAGAATTCAGTATACAATTTACAACAATAACAAGTAACTAATTGATAGTGTAAAATAAATAAATCAAATTCTGAAAAAATAACAACGCGTTTTATTTTAATTTACAACAGTAACAACAAATTAATAGTGTAAAATAAATACTCCTAATTGATAATTATGATTTTTAGGTGCTTCAGTAGGCCATTATAAAGATATGCCGTAAAAACTAGAGAATGATTTTCTTGGAGGCAGAAATTAATACGTCTTTTCATGCTGTTAAAACCATTGATAAGCATTTGTGGGGTTATTTTGACTCATTTTTCTGTAATTATATTTTGTAATTCCTGGATATTACGAATGGGTGTCCTGTATATGTTATTTTTCAAGTAAGGGATTATAAGCTGATTAATAAACTCGGTCAAAATATTTCGATACCTTTCAGCACTAATAATTTTATGGAAAAATATAGGGCCAATTATACGTCTTCGCGACACAGCTAACCAAATGTCAATTTTCAGTGGATGCAATGGTGCTTCAGAAAAAACATGCCAATTTTTAGCACTCCATACCCCCATATTTTGATTAATAAATCCCGAAAGGGTAAACCAAGCCTCATCTGAAAGAAAAGTTAAATTTGGTAGTTCATCATTGTTTGTTAGATTTTGTTGGAACCACTGGCAATACAAAATTCGCCTATTGAAATCTGCTGGCAATAACTCATGCAAAGCACCAATTTTGTATGGGAACAGCTTTAAATCCTTTTTAACAATAGTATGGCAAGTACCTAAAGATAAATTAGTCTCTTTAGTAGTTATTTATACGTTGGCGAAGGTCGTCGACTACATCTTCAGTACGAATCCTCGGTCTGCCACTTCCTGGTCGACGAGTAATTCTGCCAGTATTACGGAAAAAGTTAACACAATTTCTAAGTGCATTGGAAATATCTGCTTCAAGGAAAACCATGTTTGAAAACTGTTGTTGAAATTCCTGTAAGCATAGTGTCACGTGCTAATTCCGCACTAAGACAACTTATGGGGGCGACGTCAAAGTCGGTGGCTCACGGCTAACAAGCAGTCGAAGAAGGGGGGTTCGAAACGCTTAACTCTTCAGATGGAGGGTCGTAATGGGGAGGAAAAATAGACGCCACTGCGGAAATCGCCCAGGATGGTCGCGAGGAACGTACCGCAGATGGTTCTATTGGGCTCGAAGGGGTTGGGGTGGCTGCACCTTACTGCTGCATGTTACTTACCCTTTCTTACTGAAAGAAATACTGGTACTGGTAGTCAGACTCACAAGGCTATACACAATTATTACCATAAACACAAAACACAAATAAAAGGCAATAATGAATTAACAATGATGACGTTTAATGAATGTAAAGATTACTTAAACTGTGACACAAAATGAATTCATAAGTTCTATCTTAAATTATGTGAAAAGGGGATTGAGGAATGCCACATTTATTCAAGCTATTGCAAAGATAGTTAACAACTAGGCTCCCTTAATCGGAATCAAAAAATGAGTGGTAATGACAAAACTTAAACTAAAAATCTGATTACAAATGATTTCAAACATGCAGCATAAAATGGGTAAATGCCGGGACAATTCGCACTGTTTCTGAAACGTTACCACTAAAGCAAGTATAATACGCACTGATTGAAGAAGTGAAAACTTCGGCCGAACCGATTAAACAAAAAAAGGATGCTTGATGTACAAATTTACAGACAATAGTTGACCGGTGTCTGTCTACGAGTAAACCGATATACGGTATTAATTAGGGTTAAAGCTGGTATTTTTGCAGCGGGCAAATACAAAGGGGACAGCCTGAAATATCGTTACCTGGGAAAGGGGCTTTGTTGCGGGTAGCCCAAAAGAAGCGGCGAAAGACTTTCAATCCCAGGGAGAGAGTACCGGCGGGCGGAAAAGAAAGGGAATGGTGTCCTTTCCCGGAAACAAGTGTGAAGACAAACGGGATGCCCTTGAACTGGTAGGTTCGTTAATCCAAAAGGAACCATGTAAAAGGGTACACCAACAAACACTAAACTTCAACGAAACTTACACACATAACTTATAGTTTTCCGGAACGGTAAGGCACGCTCTATGAGAATCCGACAATATATCGTATTAGTATATTACATACCGAGGTGGACAGTAGTTCATTACTGTCGAGAGATAATTATATCTCGAGACAGTAATAAAACTTTTCTCTAAGGTTTGTATACTATTTTATTTTCAACCATACATATAAATCAATATGAATCATTTATAATAATAATTAATATTTTGAACAAACAAGATGTCATTTAATGACAGTGGGCGTGGCCGGGTGGAAAGTGATCAGCTAATCACTTTCCACCCGGTCGGAAAGTAACATCTTTTCACCCGGGTGAAAATTAACATCTTTCCACCCGGGTAGAAAGTAACAGTTATTAAGGTCAATTTTACAACTTACAAAACAGTTATTACTAACGTCACTACATATATGGTTGAAAATAAAATAGTTTTCCAAAACTAAACGAGAACGAGAGGCTTTTTTCGGGATTTGTACTACCAAGGCCCGGAACGAAAATTCACACGACTAACAGGTCTGAAAGCTAGCTAATCTCTGATTCGTTTCTTTTCTTTTCCGTAAAGCGAAAAGCATGTTAGAAGAAGATGAACAAACGCGTCTTTTGTACGCTGGGGGGAACCTTGAATGACGCCACTCTTGGTGTTGCCTCGTGATCGGTGGTTCCCCGAACTTTCTAACAAAGTTATCCATTGCACAGAATATTACATCATCCTATTCGGTGATCATATTTGGAAATTCTCCGAAATATTTCGCAACAACAAGAATATGCCGAACTGGCATTATTTCTGCAAATTCTGCATGCTTCAGGCGGGCTTAAACTTCGGACAACAGGGACGTATTACAGTTAATTTACGCGAAATTCCAAAAGCCGTGACAATAGTATCCCACAGTAAATCCACTCTCCATTCTATTGAATACCATTTCGAAAATACGATTTAATCATAAATGTTTTATATGCTCAACTGTGAAAATAGCAATTTTATTGAAATTTGCACAACAGTATTATGACAGCAATGCAGTGATAACGATTAATAAATTTTAAATTTTGCAATAGACATTATTTTTGTTTCTCATTTTTTTGAATTCACGGTATATTTTGAACACAAAAAAGTAAATGTTCGAAGTGAGCACCATTTGGTTGAATGCAGAATTTATTACAATGAATCCTCGTTTCTGTGTCACGTCTTATAACATCAGGATTGTAATGAAAACCTTTAATAGCCACGGCCACTTTATTTAACATCAAACTTTTAGTCATGCTATCTTTACCCTTTAATTAGATGTTTATCTGAACTTTTTTGTTTATTTTGTTCTAGAGAGCACGTGCCTTACAATTTTAAAATACCTTGTCTAAATATCATTAGAACTTAATAAACCATAATTTTGCTTATTCTTTAAATATATATATTAAAACTCTTATTAAAACAATTTTGAAAATGTTGAAAAGTAAAGGCAGTTTACTCTTATGGCAATTTAAAATTTACTGTTTATTTAAAGGGTGCACGACCTTTTGTTAAGGTGGTATTTTGAGAAACCAATAACAAAATACTTCTCTCTTTGTTATATATTTTTCAGGAAGCACTATATATGGAATATCGATACGGGCAACCATGTTGGACCACCTGTTTCCCACATTCGGACTTTATGCGTGTCCACTTGCATTCCCAACCTCGTGGCTATTTCACGCTTGTGCTGTTTTAGGATTTAAAAATATAGATGTCAGACCCCAAAACTATCCTGTAAAAAGAAACTTATTTACATTTACTTATATTTACATTACATTTACTTCTCTTTTATTATACAAAATGCATTACACATGACTCGGAAAATGCATACATCTTGATGTCTTAGAAATAAATAGTTCCGTCATATAATCAAATTAAAAAAATTAAAATCAGTTTGTTGTTTATAACTATCATAGACAGCATTCATCTTTATTCGCGACCAAAATACGCTGCTATCCACCTACGCGATTCGTTCATGTGCATCGCCGAATCATTATTACTTTGCCATGGTTATACTGCAATTACTGCTGCCTCTTTACGTCGCAGTTATATGAAAGACTATGTTGCCTTTGTTATGAACCCTTTTAAATGCTATATTAAAAGACTGAAAGCAGAGCATCACACTACACTTTTTTTTAAAATTGCCACATTACACATTCTTACATCCTACTAGCAAGGTTGCTGCTAATACCTACAGGGTAATTCAAAAGTATTGTTATTAATTTTAGGGATAGGTAAAGTATATCAAATAGAATAACTTTTCTCAATAAACCATGTGTCGCAAGTAAACGATAAGCCCAGAAAAAAATTGGAGGGATCAATACAAAAATTGGTTGGGAGTCACTGGAATAGGTCAGCTCTGCTTACATTCAAAATCTAAATTTATCAAACGCCTTTCTTGTTCATACTGATAAGAGAGTCCAGGTTTGTGTACGTGAAGTGAAATCCGTAAATTACACAATTGTGTAATGTTTCATTTATCTTACCAGGGGCAAATATCTATCGCAGGCTTTTTAAATGCATATTAGCCAGCGGTTCTCAAAAGTGTGCGAAAAAAATTTAAAATAAATAAAAATCGCGATAAGTTTTAAATCTTTACTGTAATGTACTTCTATTAAGGTCAGCATATTTATATCCATTTAATTTAATGACAATACTTTTGAATCACTCTGTATAGCAAATTATTTAAGTCGTTTTGCATACGGAGTGCAAAAGAAAGTAATCTACTAATTTTTGTTATAATTTCAAATATATACATAACATGTTAAATACATCGTAATGTTATTCTAATGTATTACTCAATCATTCAATCAGTTTCCGAATTAGAATTGCTACGGAGTCACGTCATTATGGCATTATTATGTGAATTTCGAAACATGTTTGACTGGGGTACAATACAGATTTTATCTAGGTATAGTAGTGGGAGGTCCCGAGATGCGGTAGTTAGATACCTCCAATCCAGTATGCTAAGGAGAGTTAAGCATTATTGTGTCTGGTCAGTGCTGAAATAGATAGCACGAGGACCTGTCACTATGGAAGAGTGGACCTAAACTGCCTCACTAAAAAAGGAAGGAGGCATTTGTCCTAGATAGAGATGTGCTGGGCTAATAATGAACAAGAAGATAGTAGTGGAATAACTATTGATAGAATTGAATTTAACTTGTTCCTCTTTGGTGTACATAAATGAAAGTATTATTAGGAAATTTAACAGAAGATCGGAATAAAAAGAATATTTTATTTTTAGTACGCATTATATCAGAAATTTAAATAATTTGTAAAAAAAAGGCAAAACTTTTAGCTTTACCTTTAAATTCTCATTAAATAAAAATACTATAGATACTTATCCAAGTAGACATTCTATTTATATTTCGTAGATATTTTGGTTTATTTAACTGGTAGGCGGCATACAAAAGTGTTGTTATTAATAACTTGGGGTTATTCTTTTATTTACCTAGGTTTTAGGTACATTCGGGTTTCAGAATGCTTAAAAAATTTATCAGTAAAGGTAAGCGCATTGTACGAATAACGTCATGTAAAACGAGATAAGCTGAAAGCGGGAATTTGTAGCAGCTTTTGTTTTGCCTTAATACGATTCGTTGGGATAACTCAGTTATTTCGCATTGTGATTATGATGCTGTTATAATAATTTTTACGTATGTAACAAAAACAGAAAAAAATAGCGGAAAATTTGATAGAAATAGTATTGTGGTTTTGAAGAGACAGATTTTTTAAAAGTTAAAGCTGGAAAATAAATTGCCCGTTTCAGAACTTTTTCTTCTTCTTTAACTTAAGATTTATGCCTTATGACGTCGGCTAGGATGGAGTCTCCACTCAGTTTTTCCCCTCTTTTCTATCTCCTGTCATGCTCTTTAGTTCTTTGACTGACTTCTCTTTTTTCTTGGCTTATTCCGCAATTCTTTGTTCCATGTTCTTTTTTGGTCTTCCTACTCGTCTTTTCCCGTATCTTTTCGATTCTGTTACTTTCTTGGTTAATGAAACTGGTGGCATTCTCTACACATGTCCGTACTATTTAAGTTTTTCTTCAGTTGTTTGTGTTATTAATTTTTGTTTTAAGTTCTCCTTTATGACCTCGTTTCTACACGTATCTCTTCTTGTTTTCCCCACAGTTTCTCTGAGATATTTGATTTCTGTCGCTACTATTCTACTTTCTTGGGTTGTTAATGCTCAGGTCTCACTTTCGTATAACATGGTTGGTAATCTGATGAAATACTTGTGTCACTTTCCTTATTCCACTGCATATTTCTATATCTAGTTATATCTATATATACAGGGTGTGTCACGACGACCGTCGATTAGACGTTTCTTGAGAAAAACTTATAGTACATAAATGAAAATTTGTAAAATAGGGTCTGGGGAGATATATAAATTGATTGAAAATATATTTAAGATTGTATAACTTCCGGTTATACCGGAAGTTGACACTAAATTTGTTATTTCAAACAGAACACCCTATATATTGTAATGATATCATTTTAAAAATTTTGAAATGTTATTACTTTTGTTGTATTTTTTTTAAATGATGTTATTTTGAATTAATATTAATTTTGAATATAAAAAAAATAAAGATTGCTCTAAATTAGGATGAAAATTTAATTATATAAAAATTGTTATATAATTTTAAAATAGTTAAAGTTAGATTTTAAGTGTTGTGTTTGTAATTTGATTATTATTTTAAGATTGTTATATTGTACCATTATTGTATTTAGAAAGATATCGTTGTTAGGGTGTTTGATGATTGAATGAATGTGTTTTACCATGGGTAAACAGATTTTAAAAGGTCCCGGAATACGAAAAACAAGAAAAACAAAATTTGTAAACGAGAGGTGTTATTTTGAATTAATAGCGAGAGGATGTGAAATTAGTTGCTCCTCTAAATTATGTTAAGAAAATTAATTCAAATTAAAAATTAAATAATCAAAACTAACTTCTAAAAGTGTTAATTAAAAGAATATTGAATTTAAAGAAGAATAAATTATAAAGAAATATAATTACAAGTTAATTGGAAAGTGTAACTGGAATGGAATTACAAATGGAATTAAAACCAAAAGCAAATTAAAATATAACTGGAAACTGGACTGAAAATAAAGTGAATAATAAGTGGAGACATCTGAAATCGAAGCAGTATTCAACCATAATACAAATAGTGAGAGGGAGTGAGGTTAGTTAATTTTAAATAAATTAGGGTAATTTAGGGATCATCATTGTAATAAATTTGTATCTTGAAACATTTATGAGCAATTTTTATTTTATCTTTATTTTTTTGAAATTCATTTAACGAATCCCGAAAACGACCTGAGACCTGAGCGTAGTCAAGATGGCGGAGAGGGAAGACGTTTCTATAAAACTCGGCACTTTATGTGGTGTTTGTACTTCGAATACTTTGTTAAAAAGGGTGCAGTGTGTGAATTGCAAAGTGTATTATCACAAGAGTTGTGCTGTGCAGGTACTTTAATAAAAAGTGCTACAAATCTTGAGAATGATAGGATAAATTGTGGTTTATGCAGTGACAAAGAGGAGCTGCCTGAGGAATCAGCTGTTACGATTGACGACTTCGAAAAAGAACAAGATGACAGAACTCAACAGAAACACTTTTGGTAAAAGTAAAATATTTAAAGTCTCTATTAAAAACAAAAGACGCATTAATTCAAGAATTAAGAGAAAATAATAATTTACTGAAGCAACTAATAATTAAGCCTCAAAACACACAATCCACGCCATCTCAAAGAATTACAAGAAATTTTAAACAGTTCCCTGTAAACACGCAAAATACAAACAATTTTCAAGATCAACAAACCAAGGCGACTACGCCAGATATCTCTGTAAAGAAAATTGATAAGTTCATGAACAGTGCAGTACAATCAAACGATTCGGAAAAAAGAAATGGGCCAGAAAAACACTGCAGCACAATCAGTGATGAGACATGCAGTATTAGTATAAACGATGTCCAAAAAGTAATTGACGAATTAAAAACAAAAGAGGTGCTTCAAAACATATTAGAATTAAGGGAAGATGAGCCACTAACTGATATTAAAATAGGTGCCTATAAAAAAGAAACTAAAAGATCTGCATCTTCTAGAATTATCTACGGTAACAACCAAAAGGCTGCAATCACGGGAATTGAAAATCCTTTTTCATTATTTATATCTCGTGTAGACCCAAAGTTTAATCAGGAAGATATTAAATCGTTTCTTACAAAAAATAACATTACTTCAGTTTCGTGTATACCCTTAAAAACAAAATACAATACTTATAACTCGTTTAAGCTCTTAATACGGCAGAAAGATGTTGATATCGTATTAAACAAGGACTTCTGGGGCCCAAACATTTTGATTAAGCCTTTCAAATACAAACCTTTGGATTTTTCTCGCGTAAAGACGAAACAGTCCTAAATAATACGGCTGTTGATAGTTTTATCGGACCTCACCAAAACATTAAAATTATGCATCAAAATATTCAGTCCCTACGTGGGAAAATCGAAGATTTAAACTTAATTTTAGAAGACGAAACTCCTAATTTTCTGTGCTTATCAGAACACTGGCTGAGTGAAGATGAAATTGATAGTACAATGTTAGATAATTATAAACTGCAAAATTATTTTTGTAGGACCACCTTTTCGCATGGCGGTGTCTGCATCTATGCAAGGAATGATCTGGAAGTTAATAATGTGTGCGAGTTACAACGCTGTTGTGTTGACAAAATTTTTGAATGTTGTGCAGTAAAGTGTAATATTTCGGGAGAAGAGTTAACAGTTTGTGTTGTGTACCGTTCACCTAATTCGGATGCAAATAAATTTATCATCAAACTAGAAGAAAGTTTGGCACTACTGATTAACAACAAATCTAAAAACAGTAAAATTGTTGTCTGTGGAGACTTCAATGTAAACTTTCTAGAAAATAGTAACATTAAAGTATCTTTAATTGAACTGTTTATGTCGTATGGTCTACAATCAAAGTTGCAGGCACCAACGAGAATAACGGCAGTGTCTTCAACACAAATTGACAATATATTTGCAAATATTGTTCAAAATAATTCTAAAATTATCGACACAATGTTGTCCGACCACACGGCACAGACATTTGATTTCTCTGTTTATCCGAACGTAAATAATAAGAATAAATGTAAACCATTATTCACTAACAATAACAATAAGGCTGAATATAAAAGATTTTATTCTAAAGATGATAAAATGATTTTTGTAGAACAGCTGACTTCAGAAAATTGGTCTGATGTGTTTGCAGAAACAAAATGTATAAGTACTTGTTTAGGTATATTTGAAGAAAGGTTAAAATATTATGTTGAAACAAATTTTCCATTAAAATTGTGTTTAAAAAATGTTAACAAACACATTATAGGTAAAAAGTGGATGACAAAAGGACTGCTAATTTCTAGAAATAATTTAAGAAAACTGTATTCCATTAATAAGGTTGTCACATCATTAGTATTTAAAAATTATTATTGTAATTATAAGACAATTTATAAAAAATTAATTAGAATTGCGAAGGCACAATATTATGTAAATTATGTCAATAACAGTCAGAACAAATCAAAAGCTGCTTGGAATGTCATAAATAGTGAGAATAAGTCAAAAACTGAGAATACTTTGATTGATTACATAATTAAAAATGAAGTTAAAGTCAAAGAACCTAATGATATTGCAGAGTCTTTTAATCAAAATTTTATTAATTTGACATCCGTTAAGAAAAATATCAATTATGTTTGTTCAATGAACAATTACAATTTAAACTCTATATTTTTGGAGCCTACAACTGAAGTGGAAGTATATAATACTATTAAGTCTCTAAAAAATACTTCATCATGTGGTGTAGATGGCATTCCATGCAGTTTAATAAAATTAATTGCCCCTCAAATTGCATCTCCTTTGATGCACATAATAAATTTAAGTTTTTCAAAAGGAATCTTTCCAGATTCTCTTAAGGTAGCAAAAGTTTGTCCGATTTTTAAAAAGGGTAATAAATATCAATGTAACAACTACAGGCCCATATCCCTGCTGAAGGTTTTTTCCAAAATATTAGAAAAAATATTTGCATGCAGATTAATTGCATTTTTAAATAAACATAAAATTATTAGCGACAGCCAACATGGTTTTCGGAAGGGCAGGTCTACAGAGACGGCTTTGTTTACTCTTATTGATGACATTTTATTACGAATCAATAATAACCAAAAAGAAATTGCAACGTTTTGTGATTTGAGCAAAGCATTCGATCTGGTTAATCATAAAATATTACTAAATAAAGTACACGACTATGGGATAAGGGGTGTTGCATATAGCTGGTTGCAATCTTATCTTACTAATAGAACACAATATGTTGAGGTCAGCGTAATTAGGGAGTTTTCATTATTGCCAGACGTGAAGTTGGAAAAATTGAGCAGTGGTGTTCTTTGAATGCGTTACTATTAAACGATACTAAAACCAATGTTATGTACTTTAAAACAAAAAATTGTAACAATTTTAATAATTTAGAAGTAAAGATAAATGACAAAACGTTGCATCGAGCTGATAGTTTAAAGTGCCTAGGCATTTATATTAATGAAAAATTGAGTTGGAATACGCATGTAGCTACATTACGTAGTAAAATAAGTAAACAGGAATATATCCTCAGAAGATTGCGTTTTAGTAGTAACTTGACAGTCTGTAAAACATACTACTATGCTATGATATACCCAAATTTTAAATATGCTATATTAGTGTGGGGCTGTTCGGCTCAGCTTCAACCTTTACTTATTCGACAAAAGAACTGCTTGAGAATTATGTACAATTTACCTCAAAGAACTTCCTGCAAAAATATCTTTATAAAAAATAACATTTTAACATTACCATGCATCTATTTATATTATGCTATAATATATATAAGGAAAAACTTAAATTTATTTCATATTTCTGAAGGGGCTCAGAAATACAATTTGAGAAATCCTAAATTGCAATCTATCCCGGCTAGGCTTGAATTGTTTAGAAATAGTCCACTTTCCACGGCAAAAAGAGTATATAATGTTTTACCTAATAAGATTAAAAGTATAGAACCTTTAAAAAAATTTAAATCATCTTTATTATTTTTTTTGCTTGACAATGCCTTTTACAGTTTAAATGAATATTTTATTGTTTGTGCTTGTGATATGTGATATTTATATGTATATAAATGTAAGATTGTAACTACTGACAATGGCTGTGACATGTTATATGTACGTGAGGCTAAAATAAATATTATTATTATTATTATTATTATAAGAGTAACTCATTTAAAAAGAAAGCTAAATCTAAATTGAAATACAAATCACGAAAGCTGGGGCACATTTGAATATAATTTAAGGTAATTTGTAATTTGTAAATTGTTGGGAGTCATTGCAAATTTTGTGGGTACATAACAATTTTTGGTGGCCCAACGTAAGGCTAAACATCACTCATATCAATATATTTAGATATTTAGAATCGCTTTTTAACGGCGAGTGCAATAATATGGCACTATAGGCCAGGGGTCTATCGCAAACAATTCATCAGTTATTCAATTGTTTGTAAAAAATTAACCTCACTTTGGACGAATGCCACTGCGAAATTAGTTCGAAGTAAGCGTACTTTGCCAGGGTTTACATTAAGGACTATATCACCCATGGAATAGCTAGGATAACTCGACACTAGCGTTTACCAGTATACCGGGTGTCAACAAAACCTGGGGCACCCCCATAATTTTTTTATTTTTTAAGATATTAAATTGAAATTTGGTATATGTAATATACTCTTTAAATGGCATTTGTTGACATAGGAAACAAGTTTCTGTCACTTCCGGTTTCGTCGGAATTGACATCAACTTTGTTATTTTAAATAGAAAACCCTGTATATTTATACATTTTTGGAATCTCCATTCAATTTTCTGCCCTTTTTATGTAGTAATATCGTTAGTGAACTTAGCGGTTGTATTAAATATTTCGCTTTTCTGAACAGTGAAAAGAATATACTATCATACTCGGACACATTACTTTTCATAAAAGTTTTTATGAAGAAGCCGTCAAGACGATGCACATCAAGAAGACCATATTGAGATGATATTAATTGCTGTTTACGAATTTATTGTTGATGAAATTAATGTAAATTAATTATTTAATGCGGATTTAGTTATATAAAAAAAGTAATATAAAAATTTAGGTAGCTAGGTTATTTATTAAGTGTTGAAAATGTAAATATTATTATTGTTGTAAAATATGAATAGCTAAATAGGGTTGCTATAGAAAAGTAGTTACGGTTGTTCTGAATAAAAATAGTATATTGTGTTATTAGGAGTAAAGGTGTCATTTTGTGCGCCGAGCATGACGTTTGAACGACGAGCGCTAGCGAGTCGGACTATTCATGCGAGGCACACAAAATCACTTTTATTCCAAATAACACATGTTACTTTTTCTTCAAACGCATAAATTAAAAGCAATTCAGCAAGAAAATTTAAAAAAGTCAAAAATGAACGTCATACCAGCTGTCATTGCTACGGGTTGCTTTGTTATAAAAAATAAAAATTACGAATTGCTTATTTTATGTCACTTTTAGTCCTAGGAGTAAAAGTGCCCACTTTTACTCCTAGGAGTAAAAGTGAATGTTTAACTGTGTATCCAAGGACACAAAGTCGTGTTTTTATGACGTTTGAAGAAAAAAGCCATTTTCCAATTGGATAAAGAATTTTTGAAAAACCAAGGAGACAGAAAACAAGATTCAAAATAAACAGACAGTCACAGTAAATAGTTATTTGCGGTCCAAGTTATGGTAAGTGAACTTTTTTCCGAGGTGGTAATTTGTGGACCGAAGCGCAGCTGAGGTCCATAAAGCCACCGAGGATAAAAAAGAAACTTACCTACGCGTTGCGCATTACGTTTTTCTCACTACCACAAAATAAAATTCATTAATAATACTAATATTTAACAAAAATTGTGACGTTTATATTTATGACAGTTTAACGGCGCTGTTGCTATGGTACAATCAAACAAATAAACACAATTTCTGTTTTCAGTAATGAAAAGAATGAAATCAAACATTTTGTAAATACACCTTCATTTAACATTCAACGTGGTTCCAATTGTAAAATTAGTATTAACATTAATATATAAACACGTATTCTCCACTATAACTATTTATTTTTTTTTATATCCGTTATGGTATAGAGACAGGGGTACCATATGCGGAAAGTGACCTGGTGCGGTAAATCGTCTTTTTTGTCCTTAGATACAGCCTGCTTTTGTTCAACTAAATGTTTTACTTTCCATTATTGTCGATTTTTTGACAATGTAATGTCAATTTACCTAGGTGGTAGTGAGAAAAAATAATTTTGCGAAGAGGAAGTAAAAACCTCCAGACAAAAAGAAATATTATTAAATTAAAATTTTAATAATATTTGAAGTTGAATAATTCTATTTGTCTTCCATCATAATAATTGGGGAAGAATTGAAACTGGATAAAACTGGATTGAAGATAAGTTTTGATACTGCATGTGAATTGGATACTAATATAGCTTGAATAAATAATAAACTGGAATTGAAGATGCTGAGGATTGGTTATCGGTAATCGGTTTTGAATTGAAAATAGTTCAATGCTAAGGATTGGTTATTGGTAATCCGTTTCAAATTGGAAATATTTATATGCTAGGAATTGTTGGCCGTAAAAAACAAATTGAATTGTCAACGTAACTATGAGTGTAGGATTAGTATAGATAAGTTAGTAGGGAAATTAGGGAAAACATCATTGAATTGTAATAAATCCTTATTAATGAGGTTGACTAAGATTTATTTTAAAATATAATTGAAAATAAAGATTAGATCTTGAATTAAAGAAAAATAAAAGTAAGAACCTCAGTAACGACCCTTAAGAGTTTCTATCGCAATAGTTTTTGTCGATACAATGTAGAGCATTTCGCAAAAATTGTTATATCATAATAATATGTATCAATGTTGAATGAAATAGATTACGCACTAGCAGAAAAAATACTTAATTTAAATGTAACCATACTGAATAAGATAATACACAGATAGCGATACAAAATGTTAGGTTTAAAATTGTTGAAAAGTAGCAGTTGTTACACGTAGCTGTACCCAAAGACATCTAACGTTAAAATGTTGGCAGGAAAAGTACCAATAAGATGTAATATATTAAAAATTGAAGGCAGTCTAAAATTGTCAAAGAATTAAATTAAATTATAGAAACGGCAACCAGTGAAATAGGGTACAAGCTAAAATGCCCACTACGTATTGCAAAAATAGTATCGCTTAAACGACTATCTGCGCTGCCAGTATCTCTTTTTAAATCTCATATAACACACTGAGAAGAGAGAGCTCGATTCCACAGATGACTCTATAACCATTTCGTACAGATATTTCTCATTAAGATGCTTTCTCCAGTAGGTATATAGTTTAGCTCAATGAGGGCTGCTAATAACGTATTAGCAGGAATCCCAAAAAACATTACCGAAATAAATGAGATCAGGAAAGAAACTTTCCTAGGACAAAAAGATCAAGACAAAGTAAAGGTCTTGAGTAAAATAATTGCATATCAGAATAGATGTAATGAAACCTAACAAACATTTATTAAAAATGTAATAGAAGAAACTAAAGGAATACAGGCATAATTGCTACCTATCAAGAATTACACGATACTAAAGTTAAGCGGCTAGTAAATAATCTTAGATATTGAAAATTGTTACAGCACTGCACCAAAGAGATTTCTAAAAGCAACTAATATGAAATAAAGTGCATCCTAAAGGTTATGAAAAATTACTAGTAGATGCTGCAATATTAATCTCTTCATATTGCAAGAACTTTATGACGTTACTTGCAGTAGAGCTATTTAAAATTCCAAGCGGTATGTTTTGATGTATTATGGCAGTTAGACTATCCCTAAAAAGTACAAAAATTTATTGTTATTTAAAATACTAGCTTGGAAAGTACTCTTATAAAAAATCTAGGTCATTGGAGCAAAAAGTGGCAATTACTCTGCGCTATTTTCAGATAGTAAATAGTGCATATTCGTTTTTGATATTTTGTGACATGACTCCACGGAAGCTGTAATTGCTGTGATAAATGACGAATAAATATGCCAGATTTTGTTGCTTATATCTTATAAAAGTTTCTAGTTTCACGAAAAATCCAATATATCAGCATAATTGACGTCAGTTTACAGAAATGTTACTTGTCTTCTCTATGTAGTGTTCAAATTTTGTCTCATTTGTAATAATTCTATGGCCATATTAATTTTGAATTAATAAAACTAAGCTGTAAAACTGAAATTAGAGAATTTGCGGTCTACGAAGTTACTAATTAATATTGTCAATAAGAATATCGTTCCAAAGATGAAGGTTTGCCTGAAAGGTATGACTTTCCTGACTCCTGAAATGTAAATACGTACACACTAAATATATAAAAAAAACTCGAAAATTAAAAAATTATTACAACCAAGAGTAACATATTTTGTGCAATTAATTTATTTGAGTTATTTCAAATTTATGCAATTCGTTTAATCAAATCACCACTTACAAGGTTAAGAGTATGTACTTGGAAAACCTAGGATGTTTTTGTCAATAAATCGCAGAATATAATCTTCCTTCAAAAGGAATCATCAACATCGGATAATATATATTTGTGCTAGAAAAATAAATCACATAAGCTGCACTTGACAGGTAAATCATCGCAATGTAATTAATCTCAATTTACGAAAACAACTCCGTGTTTATTGATGTAATTAATGTCAATTTTGGAGTAAATTATGGTGAAAATCCCCAACAACTTTCGTTTTTCAATGTAGAGTGGCGGACGTGAGCTGACATAATTTCAGTAGGTAAATGGAGAACTGGGGCGACTACTAATAAATCTCGTATTTCATCGTTTTCAAACAAAGGTGTGGCAATGCATTTAACCTCTGAATTGGGGAAGGTCGGTTTAATTAAAAATTGACGTAATCAGTCGATTGTATTTCATTAATACACTAGATCCTTCCTGTTGGTATTTTTAGCAAACACCTAAAAGCTTACTGCATCAGTTATTAATTAAAGCCATTTTGCATTTCCCTAAGCTGTTACGTTGAGGCGTTTAAAATTTAGTTTTACGAAATGTTACTCGAGAGATTTCTGGTACATCTTATATTCTAGACAAATGGAATAAAAAACCAATAATAGGGAGGTCAAAGAGCAGTTTACTGTTTTTATGTCCCTACACCTAATACTATTATGTAAATAAAGCCAAACGTTATTATCCTTTAACCGTTGTTCTTTTAGTGCGTAAGATATATGTGTGTATTTTTAAAGACAAGATAGATATTTCTGAGAACTTGCCATCAGTTTGTTTTTTGGAAATGTAAAGTAAAATCCCAAAATATAAAAAGACCTGTTTTTCAAAGCACTAGCCAACAATTAAATACCAAAGTTTTTGCAAAATACTCTAATAATATGTTAAAGCAATATCGCACTGAAGTCTTGATAATATTTGCCAAAATGTTATCGATAATATCGATTTATCGATAATATCGATAATACCGATAATATCGATAATACCAATAATATCGATAATACCGATAATATCGATAATACCGATATTATCGATAATACCGATATTATCGATAATACCGATTTCGTTTTCATTTGCTGACCTGTTGCATAAACACAATTAAGTGCGGGTTGCACAAAGCTTTTGTTAAGCTAACGAATGATCAATTCACGTTACACACCTGATGAAGGGAATATTTAGTAAAATTTGAGAATACAACAAACCTGATTTCTCAAAGAAATCTATTTATATTATAATTAATTAAAACTGTCAGATATTTTTAGAAGAATTTAATTATGATATTATCTATATCGATATTGCCGATTTAACCGAAATTATCGAAATCATCAATATTATTAAAATAATCGATTATCGATATTATTGAAAATTATCGATATTATTGAAAATTATCGATAATATCGATACATCGATATTCATGTTTTAAATATCGTCTTCCGATATTTCATTAAATATCGATATTATCGATATATCGATAATTTCTGCCAGGGCTAGTCTTGAATATGCATGAGGCATATGTTTTTCGGACACGTTAAACTAAAAGGGCAGTTTTAAAACTGTCTAAATTTAAATATGCAAAATAATAGCGGAAGAAACTTCTCGGTTATCTCTGAATTTTAAGAATTTTCTATTTTGAAATCCGATTTTAAATCTACATCTGTGCAGTACTAAAGGAAATATCTAAATACAAGCAGTCAGCTTTTAATATTCTGAGATTATTAAATTGATTAAAACAAACTAAATTTAATTTCAACGGTAATATTACAAGCAGAACATTGTCATAGTTTCTGCTAACTTTGCTTGAATTCCGCAAGAAATACGAGTATATTACCTATATCTTAGAGATTTATTCTGTTTTTATATCTATGATTTTTGGTATTGAATATAAAGTGGAGTTTATTTTCTTTCCTTTTGTATTGAATAACTTGTACAGACGGATTTGTCTTGCTCGAATTTCTTTCTATAATATATTAATTTTATCGGTGACATCTACCAATATTTCGTAATAATTTTACAATGAAGGAGTTTCGATTTTTGTTAACGATTTATTAATAATTAAGAAATATTTTTGTATCTCAGGTGATAAAAGTTTGTAGGTAAAATGTATTACTGTTAAACGTTTTAAAAGATACATTACATTTTTGGTTTCTTATACTTATCTGTCAACAAAGCTCAATAACTTACGAGGGATATTTCATAAATAATGCACAGGTTGGCAACACTGCGGAGCGGATGATGCAATCGGAGTTGAAAGTGAGGTTGGTTGTAGTGTAAGACTTGAGGAGCATGTGTTTTCATTTCTTCCTAGTGTACGTCATTTTGAGTAAACGACTGTTAGAAATGGTCTCGGGTAGTATGACTGCTGAAGATTAAGGATCTTACGTAGCAAACACCCGACAGAAATTCAGAGAGCTTTTGTGTGAAGTTTGTGGGGAAGAGACAATAGGACCGTAGTTCAGTTTCCCGTTGGACTTGTCGTTGAAAGCATACGTGATGATCCAAGGCCAGAAGGCCAAGAGCATCAACTGATGAGCGAAGTGTGAAGCTTGCGTCGAACTTTGTCGAGCGATGCGTGAGGAAATATCGGGATTTCAACAACATCAGTCTGTATTCCGTATTTTAAAAAACGATTTGCAGAAAAATTGCAGCCCGATGGGCCCCACACTGCTTGGCATCTGAACAGAAAAAGAAACGCTTGGACATTGCAACAATATTGAAAGAAAGGTTTGTTGTTGAATGACAAGCATTCCTGTCTCGAATTGTTGCTATTGATGAAACGTGGATTAAAAACTTTAAACAGAGTTGAAATCTCAGTCAAACGAGTGGAGAAGTCTATCATCACCGCGACCCAAAAAATCAAAGGTCAAGCAGATGATGATATTCGCTTACGATCACCAAGGAACCATCATGACGGACAGAGTTCAAGGTGTAACAAGTGTGATGGTAACGTATTATCGTGACTTCATGCAAAAATTACGCAGAACAATGCGCAAAAGCCGATCTGACTTACTCGTAAGCCATTCATTTTGCACGAAAATGCACGCCCACACCACACTTGGGTTATGACTGATTTGCTGCATCAGTACGAGTGCGAAGTGTTACCTCACCCATCATACAGTCCAGACATGAGTCCACCAGACTATGACTTGTTTCCGAAGTTAAAGGAGACCATGCGTGAACAGCGTTTTTCCACCTTGGAAAAGCTTTCTGCAGCGGTTTCCCGGCGCATCCGAGAGGTGGTGACCTCACTGGAATAGCAAATCTTCCAAAACGTTGGGAATCGGCCATGGAGCAGCAGGGGGTGTATATTAGGGTGGAGCGAACGTATAGGTAGAAAATTTTTTTTCAAAATTTGTTTTGTCCTATGTGCCGAAAAGTGGTCTCATATATAGTGTATTGTTGTGGTAAAGTTTCAGTTTTTTTGGATAATATCTAACGGTGCCCCAGAGCTCATGAATATATATCTTTTTCGAAAAATGTGTATTAATATGAACCAAATGTTGCATGGATATATAAATAAAGAAAATAATGAAAGAAAATGCATTTATTAATAGTAAACTTCCAAAACATACATTTGTCCTATGAAATATATCGAAAAACTTACAAATTTTTGAGAAACTCGGATTTTGTATTGAATTTTGGCATTACGGTTCGAGATGAGATTCGTGCCCTGATAAAGCCATCTCTTGCTTCGGCTCCACAGACTAAGGACGATGCTTCCGTTACCAATTTAACGCAAGGTTCCACAGCTTGGCTAAGGCAAGGAAATTTTAAAATATCTATTTCTTCTGGAACACTTTCAATCATACTTTTCAATAACTGATCAGAAAACGTTTTGGTGATTGGCGGCTCAGTTATACTAGTGTGTCTGTTGTGCCATTCTATCAGGACAATGTGTTCTTCTATTACTGTTTTCTTGTAGTATTTGTTGCCTCTCTTTTCTTGAAGAAGTGTGCTGTCTTTTCGACCATCAAAATACAATGCATTTAGAGGCTCACTTATGGCCTCTTGTTTTTGCCATTCGTTGTTTCTGTTTTTCTTTCTTTCTCTTCTCACTTTGCTTCTGTCTATTATTTTTTCAGTTTCTTCTTCATGTATTAAACCCAAATCTTTCAGCACCGCACTTGCAATAGTAGCAGCTGACCTGTCAGAAACTCCCGTGCGGTCGCAAGCTTGAGCTAGGCTAGGCAGTTTCATACGCATTTGTTTTCTATTTTTAAGCAAACGTCTCATTTCATCATTTGAGTTGCCGTTGCCTTGTTCTTCAATATGACTAGTTTTTGGTTCAGAATCACTTGAAATGTTTTTGTCTGAACATTCACTGCTTAAACCTCCTTTTTCAATAATACTTGTTGATGTTGCCGGTCTTGGGAACATGTGGTCAGACGATGTAGCTGCAGTAGCGGTTTCAGTTAATTTTCTGTATGCAGCACGTTCAAGTTTTTTTGTTGTTTCGCGATCAACAGACCCAATCACCATTTTCCTCTCATTCCTTTGGTCACTTAAAAAAGTTCACTGGCACTCTTATTTTGCAGCTACATAAAGTAATATTCTTGCATTTGCAATGAAATGTCAAACAGTTTGTTTTCATAAACGGATTTAAAGTTGTTCAGTTTTAAACTCAGCTGATCTGTTTTCCGATTTTTGATAGATTTTTTGAGATTTCTATATTTTTTATGGAACTCCTTTATTAAATGCAAAATTTGTTGATCTGACACGATAGGAATTGAGGACTTTGACCAGATAACCTCAATTTCTGCCAGCAAAATTGACGAAATGTTTGTCAAAGTGGGCTCTGCTTTGTTTGGCGAAGAATCTAGCAATATTTGCCTAATATATGAATAATTCCGCATAATATCGGCATAAGTAGGAAGCACATGGTTTGTGAACTTAACTGGAGCTCCAAATATAGGACACTTGACCAAATTTCTAGTTTTTGGCATTTTTCTTGAATTATCCGCGCACAACACCAACAGTAAATAATGTTTGTACACCACTGTTCAGAAAAATCTTCCAGATACTCAATCCGCAAACATCAATGTAAAAGTAAACAACAACGTGGACACGTCTGAAGTCGATTGAATAATAAAACGACCGGCCGGTGCATGTGTTGTTAACGATCGCGTGGCGTAATCTTCAAAGTGGTGGGGGCACCACTAAATCATGTCCGATCGAGTTCTAATTTTTTTTTGGTGCAATGTTTCATAACTAGACCACTTTTCCGCATATAGGCTTAGTCAAATTTAAATGTAAGGTTTTTCGCTCCACCCTAGTGTATATAGAAGGATTGTACAGAGATATTGCCTAAAAGTACTAAAATAGTGCGCATTATTTACGAAATATCCTTCGTAAATATACAGGGTGTTAATTAAGTACGTAGACAAACTTTAAGGGGTGATTCTTTGATCAATTCTAAGATAAAAAGTTCATATAAACATGGGCCTAAACGGCTTCGTTTTCAAGATAAAGGATGTTGAAGTTTAAACAAAAAATTTTTTTTTTTTAATCTGGAAAACGCCTAGAGGTATTCTAATGAAACTTGGTGAAGGTTAGTATTTCATAAAGTGGTACTTTTGGGTCAAAATAAATTTAATTTATTTCCACCAGTGGCGTACATCGGGGCCACCTCGGTTACCTTATTTTAGAAAAATTTGGTACGCCACTGTTTTTTAGCAAATAGGATAACTTTTTAGCCTCATCCATTGAAACTACACAAAAGATGTCCCTTTTCTTTTTTTGATAGAATAAACCTTTTTCGAGAAAAACGGAAAAATCTTATAATGAACGAAATTGCTGTTGCAGATTTTTCCGTTTTTCTCGAAAAAGGTTTATTCTATCAAAATAAGAAAAGAGACATCTTTTGTGTAGTTTCAATGGATGAAGCTAAAAAACTTGTCGTATTGGCTAAAAACCGGTAGCGTACCAGATTTTTCTAAAATAAGGTAACTGAGATGGCCCCGATGCACGCCACTGGCGGAAATAAATTAAATTTATTTTGACCAAACAATGCCACTTTATGAAATACTAACTTGCATCAAGTTTTATTAGAATACCTCTAGGCGTTTTCCAGATTTTTGAAAAAAATTTAATTTTTGTTTAAACTTCAACATCCTTTATCTTGAAAACGAAGCCGTTTAGGTCCCATGTTTATATGAACTTTTTATCTTAGAATTGATCAAAGAATCACCCCTTAAAGTTTGTCTACGTACTTAATTAACACCCTGTATATTCTAATATAAAGCTTACACACAGTGGCGTGCAGTGAGTTTTTTACTTGGGGAAGCGCTTCTGTTTTACTGATAAGTACAAAAAGTGACAGCTTTTGATAATGCAAAACGTCAGTGTCAAAGAAATTGGCATAATTCAGTTTTAGGCTAAAAAGCTTTCTTTGGAAAACGAGATTTGTTGTAGCTAGTGAAATAATATAATTCAACAAATTTTAATTCATTAAAATTCTGAAACCTGACTCAGTTGTTACGTAATATTATTCAAAATTTCTAATGTAGCTCTCAAAAGAACCTCATTTTTGCTATAAAGGTATTATGTGTAGCGAAAATAAGATTCTATAAAGAGCTATGTTAAAATTGAGGTCGGATTATTGTTCCTCGTGCCAAAAAAGGTAGTTTCCCCAATTTTCATATCAATATTTCGAAAACTTTTGAAATTACAGCAAAAAATTAAGATTAAAATTTCGACTTTGACACCCTGTATCTCCCTAAATATTAACTTTTGGACTAAGGTAATTTTAGGTAAATCGTAATATTTTGGTTTCGCAAATCTACTGTTGGTCTTTGTCCCATTACTTTTGGACAACCCTGTATAAAATTAATAAATTTTTGAATGAACAATCAGAGTCATTTTAACCCATAAAGGTTATAATATTTTATATTTACGACGTTTACAAAAAAAATCATTCAAATCGGAGAAGTTTGAACCGGTTTCGAGATATAAACGTAAAGTTATTCCACTAAAAGGCAAGTACAAATATGTGCCTTGCGCCAGCGACCACCGCTTCTCGTACAGCTAGAATCACGTATGTGAAATTACATCAGCGCAGATGCAACAAACGATTGTTATACGGGACCTTGTGCGAATATTTCGGAGCGGCCCAAGCGGGCCCAAGATAACTTTCGACGTTCGAGCCGATGTTTCCCGGTAAAGTTCAACGCTACACGGCCAACGTTGAACGGCGCGTTACAAAATGCGTTAATTTGCAATGAGTATTCGCATGATATTAAAAGCGAAAATTAAATAAATAATTTTAACATACTGCTGAAACAAAAATAAAATTAATAAATTATATTGCTTTGCCTTATGAAGGCAAGGGAAGCGGTGCTTCCACCGCTTCCATGGACCGCACGCCACTGCTTACACATATTTTTTGTTTGCTACATCATCTTTTAAATAAAATCTGTATAAAGAAATATCAAAAATCCTATCATATTTAGAATTTAAGGGTTGTTACGTTAGAAAATTTCCAATATTACCGAAAGTATAGCTCGTAAAATCTGTAGAATAAAGGTAATAAAAATACCAGAATCTAACTGCTATAAAAGTTTGGTTTCTTATTCACTTAACAGATTTTTTTATAATTTTCAGGCGTGCTTAATTACATTTTCTTTTTGCAAATTAAAATTTATCTTTGTATTGTTAAAAATGTTGTATACTTATTCACAGAAACCGTGATAGATGAACCGAGAAATATAGAAAAACACAACCCTGATGAGGAATGTAATTTGATATAATGAATTCCAAAAGTATAAATAAATAAAAACAAGGTCCCACTTGGCATCAGTTACAAATTATCAAGGAGAAGAATTAATATGTATGTTCATGGGGGATGGGGGTAGTAATTTCAGTTGAATGTGTTTTTCATAGTTTTGTCGTTTATATTGTGTAATTTAACATTATTCACATCAATTGATATGACTTATAATTAATAATTTGATTTGGGCACAGGGCAACCTCTTACATACTTAGTTATTATTATTTTTTTTAAATATTGAATTTAGTTAAACGGTTTTTCGGCTATAAAACGTATTAACCCGAGTTTCTCGATTTCAATAAATATTTAGATAAAATTCCCATTTAAATTGAATTTTATTATTTCCAGATGGCGAAGAACATAAACAGATGCTTTCCCTACATTATGAGTTGAAAACTAACATTTCCTGCGGTAATCAAAGGCATTTGTGGTCTTTAGAAATAACTCAATTGAATAAATAGAAAATAGATATGTTTAAGCAGTTTCAAGTTGAACTGCTATCTATCATATTGGAAGAGGCTGCGTTGCCATTCTTTTTATAATTATATAACAGTTCTAACCTTCTAACCTTACTAATTCATAATATTAAATTAACACTGAATGCTAGTTTATCCTTTTCGATAATTATAAAAAGCTAACAAATACAACTAATTTCCAACGCTTTAAAATGAACTGTGGAATACCATAATATTCTTGCAAATAATTAGTAGTAGGTATTCACACTTCACATTGCTTGGAACTTGGAACTATTGATATTATACTAACAACATCTTAGCAGCTGTGCAAAGTGCAAACGATGTTAAAATGTTGTTATATTATACGAGTTAGGTGAATAATGTAACATACGTATCATGTTATTGATTAGTATTGTACAAGTAGTTCCACTAAGATTTGTTGTTGGTCATATGTTGCTTCAGTTATTAATTGAGAGTATATTTCTTAACTAGATATTAACTTGTTATTAAATATATAGCTAACACAGCTTGATGAAGCGTATACAGTCACACAAGGTATACCTAGTTATAAACTTAAGGACTTGTTAATTGTGTTCTTGTTAGTAAAAAATGCCATAAACTTATGTTGGTTGGATTATCAACGGTTAACCGAGTTCTCAACCACTTTATTTAGTTAGATGATAGAGGGGTATGTAAAGGGGAGATTGTTGCCATTTTTGGGCCATTTGTTAGGTATAAGTTCATTTATTAGTTAGTTATGCTAGTCAGTTGTATAAACTCACCGCTAACCTTTTGTCTTACGTAAAAGCTGGACACAAAGCGAGGGACACTAACAATGCAGTGCGTGCGACACCCTTGCAGCTTCAGTGGCGGCACATAACAATTACTACTTTGCAAAACTCGTTACTTTAAGGTGCATTCACCAGGGATCCCCGACCCTCTCGTTTCAGTGCGCCCTTCACTGGATACAAGTTTGCACCTACTACTATTTCTGCCTCCATCATCTTTTTTACGGGCTAGCCCTTGTTCATCAACCACTTGCATCTTCCGGAGCTACTTCAGAGCTCAGTCCTCTTCTTCCTACCCCCGGAGTGACACAGCATCGGGTGTAGTTAATGCCAAAGAGTCAATAGGGGCCCCATTTACACTCTCAGCAATATCTTAATTATTGTGAGTTTGTCTGGACAACTCTCATACTCCCATCGCAGAATCTCACTGAGACCACGTAAGTACAATCAGGAACAGTTCCACTACCAGCCAGTAAGCCAGTAAGGTAATTAGACATTGCACAGCATGCAGGTTTCCCACAGCACAAGCAACAATCACGAAGTCAGAGGTACCACTTTATTATCATACTTTAGTTATTGTCTCCGCAAAACGTAATTCTACCGTCGGGTGTGCCGCCACCCTTAATACTAATCGTCAACCTCTTTCGGTTATCGGAGCACACACATCGCTCCCTTCGTACGTGAATTAAGTCTTAATGTTTTGTATGCCTAGGCTAACTCCTGAGATAATTTATGGCTTTCGTCTAGGAAATAGTAAACAAGGGGATTGGTAACTTCTAATTTTTAGTTTTAATTGATTGATAATACAATATAAATGTAAATAAATGCACATTAAATATTTCAGTCTCTAACATAGGTTTACAAATTAACATTACATTAACATGCCACAGACATTAAAGTAAATGTTCAAAATGATTTCTATGTTCCCGTATTTATACCTCTCAACGACGAATCATGGAACTTTTAACAGTAGTTAGCTGTTTAGGTGTTCGCCATTTCATACTTCACTCCCTACTTTCATAGTGCCCCAATAGTAGTCTATTGGAGAAATATCTGGAAAATGAGGTGGCCACGCAATGTTTTAAGATGTAATCCGTATCTATGTAGTGCTCTCAGTCAATCTGTATGTTAGAAGAGCATAAGAACGCTATCCAGTTCTAAATATACTATATACATATTATCTAGCATATATTAAAACGAAAACGCTATGACTTTATAACCAAGCTTTTTTTTTAAATTAAAAAACTCACTCAATGCACCAAAAGCTCAAGAATATCTTAAAATCGTTTGAAAAAATGTACAAATTACCTTCTTTGGAGAGTAACTGAAAATAACTAATGCTAGTAAGGAAACTAGCAGCTGGGTATTTTCGGACTGGAGAAAGATACTTTTGCATACTTTTCAGTACCTACAGACAAAATAGCAAAAGATAACTCTCTAGACGTCCCACACCAAATCCGCTACTGCATTTTTTACCATTTCCACCCACAAAGGTTGTTGGTTTTAATCTAATCATAAGCCAGAACTCTCCTAAAGGAGTCACATTAACAATTTTCTAAATGCAATTGTTATGAAGTTGAGTTACAGAGCTGCCTAATGGCCGATCTCACCGAGCGTTCTTAAAATTTAAGAAAGACTTAAGTTGTTAAGACATACTTATGCGGTCTCATCGTCAATTTAAACCTTACTTATGTCTCTAAAAACGTCCTAAATATAAGTTATCAATTTCGCTGACTTAAAACGCTACTTAATCTATAAGTTGCCGCGTTCTGTCAGTAGAAAGTAGTGGAACTTCAAAAAATAGACTTGGACAACGATTTATTATTTCTGCAAGTCTTACTTATGTCTCTAAAAACGTTTTAAATATAAGTTACCAATTTCGGTGACTTAAAACGGTACTTAACCTATAACCTATAAGTCACTGCGTTCTGTCAATTAAAAGTCAAAAAATGGTCATATCCCCATTTGTATGAAGCGGTACTTCCGTTTATCGATTTCGAACGTGCTAACCAATGTAAAAGCCTTTTGCCGCTTTAGTGACAGAAATCGAACTAGACTTTGTCTAAGTCGCGACTTAACTCGCTTGGTGAGACAAAACACAAATTTAAGAACAACTTTATTTTAAAAACTACTTAGCTAAGCTTTAGTGATAAGTATTGTCGGTGAGATCGGCCATAGTGATCCTGATATTAAGCCTCGTAAACCATTTCATGCACTGACTTGGTATTTACCTTACAGCTATAGCAGGTCTAATGACAATAATAGATGATATGAAACTATTTCTAAACCTTCTAGACCTTGACTTCAGGAAAGAAAGTTCAGCCATGTTCTGCACATGATGTTTATTTCTGAGTTGCCCATTGCCCTTAGTGCTTGAGCCCGCAGATCATCAGTGCCACCTTATTATTTTTTTAATTGCCTTTTTTACTTCACCTCTGAGTACCATAGGTTTAGTTTATAGTAAATGCGTATTACTTTTTCCATTTTCTGATTGGTTTTTATTATAATAAAGTTTATTGCAGTGTTCTCTTCGTATGTTAATTTCGGCAATTTCAGTTTCGTTTGGATTATTCGAAATATTTTTTGATTTCGAATGACTTGCGCGTTTAATTTAACTTCTCTAGCTAGGTATTGGAGAGAAGTATTACACCTTCGAAGTAATTCTCTGCTTTCCTTTCGTTCGTATGCTTTTCTAATTCTTTGTAGATTGCATTTAAATATAAATTCTTCTTCATTTTGTTTTATTCAGTGCACTAACTTCTTTTAACGGATCTAAATTTGATCGAGCTATCTACTTTTCTTTCTATTACTTGGTAGTTTCCCTCAGGCATTTAGTGCTTCTTTTTGGCCTCATTTATGAATTCGAAGATTTTCACGGTCAGTGTCAGTGTTACAAAAACGTCTTCCGAGTTGGGACGGTGTTCTTGTTGAGATAGAAGAACGCAACGCTTCGCCCGCTTTCTTAAGCGGCTTCACCAGGAGGAAAAAGGGGGCTCTAAAAGAGAACGGCAACTCAACGTATCCACCACGCCAGAAGCGAAACTCCTTTAGCAAAAGGTATAAGAGCGCAATAACTCAACTTGTCAACCAAGCCAGAGGCGAAGCTATTCTGAAGAAGAAACACAAGAAAGCGAATACTTTTATGCTGGTTGTAACCAGTCAAGTGTAACAGACAAAAATAATGAATTAAGGCCATTAGCGATGACAGACTTCCATATGCACGACAATGTAAAATCAGCGTCACGATGCAATGATTTCAATAGCCTTGCGAATTTTCTTGTTGAAAAAATGAGAAAAAGTAGCAATCATTGACAGAGCGAGTCCTTTCTCCAGTATATGTATATTAGATCACAAGCATACGGGATGCCATAGACGCCTCTTGATGACAGGGGTTGAGGCTCATCGTTTACTGAAGGGAGTGTTTGTGATTCTTTTGGAGGGGGTTTGAAGATGGTTTTGAAATTATGTTTTCTGAGAATCCTACCTATGCAATTACGCGAATCGCAACCTGGCGAATGTATGACAAAAAGGCCTGGGAGTGTACAGGTATTCTGAGGAGTTCCAGAGTGTGAAGGGTGTAATTGGTTTTCGATGACGTTCCTAACGTTCACTTTGTTATACACATTCTCGACGAAATTGTTTTGAATATGGGCTAACTAGACATGAAGACCATCGGGTTGGGGAACTATGAACTATGAACGATTGATTACGGAGAGTTTTTGTGCTGAATTCGCATGAAGATATCTATCCCTGTGGGTAGGCTTACGATAAACTAACTAACTGATAGATATTTTCATGCTAATGCACATATGTGCAATCATCTGGCACAAAAACTCTCTGTTTTAATTTTGACGTTCATCGTGCTATCACAGCATTCCAACCCGACGGTCTTCATGCCGAGTTAGCCCATATTAAAGACAATCTCGTCAAGAATAGGTACAACAAAACGACCGTTGGGAAGATTATCGAAAAACAATTACACCCTTCATACTCTGCTCGGAGATCCAATACTTTTGAGATATGGTCGATTTTCCATCTTTGAAGTAGATAGTTTAAGTAATCCACTTGCATTTGTTGATTTCAGATTAACAGGTGATGCTTTTTAGTATTTCAACTATAGTTCGTAATAAAACACAGCAAATGTGGTTGGTACACGAAGAAGCTGGGCCTCATTTTCAGCTCATTGTCAGGCAGTATTTGAATCAAACTATTGTGCAAAATTGGATAGGTCTCCACGGTCTCCTGACCTCAATCCTTCAGATTTATTTTTATAGGTATTTCTGAACAGTTTAATGTACTTATCACCAATGAACAACAAGTAGATAATGCTTGTCAGGCGATATGAAAGAACTCAGAAATTTAAAAAAAATTGTGTAATTCCATCAGGCAAAGAGCTGAAATTTGCGTTGAAATGGAAGGGCCTCTCTTATTGCAGTGATAAAAAGACAAAATTTGCTGTTGCTTGTTTAAGTGGGTAGTATACGTCCCCGAATTTCTTGAGTCTTCTTTAACATCTTGAATATATGAGCAAATGAATAGTTATTACAACAACCGTTATCAGAAAGCACTAATTGAGGAATAAAAATTGTAAGGTACATATTTTTGACCGCTCGGGTAGTGATAATGAGCGAAGCAAACGAGGTGTGTTGAGGTTAAGATATTTGGTACTCAAATTTCATCAACCAAATAAATAATTAAATAAATATTGGTCTTAATAGTGCCTTGAGTAGCACACTTTCGTCAAAAGGCAAACACAGCAGAGTTTTAATGTGGAAAACAGTGTTTTCAACGCTAATACTTACAATATTTGGAAAATAAAATCCTACCAGAAGTGGAAGTTCTGTTAATTAGGCGGAAAAATTCAAGTAGGCTAGTGCTAATTTGAGAAACTCACACCTATCTGAGGTCAATACTTGAAGGAGTTTGCAAAAATGTCGACTGCAGAAATGGCAATCATACGGTTGCTTCACACGCCATCGTAAAACTTACAAAAAACAAATGGAAATCATTACAGAGTATACATTTACTTAGTTGAAAATGTTACTTTTGTCGCCTTCGCCAACGTTCGTATGCAAAGATAGAAGCAAGAAGATACACGGCAAGCGTGAGCTCAGATCTCACCCAATTAACGAACAAACAAACAAATAAACAACAATCCCTAACAAATATTATTTATATGTCAATCAGAATGGACTTACGTCCGGCAAAGTTAACTGTAAAATGCATTAAATAAAAACTTAAACAAAATTTTATTATATCTTTAGCGTAATTTTTGTCATTATTATAAATGTTCCCTTTTTACTTATATTCGTTTCTAACACATATTACGTTTCAGAGTACAATAGCTCCTGGCAGTTATTTTAGGACCGTATTGGTTCTATGTTAATAAAAACCGTATTTGTTAATGTTACTATATGAACACGATGGCAACGTTTATTAGTTAAATATTGAAATAAGTTTGTATGCTTGGATGTATGTAAACTCACCCCGACATATACGATGCGGTAGCAGCAGCAGAATACTTTGTTCTGATTCATTTGCCTATTATTTCCAAATTATGTTTGTTGATTTAGTATTCATTGATACATAACTAATGTTTAACCTAAATTTTTGAATTATTAGAAATAACGTTGATTAATTTAGAATGATTAATATACATTTAAAACAGAAAGTTATTTAAATGATAACTTAACTGTTTTAAGTTATTTTCGCTTCTGTAATACCCACTTAATTCTTATTTATAGATGTGGTTACCCACCTCAACTACCGATTTAATATTCTTTTTTTATACATTTAATGTTTGCAGACCAACATATCATGCTACGTCCATTCGATCTTCTCCTTTTCGCTTTAATGGCCTTCATATTAATATATTCAAAAGATAGTATAATCAGTCAATTCCTCTCACAAAATTCAATAACCGCAGCTATGTATGCTTTTCAGCAAATGAAAATCAATCAATCATTATGTTATTTGTTTTATTTACTAAAGATCTGATCTGTTCATAATTTAAATGTATATTTTCATAACTGCGTTATAGCTTAATGTTGTTGAATTTATTCTTTGGAAACGTGGATATTTTTATTAAGTATAAATTAGGACAAAATACAGCATGAGCAGCATAGCTTGCGATAAAAGTGTGCTATGAAATAAGTAAACGAACGTCTTTACTTAAACCATGCAAAGCAGTGGTGAAGTACGAGCTTTCAAAAATTAGTTACTTGGTGCATTATATACTTCAATTTACTTTAGCTCAGTTTAGCCAAAACGCCCAAAACATCTCGTTAGTGCTTCATAATATCATTTTTTTTGTATTCAGAAATAAATTTTAGTGGTTTCGGCTAAAAATATAATACAACGTAAACTGGCATCTGTCAGGAACAATTGTAAAAGGTTAACGGTCTTCTTTAAGTAAAGACACATAATTTTCCACACATTTATTAAAAACTATGCTAAAGTTAAGGTACATATACGAAGGTAGACTTGTTTTATATACAAATTAATGCTCGAATATTTAGAATGTGTTCAGTTATCTTCTGCTAGACAGATTACTGCTATATAATCTCTCCAGCAACAAATGGTCATTAATTTTAACATGTGCGCACTTAGATTAAAGACGTGAATAATCAATATTTGAGGCAGTATTTTGTAAACGGTATTTAATAAAATCATATAAATTTAAGGGTAGGTTATAAGATATATATCCAGGCTTACATTTATTTTATTACACGTGTGTATTAATTAAACTATGAACTTTTAAATTTACTTTAAAACATATGCTTCATAATGGTATACATAAGCCCTAATTATATCTATGATTGAAGAAAAACAATTAATTAAACAAAACTATGAAAACTAATTTCACTTTGCATCTTATTCAAGTACTCGTATAATAATTTAAGAAAAGAGCTAAATGCGATTACTTACAGAAGACGTTTGCGCTACAAATTAATAGCAGGAATTAACCGATAAATGTATGATTATAAATCATAATTAGCACAAAGTAAATTTACATAACGTATGAAAACCTCCACAACGATAATAATAACTGTCTACTGGAGTATGCATGATTACGTTTAATTCGGTTAATTGTGTAATTACACACTCGCTGCTACGCGGCTTGCGGCATGTGAAACCTTTTTAATTCGTTTGTAAAGTGCTTATTACATCTATAGCTATACATATATGCAGTGGCGGCTGGTGCTAAAGGGCACAAGGGCACGTGCCCTCCCTACAATCGAGACAAAGAAAGCTTTTTTTAATATCTTAATAACACTTCTCACTTCTTTTATTTTTTTTACACAACAATCTATTATTATACCTATAATATCAATATTATAGTCCATTGTCGCGTTGCTGCTGAAACGAAGTTATCAAAACTTTCATCCGGGGACTAGATGAAAATGATAGTATTTGCGCAAGCGCAGCGGAAAATTGCAGCAAAATTTCGCCGCTGCTTGACCGGCGTATAGGGCGTGGTAAGGGCACATTAAATCGCGGCCGTTGGCACGTGACAGATTCAAGTTATTTGGTTCACAATTGGAGTACGTGTACGTGTGAATTGTGTTAAGCGCGCATGTTCCGTTTAACTGTTGTTTTTATTATGACTTCGTGGTTTGTTCGTTACTGGTTATAGTGGTTATTGTTGTTTACAGTGAAACTTGTTAAAAGGGAAACTCGTATTTGCGTATTTAAAGGTTTGTAATTTTTAGACACAATCAAACATAACTATATTAGCTATTTGTATACGTACCTATCGGTATATTGACTTAATTTTATTATAAAATGCGATCTCGTAGGTACAACGTACTACAAAATTTCGGTAGCTAATTGTCTGCAATAATTAAATATGTATAAACCAAATATAATCTGTACAAAACAGTCCGGCATAATAATTATTCCGCGAATTTGCTCCACGACCTTCGCCCGTATCTAATTTCGACGCAATTAACATGTATAGAGTTACGTCTGGAGAACTGAAACGTTCATTTCTTTGTTTTAAAAGGTTTTTCCTTAAATTTTAATTCAATTAGCCACAATTTCCGTTGTGAATTCTTAACCTATGTTAGATAGTGTAAAATTAAAAACTGAACTTAAAGCAATTTATGAACGAGACGATATGTGTAGTGGTGGTATTTTGTCACTTTTGGTGTTTATTGCTGACAAGAGTGTTTTCAGAAACTAATAAATTAGTTAACATTATTTGTACAACACCGATGTCTACGACTGAATGTGAAAGATGTTTTTCCACTTTAAAGCGCATAAAAACAGCACCAGTGTTGTCGATTGAAAAAAGTTTATACAATTGATCCCCGATTTCGACAATAAAGTTATTGATGTATTCAGCAGTAAGAAGAACAAAAGGATGGACTTTCTATTCAAATAGGGAGGTAAGTGTTTTTAGATATTGTTTACAACTCGATTTTGATGTGCCCTCCCACTAAAAAAACTCACGAGCCGCCACTGCATATATGTATGCAGACATACACACGTAATCCAGTCTTGTTGTATCCTAAAAGGTGTCGAAGTTTCTTCTTTATCCTTTCCTTCGCTAATTTCCAATTTTCTCTTCATGTAATGATACTGGTAGATATAGTTATTACTTTACATTAGAGGTGGGAAGTTCGATTCTTTTTGGTGAATCGATTCATTTGAATCATTCATTCAAAATGATTCGTTCACAAAGATTCGTTCTTGAATGATTCACTCATTCACGCGTTTTGTTTAGGTGGTTTAGAGATAGAGACCTAGTTCAATATTTTATAATTTAAAATTAATGCAATGCAAACGTGTGTTTAATATGCATCTATTATGCTTTTCTGCACGCATTTTTTTATTCTAATTTTTTCTGGGAGCAATATACTAATAGCTATTTACTTACTTGAGTAGATTTTCTAGCAATCAAATATTAACTTGTAAATTGAAACGCTTTACAAGGCGATTTTACTGTATGTCACAAAGGATTAAGAGATTAAACAAGAATTTGCCCAACTACCTAAATAGCTGCTCTTAGAAAATAAACGAATAAACTAAATTTAAATACGGAAATCCCAGTGTGTTTATCCAGAAAAAGAAACGTGATACTAATCCTTCCCTTTACGCCCCCAAGTACAAAAGAGCCGTATATTCGAGCGATTAAGCAAACAGGTCATGCCGATGACATCTTATTAGACTAAACACTAAACAGTCATTTATAGCTATTAATATAACAAGAATATTATGCGATTTATAATAGACGAGGACGTTGCTAGGTGACGAGGCGCTAGCCGAGTCAACCACGCAACGTCCGAGTCGGTTTAAATCGCATAATATTCGAGTTATATTTCAAGCTTTATCGTATCATTGGCAACAGTACACAAATAGTATGTAACTAACGAATTATGAAGTTGGAGTTGCTATGCTATTATGTTATGTATAATTACTAATAAAAGTGTAATATAAAGTTGACTTAATAATCAATGATACGATAAAGTAATTAATGCCTACACGTTCACGTACTAATGCTGGCATAAATGTACGCTGTACAATGTACCTACATTCTTTTTACGCAACATTTGCCAAAACTAAATTAATTTAAGTAATCAACGCGAATGAAAAGGTGTTATATCTACTGATTTACTTATTTGCCATTTTACATTAAATTTTGAATCTACTTTGAAGACAGTCTAAAGGTATAAACACCGCATTGTCAAATTTTACACGTTCAAATCCGATTTACTCGTCAATTTTACGTAGGAATAGGGACTACGAACAGTACGAACGCTAAAGACTCGAAACTCGGACGAGTTGAATGATCCACTTCTGAATCGATTTACAGAAATACTCGGCGGCTCCGGGCGCGGACACCGAGTCGAGTGAATTAGTGAATCGATTCAATTCAAAGTACGGCGGCTCCACACTCCGCAGTTCGCGCTTCGGAACCGAGTGGAGTGAATCAATGAATCGATTCACTTCAAAGTAAAGACTTAATTCATTCGATTCAGTGTACTGATTCGTTCTTTTTGAACGAATCGTTCACGACCAACACACCTCTACTTTACATATCAATTTCTTTATTATTTTTTGCTAATTCATTGTGTTCGGGGAATTTTTTTTGTATTACGTACTGTTGCCATATTTGTTGCCAGTATTCTTTAGTTTAACTTATCATTTCTGTTTCCTCTGTTATAATAATAATGTTTTTGTCTTTTTTTTCTATGTTAAGAAATAGATTCTGCTCTGTTAGTACTTCAGTACATATTTTCAGGCTTTTTTCTAGACTCCTTTCGGAATTCGCAAATGGACTGTAATCAATAAATGTACGTTTTCAAATATATTGATTCCAGATTTTTCTATCTTATTATAAACTTTTACTTGGCATTCTTTGGTAGCACTATCCATTGCACTCAGAGACAGCAAGTTTAAAATATTCCCCTGTTTGGCCCTTGTCGCAGTTACAAATTCCTTGGAGACTTTGTTGTCCGTTCTCTTTTATTTTTTATTCTTTATTGAGGTCTTTGATTACTCATATTAACTCTTCATCTATTGTCTTGTTCTTTTGACTTTCCTGTAGTTTTCTTCTATTAACTGTATTGAGTCGCAAAGGCACACAAGTGAGGGAATTAAGTAGTATCTTCACGAGTGCGGTATAGCGTCTTGTGTGACCCTGCTCTTAAAATATAAAAAAATATTAAAATTTGTAATATCGGCTAGGACTTAGTTAATGGTTACGCATGGAGTGTAAATCGACGTAAATGACGGGTTACTTACTATAGTTCGTGTAAGTATTAATATTCGAATTGTCAATAAAGCAAAGCATCGATTGTAATTTATTCTGACTTTCGGCAATCAGAAAATGAGTGGGTGGATAGTACAGTAAATTATAAGTGAATGGATTAAGTGATTATACGTGAGTGAGATGTTTGAGGTAAGAGTTCGCAAGCACGAGTATGGTAATTCCCGTAAGCATTTTCCCGATAGTGGATTTTGCAGAATACAATTTGAAAACTGTACAAACCGTCAAATGCAACAAGCAAAAATAAATATCGTATCTCTGTTGCATTAATGTGAATTGTTAGTTGTTTATGGTTGTCATTGGTTATAACTTGTAGAGGGATATAATGAAACACGTTAGTCACTTATGAATAAAAGCTGTTTTTAGTCACAAAATGGTTAGAGACAAAATGGTTTGGGAGCACACCTAGACACGAGGTAGCGTGTTATCTCTAATGATTGGCCTCGATGGTGCTAAGGTTGGCATGCCTGCGTTGTAAACCGGCAAGAAAAAATCTGAAAGTCCCTTTGTTTCGGCAAAATTTTAGTCGGATAGTGCTCACAACCATAGTAATACTCTTTCAGTTGGCACTAAAACTCCAGTGATTTTGTTGCGGATCCATTGGCGAAAATGATTAACCGGAGGTGCTACTCAATTTGACAGACCATAAATTAATACGTTATATAGTCCAGAGAAATTAGACAAAATAAAAGCCCATCTCCGGAAAAATTCCCGGAAAGCTGAATTTTGGTATGGACCTTGATATTGTGGTTCTAAACAAAATGTCAAAAGTCCCCATCGATCCGAGTGCCGCTAAAAATTTCATGTGGGGTCAAAGGTCACAAAAAACGGTTTTTTGTAAATATCTCGTTAACGGTCACATTTACGGAAAAAATGTTTATTATCAAATTTGTAACTTAGTAAATTTCCTACAAAAACCATGTAATGACTTTTATTCATAGAAGTAACTCTTTTGGAGATAATGCGATCTACAGAGTTGTAATCTTTATTTTTCTTACGAAACGTGCACTCCTTTCCACACTACCTTCTACCTTCGAGGTAGAATACAAGCTGAGTTTTTTGTACGTGGTGTCTGCAGTAAGCCTAATCCACGTTTCGTTTTGTTTGAAAAATGTTTATTTAAAAATAATACTGTAGTCCAGTGAAATTAGACAAACAAAAGTCCCATCTCCGGAAAAATTCCCGGAAAGCTGGATTTTGGCATAGACCTTGATATTGTGGTTCTAAACAAAATGTCAAAAGTCCCCATCGATCACAGTGCCGCTAAAAGTTTCACGCAGGATTAAAGGTTACACAACGCGGTTTTTCGCGAATATCTCGTTAACGGTTACTTTTATGGAAAAAGTATTTATTATCAAATTTGTAGCTTAGGAAATTTCAAACAAAAATGATGTAACGTCTTTTATTCATAGGAGTGACCGTTTTGGATATAATGCGATCTACAAAGTTGTAACGAACAGTGTGCACGTGGCGTATACATACATCTCATACATGCCGTTGAGGAGTGCACACCATTCGTTACAACTTTGTAGATCACATTATCTCCAAAACGGCCACTCCTATAAATAAAAGTCATTACATCTGTTTTGTAGGAAATTTCATAAGCTACAAATTTGATAATAAATATTATTTCCGTAAAAGAGACCGTTAACGAGATATTCACGAAAAACCGTGTTGTGTGACTTTTGACACTGCGTGAAAATTTTAGCGGCACTCGGATCGATGGGGACTTTTGACATTTTGTTTAGAATCACAATATCTAGGTCCATACCAAAATCCAGCTTTCCGGGAATTTTTCCGGAGGGCAATGTCTAATTTCACTGGACTAATATGGCAACCGGCAATGTTTTAAGTAGGTGATTTTCGAATAGTAGGCCATTATTTTATATACATCAATGAAATCTAAACCGTCAACTGTCACTGTGAACAACAGGAAGTAAGAGATTGCAGGTTTACCAATTATTTCAAAATTTTTTTTATAGCCAACTGGAACAGTGTATTACTTGATCACATTGTATGTTCTACCACCCTAATGTTGCAACCTTTAGGCAGAACCTTGTGAAAGAAATTCTTGCACACATGTCTTTCGGTTGATTTAAATCTTTCTTTAAGAAGATATTGTAACTGCCCCCCCCCTTGACAATATTGGATGGAGTTCTTCATCAGATTACAAATGTAAAGTTGGCTGACAATGAACTGAGCCCGGAAGATATATTTTTTCTATGGTTAATAAATAAGGTTCATTATATACGTGTTTCTTGATATATGATGACCTACATTATTCACATCGTTGAATTATGACTTATAACTTACAGTCTCTGTCCCAAACAAACACAAACTAGTTATTTTCGTATCAAGTGTCGAAAGTAGCAAATATCAAGCGAGTGTTTATAAATAGATATACGAGTGCGGAGCGAAGCGGAGCACGAGTAGAAATATTTATAAACACGAGCGGAGATATTTGCCTTTCGAACGAGTTACGAACACTATTTTTCCCACGACCAAAAATGTACATGTCAAAAAGTAACACTGACAGTTCAGGTAAAACGACCGTCATTTTTTGTTTTGAAGCGGCCGCAGCTTCCTATTATTGCGCAAACTGTGCGATATATCCCTATACGTGTTCATATCGCACGGGTTGTTCATTTGTTTTGCGAAAGTCAATCGCACGGGTGATATTGTCAACTTTCGCGCCTAGTTTGTTGTGCGTTAGGAGCGACTTTCTTATATGGTCGTGGGAAATAGTTATTTTCGTATCAAGTGTCGAAAGTAGCAAACATCAAGCGAGTGTTTATAAATAGATATACGAGTGCGGAGCGAAGCGGAGCACGAGTAGAAATATTTATAAACACGAGCGGAGATATTTGCCTTTCGAACGAGTTACGAACACTATTTTTCCCACGACCAAAAATGTACATGTCAAAAAGTAACACTGACAGTTCAGGTAAAACGACCGTCATTTTTTGTTTTGAAGCGGCCGCAGCTTCCTATTATTGCGCAAACTGTGCGATATATCCCTATACGTGTTCATATCGCACGGGTTGTTCATTTGCTTTGCGAAAGTCAATCGCACGGGTGATATTGTCAACTTTCGCGCCTAGTTTGTTGTGCGTTAGGAGCGACTTTCTTATATGGTCGTGGGAAAATGTATATTTCATTACATATGGTTTTTTGCAAATCGCAAAGGTGCAAATCCTTCCTATTTCACAGTTGCATAATTGTCTAATAGCCATGTATAGGCAATATGGGCATGTACACCATGTACGGCCATCCACCGTGGTTGTTTTCTTCGTAAAAATTATGGACAGCTGTCATGAATTCGTGGTTTTATATGTTCCTAAATTGTACTAGAAAGTAAAAATCGTAGAAAAAGTATAGCATTCTACGAACGTGTTCTGATGGTAATTACTCAACGAGGGTGAAGTTTGCGACATAAGCGAAAGCGAGTGTTGTAATTCGCCCAAGTATACGATTTCAAACATAAACTTATAAGAGTGGGTAGTGATCATGTCAGCGAACCCATTGATGCAACTGTTTCGACTGTAAAGTAAGGATTTGTACTGGGATTTTAACGGGATTACGGTGAAGCTATTTCCGGTTGTGCTCAGGCTAGGAGATGAAGATTAAGTGAAACCTGGATTCCGATTTTTTTTTCTCAGCCGAATGATGCTATTTATATAGGGCGTGGGGAATTATTTTAGTTTTGAAACCCATTTTCGCTAGCGTATTGATACCGTGTTTGGTATATGCTGACAATTACCTATCCAAATGTATCTATTGACAATTCATAGTAATTAAAATATAATACTATCGTGTAATACAAATTTGTTCTAAATTATTAACAAACTGTTTTAGCAGTCTCCAAACAAAATTAACCTTTGGAGCCCGAAGCTATTTTAGTGATTCCGAACCCTAAGCGGGGTGCAAAATGTACCCCACCTTTAACTGTGTTTAGAGCTGGTTTGTATGGTTTGCATAATATGTGGATTCATCATTTAGGACTTTTTAACGAAACAATATATCATATTTCGAACATAACTTTATTCAGACTGAAAAACATTTACGAAAAATACAAAAAAAATATTAATTACAATATTAAGTTTTGCAATTGTTGCAAATTGTAATAGTTGTTTTTTGTCCATGTTTTTGGCAAACAAAATGTTTACACTTCTCACAGAATCTGCGACTTTTTCTGTCCATACCCCTGGGACAAAGTGTGCAACGTCCGTGTTTCTTTTCTGGAGTTTGTGGATTATCATTTGCGAGTGGCACAAATAAATTCATTGCTTCAGCAACTCTTCTGGGTACGCCATTCGTATTCTTCAGCCTTTCTTCAACGTTAGGTTTTATGAGTTCTTCTCCAAGCTGGAGCAAAAACTCACGCCTACGGTGACTTTTCATTTTTTTTCATTCTGGGTATTTGGTGATCCATAACACAAATGCATTCATACACGCAATGCCGATAATATTCTGAAATAAGACAAATGGCCATGCCTCGCTTTACACTGTATTCATTTACCATTTTGTTCATGGTATCAACAGCGCCCTTAGTTTTGTTATAGTGTAAAATTATATCGGGCTTGAATTGGTGCTCTTCGTCACTCAATAACTGCTTGCTTATTTTATGTACATAAGAACTTAACGTTATTTCGTCTTTGCAGAATTTGGTAAAAGAGCTGGTGTGGTGTCTTGCTTATTTATCCTCAATGTTCCGCAAAGAGTAAGACCTCTAGAATATAGTTCTCTTGCTAGTGGAACACTTGTGAAAAAATTACCTGTCGTTATACCATGGCCAGCAGGAAGGGTCGAAATCAGATCCATAACGACACGTTTACCTTGTTCTTTCTCTGGTTGATTGCCTTGTTTACCTAAATATACTTGTAGATCTTTAGCATAAGTAGAAGCAACATCCACTAAAGCCCTTATCTTTATTCCATATTTAGCTGGCTTTGACTTCATATAGACTCTAAAGGGACATTTCTCTCTAAGAGCTACTAGCTGCTCGTGAGCTGTTAGATAAAGTCCTGGATTATAATTTTCCCTGCAATGATCCGCAAATAACTCTAAAGTATTTCTAACAGCTGCAAGTTTGTCATCTTTTTTGCGTTCTTTTCTAGTTCTCAGATCATCGAATCCTATCATTGAAAGCAGCTGAGTAAATCTATCGCGAGACATTGCTGCAGAAAAGATAGATCTAGAGTAAAGAGGATGTTTTGACCACAAAAATGAAGTAGGTTCTCGACTGGCCTTTAGAGCACCTGCAGTAATTAAAATGCCAATCACAGTATACAGTTCTAATCGGTTTGTAGAAGTCCATATTTTGTTTCTAGCAGGGTTCTTTTCATTCTCGCCATTCAAGCCTCGCACAATTGTCTACCTTTTTGGTTAGTGAACTCTACTATAATATGTAGCATTTTATCATCGATAAATAATTTTAAACACTCAACAATACTAGAGAAATAATAATTATTAGATTTGCATGAAAGTCCTGGTTTCGTTTTACTTTGTCCTGAACTTTCAGACGCCTCAATTTTGGAGGGTGTTCTTTCCACGTAGTTCCGTTTTTAGAAATAAACAGTTGATTTTCAGATGAATCTGCTTCATCACTATTAAGGCCAACCTTGAAAAATAAATTCGTCATAAATATAATGATACTGCTTGCATAATAATATACTTTGTTTACAAAAAAATACCTACATCGTCCTCGTCAGAACTCGCTATTTCTAGATTATCTACAACTTCGAAAGCTTCCGACATAACCTCGTCATCTTCGTTATCAATAAACTCGTCATCCTCAACGTCATCGAGCCATTGCAAAGCTATTTCCTGATCTGCTTCGTTATTGAAGTCTAACCTTTACCTTTTTGACATATTTACACCACAACAAAGCACTAAAATATTCGAAATACAACACTAAACACTGCTCCAAGCCAAGCTTGATACATACAAGTATTAGTTGTAGGCTATTGCACTAGATGGCGACGTAATACCATCAAGAAGTAAGTAATAAGTGAAAACTAAAAAGGTTACTAATAACACGAAGCGGGGTGCAAACCACACCCCAACAGCTTTTTTTCTTGTAGGAACGAGAAAAAAAATAGGAAAACAATTTTATCAATTCCATTACATTTCTAAAACGGCAAATGAGGATACCTTCAGTGGATAATTCCCTACCGGTGAAAATATAAAAGATACCATAAAAAAAACATAGGCTGGGGTGCGTTTGCGCCCCGCTTCGGGCTCCAAAGGTTTTAAAGTTGATATACCATAGGAACATCATTTTTTCCCTAGGCATCCAAATTATTTTTCAATTAAACACTCGACATATTTAAAATTAAAAAAATAAACTAATTTATTAATACTGTGGAAATAACACAATAAAAAAACTTTGAAAAACATTTAGAAATGAAATTTACATACTTCTGCAAAACTAATTTAGAAAACGTACCTATTATAAAATATGAAAATGTTGAAACAAGTAAACTTATTACAAATCGCTCCACAAAAGAGGAAAATTTATATTTCTGTAGTTAAAAGGAAATAAAATTACGAAAATTTAATATAATTTATTTTTATCTGCAGTACGTACAAAGCAATCGCTTTAATTGGTTTGATTAAATATAGCATTGTATAGAATTGTATAGAATCAAATGTTGGTATGATCTCGATGAAGGTGGTGATGTCGGAAAGCTGCCTTTGTAAATATCGAGAAACGTCTCTACGCTCTTCTTAGTAGCTCTGACAACAAGTCCTATCCTCACTTTCACGCAGTGATCCCTGACTGTAGTCGTAATAGACTGTAGCTAACGAGGAAGGGCGAAAGGCGAGTATCTGGCGCCTAAAAATCCAGATCTCTCCGGCTAAGGGAGCATACCCTGACAGAAAAGACTGGTCCTCCAGGTTTGGGGGTTGAGGCTGGGCCAGCTACCCATCACTCATAAAAAAGCTAAACCGCTAAAAAGACTTTCAACAAGCCTCGGAACCAGACGAATAATAATTTACGACGAAAATTGGCAAGGAAACGGACTATGAAACTAGCTACTTGGAATGTACCAGGATTGAACAATAAATTAGTAGAAATTATAAAAGAATTAAACCAACAAAAGATTGATATTGCAGTAATATCGGAGACAAAGAAGAAAGGGGAGGGAAGTGAAGACCTAACTGATTACTTACACATTTGGTCTGGTGTACACAAATCGAAAAGAGCAGCATCAGGGGTATCTATCTTAATACACAAGAAACACAAGAACTACATCAAAACCTTCCAATGTGTATCGGAAAGAATTATAACACTAACTATATACTTACATGGATTTGAAACGGTAATAATTGGGGTATACGCTCCAAATGATGACTCGAAACAAGATATAAAAGATCATTTTTACCAAGACCTAAGAAGAGTAATGGCTAAAATTAAAAGACACCAAGAAATAATATTAGCTGGAGATCTCAATGGAAGAGTGGGAGCGAAAAGACAAGACGAAGTCATAGGACAACATGGAGAGAATGTCATTAACCATTCAGGAGAATTACTAATAGAACACTGTGAAGAACACCACTTAAAAATACTAAATGGGTTCTATCAACACAAAGCTATACACAAATATACATGGGAAAGACCGACACTGGATCAGCGATCAATTATTGATTATTTTATTATTAAACAAATATCATCTATGAGAATACAAGACTGTCGAGTTAAAAGAGGACCCAACTGCGGTTCCGATCACTATTTACTCGAATTAACAGTATGTTGGCCGTTCAGAACAAATACTTACAGAGCAGACCAGCACAAGATAAAATAACAAGAAGTACAAATATAAAAGAGGATCGATACAAGTTATACCTCTTGTCAGAAACCAGTATTAAAATGCTGTATATAAATAGACTAAAATATGAACTAAAGACATGCGAACGAGTTGATGATATTGAGAAAGAATATGACAATATTAAAAAATCATTACATAGTGCTGCTTATCAGGCACTTGGGACCATAGATAAGAAGAAGACAAAACAAAAACCATTCTGGATTACAGAAGATATAGAAAAACTAATATCAGAAAAAAAGAAATTATACAATAAATGGCTAACTAAACAAACTCAAGAAAGAAGAGAGCAGTATCAAGAAAAAAATAAAGAACTAAGAAGAAAAATTAAAGAAACAAAAAACCAATACTGGGAACAGAGATGCGTTCAAATCGAAGGCATGATAGGAGGATCACGCTCTACAGAAGTATGGAAAACGATAAAAACAATGAAAACAAACAATGCACATAAAGACTGCCATTTAATAAGATTGAAAGAATGGGAAAAATATTACGGAAAATTGCTAACAGAAGACCGCAGCGAATATAAAAACATAGTAGAGCACGAAATAGTTGAAAGAGATAATAACGTATTAAGGATAACGGAAGACGAAACAAAAAAACACGTTATGAACATGAAAAATTCAAGATCACCGGGACCAGGCAATATACCCATAGAATTAATAAAATACGGAGGAAGAGAAATTATAAATAGAATAACAAGTTTATTTAATAAATGCATTACATCGGTACAGATTTCTGCAGAATGGAAAAACGCCCATATAACCTCTATTTTTAAAAAGGGCAATAGAAAGGATCCGGGGTGTTACAGAGGCCTTAGTGTAACCAGCAGTATCAGTAGGCTGTTTGAAAAGATACTCCAAGAAAAGTAAGAACAGATATTGGAGACAGTATAAGTGATGAACAGACTGGTTTTATCCCTGGTCGGTCTTGTATTGACAATTTATTTACACTACAACAAATACTAGAGAAAAGGATCTCAACGGGAGAAGAAGTTCATATGGCATTCGTCGACCTAGAAAAGGCCTACGACTCAGTACCACAAAGTAAGTTGTGGGAAGCCCTGGCTCAACAAAACATGAACACCCATTTGCTAGCTATCATAAAGGAGCTATATAATAAGAATGTATCTTATGTAAAACAAGGGAAACAACTATCAGGGCCTATATCAATAACAAAGGGACTCCGCCAAGGGTGTAGCTTATCACCAATATTATTCAATCTCTATATAGAAGTAGTATTAAGGGAATGGAAAAGGAGCTGTGGAAGAATGGGTATACCAATCAATAGAAATTACCTATATACACTTAACTTCGCAGACGACCAAGTTATCATAGCACAGGATTCTTTTGATCTTGAATTTATGCTGAAGAGACTATATGCCCACTACCAGAAATGGGGGCTACAGGTGAGTTTACAAAAAACTGAATACCTAGTAGTAAATAGCGAAACACAATTTGAAGTTCTTCTAAATGATGACACACAAGTAAAACAAGTTGACGAATTTAAATACTTGGGGGCCAGAATAGATAGAAAAGGATTGGGAGAAGGAGAAATTAAGCATCGAATTCGAGAAAGCAGAAAAGTAATTGGCTGTCTCAATCCCCTATGGTGGGATAAAAACATTTCAAAAGACGTGAAAAAAAGAATAGGTCAAGTAATGGTGGAATCTGTTCTCTGTTATGGTAGTGAAATTTGGGTAATCAATGCAGAAATGAAGCGTAGGATACAAGCGGTAGAAATGGATTACCTTAGACGCAGTGCCAGAATATCTAGAATGGAGAGGATTCGGAATGAAGAAATAAGGCAACAGATGAAAGCTGACCGAACAATTATCGACAGGATTGAAATACGTAGTTTATGCTGGTTTGGACACTTAATGAGAATGCCTGAAGACCGATGGCCCAAAAGAATATTACACTGGCATCCCACGGCAAAAAGAAACGCGGAAGACCACGACGTTCATGGAATGAGGGGATAAGAAGAGCAATGCAAGAAAGAGACCTGGATGAGGATATGGCCCAGGACAGAGATGGCTGGAGAAAGGGATTGAGTAGGCAGCACCTAGCTGTATAAGTATAATATTACATGTATTGTACTTATCTAACTCAATATATTGAAATGGTCTTGCTCTTTTAAAAGATTTTATTTAAATTTAATTTATTTATTATTAAGCCCACATTCAATATTTACAATTATCCCTTGCTTTGCTCTTTAATTTTACTTAATTGTTTGCATTGCTCTTATCTCAGGTCGTTAATTAGGTTCCTTGTTTGTTATCTTTCTAAGTATATTTTTACCCAAATACAAATAAAATTACTCAAATACTTATAATGCAGATTTTTTTTTTTTTATTATCGTTTTTTCCTATCAACCCTGCCTTAAACCTATCTTATAATTACGGTATTTACACTCACTATTTACACTTGAATTCCCCTTCTTTTCCAAAATTTCTTTATCTCAACACCAAAATCCAATTTGCCTCTGCTTGAATTGCCTGTGGTTGAATTGTCTCTCCTTGAATTGCCTCTGTTTTGAAATGCCTCTACTTGAATTGCCTCTGTTTTTAAGTGCTTCTACTTGAAGTTCAATTTTCAATTGAATTTTCTTCTATTTCACTTCCTTTTGATTTAATGCTGATTCTAATAATCGTTAACTTTATTTAAATTTTAATATTCGTTTGATATTTATTGTTTTGGGACGAGCAAACCTATCTGGCTGTTGCCCCTTTGAATGCAAAAATATCAATTATTTATTAAATTGTTTTTTTCTGTATCCAAGATATTTTTATCTAAATTGTTTTTCACTATAACAACTATTTACAAGGTTTCTAATAGTAACTTATTTTACATTTCTATAACTACCAATTTAGCTAATTATTACTAACAAACATTATAACAATAACTTATTTACATTTTCACATAACTTAAATCTAATCTAGCTATCTTAAAATTATATTACAATTTTTAATAATTTAAAATCTGCATTACTTATATTTGGCAAATAACATTTTTCTTTTATGAATTAAACAAACAACTTAACCTTAATTATATACATCCAATTAAGTATCATCTCAATATATATATAATATAGAATTTATCGTTTCTCCCCATTAGTATGTTGCAAATTATTGATTCATTATTCTTTTACAAATATAAAGGTTTATATACTGAAATTTAAAAAAGCCCGAAGGTGTTCTATGCTTTACAATAAAAAATCTTTTTAAGTGTTCTTTAATATTGTGTGGCAGAGTTTTAATGATAAAGCTAAATAATAATGTTTCTTCATTATAATTTAAAAATTTCTAAAACTTATTGAATTGCTTGTATTAATATACCTCGAATCTTAAAAGAAGAGCTCTGCGTCATTACTGGAAGAATTTAGTTACGACAAGTTCTTCACGTATGTGTACTTGTTTCAGAAGAGTAAAACAAGGATAAGAGATATTAGTGTGTCTAACGCTCCCTAACTGTTGATTTGAATCACGCCGTACGGTCACGTCAGCTGGTATTTTGCTTTAGTTCTTTGTACTGTCTTGCATTGCGTTTTACGAGTTATCTGGAAAATTTTTGTGTAAAACGGTTCTTTTGAGAACTAGTTTTTGCTTGTACTGTGATCATTTGTGATAGCCGTGCGTTAATTTTGTCCGTACAAGGGTAAAACGCTTCGATCCCAAAGCCAACAGTTGGTGTTAAATTTGCTTGGTTATTTTGAACGAGAAAAAGCAAATGGGGGTGATCTCAAACCAGTTTCATGTATCACAAAGGTAGCGAATAGATTATTAGTTAGCTAGAATTGCAATTTTATTTTATTACTAGTAATTTCAAAATGGGCGACAAACACAAATATGTTGACAGTTGCAAATTTGACTAGGAATTTTAATCTTAACCAATATGCAGTTGACAAATGAATCGTGGCTCATCTCTCCTGAATCAAGGTATACTTAGAACAAAACACTATAGTTTTACACTGAGTCTTCATTTTTCTTACTCAAAAAGCAATATTTTATGCAATGTAAAAAGACGAATTTAATAAAAGCTTTTAACAAGATTTACATTAGGTATTTGCCAAAGAGAATTTCGTTTATATTTACAGCTTTCACGGTTTTCACAGTTTTTTCAACATAATACTGTTATAACAACGTAGTTATATTTTAAGTAGATTTAGTTCATTAACGGTCGTTATGCCACGTAAAAGCCGACCTATAAAGCAAGGAAACCAGCGGAACTGTTTTTTTTAAATTTACATTAAGCAAACGAATACGCTGTATTAGCAAATCAATTCAAATAAATTTCATACTACCAGGACGTATTTATATATTATCTACCTAGCCATGAAAACAAAACACATCACATTAACAACCCTTTATTTTTCTACGTAACTCTATTCAACACTTATACACTTATTCCATCTTTTTTCCAATTACCCAATACCCTCAGAAAAAAATTCCTTCGACAACCCTGCAAAATATCGTTCAACAGCTTCTTTGAGTGCTTCATCAGATGCAAAACGCTTTCCCCTGAGATGCGTTTTTGAATAGAGAGAAGTCTAACGGAGCTAGGTCAGTGCTATAAGGTGGATGCCTTAACTCTAGGAACCCGCAATCGTTGATTATGTGCTGGACTTTGTCTGCCTTATTTATAAACCCGACAATTATCGCGCAGCAACAAGTTTTTTTGCGAATAAGAGTGAGAGGGTTTTTCTCCCAGAGCAGTTTTTAAATTTTGAATTGTGTTTCCATACGCCTCTCCATTTATAGCATCCCAGAAAACTGTTGCCATCAGTTTTTTTTTCGGAAAATTGGGTTTCGGCTTTTTTTGGTGGTGGAGAGCTCTTATCAACCCATTGCATGAATTCCTGTTTAGTGGGAGGACCCCAGTTATGTACCCAAGTCTCATCCCCGGTGCTAATTCGAGAAAATGCTGTTCCTCTCAAACGTCTCTCTTTTATCAGGAACTTTATGATACTGCGATGTTCCACCTTAATTTCACTCATTTTATCAAGAAGTCAACCTTCTCAAATCTCTATAAACCGCACAAATTAAACACAACTTAGCACATGTACCTACCTCTAAATGTCACAGCTATTTTTAAATAATTGGTTTATCATCGTCGCTTTTTGTTTCATGCATAGGTAGATATAACATAAAAATATGCCTTCGTACACCTGCCATTAATTCTATCTACATATTTATATAAATGTGTTGTAATGTCATTACTTACATTTTGAGTATAGCTTGATAGGTAACTGTAAAACACATTTTTATGACACATTATTGATGAAGATTTCTTAACGATTCATCTCATTTATGCTTTACTTAACTAGATTAATAAAAATGAAATACAACAACATTAGGCAAATTTGCCCTTTACGGAAAGGATAAAAAGAATAAAATTATATTAAAGTTATTCGAACCTTCTTTTAAAATATATAATATTTCAAAAATTAATAAGTTAGTAAATTTCAATTAAGATATTACTCCTATCGTATCAATAAGTAAGTTTAATTCTGATGCAGGTGACAACGTTACACTAAGCAGTAATACCATGAGATCGAAAAAAAAAAATTCTGAGCAGGCCTTGACTAGTACAACACGATTGGCTACACTGGTTCTAGAATGCCTATGAATTATAATGTGACAGTGACACTTCAAATGTAAGTCAGTTTTGCAATCTTGTTTCCAGAATTATTTAAGTTTATCGTTGTAATACTAGTGAAGGATCACATTTTGAACACCTACTCTAACATGTATTCATCTTAGTTTTCAGTTTGTTCCCTAAATAAATTCTGTTTTGTGTTTTAATTTATTTGACATTTATTAACCTCTAACCTACTGCCACATTTTGAAATCAGTCTTGCCAATCGTGTTGTACTAGTCAAGGCCTGCTCAGAATCATCTTTTTTTCGATCTCATGGTACAACAGATATTCCCAATTCTAAGTAAAACTTTAAAAAGTGATAACATTGTCCAAGAGACCTTTTAAATTTAGACTTGCTATACTGCCTTTTAAATTTTAAATTAGGTTTTTGTTAAAAATTCCCGTCTTTACTGTCGTGAATTGTCAGATCCCGGGAGAATTTAGGTTATCTCGTGTTGTTAACTCGAGCAAATACCCAAATATGAATAATGAAACTAAACAAAGAATGGAAATCTATAATTCAAAGATACGTTTTGTAGCAGTTCGCCATTCTCATTAATCTTGTGTTTCATGGAAACACTTTCGACGCTGTATTGTGTTTACGTATTTCTCTTATTTATTTCGGTTATCTCACAGTTATTAGCTTTACTGACACAATAGTATCATTCTGTGTTTGACGGAAATGATTATAGATCTTATTAAATGTAATTGAACCTCCAAGGGGCGATGTTTAGTTCATACAATTAGAATTTCAGTTTTTTTATTTTTTGTCGGTTGATTTATATGCGATTTCAGATCTATTCTTTATACTGATGAAATCATGATGGTAACGGAAATTATTTATAGAAATAAAGCCTTTATATTATAGGCAAGTTAGAGCTTTAACGGGCTTAAACCTTGGACCAGCCCGGAAGTAGTTTGTCACTAGTAAGCTTCCTTATACGAGTATTAATTATTAACATTCGGTACAAAGATATTATGTGAAGTTGTGCGTGTGACGTGCGTTGTTGTAATACTGTAAAGGGTGTAAAGTAACTTGATTGTTAGAGCTGCGATGTTAAGGATGCTACTCAGTTGGTTGATGATTGTAACTTGTTTTTAGCAGATACTGGTTAATGAATTAATGATACTTGATGTAAAGCACGTTCAATAATAACACACTTAACAGTTGGCTGTCATTTACTGAATACACCTGTAGATGTTCTTCAGCTACTTTTTCTTTAGATTTCTCATATTATTTATAATTTATTTTCACTTTGCTTTTGCCATGAATTGGGAATCATAATATGTTTTATGCGTCATCTGTGAATTTATTCAAAACAAGTTTTTTTTTTTAGAACGAAATAGACTCCTGTTTCGTTATTTCTCAATTTCTATGAACCTCACGCTTAAACAATAATGTTCATGAATGGAAGTCACTTCTGTAAGATGATGGGGCAGTAGAGGGTTGCAGTATCAATTTTGTTTATTTATTTAATGATTAGAAATGGCGTGATATTAATGTTTATAAAAGCGCATTCGATCAACTTACCAAGGAATAACGTTATTGCACCAAAGTTAAATTAATGCATAGCCCCGGCAACAGAAGCTCATTCCAAACGATAATGCTCACTCACATCACCCAGGCAAATATACAGGGTGTATTAAAAATGGCGCAGAATATTTATATCACGTCAAAATCTAAGCAAAAAACTCCAGTATCAATTTGCTGTTAACTCTTTAGTTATGGAGTTATTAATGGTCCTAGTTTGAAATCTGTTTTGACAACTATTGAGAAATACAGATAAATAGTATTAGTAACTCATAAATCAACAGGTAAAATGTATAACCAAATGCCAATTTTACCATTTCGGTAATCAGTGTACTTCTAATTTAGGCTTTAAAGGTAGGAGTTCTCTATTTCTTGCTATTTTTCAAGCTGTTGCAAGTTGCAACAGTGGACGGAATAAGAAAAACATGATAATATTAGGTCTGGCTGCTTTCACAAATTATTGTCTTAAATTAAATAGACAGCTGTAGGTAGACTGAGGGTGTTTTCATCAGTTTCGTGTATTTAGTTTTGAAGTTATTTTAGTTTTCTTTGTATTTGTGTTTTTTGTTGAAATCATGGTATATACACTTTTGCTGAATACGCAGATATGCATCTGATCCTGGGCGAATGTCGCGGTAACTTTCTTCAAGCTGCCTATCTTTATGCTCAACGTTATCTAAATAGAACATCCTGATGCTAACGTTTATCAAATACTGGATCAGCGCTTAAGGGAAACAAGGAGACTTGCACCTTTGCCGGGAGGCTTAATTACAAAAGCTACTTAACCACAACACCAGACACGCCCATCAAGAGCGTTATTGGTCAATTCAAAATATACTGAAGCCCAACATTTTTCTGCAAAATGTACTGCATCGCAACACATCTCTGTAAGCTACTACATGTCTTCCAAAATATACTGGACCACAACGCTGCCTCCCAAAATCTACGCAGTTGCAATACGCCCTACTGCGCTGCACAATCACATATAAAATAACACATAGGTTATTTAGGTAATTATTTTGTAGATATCTTTTAATCATAGTCATCGTACTCGCGTTGCTGACGGGTACAACTTTTTAAAAATGTCTGAAGGAACTAAGCAGCTTTTTTTAAATATTTTGAATATGGGTCAACTCCTACGGCAGATGCATGAATGACAATCTCGCCCTTTTTGCTTAACGGTTTGTCTTTTACGAGATTCTTCTGTCACTTTATTAACGTTAGTATGATGACAAACATACAACTTTCTAAATTCCATTTTCTTTAGATGTGGCCACGTATTTCTAACAACCCACTGGGTCTTCCTCCAAACTGTAAGCGCAAACGTGCCTTATAATTGTTTTCACTATTAAAACCCAGTATTTCTACTTTTCCGTGCTCACCCACAACACTAAAGTAGGGCGTGTTGCAACTGCGTAGATTTTGGGAGGCAGCGTTGTACGCCAGTATATTTTGGAAGACATGTAGTAGCTTACGGAGATGTGTTGCAATGCAGTACATTTTGCAGAAAAATGTTGGGCTTCAGTATATTTTGAATTGACCAATAACGCTCTTGGTGGGCGTGTCTGGTGTTGCGGTTAAGTAGCTTTTGTAATTAAGCTGCCGGGAGTCGATAGAGGCGGTCCGCGCCATGCGTTAGTACCCGAAGTGGAAAAAGATATCCTACATGTGTTTGAAGATTAACCTGGTCAAAGTACCCATTCCGTTGCTAGAAGACTTGAGATTAGTCATATTTCTATTCATCGCGTGTTAAGAGAGAACAGTTTACACCCTTACCATTTACAGCAAGTGCAAGGGTCGCATCCAGAACATAGCGTTCTGCCGTTGGCTACTGCAGCAATATGAAGCTAACCCTGCTCTCATGGAAAATATTTTATGGACCGATGAAGCAACCTTTAGGCGGGTGTCAGACAGGACTTCGACCGTCAGCGATCGACCGATATCGATCGTCCACGACCGGCAAGTTTTTAAAGTTGTTGTCACACAGGCCGTGTCGACCACCGTCGACCAGTAGCATTAGTGGTGGTTGATATACATGACGGTAGTTTACACTAAGGTGTAATGTTATGTGGTTTACACTTCTTTACAAGAAGCTGATCGTTTTTTTCCGTAATTGCAATTATTTGTGTCATAACAATAAATTAAAATGCCCTAACTTGTTGGGAAGTAAAAAATGTCATCGTCATTGAATACGCCGGCAATGTTTGATCATATAATGACCGATTGTCTCTAATTAAACAAATTAATTTGTCTATTTCTCGGCTGTCCGTCCCTCCATGGAATAATACTAATAAACATAAATAATAGAATCAACAATTTCACTGCTAGAACCCGACTGTTCATCGACCACGACGACCACCGACCAAAATTTCGAACAAGCCTTAAATTTCATATCGGTCGGTCGTAGACGGTCGAGGACGATCTGGGACGGTCAATGCAGTATGACTGGATGCATTTAAATATACAGGTTTAAAAAGTTGGTTGGTGGAGGACGGTCGACATAAAAACTCTGTCTGACACCCGCCTTAGACGTAACGGGACGTTTAATGTTCATAACACGCACCAACATCCTCATGTCCTTCGCCGAACAAATCACTAGTTTAGGTTTAGTATATAACCTTATGGGCTGGAATTATTGAAAATAGCTTAATAGGACCATGGGTCTTGGCTCGTCGTTTAAATGGCGAAGATTTTGTTGACTTTTTCAACAACGCTTTGCCGGAGTTGTTAGAGGAAGTGCCCTTAGCTATCAGAAGAAACATGTAGTTTCAATTGGATGGAGCTCCAGCCCATTGCGGAGTTGAATCAAGGCAACACTTTCCTGGGCGATAGATTGGTCGTGGTGGTCCAACACCATGGCCTGCCAGAAGTCCCGACTTAACTTGTTTAGATTTTTTCTTTTAGGGTAGATACTTTAAAAGGGCTTGTACACAAAATGGAAGTTGAAACTGAAGAACAACTTATCGGTCATATAGATAACGCCGTTAGAGAAATAAGGTATCGCAATATGCTGCAAAATCTAACAGCTAATGTTATTAGCCGGTGCGAAAAATGTTTAGAAGTTGCAGGTGCTCATTTTGAACAGCTTTTGTAGCACAAAATTAACTTTAACTGTACAGTGTTGGACAAAAATCAGACACCTATGTGTTTCGAAATATCTTTTTAATAAGCATTATTGGCATTTCTTATAATATGTAGATATTGTAAGGACAGCGCCCCGTGACAGACGGCAAACAATAACAACCATTTCTGGCTGTTTGGGTGAGGTCTGAGAAAAGCTGTTCTGTTTAAGAAACGTTTCTTTGAGACATAATGAAACTGGATTGAGCTCCAGACGGCCAGCAATGGGGCTAGTTCTTCTGTCTATGCATCCTGTAACACAGTTACGTTTCGCAAGCGAACTTAAAAATTGGATTGTTCATGGTTGAAGCTCTTCACTGTCCTATGTCAACCTACATTCACCAGATGGACGTTAACATGTATAGCGAAGACACCAAGACCGATACGCACAAATCTTGCAACGCCGAAATGCGCTCCCAGCAACACCACAGGATCTCGAAGCAGCTTTACATGAAGAATGAGAATTGATTAGCCAGGAGGAGATTACCGACCTCATTCGTAGCTATACGCGATGCATGAAAGACATTGTTAGGGTTCTCGGAAAACGTACGCGATATTAATGATATCTGAAAAAAGTGATCGGGATCGTTGCTAAACACTGATTTTTACATTTTGTTGTTGGTTTTTCGTTTTTATGAAATTTCACTGTTGTTTTTCTTGTAATACAGACAGATCAATAAAAAAACCAATTAGGGTAGGCTGTGAAATTGAAGTATTTTGAATTGGTACTTTAGCCACATCCACAGAATGACATTTTAATTTGACATTTTTATTGTAAACAAAGTTTATAACCTTAAATTCATGTCAGAAATGTCATTCTGTGGATGTGGCTAAAGTACCAATTCAAAATAATTCAATTTCACAGCCTACCCTAATTGGTTTTTTTATTGATCTGTCTGTATTTTTGAAGTGAAAATGTTCACAATCCGTCTCCCTTTTATTAGTACAATGTTTTAAAATATCATCATCTGAACAAAACATAAATGCATACTTGTTTAAAGGATACTACAATTAATGGTGGCTAAATGCATACGCCCGCTTAGGTTCAAGTTGCACGGCGTTGCAAAATTTTAAAGCTTTTAATTGCTTTAGCCTTAGTTTCTGATGTACAATCGCGTGGTGCGAATATTCTGCGCCATTTTTAATACACCCTGTATATTACAGATAGCAGCGATACATAAAAGCAAAACAGGCACACATACTACATTTAGCAGTACAGGTTAGGATGGTGTTACTTACAGGGGGAAGGGAATCCCCTCGTGGAGCCCCACGTCACATCTAGTAGAAAACCCTAGATGATGTTGAGAAGTGATGATGATGGGTATAAATCTGTTAAACCGGAAGAAACGCGCGCGTACCAACTATAGCAGAACATATTCGACAATGAGAATCCACCGATGTCACTGTTCCATCCATTCTAGGTGACCCCAAGCCCCAGGAACAACTGGACACACACACACCTGGGCTTTTATCAGTACGGATAAGAAAAGCGATTGATACATTTGAATTTTGAATGTAAACAGAACCTGTTCCAGTGACCCCAAAACAATTTTTGTATTGATCTTTTAAATTTTTTTCCTGAATTTATCGCTTACTTGCGACACATGGTTTATTGAGAAAAGTTGTTCTATTTGATATGCTCCACCTACCCTTAACATTAATGACAATACTTTTGAACCACGCTGTATAGAGCATATAACTATTTCTAGACTTCGTATTTATATGTATGCAAGTCAGTGAAAAGATATAAAAATTTATGCTTTTAAAACTAAAGAAATACGCACACTCATATGCAGCTTTTGCTAAATTTTTCAGATATAAATAATAATAGAATCGGTTTGATGCTATACTATATTTACGTAATGGGTTTGCATTAATTTTAATCTTAATTTTAAACTTTTTAACAGCAAGGACATGAATTGTACCAAAACTAATAAGTTCCTTTAAAGGTGCTTCTTAGAACATAACAAAAATGCAATTAAAAGTAAAACAATCTTGGGTTATTCGTAATGGAATAATTGCAATGTGCAGGTATTTATTTAAAATTTTGAGTTAAAACCATTTGCAAAAATGGTGTAGGAAAGATGTACTGGGGTCGGTTTAAATATACAAATGTGATTTGTGGAAAGACGAAAACAGTGATTTTGATCCAAAGTGCCACTATGCATAATAATATATAATCCTGATTGTAAATGCTTTTATACAAGTTTTTCTTACGCACCTAGTAGAAAAAAAAACATGCCGGCGATTTTTAGTTTCTAAGCGAATTCGGTTTGTATATGTATATAGACCTTTATAAGTAGTAGAAGGGTGTATTGCGAGTTTAAAAACTTTTGTGTGATAAGGATTCCTATTTACCTCAAAATAATTAGACAAGTGTGTGAAAACTTGTTCAGATAATTGTTGTAATTTGAACAGACTTGTTGTTTGAGTTCCTTTTACTTCTTCTTGAGAAATGAATTGTATTTCGCTGCTAATTGAAAGTCACTGTTATTATGTTATTTTGCTATTTATTTGAACAAAGTTATTTGCTTTTCTTATTTTCCAGAAAGGTATAATAAAGACCACACTTTCATTATTTTTTTTCTGCAACGTTTATGTTAATTTGGCGAACATAAACACCCCAGGTTCTAAAAATATTTTAACTCGCCCCGTCATATTTATTTTTAAACTCCCTCGCTTTAGATTCAACGTGCAGTCAATTCTTTTTCCTACCTATTCTAAAGCGAGTTGTCGGTTGCGCTACTTCAAAGAGTTCCATTTTAGTAACTGACAATTATTGCCATTGGCTATTATTAAATAGACTTTTAGAAAGCATCAAACATTTTCGCAGTTTAAGGTTAAATAGAATGTATTTGCCGCGTTTCTTTTATTCGAGCGCTTTTAAAATCCATTCTGAATTCAAAACTGAACCGATATAACTGGTTTAATTAAGGGGCAAATCAAATGCGGGCTTTCGTCGACAAAAAAAATTGGTCTGCGAAATGGTGCTGAATAACCTTTTGTATTAAAAAGAAAAGTGTTAATTCTGAATCAACAGTTTCTGCTGAATTGGATATTATCAGACGTTAACGCAGAGTAGCATAATAAACTTTGAATAGTAACTTACGTAAACTTTGGAATATTTTTTAAGGTATTATTTGATTTTATAGGGGCCTATGTATAATGGCACCCCCTCCTCCTCCCATAATATTAAATGTTAATTTTATTAAATTATAAACGTGGCACTCTGTTATGTATTTGTTTTGTGGTACTATTTTGAAAAATAATGTTCCGCTTTTTAATTTAAAATAACACCCTGTAAGTATTTTTGAAAGGCAGACAAGAAGTACACTGCTGAACGCTGTTGAAGGAAAAAAATATTACGATATACCAAGTAACTATGAAATCTGCAAGTAATAACTATAACAATTAGTTTAAATGACAATTGATTTTTATTAGTTTTCGTGGATTTAAAATTTAGCAGTCTGTGTTTGAAAACAAATGCATAGAAGGAAACAATAGTAACATTTCAGTCAAAATCTTTTGCTATAATTATAAAATTATTGCGATGAAATGAATATTACTAAAATAATAGAGCGACGCTGCTCTACAGACTCCCCTGTATACGTTTTGTTATGTGGCTAAACGAAATTTTACATTTAAAGTACACACACATTTAGATTTGTTACAATTTTTTAGAAAATGTTTATTTGACTGTATTCTAAGACATACTCACAACGTAACATTTATTTATTCAGTAAAATTGTTCGATAAATTTACTTGCTTTTATATAAATTTATCATTTGTTTGTATTTCTTTTAGTAACTGAAATGTATTGTTATGCTCTTAATCCTTTAAATAATTGCATAGAATTTTTAAAATGTTAGCTAGCTTAATTTGTATTTAATTTTTAATCAATTTTAAGAAATCTCTTAATCCAGGGTCGTTAAAGGGATCGCATTTATGAATTTTAATTTTGAAAAATTCACAAAGTAAATTAAAAAAAACACCCTCAAAATTATGCAAAAACTTTAACAGTAACCAATAACAATTCTAATATCTAAAAATAAAAAATTAAGTTTATCAACTACCTTTTACAGACAACTTTAACAACACACCTCCTCCTGTTTTGACTCCAAAAATTCACTAAGTCCTCCCTTATATTTCCATCCAATAATGCACCTTGTTGTAATTTCACTTCAATCCATTAAACACTTTACTCAATTTTCTTTTTTAATTAATCCAAATTTATAATTCTTTTTCCCAAATAAAATTTTATTTTATAATTTATTAATTCATATCACACAATTCCAATTTTCATCTGTACACAATACTACCAATCCTTTATATAAGTTTTAATTAAATTATAACTTTATTCGCCTTTAAATTGTAATAATATGAAAATAAATCAAATTTAAGTTTGAACTTACAAAACTCAAATTTCCGTTAAATCTTTTAACGTTCAACTATTTTATTTATCAACTAACTCTCTTTGGTTATCTTATTTTTTTTTTAAATTAACACTCTATTTTAAATTATTATGACAAATTATTTCAAAGTTAGTTATCTAGATATCCTAATCTACTTCAAAACTTTAGATATTGTTCTACCCGAAACCCTATTTTTTTTTTTGCAATATTAGCTATTGTAGCATCATATCCTTTTAACTTTTTTAGAATTGGATTAATTATTCTCTTGGTTGTTCCCGTTCTCCTTTTTCAGTCACTATTGAACGTTCCTTCTTTTATGGTCTCCCATTATCTATAAACTATCTTTTTAGCGATTCCGTAAATGTTTAAATATTTGCAGCTTTATAGGCACTTCTGTTAAGTTTGGCATTTTGTAAGCGATGAATGACTGGGTTGCAAATTATAATTAGTCGAACTTCACATTTTCCTTTAAAACTATTATAAACCTACGATAACTAATATTGTGTTAGTAAAAACAAAAGAATTAAATTACTGCCAATTTTAAGTTCACCTACCTCAGCTATTTTTAAAATTATTCTTAAGTATCTAGCCAGCATAAAAATTATATTAGTAGTGTTAAATTACTTAATTTTTTTACTGATAAAACAAAATCACGAATAACTCATTTATATTAAAAATGAATAAATAGATTACAGTGCTTTTACTTTTTCTTACATTTTTTTACATTCGGACGATCAGCAAACCATTTATTTATTTATATGCCGGCGTATCATAATGACAACTTTATGTCATTGTATTTGAGTGACGTAAGGCAGTTCATTATAGTCCAAGGACCATAATGAATCCATTATGGGCCAAGGACCATAATGAATCCATTATGGTACTCAATTTAAAAACTACTAAATTCAAAAAGTACTCTTACACGACATTTTCTGCAATTTTCTTCAAATTCGAAGGTAAACTTTCATTAGAATCACTCATTTTCTTAAATTTTACTACAAATTCAATTTGCAAATTGTGAAATTGCAATAGTAATTTGTAATACAAGTGTTGAAAGCTTGCGTTTGCCACACGAATGTGAAGTTTGCAGCACGAACGATAGTGAGTGCTGCAGTCACATGAGAGTGGCAAATACAAGCTTTTAACACATGTATTACACACTATTTTTTCTACAACCACATTTCCATAAAAAAATTTAAATATTTCTGCAAAATCAAATCTGACATTCATCAAATGTCATTTATGACATTTTGATTTCGGTGCGGCAAAATTATACTTTGCCGCACCGAAAATCATGCATGTGCGTGCGGAAAGTAAATTTTCCCACGACCATATAAGAAAGTCGCTCCTAACGCACAACAAACTAGGCGCGAAAGTTGACAATATCACCCGTGCGATTGACTTTCGCAAAACAAATGAACAACCCGTGCGATATGAACACGTATAGGGATATATCGCACAGTTTGCGCAATAATAGGAAGCTGCGGCCGCTTCAAAACAAAAAATGACGGTCGTTTTACCTGAACTGTCAGTGTTACTTTTTGACATGTACATTTTTGGTCGTGGGAAAAATAGTGTTCGTAACTCGTTCGAAAGGCAAATATCTCCGCTCGTGTTTATAAATATTTCTACTCGTGCTACGCTACGCTCCGCACTCGTATATCTATTTATAAACACTCGCTTGATATTTGCTACTTTCGACACTTGATACGAAAATAACTATTTCCGCACGCTAATTTCACTTGTTCGGCAAACACTCATTTTCAATACTCGTATCTATGGAGACGAAGTCTGAAAATCCCACTTTCCATGGTGGGAGTAGAAAAATTAATTTTAACAGCGCTTTCTACTTGACAGCAGTGTTTGACAGTAAATAAAGCGCGGCTTGCTTACTATTTTTTATAATAATAACTGAATGCACCTGTCGTTTCAAAAATACTATTTTAAATCTTTAAAAATATACATACTGATGCCAGCATATAAAATTTTGTATGTAATTCGGATCATAAACGATCATTATGATCCTTATTACATAAATAACTATTTATTTTATTTTTATTTATTTAATATAAAGTCCGTGTACGGTTAAGAGTTGGACTATATTTTACATATTATATTTTACAATTTTAGATAATACAATTCGGATCCTATCTTACTTTTAATTTCTCTTTTCCATGTGTTTCTATTCTGTGCCATTGTTTTTACTTCACACCAGTGTATTCCTCGTTTTTCCGCCACCTGTCTGACTTGTTCTTCCTATCGTATTCTTGGTCTTCCTACATTATTTCTTCCTTGCGTCCTGGCTTCATATACTTTTTTGGATATTCTGTCATCCTTCATTCTATGTATATGGTCAAGCCAACTCAGCTGTCTTTCTTTTATTACTATTTCTTCAGTTCTTCTATTATTACCGTGTGTCTTATCCTGTCCTTTCTAGTGATCCCCTGAATTCTTCTTAAGAACCTCATCTCTGTGGCCTTGAGTCTGCTTCTATTTCTTTTGTTAGAATCCATGACTTGAAGCCATAGGTTAGGGAGGGTCTTACCACTTTCTGGTATACCTGTGTTTTAATCTTTTTTGGTATTTCTTTCTTTCCGAAGAACGTGTTTCTCAGCATATTGTGTAACCTTCTTACTTTTCCTATTCTCTCTGTTTTTTCATTGTCTACTTTTCCTTTGTATTCTATCATTGTTCGCAGATAATTATAACTTTTTACTTGTTCCAGTGTTTGTCCATTTATTTCTATTTTGTATTTTTTTGTTCTTTATCGGTCATTATTATCGTCTTGGTTTTGTTTATATTTATTTCATGTTTATTAATTTTAGTTCTCTTTGGTATTCGTTTATGTTGTAATTTTTCTTAAGAATCTGCCACAATCACCATGTCGGCCGCAAATAACATTTCTTGTAGTTGTATTGTTTTCATCTTCCAAGATTCTATTCTCATATTTTTACATCTTTCGTTGCATTTTCTTATGGCTTTATCCACGACTATCGAAAATAGCAATGGGCTAAGTACACACCCTTGTTTCAATCCTATGTTAGAAATGAATTCTTTAGATTCATCGTTGTGTGTTCTTACTTTGTTTATGTTATTCTTGTATAGGGCTTTGACTATTTTTATCAACTCCTCCTCTACTACTCTTTTCCTTAAGCATTCCCAGACATCGTTTCTCTTTATTTTATCGAAGCCTTTCTTCAGGTCTATGAATTTAATATAAATTTCTGTTCCTTTACTTATTAATTTTTCTCCTACTTATCTTAGTATAAATATTAAGTCTTGGGTACTTCTACCTCTTCTAAACCCATTTTGTGCCTCTCCTATCATGTCTTCTATTTTTTCTCTCAGTTCGTATATTCTATTATGTTTGTGAAGACTTTTCCTGGTATACTCGTTAGAGAGATTCCTCTGTTATTCGTACAATCTTTTGCAACTTCTTTCTTGCATAATGGCAATGTTCCAGTCATGTGGTATTTCTTTTGTTTTAATCATATTATTTATTAAATCTCTAAACACTTCCTTTGATTCGTCTCCCATATATTTCATCATTTCTGGTGTGATCCCATCCTGTCCGGCTCCTTTTCCTAGCTTTAATTTGCCAAAGGCTAGTGTAATTTCCTCTTCAGATCTCGGCTGTATATATGCTTTCTTTCGTTATTTTCCAATTGTATAGTAAACCATTTATTGAACGTTAAATCATAATATTCCCAGCAACAAGTTAGAAAAGTTGGATATGCATGGTTGTATAATGTATAACAAAGAAGTTTCCGCACAATATGCGACACAGGTTATTACATTATTAGATAATAAAATCTTTTCTATGGTCAGTAGCAAACTGCAAATTTGTAAGAAGTCACGTTGCATTTCGATGCATGCTTCAGACTCATATTTCTGTTGGTTGATGTAATAACTTTATACTTGCGTCTCATAATACTTACAAAGCCCAGAAAAATATGAAAAATAGGACTTTTGAAGCAACTACGAGGGCATATTTTAATGTTATCTACCTAGCCATGAAACAAAAAAGCGACGATGTCAAACCAATTATTAAAAATAGCTGTGACATTTAGAAGTAGGTACATGTGCTAAGTTATGTTTGATATGTGCGGTTTATAGCGATTTGGGAAAGTTTACTTCTTGATAAAATGAGTGAAATCCAGGTGGAACATAGCTCATAAGCCAAAGAAGGTCCAGCAGATAATCAATGACTGTGAGTTCGTAAAGTTAAGGCATCAACCTTATAGCCCGACCTAGATCCGTCAGACTTCTTTCTATTCAAACACATAAAAATGCATCTCAGGGGAAAGCGTTTTGCATCTGATGAAGCACTCTAAGAAGCTGTTGAATAATATTTTGCAGAGTTGCCGAAGAATTTTTTTCTGAGGGTATGGGACAATTACAAAAAAGATCAAAAAAGTATACATATAAGTGTTGAAGGGGGTTACGTAGAAAAATAAAGGGTTGTTAATGTGACACGTTTTGTCAGGGCTAGGTAGATAATATAAAAATACGCCCTCGTTCATTCTGATTAAAAAGCAAAAATAAGGATAAAGACCTTTTTATTCTAAAAATATACATGTATTGAAGAAGGTGGATTACCTAAGTATTGAGCAATTATTTCAGCATAAAATGAATAATGCACTCAAAAGAAATTGTAAATGAATACAAACAAATTTTCAATAAATGCCTTATGAATAACAATGCCATTTTATTATTTGCGACGAACATTCTAATTTAATTCTATTTATCGAACGTCTTAGTGCCAGGGCCAAAGAAATTAATTGAAATTGAATTAAATTCCCTAAATCTGTTATTTATTGTGCCTAATTTATTGCTCCTTTAGGCCGGAGTATTAAGTTATATGAATCATTAACTTCGGGTAAGATTATTGTCGTATTCAGTAACAAGAAATGAGCTATTATTGGTTATCGATGAAATACAGAGTAGTAATGGTGTACGACTAATAAATAATAATGCATGTACGGCAAAAAATCTTTTGCGTAACATCCTGTAATTTTGGGGGTAATTATAGATATACCTACCTAATGTATGGATTATTATTATTATGTATAACATGAATTATTAAATTACGTTTGTATTATATATAGAACTGAAAGTTTACATTAATCTAGAATTCATGAGCCTTTCAATCAATATTAGTGACCATATATCTTTAAATGCAGTAATATTAAGCTTGAGAAGTAGAACTAGTTACTAAATTTATGTATTATAAGTTTCTATTTACATGTATGAAATATACAGTGTGATTCATGATGTACCATGTAAGGTTATTCAAGCAAGTGGTGAACCGATGTCAGTTCTTAGCGTTATATGCCACATTATCAACTTTAAATCAATTCAGTTCAGCTAAAATGGTTTTCAGTAAATACTAATTCACTTAGGTACAATATTTCCATTTTCTGTGCCCAAAAGTAAATTTGAGTGGCTTTAGGTAAACATCATAGCAGATAGTGAACTTTGCTTTGACATCTCTCAGATATGAATTGTAAAAGATTATAAACCAGAAGGTTTATGTAAAAATATACATTCTACAATACACTTATCAAAAATTATGTAGAACATACTGTTATTTCCAATTTTATTTTCTAAAGCGTTTTAGTATCTTGAAATTAATATTAAAAACGGGCATAGAAAATGCGTTAAAAGAAACTCCAAAGAGTGATTGTAAAGTATTACTTTTATATTATTCGTTGTAGGTTAGTTATACCACAACTGATAAGTGTGACTGACAGCGAACAGAACTGACGGCTAACAGATGGTTTAACCTTCAATCAACGGTTTAACTAAATGCTATCATTTAGTCTACAGTGTGCGGCTAAAAAGTATGGAATAAATTAATTAAAACTGAAACAAATCAGTTTTCGAGCAAATCCTCGAACACAACGATTTTATTTTACGAAAATGCACGCTTTTCCATTAAATTCGATTTTCGATCGTCATTTGGTTTCGAGTAATGACGTAAACGGCATTTTTTTTAAATGGAACCGCCTTACTTTTTTCGTGATTTCGAAAGATCTTGTAATTGTCAAAACGTTAGCACAACATTTTGATACTTTACGTAAGAAAATTTTGAGCACAAAACAATTGAAATGCACAGAATTAGCCCACAAGTTATCGGCAATGTACAAGAAGAATTTGTAAGATGGCTCGCTTATTGTCAAGAAACCGAAGGATTGCAGTTCCAACACTTAACTGATGTTTTAATTTGCTTAGCAACGGTTTTTGTTTTTGTTTCCTTATTAATCAAATGTGTTTTATAATTTTCATTTGTCTTTTGTTCGAAAATTTTCTTATGTAAGATGTTAAAATTTTATGTTGCCGTTTTTAGAATTAAAGGATCTATCGAAATCGCCAAAATCGAATTTAATGGAAAAATGTGCATTTTTAGAAAATAAAATCGACATGTTCGGGAATTTGCTCGAAAACTGGTTTATTTCAGATTTAATTAATTTATTCCATACTTTAGCCGCACACTGTATAGGTTAGCATAATTGAAGCCCAGGATTTGATTTTCGGTTTAGTTCGGTCAAATTTTCATATGAACACATTTAAAAGTCGATGCTTTCGCATACGATATAAAACACTAGGTCCGGTACCATTGCATTTTCTGATACGGTAAAGAACCTATTTAAAGTCCATGTGGGTTTCACAAATTTCCTTTTGCTGCAAATGCTTTAATAAATGTAAATTATTCAATTTAAGTAGGTATCTAAAACATAGTACATACGTGCTAGTTATTAAACCTATAGTAAAATAAAAAAAATAAACTAGTCGTCATTTCCGAATTATTTATCTTACAATGCCTGATATAAGTAAATAAAAAGCGTTTTACTTATGTCGTACCGATAATTAATGGCATCTAATTAAATAACAATGCTGATTGCAACAAGATTCGTTTATACTTTCAACTAACAATCCTTGTTCAGGAAAAAAAATATATACAAATATTTTCGCAGGAAAATGAAAAATATGGTTATATTTTATAGGTGGCCGCGAAAAATGTGACCTAGTTTAAAGCTCACATAAAATTGTAACGATAAAGCCGTAGGGCCTTAGATATCAAACCATCGTTAATGCCAAAACATCCACCCGTTGTTTCTACCTAAAAACTGTAGAATTTATAACCTCCCTATTATTTACACATTTAAAAATTCACAGACCTAACCCCGTAATGCGTTAGTGAAAAGAAGAAAAATTCTAAATTTTAGGGTTACCCTGAAAATTGTAGAACTCAGCTCGGTGTGTAGAGAATGTAAGCGGTTAACGTTGTTTTGATACATGTAGATACTTTGCAGAAATTTAATATAAAAGCTGAATAGATTCAAGCGATGTTTTAGTCATCAAGTTAGTATGGAAAAATGTGGACAAAGGTAAACTAAAAGAATTAATACTCTTATCTTTTTATACCGTTTCGGAAAATAATAAAAAAAAAGGTGCTCATTATCTATAGACTCCTATTACTTTATACGAGGATTGTTCAATAAAAACAGGTTTGGACTGCGCAGCCGCGACTTCTTCGCCACGGCAACAGAATTCAGTGGTTTATATTGATTGTTTAAGTACTAGTGACGCGTCTGTCAAAAGTATTTGCTGTTTACTTCTTTATAAGCGTTGTGATTAAGTTGGAAAACGGCATTTATTGTAAAAAATTGGTCCAAAGTTAATCTGCGTGCTGTCATTCAATTCTTGGCCGCTGAAGGGCGTCAGCCAATGGAAATTTATACGAGAATGAAAGCTGTATATGGTGGCTATAGTTATTCTCATACGGCGGTGGTTGAATGGTGCAATAAATTTCGACAAGGGAGGGACTCCACTAAAGATTTGGCCCGTCCAGGGCACGCCCGTGTTACAGCATCAGATGAAAATGTAGTGGCGGCTGGTGCTAAAGGGCACAAGGGCACGTGCCCTCCCTACACTCGAGACAAAGAAAGCTTGTCTTAATAACACTTCTCACTTCTTTTATTTTTTTTAACACAACAATCTATTATTATACCTATAATATCAATATTATAGTCTATTGCCGCGTTATCTGCCAAAACGAAGTTATCAAAACTTTCGTCCGGGGACTAGATGAAAATGATACCTATTTGCGCAAGTGCTGTGGAAAATTGCAGCAAAATTTCGCCGCTGCTTGACCGGCGTAGGGGCGTGGTAAGGGCACGTTAATTCGCGGCCGTTGGTACGTCACAAATTCAAGTTATTTAGTTGACAAGTAGAAAGGTGCGTGTAAGAGTAAAATGTGTTAAGCGCGCATTTAGTGGTCCTTCTGTTTAATTTGTTGTTTTTATTTTGATTTCGTGGTTTGTTTGTTGTTACGTTGTTACTGTTTGTTCGTTACTGGTTATTGTTGTTTACAGTGAAACTAGTTAAAACTCGTGGGACCGGAAAAATTTGTTCGTTTAGGCAAGTATTTAAAGGTTTGTAATTTTTAGACACAATCAAACATTAGGTATTTGTATACGTATCGGTATTTTGACTTAATTTTATTATAAATAAGTTCAATTTTCAAAACTAATTTTTTAATTTTTGCAAACATGCATACATAATGTATGTCTTGTAAACTTGTAAGTACTTTAAGCGATTGAAATAAAATGCGATCTCGTACATCGTACTACAAAATTTCGGTAGCTATATGTCTGCAATCAGATTTATAATTAAATATGTATAAACAATAGTTATTTATTATACAAGACGATAAAATTGCATTTTATCTTCGAGGGCTAATTACGCTCGAGAAGATAATTAAATTTTATCGTCGTAGTAATACTCTATTTTTTTCTATAGCATTTATTTTAAACGAAAAAAGTTATAAAATAAATTTTATTTGACATTTATTTGACATTGACGTTTAAAAAATTACAAATCGAGTCACGTTTTAAAATGTCATTAGTATGGGCGTTTTAGGGTTAAAAACAAAAAATAAAGTACTTTATCTACCTTTGCTGTTAAAATAGTACTTTATCTACCCTTGCTGTTAAAGTGCTACTTTAACTACTCAAATTAATAGATAAAGTAACACTTTAACAGCTGCTATAGAAAAAAATAATAATCATAATTATTCCGAGAATTTGCCCGCGTCCTTCATCCGTATCCAATTTCGACGCAATTAACATGTATAGGGTTACGTCTGGCAGTATTGTCGATTGGAAAAAAGTTTATACAATCGATCCCTGATTTCGACAATAAAGTTATTGATGTATTCAGCAGTAAGAAGAACAGAAGGATGGACTTTCTATTTAAATAGGGAGGTAAGTGTTTTTAGATATTGTTTCCAACTCGATTTTGATGTGCCTTCCCACTAAAAAAACTCACGAGCCGCCAGTGTAAAAAATGTGGGACCGTTGGAAATTGGTTTACTCACAAGAGAAGTTCATGAAATGTTGAGCATCAGTGTGCGAACTGTTCATTCCATTATTCATAGTCTTGATTATAACCTATTGTATCATTCATTTGAGTTCGATAATGAAGTTTATTATCGCACTGAGTGAGATAATGAATTCATTATCAAACTCAGTGGGATAAGACAATATTTATGACCAAAAGTTTTATTTTTTATGAAGAAAATACCTTCGTTGCAGCTTCTTCTATGTCCAACGGAATATTTTCACAAATATTTACCTGTTTTTCTCCACAAATCAAGGTAAAATTAAAAATACAAAATTATTGACGTACAAATTATTTAGTTGCTATGACGAATAGTATATTATAGACCAAGGTAGAGAAGACATTTTTCTCAGCCGAGCAGTATTATTTCCCGACATGCGAAGCATGGAGGGAAATAAGTTGTGAGGCTGAGAAAAGTCTTCTCTACCGTGGTTTATATACTATTTTTTTCACTGCTAGCACCTTTATTCCTTTTAATTAATCATTTTTACATAAATAAAAAATAAAATGACAGATGCGTATATTTATTTCTAAAAATCAAATAGCCTTGCTCGAAAACAAGGGGAGAGGTTAATTTCAATTGACATTTGGGTAAAACATATTTAAAATAGGCACCTGAATGCATAGCAATTGTTTTTATTATTAACCAGTAGTCAATAATAAAAAATTATTGACCACTAGGAGAGAAATTCATCTTCTGGGCTCGAAAATAAGGTCAATAATGACATCTTCTAATACTAGTAGTGAAAAAAATAAATTACGCAGACACGATGCTACTCTGATTTTAAATAAAATACCATGCTACTCTGATTTTAAATAAAAAAGATGGTCTGTCAAAATTATGTAATTTTTCCAAATTAAAAATTATCTAATTTTTTCAATTTTGAGCAGTCATAGATAAAATGTTGTATTATATACATGTGATAAAGGCCATTAACATACTCATGCTCTTACATTCCGCGATGGGTATTCGTACAGCGTAGACGTGTTGTACTCCGCTGTGCTTCATAATATTGTGATTTATAAATTAAATATTGGTGTTTTGAGTGCTCTATGATGGGTGGAAACTCCGGCACGAGTACTGAGCGAACAACTAGATCACAAAGTGCTGACAAGGATGAAACCCTTATCCAAAAAGTGGTTGAAAAAGTTCTATTAAATAACGATTTCCTGGACACATTGTTCCGATCCATGGTCACTAAAATTAATGACTTAATAGACACCCGTATAAAGAACTTTGAAAGTCAAATTACCTCATTAAAAGAAAAACTAGTAGCTGCTGAAGATCGTCTGGAAGCTCAAGAACAGTATTCTAGACGGAATAATCTAAGAATTTTTGGCGTCCCTGAAAGTTCGGCGGAAGACGCCAATCAAGTGGTGATAGAATTGTGCCGCTCAAAACTTAATATCAATATTACAACTAATGATATTGACTGCTGTCATCGCCTAAGAAATAAGGTAGGAGATCACAAACCTCTAATAGTTAAATTTTGTCGTCGGAGTGTTAAAACCCAAATCTTCCGTGCTAAAGCTCGTTTAAAGGGCACGAAAGTGGTTATAAGGGAGGATCTTACCCAGAGCCAGATGCGGATGGTCAAGGAAGCTACTACTAAACTGGGGAATAATAATGTATTCACAAGCAACGGAAATATTTTCATTAAATCTCAAAACACGATTAGTAAAATAGTCTCTTTAGATGATTTAAGAGTGAAATTAAATTGATTTGTTAACTGTTGAAGCAGTGGAAGATCTTTCTTTTTGTTTTTTCTTTTCTTTATCTTATTGTTATTTGGGAAATTTCTTTGCCTTGCTAGGCACCAGAGAACTTTATTTGCTATTTTAAGTTTAGTTTATTTCAAGGTGTACTGTTATCAATATTTTTCATGTATTTGCAATAATATTAAATTTATGCTTGCACGTATAGCGATAAAACTTTAATGCATCAAAACATCAAGTCAGCGCATATAAATGTAAGATCACTTTTACCGAAAATTCATGATTTACGGTTGTTTATTTATGAACAGAATATCGACATACTTGCTGTTTCCGAAACGTGGCTGAATGAAAATATCGCATCTCAACTGGTTAGCATAAGGGGCTATACTTTTTTAAGAAGGGATCGTGGTGGTCGAGGTGGTGGAGTTGGTTTATATATTCGGAATTACTTAAACTTTTCTATCATTAGCATGCCTAAAAATAACATAGAACAGATCTGGGTTCTTGTTACTCTAGCTAAGTTAAAAGTTATAGTTGGCTCGGTTTACAACCCTCACCGTCGAAATTATCAAGAATTTTTAAATGAGTTTGAAGACTCTCTTTCATTCTGTTTGCCTTATTCTGAAAACATAATTTGTCTTGGTGACTTTAATATTGATTTCCTTAAATCTGATGATCCAGCTACACTGTTACTTTGCAATATTATTGAGTCTTTTGATTTGCACCAAATAATCAATCAGCCAACCAGAATCACCGATACTACTGTTTCGTTGATAGATCTCATCCTGGCTTCTGACCTTTCGTTGGTTGATGCTAGTGGAATAGTTGCTTGTCATTTAGCTGATCATGATCTCATTTTTTGTGACATTATTACCAGTAGGTTGAACCTACTGTTAGGACTTTTCGTAATATTAATAATATAGACTTGAACTTATTCAACTTGGACTTAGAATCGTTACCATTTCATCATATTCTTCGGATGGCTAATGTCAATGAGAAATTAATCTTTTTTAATGAACTTGTTATACAACTATTCGATAGGCATGCTCCTATGGTTACTTGTAGCTTCAAAAAGCCTCATGTGCCATGGTTGACGGATAATCTTAGGCATCTAATGAGTCTAAGGGATAAAGCTAAAGCCAAGTATAGAAGGACAAAATTGCTGCAACATTGGGACTATTACAAATCACTAAGAAACCTAACAACTCGCTCTGTTCTTAATGAAAAGAAGGCCTATTATAATTCTATATTTACTAAAAATGACCAGAGGACATTATGGAAAAATTTAAAATCTGTTGGTATAGGCTCAAGGAACCAAATTAATATTCCTCGACACCTTGCTAATCCCAATGATATTAATGATTACTTCATTAATAGTATTCCTAAGATTGCAACTAATTCAACTATGAAATACCATAACAATACTTTGGACATATATAAAACTCATGATTACGAGCATTTAAATTTTAATTTTTCGCTTGTGGATAACTCGGACATCATTAAGGCCATTAATACACTTAAATCGAATGCTGTTGGTTGTGACAACATCAACGTCACCATGATTAAATTGTGTTGCCCTTTTATTCTTCCTTATATTATTCATATAATAAATTCATGCTTACTAGAACACACATTCCCTGAGCCGTGGAAACACGCGTTGGTAAAGCCTCTGCCGAAAACAAGGCAATTAACGACTTATAAGGACCTAAGGCCCATAAGTATACTACCGGCTTTTTCGAAAATACTTGAAAGAATTATTCATTCTCAGTTATCTGGCTATATTAATACAAATAATATCCTTCCATTAACACAATCTGGCTTTAGAAAAGGTTATAGTTGTACTACAGCACTATTAAAAGTCACTGATGACATTCTATCTGCGACTGACCAGGGGAAAATTACTATCCTTGTCTTGCTTGATTTTAGTAAGGCTTTTGAAACGGTCGACCATGGGATTTTGATCTCAGTCTTGAAATACATTGGAGTTAACAGGGAAGCCCTTTCGTTGATTGATAGTTATCTGCGTAATAGGCATCAAACCATTACTCTAGATGGTGTCGAGTCTCGTCCATTACTTGTCCCGCAAGGTGTTCCTCAGGGATCAATCTTGGGACCGTTATTATACTCTGTTTATACTTCAATGTTTATCAACAAATTAAAATTTTGCCAAGTTCATGTCTACGCCGATGACACACAGCTGTATCTCTCGTCCAGTCCATCAGAGTGGATGGAGACAGTTGAAAAAATAAACTCTGACCTTCAATATATTTTTGAAGCGTCAGCCCAACATTCTCTCAAAATTAATCCTAATAAATCAGCGGTGCTTCTGTTTGGTAATAAAAATATATGCAATAGATTATCACCTTTTATCCATATCCGAATGAACAATGTTGAAATACCAGTTGCTACTAAGGTTAAAAGCCTGGGGATGTTTCTTGATAATTCCTTTCGGTTTCGGGATCAAATAACTAAGTACATATGTCAAGGTTATCAAAATTTAAAACACCTATACCCTCACAGATCGTATTTAAATCAGCAGGTTAAGAAGAAGGTCTGCGAGGTTTTCATTTTATCACTGTTTAACTTTTGTTCTCCTGTATACCATTCGGCATTGGATAAAAGGACAGTTGAACGTATTCAAAAAATGCAAAACTCGTGCTTAAGATTCATTTATGGAATTAGAAAATTTGATCATATATCCCACAAACTTGAAGTTGCTGGTTGGCTGACGATGAAAAATCGCAGGGAGCTTCAATGTCTAACACTTTATCATCAAATTCTTCTCACGATGACACCACCATATTTGTACAATAAAATAAGGTTTAGGACAGATATTCATAATATCACAACTAGATTCAGGGGACTTATAACACCACCTCACCATTCTCTCTCCCTCTTTGAACGGTCATTCTCCTTTCAAATTTATACTTTATACAATAATCTTTCTTCTGAGCTTAAGATGCTCAATCTGAAAACTTTTAAGAGTCAACTTCGTCTTGTACTTTTTCGGAAGCAGTGCAGTAGATAAATATAGTATTGGTTATGTTATTGTTAGTACTTAGGCGCCGATGTGTATTTGTCTCAATTCTACTTTGATAGCAGTACATCATCATTATTATTATTAATATTATTGTGTTATTATTATGTTACTAGGGTATTACTTTGCTTTACGTTCTCTTCCAGGTGCTTACCCATCGCGGAATGTTAGGTATAAGTTAGGACAGTTAGGCTAGGTATTGTAAGTTGAATTTACTGTTGTCGTAATAATTAAAGGTTTAGGTGGAAGATCAGTAAGCAGCTAGCTGCCCTCTGAACCTCGCCTTTTGGTTCTCTAATTTTTAGCCTCCCACTTATCCTGTATATCTATTTTAATTATTGTAATTTTTGTTAATTTGTGTGGTTATAACTTGGAGAATAAAGACTATTATTATTATTATTATTATTACTCCGACTCGGGCTAACGCCCTCGTCGGGCAACTCAACGCATTCGTATGTTAATGATGCCTTTATCCCACTGATATAATAAATAACTATTACATAACTCTGTTTTATTTGGTAATTTTATAACAGTACCGTTTGTTTGTCCGTTGGATTGGAATAGGAACGTTTTACAAGGAGTTTTTATATTAAAATCTTTGAACTTTTGTTTTAAAGGAACTTCAATTGAAGTTTCTTATAAATCTCCTACTGTGTTGAAATGTGTATTTTCTGAAAGAAACAAAAGTGAAGGTGATGAATCTTTCTGACAATCGATAAAAATGGTTCGATCACTTCCAAAGATGTCCCTGCATCAAATCCCTTGAGACATTTCTGATCTTATATTTATGATTTTCGAAAGAAACGATGTACATTTACTTCATGTTTTTGATGAAACGAATCGTTTGCTTTATTTGTGATTTTAGCGTCAAGGTGAACTTTTCTTTTACACTGTTTAGCTTACAACTGAACTGAATGTTATTTGTAATACTTTCTAATGCTTATACTGTTTGAAACTAAAATAAAAATCTTTTGTTGATTCTTAATAATTTTTAACAAAATACAGAATACTGAAGGAATAAAGGAAATAATCAAATCCTAATTGGAAAATGATCCGTTACCTAAAAATATACCTTCATTAAAGATAACAGTTGAAAAGGTTGAAACTTAAAAGTTATTACCTGCTCTCTTTTATTTCGTTTCCTGAAAAACGTCCGTGTATATTCAACGATAATTAAACAAATTAATTGAAAGCGAAATTGCTTTCAAGAATGAAACATTTTTGTCACAGAGCACAAACGCTTCTTAATTTATTAAATTAGCTTTCTTTTCAGCAGTCAGAACTATGTAAAGATAATTAACATTTCGTTTTCACGGTGTTCAAATTTGAAGTTTAACAAATATTTAACTTTAAATAACTCTGAAAATTCAAATGACAGTAAATCATCAACAAAAAAATGCAATATAATATTTTTCGTACTTCAGGTGTGATTATCATTTTAGGTAAATGCAACTATTCGTTCCTCGTGGTTTTTTTTCGCTTAGAATAATTTACATAAAGCTCTTGAGTAAGTAAAACAAAGGTGACTGACCAGCAGAAGGGTCGATACAACACACTACCTAAGCACTTGCAAGTAAAGTAATATTGAAAATAGCACTTACAAAAAGTTTACGAATTAAGGTAAAATCTACGGGTTAACAAACTTAAAAAAAATTTGCTTTTTCATGTCGAAGCGTATGTGTAGTTAGACTGTGCTTTTTATCTAAAACTAGATTTTGGGAAATGAGATTGGTATACTATTAGTGCAAGTAGTCAATGGAAAGGAACCAATTTCCTCTTAGAGAGCGCTTTTTAAAACTTTCCTCGCCTTTTTTGTATTAAAATAAATGCACGTTGAATATTTAAAGATAAAATTTGCTTAAAATAACTTTTAAATTTATGCAGTTATTCAAAGCATGCATACCAATTTAAACCGAACCAATAAACTACTATGGTTATGATGATATTAAGACGTGATATTTTTATTTTAATTACTTAATTTGCTTTAGCCGAAAATGTCTGTAAATAAAATTGAGAAATACTTCTTAAGGACACATTAAAAATTCCATTATTTTTTATATTCGGCATTTCATTAATATTCTAATTTTTTCAATTTCTCCGACATTTCATTTTTTTGGCATCCATGAAAAAATAAATGGAGTCTCCATTGACATCAAGTTTGACTAATGATCCTGACAAAACGGTGCTAATTTATTCAAGTTGTTTAAAGCAAAACACTTCACAAATTCTGCAAGCAAGGAAGATGTAGCACAGCAAAAGCGTCTATTGATTGGGGATTACTCCATTTACCTTTGCTATTTTGAATATTTCTTATCTTTACCTTCAGTTTATTTAAATAAATAAATAGAACAAATGATAGAGATCTTTTATTAAATTTATATTTGTTGTCCACAATTGTTTGTAATTGGACAAGATTATTCAAAGTCGCTGAAATTTATTATTTATTTTTTGGTCATTAAGTCAATAATTTGCAGAAAGTCAGTAAAATCTTTATCATTATATACTTTAACGCAGCATTTTATAAACAGTTTAGTAGGTAAATGATTGCTTAAATAATTACAACGTAGAGATAAAGCGTCCTGTAATGAATGAAATAGTAATTAACGTCACAAGTCCGGGAACGCATAGTTTACAGCACGAGTCAGATGTTTAAAGACGAGGCGACGTAAGGAGCCGAGTCTTGAAACTCGAAACGAGTGCTGTAAAATGAGTTCACGGACGAATGTCGTTACGTATTTTATTTCATACTGTAAACACTTTTTCAATAACGTCAACATGTGACAGGCCGGAAAGTGTTGCTAGGTAACACTTTCCGGCTCTGATACCGTAATAGCTCACTTTCCGGACTCAAAATGGCGTCGGAAAGCTGAATTTACCAGACAGTATGAAATAAAGGAATAAAACATACTCGTATTTAATTAAAAGATAGAGGAAGCATATTTGCAGTCCTTAATTTCGTGATAGTTTTTATAGTAAGTAATTAGTTTTTATCGCTATCTTTTATGGACCAATTATCACTTTTTATATAATTTGTTACTGCTCTTTAATGTCGAGTAATACAAAATGGTTTTAATAAAGTCTGGAGCACCTCTTTAGGCGTAATTTATTAGGCTTTGAATTTTTTCTACTTTGCGGAATTTCCACAAAAAATTTCCCTTTAAAAAATCAGCAAGGAACTTCATAAATATTTAGTTACATTTCAAATCTTAGCTGAGAAAAATTTTATGAAACCTTCAAAATCTTAGACTTTCGCTGAAAAGCGTTTTCTAATCCTTGTACGAATAATCCATTCAGAAAGTTTAATCTCTGAAAAGTGAAGTTTAACAAGGGCAGTTCGTATGCCACACAGTACGTAATATGCGTTAAAAATATTTTTTGCATGAAAGAAAGCAGTTGGTGTCCAGAATCTTTTTATTAATTATTGTTGAAAGTACAAATAAAATAAATCAGTGGTTTTTAGAAAGCTTTGTTCCTTAATTGTAATACTAAAGTATGATCAAAATTTCTGTTCATCAAGTATGGCCGTGGAAATGCAAACCAACGCATTTAAAATTGGCTCACATATCTTTACTTCAAAATTTTTGACAGCTGTCACATTTAATATTATATGTAAGCCAATTTTAAAGGCGTTGGTTTGCACTTCCACGGCCATACTTGATGAACAGAAATTTTGATCATACTTTACTTAGTACTTAGTTACAGGGTGAACTTTATATTTATATGAAATGTTAACAGTGTGATGTAGTTCTGCATGCAAAACGTACATGCCAGAAGCAAAGATGCAAAGTTAGTTAGTTAAATATAGAGCAGCAGATTATATAAAATATAGAAAAGGTAAACATTTTAGCTTGAAAAGCACCTATTATAAGACGCCTACTATTACCTACTGAATATAATAGCATAGAAAATGTTTATGTATTATAATATCTAAGTTATTTATGTACCACATCAGCTTATCCGTTTCTACAGTAACTATAGTGAATTTATTATATTTTGAGGTATAACCTTAAGCGTTTAGAGGATATATTGCTATCATAACAACTTCTATTTTCAGCCAAAACAAACGATACTTTAACAGTTTGTTAACAGTAAAGAACATTATATAGAATTTCTTGGCAGTTGGCTGCTTCACAATGTTTTGCGTAATTTATGAAAATAGTTTTAATTGTGTTCATAATTATAATTATTATACTTTCTACGTTCACTTTGTACGACTAAGTTCAGTAAGTCAAGTCGGTAAGGTTTTTATTACTCTTTAAAAAATCGTTCATTATAGAAGTCGTAGGTTATTGAAAATAAAAATTGCATTTAAAAGAACTACATTACCGTTTCATTTCGGAGAAGATTTAAATTTTGTAAATAGGTCCAACTGAAAATGTATTGAAAATAAGCGGGATATATAAATTCATTTAGAAATTTCCGATTTTTCCGGCTTCGGAAAATTTGACTTGTTAATTTTTATTTAAGAAAACTATTTCATTGAAATATATTTGGCGAGTTTTTTACAGCTGTTACCATTTCTGGCATTCTAGTTTGCATTGCTTGAGATTATTCCAATCGCCTTCTTGCAGAACTCTTGCGTTCATAGCATCATATAGGTACTCCTTCTTTCCAACGCCGTTGTGGTCGACCGCGTTTTCTCCTTCCTTTGGGAATCCAGTTCCAAATTTTCTTGGGCCATCTCCTATCGCTCAGCCGTTGTAAATGACCGAACCATGTAAGTGTCTTTGCTTCTATAATATCGATGATTGATCCTTCAACGTCCATCTTTTCCTTTATAATTTCATTTCTTGCATTCTACTCCAAAAATCCATTTCTAAAGCAGTAAGCATACTTTTATCACGTTGATTTAATTCCTAACTTTCAGCCCCATATATACATACGTATTATGCTGTCAACTATAGTTTTGTAAATGGGTTTCTTTGTTTGTTTTGGGATCTTGTTATTACTTAATATACAATTCAGCTAATTTGTGTCTCGTCTGCCTTGCCCAATCTTGTTTCGTTATGTCTTTTGTACTTTTAAGTATTCTGTTTTCTTCATATTTGTCTCTAAACCCCATTGTCTATATTGTTCAACCAGCTTTCTAAACATATATGTAACTGGGATCGTCCTCATCACCTGCCACTAGAACCTGCTCATCGGCAAAGAGAAGCATATATTATAATATATCGTCTCCAATTGGTAGCCCATGTTTCTACATTTCTGTTTCCGTTCTTCCAGGGCTTCGTTTATATATATTTTAAACAACATTCATGCGATGCAACAGCTTTGTTTAGACCTTTAGTAACTTGAATTTTATTTGATAGCACTTGCCCTATTTTTATCATACTATAGAATCCTGTGTATAAATTCTGTATTGCAGCTAGATAGGCTTTATCGACATTTACATTTCTCATAGCAGTCCATAACTTAGGTACTTAATGGAACAGAGTCGTAAGCCTTGTGTAAATCCATGAAAGTTGTGTGTTGCTTTTCCATAGGCAAGTCTTTTCTCAACTAAACGTGTTAACGTAAAAATGCCATCAATACAAGAACGCCCAGCTCTACAGCGATTTTGTTCCTCTGGCTCTGTTACTATTAATTCAAGTCTTTATTTCAGAATCATTTCATACAACCGCCCTATTGAACTTATCACACTTATACCCCGATAGTTGTTGTAGTCACTTCTGGCTCCAATTTCATTTACACTTGCTAAATTTAAAATGTTTTTAATACATATTTTTATCGATTAATAATTCAGCTTTTATCAGCGAATTTACAAAATTGGTTGTCTCCAGGATCACCTTGAATAAAACTTCCACACAAAAAAGTATATCAAATTATAATTTTTGGTTACTTAAGTTGGTTAGTAGTTTCATAATCTTAAATTAGCGAGCAAACGCAAAAAAAAACGAAAACGAAAATTTAGGTATATCTTTCAATCTTTAACCCTATTCCTTAACATTTTTTTTAAATTTTCCTTGCTCCCAGCATTTTTTTTTTAAATCAAATTGATTGTAGAACAGTGTTTTAATACCGTTGTTTTAAATACCTTTTACATATTCGAGGATACATAAACTTTTATAGGGAATAAAAATCTTCCAAAAGCAATAAAAAATTTTTCATTTATTGCGTATCTTCTAAGCCATCCTGCATACAAACTTTAGTATATAAGTTTGTCGTTGCACGAGGATTTTTCAATAGAAACACGTTTACCTATAGGCAATTCTTATTCAGTGATTTTAAAATAAATCTCCATTAACAAAAAGGCATGTGTCTCACTGGTGCACCAATCTATACATTTCTTACTGCTAAAATTCCTGCGTTCGAATTGAACCGCCGTTCTTCTAGCGAATGTTCTAATGGGCCAAACACGTGCAAATCACAAGGGGACAAGTGGGGACTGTAAGATGGATGTTGTAAGACTTCCCAACGGGTACGAGAAAGCAGATCTTGAACCGTTCGGGCTGCATGGAGGCGACCATTATCATGCAGAAGGATGACACCGTTGGTAAGGTTCCCGGGACGTTTATTATTTATGCTAACACGTAAACAGTTTACGGTGTCTGTAAATCATTCAGCAATTATGGTGACACCAAGTTCTTTAAAATCTAACAGCAGCACACCTTGGTAATCAAAAAATACCGCCACCATTCCTTTTCCCGGTGAAGATCGAAATCGACATTTTTTCGCCTTCGGAGATTCCGCATGCTTCCACTGCATACTCTGGCGTTTGGATTCTGGTTCGTAGTGACAACACCAAAACTCATCGGCAACAATTTGGTGAAAAAAGGCATTACCTTGTTGTTGATAACGTATCAAATTCTGTAGTCATAAGACCGAACACAAATTCTTCTGTTCATCAGTAAGCAGTCATAGAATTCACTTAGCAACTTTGTGATGGCCAAGACTATGACTAATGTAATGAACGGTTCCCACACTGATGCTCAACATTTCAGAAAGTTTTCTAACTTTATATAATGAGGCTACTTGCGCGCACAGTAATTTCCAACTGTCTCACATTTTCATCTGATGCTGCAACACCAGCATATCCTAGACGGATCAAATCTTTAGTGGATTCTCTTCATTTTCGTATAAATTTTCATTGGCTTACGCCCTTCAGCGGGCGAATAACAGCACGCAGAGTATCTTTGGACAGATTTTCTACCATAAATCCCATTTTTCAATTTATTCACAGCGCTTAGAAAGAAGAAAACAGCAAATACTTTTAACAAACGCGTCACTAGTACTTAAACAATCAATATAGACAACTGAATTCCGTTATGTTGACGATGAAATCGCGGCTGTGCAGTCCAAACGTGTTTCTATTAAGCAATCCTAGTATAATACGAGTATTTTCATAAAAGGCAAAACAGGACATTGTTTTTATTGTCAACCCTCAACAACTATTAAGCAAAACAGATACCTGAATTTTGCTCGGGCCTTACCTACATTCGAATTTATGTTGTTTCCTTGCTTTATGTTTTACATACAAGGGATAATATAACTGTCTAGATATTTACAAAAAGAAGTCTGTTTATAAAAAGAAGTTACGTAACTCTGTTTATTTATACTTGGCAAAATTACGCTAAAGTGGTACAACATTTAAGAAATTATTCCATAAATATATAATGACTTACTCTCCTTGAATTCCTACATAAATGTAAATATAAACCGTTTAGTAAGAAATATAAGCACTCAACAGGTTGTTTTGTTGAGTAAATATCCTCGTCTTTTGTGCAATATTTTCCTGTATATGATTATTAAAGTTTACTATCCGGATATAACTCCATACTTTATTAATGTACACTCGAAAAAATTAATATTACATTTACTTATATTACAAATAATATAAATATATTATAAACAGAAAGTCGCCTTTATTAAAATGATATATGTAAGCTATTTTAAATAAGTACATACACCTAAATCAACGTTTTTACTTAAAATTTCTTAAATATTTCCTGTATAAACGAGGAAATTATTTAAAAAACTAATTGCATTTAGTAAAATAATACATGAAAGTTGAATGCCCTTATAATACCTATATTTAAATTTTAAAAATAGTATTACAAAGTACAAGGTGGTCATTTTGAAAACTGTTGCCGTTTTTATATTCATTCCTGTTTTGTATTGTTGATATTTTATGTTTTAGAATCTTAATAGTCGAATTAAAATTATTTTGATATTCCACTAATTTTGATTTATTTACAAACACCGCATCGAATATAACCTTACATAACACCACAAAAAAAACTAGGGTCCCTAAATTTACAGCCACAGTGACGTTTGGTGTATAGTTGGTTGTCTACATATAAAGTAAAACAATGCGGTGATGCGTACTTTTTAAAAGTATACATTGGTGATATGTATACTAAAAGGAAAAATTCCCTGTATGTTATAAGCGATGAGACCACGTAGGAGGACCATAATTTCTCATTCTGACCAACTTTCCTTAGTAAAATTTTGCCGTATCATGAACAAAAAGGGTACTTTACCTGAAAAGAAAATAGTTTTCGCTTCAATGTCAAGGCCGACTTGTTTTTCTAAAACTGAAAATATTCTTAAACTTCTCTTCAAACCAAGCAGGGCTTAATTCCACAATCTTAAAATAAAATTCAAAAATTTTTAGTCCATCGCACCTATTGTAACATCAATCCTGGGACACACTATAGAAACTTTTTTCCTTATTTTAGTCGTAGAAGCCGCCTGTGTATAGTCAGGCCACCATTTTTGTTACACCCTGTTATACATATTAATGCATTTTGCAACTTGCAAATGGGTATTTATTTTTCGATTTGCTTACAAACTACAGAACGAAAATGATGCATTTCCGTTTTAAAGGTAACAAATTAAAAGCGTACTACACTACAGCCATATAGGAAATCTTATTTTCCCCGTATACTACTGATACGATACGATGCGCTGATTTAGTTTCAAAATACAATTAATGGTGGAACAACCTTTCATGTCGCAATTTTAAAAATATAACAAATTTTCCATGTATTAGAAATTCACGTTTGGTCTGAATAACTAAATTATTTTGTAATATGAACTTCTCTAGTTGCTACGTAATGTAAGGTGTTAGTTTCAGACTTTTAAAAAGTTATAGTATAAAGTTTGAAATAAATTCCATAAAATCGTAATTTATTGATTTTTTTGTTTCGACATTATTCTATCACGTTTTTTATGCTAGAATGAGTTTTATTCTTAAACGATTTTTGGTGGCATTTTGTTTTCAGGAGTTAACAGCCTGCATTAAATACTACATAAAAAAACCAGGTAAAAATGTTGCCTTCTGTTATTTTGAGAAATTCAGAATATTATTTTATTCCAGAATTTAGGTTTTTGGTATTTAAGTTTTTAGTTTTTAAAATCCATGGAAACTATGTATTGATGCTTATTTTTAAGTGACTGATGACCTTTACTGAACATTTTCTTTTACTTTTTTCAATTAAAAAAATGTTAAGTATTTATTTTAATATTGTTCCGAAAGATTTTAATTTTGATTTGATCGTTATTTTGATTCAATCCAAAAACCTATCATTCCTACTTTTTTATCGAACAGTATTAAGTTAGTCTATGATTTGGGTAATTTTTTCCTGGTACGAATCCTATTAATTTTCGGATATTTTCATTTGTCGTCTGATATTTGCTGTATCTACCAATTGTCAGGCAATGTATATCTTCTTTTCCTAATTTTACGTTAGAGTCTCATCACAGTATACTAATCTTGTCTCATATTGATGTTTTGCTTTGGTAGGTTATTATACATAGACATCTTTGTGTTTTTCGAATCGAAGGCAACTGGGGAGTCTGTTTCGTGTTTTAGTTTTCTTTTCCTTTTAGTATTTTGCTTTCTATGAGACCCTGCCTCACATTCGGAGCTCTCCCTCTTTGGTGTTCCAATTGTATACATTATTGCGATAAAAGTGCAGAGTAGCAAATAATAGCAAACAGTGACAACTGCGCTGTAGAACGTTGTCTAATAATCCACTGTACTAATAAATTATTTTTAACTTAAATCAATATTTCAACTTTTCTTCAATATGAATTAGGGGATTACTTCCACCCACAAAAATGGTGACTGAAAACCCAATTTGGACGTGTATAACACGTTTATAGTCAAAAGAAATACGGATTATCCACAAAATTGTAAGGATATCGACTTAAGCTTATTTTGAACGATTTATTTTAACCGGTTAAAGAAGTAGGTACCGGATCCGTTTTTTTATTTCTGTATTTTTACAAATTTTACTTAAAACTACCAAAACTATTATCACTGGCTACTGTCTTAAACTTAACTCTTTTTGTGCATACTAATCTTGTGGATTCATCTTTAAAGTAAAGAAAAATACCAATATCTTGAAAATAAATATCCTCTGAAATTATATGCTGAGCAGAACCACAAACATTCAAAAACTGTTGTTGGTTATTCGTACTGAACGTGAATCTGTAACAGTATATTTATCTTTGGCACGCAGTCTCTACGCTTTTTGTTACCTGTATCAGATTACGCTGAAATATCAAAAAACAATTTAGTATAACCAACAGAGAAAGCTGCGAAAGCTGCAGGTATATATTCTATTAGCATATTGATAGTGATCTTTTACAACCAACCAAAGTTTCTGATTAATGAAACTATTTATACTGGACTAGTTGTGATAGATCTACCAGCATTGTTGTAAAATTTCTAACTATAATATTGTGAGATTAATTAAATTTGGCTCTAGGATTGACCATAGTGAGTGGTTGGTATTTTCTAGTATAAAATTAGTTTTAATTTTCTGTTATTCAGAACTTGTTTACACTTAAATAATTAATATGTAAATTAACTGAATGTTTACATTGTACGAGAGATATCAAAAATCAGTTAAAATAAATAATTGATATACAGTGTATACTAAATTCGAGGTGGATGTATGGGTAATTATTATCTTAGTTGCAAAGCTACGGAAAAAATCAATAGTACGCCAACTTTTTGAGACTAATTCTATGGGTCAATGGTTCTTTTGTTTTTGAGTTACCTATTACCACAGAGCAGATTGCTCTGTGCTATTACTGAAAATTAAAAATTATTCCAATTATATTTTTTATTCCATACGTTCTAAATAAGTGGTTCCCTGCCCTTCATATTATACAGCCTTGGCCATTAGTATTAGGCACCTTGAAATCGTTTCTTTATATTTAAAACTATTCGTAGGTAACTCATTTATTGTTGCTTATCAGTTTGCAATTTACTGCAGAATAATATTTAAATAATGAAGGTTTCTTTGAAAGGATTAAAAAGCATCTACTGAAGAGTATCGTTCAAATTTGTGAGTTTTGAAGTAAGTGACAATCTGTTTTGATTGCTCGCAATGCTACATAAAGGCTTGTATCGTGATCAGTTGTTTATAATTTTAAATATTGGAACTTCTACAGTGTGAAATACCTAAAGATAGTGAGCTTAGTGATTGTCAATGTTTCCAAATTCAATTTTTACACGAACAAGGAAAGATGCAAACAGAAATTGCCAAAACTGTCAAGTGTTCACGTTGCGCTGTGCAATATGCGATAAAACGTTTTATGGAGACCGCATCACATTTATTTATTTATTTATTTATTTATTTATTTATTTATTTTATTATCCAACAGGTAAAATTACCCAATTATAGGATAACACAGAAGATTACAAAATAAATGTATGCTTAGTAACTAAAAGAGAAAAATCATATACAATAAAGAATACTTTGTACATATATAATGTTTAACAGAAAGAAAATTAATAACAACAATAATATGATCAGGTCCGGCACATCGCAATGTGAACATAATATACTCGTATAATGTTTAAAAAAATATATCGTCAATAAGGCGATCAGCAGTCCGGCACATCACACTAATTGGTGCTCGCAACATCAGATTCGTTCGAGCTGTAGGTAGATCAAAAGATATGCCATGACGAGCAGCTAAACGTGGTACTCTAAATCTAATCTTCGACAGCAGATAAGGACAGTCAATCACGCCCCGAATTAATTTCACTAAAAATTTAGCACAGTTAATGTCTCTTCTGTATTGTAAGGAAACCATGTTATGACGTGTTAACAAACTTTCTTGATCAGTTCCAACAGCTGGATAAGTGTCATCCAATTTGAAGGATAAGTATTTTAAAAAACGCCGATGAATACGGTCTAGTGGTAGAGAATGACACATGTAAATTGGATACCAAACAATAGAAGCATATTCTAGCTTGCTAAGAACGAGCGAATAATATAATGTTTTCAACAGCTCAGTATTCATGAAGTACTTTGCAGATCTCATTATAAATCCCAGATTTTTTGATGCGCTATTGGCAACATAATTAATATGCTGAGAAAATGATAGTTTAGTATCAAATATAACACCAAGATCTTTAACTTCAGAGCTAATTTTCACTACCTGATGGAGGAGAGTATATGAAGATACAATGGGTGTTATGTTACGAGAAAAAGAAATAGAGTAGCACTTATCGACATTTAGTTTTAACATATTACGATCACACCAATGCGCTATCATATTAAGATTACGCTGAAGATGCTCGCTATCTTGTTTAGAGGAAATTGATGAGTAAATTTTGAGATCATCGGCAAACGCCAAAACAGAGCAGGATAGCGATGTAATTAGGTCATTGATGAATAGAAGAAACAACAAGGGGCCAAGGTTTGATCCTTGGGGCACCCCTGAGATTGATATAAATTCCATTGAGTTGAATCCATTGTAGCTTACATAATTTATTCTATTATCTAAGTAAGATGACATAAGTTTTAGGGTGTTAGGTGACAGTCCAAACCTTTGAAGCTTGTGTAGTAAAATGGTGTGATTTATGGTATCAAATGCACGGCTAAAATCTGTATAGATTACATCAACTTGTCCGCGTTTGTCCATTACTTCGGCTAAGTATTGAGTTATGGTAGACAGATTTGTTACAGTAGAACGACCGCTCATAAAGCCATGTTGGTTAGGTGAAATGTATGAACGAACATTATAGTATATTGAAGAATACAGAACCCTTTCAAAAACTTTAGAGAAATTGCATAGAATTGAAATTGGTCTGTAATTGCACAAGTTAGATCTATCACCTTTTTTGAAAACTGGGCAAATGCGTGCTATCTTCCATTTTTCTGGAAAGATAGAACACTTTAAGGATAAATTGATAAGTGTAGCAAGTGGTTTAGCTAACACAAATCTACAATCTCGTATGAAGAAACTGGGAATTAAATCATCACCAGCAGTAATTTTGTTAGAGAAAGAGGACATTATTTTAATAAGTTCGTCTTCGTTTACCCGCGGAATAGTAAAAGGTAGACAATGACTATAGACGTTCTCTAAATTTAAAACACTGTTAGGAGTGTAAACCTTAGAAAACATTTGAGCAAATGCATTAACGATATCATGTGGATCATCATATTCTTGATCACAGTCTATTAATTTTCCAGGAATTCTAGATGTACCTCGCTTATTACTTAGAAATTTCCATAAGTCACTAGGAGATTGTTGAATATTGTTTTCAATATTAGTGAGATATATTTTGTATGCATTGGATATTTGTGTTTTAACCAGACATCTCAATCGTTTAAATTCATCAAGGAAGAATGAATTGCTTGTTTTACACCATTTTTTCCTATATAATTCTTTAGTTTTAAGATTACGTATAATCTCAGACGTAAACCAGGGTGGATGATGAGACCGAATTGTAGATGACTTCGGAACATAAGTATCTAACATGTGATACAGAGCATCGTAAAAACTATCGACCGCTACATTCACATCAACTATGTTTTCCAAAAAAGTCCAATCGTAGTTAAACAAACTTTGATATAATGAAATATAATCAGCTTTACGAAAGTTATAACGAAGATTTCTAGCTGATTGAAAATGAAAGATGCGTGGTACAGATGTGAATGATAAATTAATCGATAAGGCTGGGTGATATGAGTCTTCAGGCACAAGAGGATAAATAGACTTCTCTATATCAAATTCAGCGTTTGTATTAGATAAAACTAAATCTAAAAGCCTATTATCTGTATTATTTATAGGGTTGTGTTGAGTAGCTTGTAGAACATTATTAAAGTGATGCAAGAGTGATGCTTTATCACTTTGTACCGTACGCATGCTTATAAAATTCGGCAAATTAAAGTCGCCAATAATAATGAATTGATCGTTAATAAGATAAGTTTCAAGAGCGCTTAGGAAGATGTCTAAGTCGTTCTTTGAAATATCAGGTGGTATATAAATTACACCAAGGACGAGGCTTTGAGAATAAATCGTACATCTACAGAGCAAACAGTCAACAAGAGGTATAAGATCAGAGAGGTTAGCCGTATCCAAAACTTTGTAGGTAATAAAATGTGCTAATGCCAGTAAAACACCACCACCTTTAGATCTGTGAATCAAATCAAATTTTCTGTCGGAACGAAGAACGTTATAGTAACTACAAAAAAGTTCAGAATTATAAACAGATTCATTGAGGCTACTTTCAGTAATAAAAATTAAATCATACGACATATCGCTAGCATTAGTATAAAATGTATGAGTTTTTGTGTTTAATCCACGCACATTTTGGTAATACAACTTAAGGGACTTTTTTAACCTGTTGGAACTATTTAGTTTTCCGAGGACACAATAACAGGAATGCCATTACGATATATTATTTTAAGATTGCGTTCGCCATTTTCAAGCCGGGTGTTTAATTGAACTTTCACTAATTTATACAACTCACACTGCTTTGGTGTGCGATCATACGAGAAGGAAACACCGTTCCACCTCACGATAGATTTTAGCTTTTTAACATTACGGATCACATTATCTACGGCTTCCGGGCAAGAGAGTGTTACCTTGATTGGTCGAACTCGAGGTTGTTTAGTTTGGTCGAATTTTCCAAGACGAGTAGTTTTATTAATTTGAATATTATCTAAATTTAAATCGGTTATTAAAGAATTAGCTAAAGCCATATCATGCAAATAGAAAAACAACAGGCAGAAATGGAGTGACCACGATACGTGAAGATCGAAAATTAATCTGCACTTCTTTAAAAGATAGAAGAAAAACCTCTTTTGGGCTCGTTGCGGCAATTTCAGAGGAAATTGGAAAGTCAATTTCCGTTCGAACGGTAAGAAGAAGGCTCGGAGAAGCTGGACTTAAAGGTTGCAAAGCCAGAAAGAAACCATGGCTTTAAGAAAAAAATAAAAAAGCTCGTTTGCAGTGGGCTATTAAGTACCAATATTTGATAGAAGAAGATTGGTCAAATGTAGTATAGTCTGATGAATCTAACTTTGAAATATGTCTTGTTTTATTTGGTTTTTATCCTTGAATAATGTTTAAAATATCTGCCACAGCCTTTTAAATAGTAATGTCTTTTAGAGAATAGCGGCATTTTCTCATGCATTTTCAGGTTCTTGCAACTCCTGGTGTGACATACGTGAGGTGAAGGATGGGCGAGGAATACCTTCCGGAATGTGTAGTCCCTACGGTAAAACATGGGGGAGGGAGTATTATGATTTGGGAATGTATGGCCGTCAGTAGTGTAGGCGAAATGTTTATTTGCGGAGGTCGCATGAATATAAAAAAATATATTAATGTCCTGCAAAAGGCTTTACAGCTAACATTAACATGCATGATGTTAAATAACAACAAGATAACGCGCCATGTCACAAGCGGCGACCACATTACGCTGGATTAACAAATCTGGAATTGAACTCTTAGACTGGCCAGCCCAGTCCCCCGATCTTTGTCCGATAGAACAATTATGGAGTATTTTGAAGAAAAACATAAGGACACATAATATCATTTCAAAAGAAACTCTTAGACTCGCTCTCCAACAAGAATGGAATAAGATATAAAACGAAAAGTGTAGGAACCAATATACCAAAAAGGATTGCTGCAGTAATTAAGGCAAAGGGTGGATCCACCAAATATTGAATAAATCAATAACTAGTAATTATTCTCAACAACTAATAGTTTGTTTTTTGTCAAACTATGAAACATTTTTTAAATAATTAGGTTATTATAGGGTACCTAATACTTATGGCCAAGGTGTATTGTGCAACCTTAATTCTACTTAATTGGGTTAATTAATGTATTGATTAAACGCCATGTATAAAATGCATATATTTCATTAGTATCCTGTCGGCGTGTAAGCACTAACTGACTGTCAGGAATTTTCGTAAAAAATACTCAAAGTAGTGACTGAAATTCAGAGAAATTATTAAATGTAAAAATTTGCCTTTAACACCTTATAACTTTTTAACGAAGAACTTCGTTACTAAGGTATACATACCTATTTGGTTAATTGGTTACTAAGGTTTATTTAAATTCCAGAAGGCTTTAGTTACAGATTATCCCCACATGTTCAGAGACCCTGTATATTAATTAACACGATCTGATACTATAAAGATTTTTGTTTCGTATAAGATAATGGTCTATTTAACAATATGGCTAAGCCGTTTAATTTACTTAACAATATCAAACCAAGATTATCGTGCTGTAGATAATTGCATTTCTTGCTGGAAAGCTGACTATCAACATCTTGGTATGTGACTGGCACCTGAAATAATAACTTATCAGGCACAATTAGAAGGGAGGCACGTTTTATCTGCTGTTAGACGCCGTTGCCTTACACGACAGTTATTGAAGGTAATAATCCTGAAAATGCCGTTTCCTGCTTCGTTTATATCATCCCTCGTACTAATAAATTTCAAGTATTAGAGTTATAAATGAGTGTTACATAGATATGTTTTTTGTTACGTTTTGTATAGCATTGCAACCCAACCACAAGTCAGAAATAATAAAAACAGGAAATACTTTCCTCTAGTTTCATTTCATGTCAGTTGAACGTGAGTTTATTGCAAGTTCCTTGACTGGACAATAATTCCTCAGTCTGTCCGCAACTCTTGGTGCCGTTGATAAGTTCAGGACGAAAGAATGAGCGAGGCGCGAGGAACTGGGGTTTTTATATGAAGCTCGGAACTAATCAAGAGAGCGAGATTTAATTGTAACGTGGTATCTGTAAAACTTTTAACAGATAGTTTGTAACACTAACTTTTATACATTTGTCATTTAGCTGACTGTAATAGTTACAATTGATACAAGGTTTCGAACATTGATTATCAAATAATAGGTCGTACCACTTTAAGTTTAATTTCTATTCGGGAAAAATTAGTTTCTCGGTATTTATTCTATCTGGCAGTAATATATTGAATTCCATCCAAATTCGCAAAAGTAATACTTAGTCAGAACTTGGGGAAAGTTTGCTAAATAAATAGGGTTAGAGCAATCAAGATGCTGAATGCGAGGGTGTTTGGGAGATTTTAAGGAATGCTATTTATCGTCTTATAAGATATAGGAACATTGCAATTCTGTAGACAGATTAATTTCAAACACCATTAAGTTTTACACCTACACACATATAGGGTGCTTATTATAAGGTCTAGCTGTAGATTGACGCGTATTGTTAATTACTAGGTAAGATTGATATTGCCTCTTACTATAATTAAGCTAGCACACTAGTGTTTCCACATTTCACATAAATAGAACCCATTTCTAACGACAGGTGGGTATGTTAAGGGCAAATTCCAGAATTTAAGCTTCCTCAAATTTAGGCCTTGACCCTGGGGTTAATTGAATAACTGAAAGTTTCTACATTGCGCTGCACTCCTTACATATAAAGCGATTTATAAAATATTACAGGTTCTTACTTTGTTGTTTCTTAATAAACAATACAAATGAATTTTGTACTTATTTATACATATAGATACAATATTTTGAATTTATTTTTTTAATATCTACCTCTTTATTATTGAAGTAATTTTACTACAAATTATCGTTCAAACAGTATATATAATTTACATCAAATTAAATAAAACACTGCCTGCATAAATTTTAAAAATTAATTGTGGTCTGATTGGAAATCAATGGCAATTCACACTTTATGCAGCAATACATACACATACACGTTAGTTAAAAATGGAATTGCTAAAAATTGGTACTTCTATATTTGGAACATAAATACTGTTTGCGCTAGGCTTAAATAAAGGAATTTATGACGTGCTTTACTTACAACGAAATCATTTTTAACAATTTTCTCGAAGTGGAAATTACGGTAAACAAGCACTCGGGTTAAAAAGTATTTATCATTTGGCTTAAAGCAATACCAACACATTTATAAAAATTAAAAATAACAAATCCTGTTTAATCTTTAAGTGAAGAAGTGCTATCGAATATGCGCTTTAATTAATTTTTCTCGTAACAAATATCTGCATTATTATAGAAAATTCTGGTTTAATCGTTTTCCAGCAAATAAAACTGTACTACCATGAATAAATTTTATTGCATGCGAGATATAGGTATTACGCGGATAATTTTTAGAGCTTTCATTTTTAATGCGGTTATATAACAAAATAACGTGACCTTTGACGGTTCGTTATGCAACTTATCTTTTAGATTGGCCAGATTCACAAAATAAATATAGGTTAATGTAGAGCTTAATTTAGTTTAGAAAATGTTGTATTAATCCAAACTCATAGAATAAAACTCACCATGCGACTCATTTCGGTTTGTAAGCACTCTAATTTGCCTAAAACGTCTCTCTTGTTAAATCTGAATAAACTAAACAAGTGTCTCTATCGTTTCATGCGATTTTTTGGGTAGTGCCGGATTTCCGTAATTGCAGATAGCATATATTTAAATTTCATCACTACAGCGCTTTTGAATTAAAATTTAATTCACCATCTAATCATTCTAGACATTTTATACATTTATAAAATACATAAAGTATTACTAATTTAATCGTATATCGGTCGCAGGGTGCTTTTGATTTAAGAGCACAAACCTGAAAATTTACTAGGTATACATACAAAATGTATACCAAAATGTTCAAAAATACTTCGCGGTCGAATAACTACCATCGCCAAAAGGCAGTAGATATTTTTTCCAGTAAAAATGGTCTGTATTATGCAGCAGGAAGGATCATAATCTGTTATGTTTTATTCATGATTCTTGCTGGAAGCTGTTGCAGAAGCTCTATGACGGTCAGCAACAGTATGTAGACCTTGGGTGACCGTTGTGGTTAGAATATGAATTTCGTAATGTTTCTGTCTTGAACAACGATTTTAAGGGACAATTAAAACGGACAATTTATAAATTAGTAAGGGAATGAATGGTCCTTCGCATACTTTGGAATATAAATACATCCTATGAATATATTTATTTTCTAATTGCATTTTTACTGCTCTTAAAGCAGGGGGGAGGGTATGAAGTTATCATCTATGTAGAACGAAGGTTATCTAAGCATTTAAGTTTATTTTTTGTTCGGCGAAAGGGTGCCTTTTTTATATGCAAACGGTTTACGGGATCTGATAAACTAAGTCCACTGGAATAAGTTGTTAAAGGTATATACTCTCGTGTCTCTGAAACTCTATTGGATATCGCTTTTGCTAGGGCAAATAAGAAACAGCCGTATTTGATTAATGTATTGAAAACCAGACTTCTAAAGAACTCCTTCTGATGGATTAGTTATTTAAGTAAAGTATATAAAAAATTGATTCCAGAATTTCGCTATTAGTTTACGTTCACAACCTGATAATCAGATTATTTTAAAATAAAAATGGCAATTTAAAAATATTTTGTACGTAATACCACAGAATAAACTCTTGCAGAAGCGACAAAGTGCAGAGTGTGGGGGGGGGGGGGTCAAAATAAGGGGAGCGGGGTGAACTCGAACACGCCCACTAGCAAGTAAAATTTCCTATTTTGCTGTATATTTAAGTGCAGCGCCAAAGAGTTCGGGTGTTATTTATTCAAAATATTGTTTCAATAAAACATAAATACGCGGAAATGAGTGGCAAAAACGGTGGTAATTGGTGTTCAACGGCAAATTGCAAAAATAATTAGTATATAATAAATTAGTATAAATTTCTATAATGTCAGCTTCTGTAAGTTTATTTGTTTTAGAAATTTCCGTTAGTACTCAAACATCACCTGAAGCTGTGCCTGAAGTCAGCAGCACTTACACCCCCAGAAAGCAGAACTTACGATTAAAATTGAAAACCATACAGCTAAGTTATATTACTTGCTGAACCGATATACAATGTGATTTTTTAAAAAAATCAATTGCAGCAGGCCGTATTCTGACTTAATACAGACAGTTCTAAGGTTATTAAGACAGAATACGGCCTGCTGCAATTGAGTTTTTAAAAAATCACATTGTAGCTCGGCCTTGTGCTGGCAACGTTAACATCAAGTGCCGCTCACTCTTGTCGCTTCTGTAAGAGTTTATTCTGTGGTAGGTAATACTTAACGCTTATTTCTTGTTAAGGTAATAAAATTTTCAATATAATTTTCGATAGAAGCGAGCCATGGTAAAGTAAACAAATATATAAGAAGCTCGTTGGCGCAGTGGTAAGAGCGCCTCCTAGCTAGGAGTCTTGGGGTCGAATCTCACGCAGTGGTAGGAATTTTTATAAAAATTCCCCACTGTTCGAGGGCGGTACTTGAGCAAGTGAAACCATTTAATCTTACTTAATACACGCTCATAAACTCTGCAGAAGGCAATGGGAAAGGGAAGCCACTGCAGAGAACACATTTTCCTGATATAAGGGAGATATAACAAAGTTTACGACGCCAAGTCGTTTAAAAATGTGGCTTTACCCCCCTCGTCAACGTCCTTAGGAGGATATGACACAGAAGAAGAATAAAGAGTTATAGCAATCTAATTTAAGTAAGAACACCCGTTCTGTTTTCCATGACAAGCATAAAAGATATATAGAGTGGGAAAAATTCTTTTTACATTTACATCAGGTGATCCAATTTAAGGTCATCCTCAGATGATTACGACTCATGTCTTAACTAGATTCAGCAAATGTCATGTTGACAAGATACAAAACAAATACCGTTTGTCGGGCCGGCGTTAGTACACGCCGTCGCATTGGTGGGTTCGACATTTTGAATTTCTTAAGTCTTTGCCAAAATTTCCTCAACTTTAAACAGTTTTATTTGGAATACCTGTCAAAACAAACACATACAATATGTCCTGAATCTAGGTACGACATAACTTTAAATTCCATGGCTTTCCGAGGATGACTCTTGATACTTGATACATAATAATAATAATATTTTTTTATCTATTAGGTATTAGGTGTAACATGAAGTAATGTCATCCTTTTAGGGGTATATTCTACAGCCCAAAATAAGAAAAAAATTCATATAAATTTTTTTTCGAAAATGCTCCATAAGAAAGTTATTGACAAAGACAGTTTCAAAATGCTTTATTAGTTGAAATAATTTAACAATTTTTATTTTATTTTAAATTTTATACTTTAATACTTAAATAATAACTAACAAATGCTCCATGATAAAAAACAAATGAATTGTAAATTTTGACAAGTGTTTGCCAAGGTAATAAAGTTAATACTAAAGTTAATATGGCTTATCGATTTACAAATGAAGAGTATACAGACATGCATCTTATGTATGGTTTGGCAATTTTGAGCAACTATTATGATCGTTAGTTATTATTTAAGTATTAAAGTATAAAATTTAAGATAAAATAAAAATTGTTAAATTATTTCAACTAATAAAGCATTTTGAAATTGTCTTTGTCAATAACTTTCTTATAGAGCATTTTCGAAAAAAAAATTATACGAATTTTTTTCTTATTTTGGGCTATAGAATATACCCCTAAAAGGATGACATTACTTCATGTTACACCCTGTATATTACATTTATAACAAACGACACCCTCTAAATAAAATGCACTGGCAATTTTCTTTAAGGAATATAAGCTTTTGCTAATTGAAACATTAATACTATTGTAAAGACTTTATGTTTCAAGAATTTGCAATTATTTTTAATTGTATGAACATGAAAAGTATACCTTTAACTGTGTAATTGTAGTATTTTTAGCAAGTTGTCATAAGCCTTTGAGTTTATCTTTTATTATTAAGCGAAGGTTTCAAAATTGCTAAATTTTGAACAAAAAATATTGGATTTTGAATTTTATCGATAAGTATTTCCCATTTAAACCATCGAAACTGGTCCACGCTGTACATAAATGTCAGACATTTATTAGATCAAAATTTTATTGAACTAATCAAAAACTCGTATTATGAGTAGTGTGCTATAATTTCGTAAATCCCGGGATACTAATAAATAGAACTCATCAACTACAAAATCTAGTTATAATAACCTAAATCGGTTATACGTCAACTCTATCATAAAATTCTTTGTCGAAATTTAAAAAAGCTTGAAGGGTGCGGATAATTTTTATGTATTTTATATAAACCATTTACATAATTACAATAAATATATTATACTAGTACATTATACGTATACATAATATGTACGGGGTATTACTAACATTTTTCTACACACTTTTGGAAGTCACATAAATAAAAAAAAATATGTAATAAACATCGGTCGATAACTTAACAGTTTTTCAAATATGAAATTCTAAAATTGTTAAAAATCAAGCTTAATTTAGCAAGATTTTTCGATCTACCTAATAGATCTATTATACAGGGTGATTCAGAAATAAGTGCCGTAAATTTAAGGAGAGGTAAATATTGACGAAATATTAAAAAAAGTTAAATCATTTTTTTAGATGCGGTGGTTTTCATTTTACAGGGTGATAAAGAAGAAAATCCCAGAGTCAATACTAGGAGACTTTCAGTACAAACTGGTTTATCTCAATCTACAACCTGGAGAATTTTGAAAGATATGCAACTTCATCCGTTCCATCTTCAACTGCATTGTGTTATTTAATTTCTTTAATATTACCTAATTAAACTTAATTCATGTGAAGGTCCGAATAAAAATTAAAAAATCTCGAAAACGAAACGTTTTAGCGAGTCCGACAAAGAGTACCGTTTTTGCGTGATATCGAATGGAGAATCACGGGCATACATTATTCTCACGACATACAGGGTGTAAACAAAGTTTTGCATAAAAATGTATTCCGTGGTCCCAGTTTCTACACCACTGAAATTTTTCAATTTTGAAATTCATATCTGTATGCTGAGGTAAGATATTCGACGAAATATAAACTTTTCGAATCTTCTTTATCGCCCTGTAAAATGAAAATCACCGCATCTAGCAAAAAAAGATATTTAACTTTTTTTAATATTTCGTCAATATTTACCTCTCCTTAAAGTTACGGCACTTATTTCTGAATCACCCTGTATTTATTCATAAATGGGTTACAAAAGATAGTTAAATTTTCGTATTTGTTCTTGTAGGTACGCACTCGTTGTTGAAGAGATTCGTGCAACTTACCGAGAATGGTTTGATTTTTCCTTAACTGTTTGTTCACTAGCATTCAGGAGTCTCCGCCAAAGTTCTTCCTACGTGTCAATTTATGTTCTGTAAACCCTTGCTTTTAAGCGTCCGCAAACAAAGAGATCCGTAGGTATTAAATCTTAGAAACATTTTATGAATATAATACGGACTCACCCCACTTGTGTATCGATTATAAACAAGAATACGACTCTATAATAAGACGCAAACCGTAAAAAGGGCTGCTAAAACTTAAAATACAGCTGAAATTAACTAAATTAGTACAAGCGTGTTTAGCAGATACAAGAGCTAAGATGACAATTCAGAATCGCCTATCTGTAAAATTCAAAATTGAAGCGGGACTGAGACAAGGGGACGCTCGTTTAACAACCCTGTTCAATATAGCACTACAAGATCAATCTTTAATAGACAGCGCCAAATATTAGCATATGCTGATGATATACATGTCATTAGCAAAACTAAGAAAGACTTGGAAGAGGTGTATAAAGTTCTTGAAAAGGCAACGGCAAAGCAGGGGCTAAGACTAGATATCATTAAAACTAACTTACATGGTAACTACAAGAAATACGGCAAAGAACGATGGCTTTATAGATATACATAAGTATTAACGGGCAGTGTTTCGGTAAGGTCTATGGCTTCAAATATTTAGGGTCGAAGATTACGGAAGGAGACAAAATCTTGGTGGGCGTGAATGCGCGTATAATGCAAGGTAATAAGTGTTTTTACGCGTTACAAAATGTGCTAAAATCGAAAACGCTATCGACAAACTCAAAGATAAAAGTATATCGTACAGTGATCAGACCAGTAGTGTTATACGCAGCAGAGACATGAAGCCTCACAAAAAAGAAGAAAAAGTGTCGAAGACATGGGAGCCGAAGATCATGCGAAAAATGTATGGTCCGATGCAAGAGAATGAAGGGTGGAGAGTAAAAACGAACCACGAGATCTATGCCTTGTTTAAAAACCCAAGTATTACTAATGAGATCAGAAACAAACATATAAGTTGGTCATGCGCCAATAAAAACATGGCGATAAAATTGTTGGGAAAGAAGGGCACAGGGAAGGCCGAGAAGCAGATGGGCTGATGACGTTGGAAGAAACCTGCAGAAGCTCGGAGTAAAGAACTGGAAGAAGATAGCAAAGGTTAGAAAGGAGTGGACAGGGATTGTCAACGACGCGACGAAGAACCTGCAAGGACATATGTAACAAACCACGACAGAATAGCTGGTGAAAAAAACAGGACAAACCCTATGAAACTATACATGTAGGGTTGGAGGCGCAGGTAGCCACCGCCCCCCGGAAAACCGTAGGCTCCGTAACCCGGAAGGAAAGCCATCGTACTTTATGGACTGTTGAAGCCAAGGAGTAAGTAAATAAGTAAGGTATTAAATCCGAAAACCTTGATGATAGTCATGTAACAGATTCCCCCCTATCAATCCAGTTGTTTCCGAAACGCTGATTGAAATAATTTATTACGATGTACGAGAAGTGAGATGGAGCTCATCGTACAGCATAACAACGTTACACATCTTCTAGTAATTCATTTCAGTTATTTTTATAAAAAATGTAGTTATAATTCGTCGATTTGGTAACCGAATTGGCATAATGAAACAGTTTCCCAAAATGCTAGTCCAGACATTTATCAAGAATCCTAATTAATGGTTTCTAAAAATCACTTGATGCGGGTTTTCGTCAAAGTATTCATGTAAATTATGAAAATTAAAAAATATCGATGAAATATATTTCATTCAAAATTTCGTCAAAATTAATGAGTTTTGGGCCCATATTTATTAGACAATCTTTTCTTATTTGGACGTGTCACCTTCAGTGAAAAGTTTTCTTTTTAATAACACCTTGTATGTATCAGTAAATGAATGATTGTTACTGTACACTTATATTCAAAGAAACTTCAAGTCAGCAATAATTTATTGTAAATATACTTTAAAACGCAATATTATTTTATATTACAGGAAAAAAGAGCGCGATCTAAATTATAATATAAAATCTAAATACGAGAATTACGTAGAATTACAAGTAATTTGGCATGTATGTTTAAGTTATGTAGGTATACGAGAAAGTGCCTTTTTTTGCTACAACTTTATTACTTTATGTTCGACATTAAACAAAACCTTGAGATCATATCTCACAGTTTTATGTTTTATAATAAAAGTAGCTATCAAATTTAATGATTTCTCTAGAATTACAAGGGCATAATTTTTAAAGATCCTGTAATAGGCACTCATATATAACCGTATTTCAGTTTTTACACTTATGTATATTGACACACACACAAAATTATTACAAATAATTGCAATTCTCACCAACAATAAGGAAAATAGAAATTTAGGAATGTTCTCTTATTTTCTGATTCTGATAAAGGAACTGAAATAATATTGTCAAAATTAAAGGATATTCGAAAGTTGACATCTTTTTGTATAGATATCGATTGGAATGTTGAATGGAGGCAATTTATATTGTTGTATTAATGGAAAAGCAAAGATATTTTCTTATAGTTCTAGAGCGGTACTAGAAGATTGTATGACTTCATAAACTAGAATGTACTGAGTTGAAATAAGGTTCCGTACAAAATTTAGAAATTCGATAATTGATTGACGGTATTTGACATTTAAGGGTACAGAAGTTAACACATATATGAGTATGACCATACCTGATTGTTATAGATTAACTTCATTCGTCAATATGTTTTTAAGCAATGAAACGTCCCTAACAAGATATCCAACTGGAATTAGTAAATAATTAATGCAAAAGGTCACCATAATTAATATGTATTTCCAACAAATATAAAAACAATTTTACGCAGAATACACTGATTTTTCCAAAGCTTGCGATAAAGTCAATCATTCAGTTCTTATCAAAAACTAAAGTAGTTTTGGTATCTGATTCGCTGCTAAACTGGGTTTATTATTATCCAGTTGAATGAAGCTGGTTATTGTAGTTAATAATTTCAAGTACGTGGACATTTATCGAAACAAGTTCTGGAGTACAAAGTTACGACTACTCTGGCAGCACTTTATCTCTGTGGTAAGAAATTGACTTCCAAATATTGCAAAAACCACTAAACATAATTCTACAGGTTAGTTTATAATGTTATACTAGAATAGCTTTGGTGTAAGATACTCTACATTGGTTTTAAATGTTAGGCAACACGCTTTTGTCCTAGCGGTGACATCTTGAACTTTCATGAGAAAAAAGACAGTCAAAAGGTAGTTTTTGTTGCCTTATTTAAGATTACTTTTAAATGTTCTTAAAAAATCAATCCCTTCAAAAGTTAGCAGGGGGGGGGGGCAATTTACGTTCGCACTGTATAGTATTAAGAAGCTTTAGAAGAAATTAGTATTAAATTTCTCAATGTTTAATAATTAAAACTATTAAACTGTCGCAATACTTAACAAAGTCTGTTTCTTTAATAACGAATTAATTAGTTAAACTATAACAAAAAGATGGTACATATTTACTTATACAAACACTTACGTATTAAGTACACTAATTTATTTCGTATATTTACGTCGTGGCATTGTCTTAAAAACTTTTACTGTTACCAGCTGGAACTTACTCTTGTGCTTTTGTCAGTTCTCAAAATGCGTTAATTTACCGTCATGTGATTTCTTGTATAGTGAGACACGAGCAGGTAGCTTTTTAATATTATGTATAGACGCTTTTAGTCGTACGATTTAGATTAGAGGTGGGAACGAAACCTCTAAGCTTGAGCTGGGTTCAGTTCGGCTCGAGATTTGGGCGAAAACCAAGCCGACCCGAGTTTTTTTCTAAATTATCTTGCAAAGTTCAGAACCCGTTCGTTACATTTTCGAAGCTCGGTGAAGGTTTGGCAAATGCTCAACATTCAATTAAATTGGTCAACTGCACATTCCTGTCTAATCTTCTGTGTTCCTCGGCAAAGGCTCGAACAGAGCTGAGCCAAAAATACATGACATTTTCTTCTAGCCGAGTCAACCTTAAAAAAAAGTAAAAAGTCCCACCATGTATGTAGATTACTTCTTGTCGGCGACTCTTGACATTATAACCGTCTACCTTCCCTACTCCACTACTGTGTTGCGGTTCCCAATTATCTTCAATGATTGAGTAGGCCACCCGCCGTGCATCCCACCACTCGGATTTAAACCCGAGATCGTCCGCGCTGTAGTCGAATACCTTAACCACTCGGCCACTTATTGTTATTATTCATAATAAAGAATAAACTAACTTTTCGTAAATTATGTTCATTGTGTCTGTAAACCAAGTCACTTTTATTGCAGCGTTAAAAGATAAGTTAACATTTAGTTATGATTATAGAAATCTTTGTCTATCTTAGAATATTTTCGAAAGCAATCGTTTTTCTAATTGTAATTCAAATATAATTACTCGAAATAGTTTCTGAAATAGTTCTTTACATTAAGTAAGGGCGACACTGCAGACCGAGCGTAAAGCATTTAATCATTTTTTAACCCCTTATATTTATAAATAGTCACTAGAAATTTAAATAATTTTTGACATACAAATTTTATGGGAATTGTCCTTAAATTAATTATTTCATTTAGATACCTAGGGAGGTTATAAATTCACGTTTACTTCCTAACTATCGTGACAACCAATAAACAAATGGTAAAATCAACCTATATACTTCGAATATTGTGTGATTAGATGTCATATTGTAAATGAAATTTGCCAAATTAGCAGTGGAAATCCTAATTATTTGGCTTTTAAAGTTACGTCTCAATTGGAATATTTTCGTAATCTACTGCTTAGAAACTTCTAGAGAAACAGAGGAATGTATAGAAACGAGGCAGGAGGCCGTTGAAGTTTAATATACGGCTATGTTGCAGTGAAATAAACGCGCGAGTCGAGGAGAGTACCTAGTGTTAGTTTTAGTATAAAATCAGCCAACGGTGTTCAGCTTACAGAGAAAACTTGCTAAAATAAATAAATCATTACATAATAGTAAACATTTTAAATTTCAACTCGTTAAATATTGCATTAATTTTGTATAATGCAGGGTTACCTTTTTCAAAACTGTAAGGTATCAATAATAATGATATGTCCAAAATGCTATAATATACAGAGTGTTCCGTATCGTTATGTTCAAATTTTGGGAGCATAAAATATAGACTTAATTCTAAGACTAAATAACATAAAAGTGGTAGGTCGATCTTTATTCGTTCTGAAGTTACAGGCCTCTGAAATTATGAACCATAAATAATCAGATTTAAGTTCGTAAACCAAATAAAAACTTATCTTATTTCAGAATTTTTTAATTAATGATGTTTTCAAAATGCCCTCATCCTTGCTGAATACAAGCTTGTGCTCGTTGACGTAGCATAGTTACCTTGATTTTTAAAATGAGCATTTTTTGTGAAATAAGTTTTGAAAATCAAGGTGACTATGACTGATCATAAGAAGAGACATGTGGTTTCAAATAGATGGTGCACTAGCACATTTCAGAATTGCCGTCCGGAATTTTATGAACAACAATCATCCACGATGGATTGGTCGTGGTGGTCCTGTTGCATGGCCACCTAGATTATTAATTTATGATTTATAATTTCAAAGGTCTGTAACTTCAGAACGAATAAAGATCGACCTACCACTTTTGTGTTTTTTAGTCTTAGAATGAAGTCTATTCTATGCTCCCAAAATTTGAACATAACGATACGGAACACCCTGAATACATAATAACAAGAAATCAATGATGCTATGACATTTCAGTAGTTATTAAATGAGCTTTTAGCTGTTGCGTACCTTAATTAAGTTTATTAGTGAGGGATTTTACAAACAACGAATACTGTCAGTTAGATATCATGTTATATAAAAGCCGTTGGTTTTTTATTAAAACATGTTTAGATTGATATCGCAATTAAAAAAAGTTTCAGTTAAAACTAGTTGTTATAAATAGATATCCTGTAAACGTTTCATTGACAATTCTGTTTTATACCAGAAGGTGTGGAAACCTATGGTGACGTAAAACAACTAATTAAAATCGGAAAAGCAAATCGTTCGTCTAATTACAATTAACACCGTTTGATTAACTGAACACCACAACAAAACGAGCCTTTCTTTCTCCAGTTAAATCAAGTTATCGAATGCGTGCGATAATTACCAGCATCGTGTCCACCTGGGCTTTAATTAGGACATACATAAACATCGCTTTTTTAAGAAACACGTTTGAAACGTCACTAAGTTAGTTTAACTACACTTTGTACGTAGCACAATTAAAACCATTAAATGTATAAACTTAGTTATAGGTTATAAGCATAGTCAAAATTAATTTTTTCTTTAATTTTCAGTTTTGAATTTCAATGTCATAATTGACTCGGTAATCCTATTAAACATTGCAGTAATTGATTAAAAGATTAAAATTTAATTTATGGAGGCAAGTGCGAACGTGTAAATAATATCAAATATATGCGCAAAACAATAGAATTTTTAAGCTATTGTCACTCAATATTCACGAACTGATGCCATGTACAAATTAACGCTGCATTTAATAACAAAACGACAACATAGGTTGTCTAACAATGCATCATGCTGACCTAGAAAAAGCTTAGTATCGCTTACTTTTATTATATTAATGAGCTTGTCTAGTCTCTAGTCCTACCCTAGTATTCCGATATGTAAACATCCGGTTCTAATTAATAAAGAGTTTCTTCGAAGCATTAAATTTCTTTTAACTATTAACTGAAAAGCAATTATAGATTGTTGAGAGAATCACAACTTAAACTTATTATTAAATTATTAAATACTGTAGAATTTTATATAAACATATTCATGTAAATGCAGTTAAGCAATCGTTATACTTCAAAAAGTTAAAATTATAGGTGAAACTTTGCCACTAAAACTATCTATCTATTGTGAAAAGGTTAGCTTGAAAAACTTCTTACTTTTAATGAATTATAATATTAAATTAAGTTTTATTAGAACACAATAAATTCATAATAAAACGATATTAACGATTTGTCATTTTTTGTCTGATAGCGAATGCATTCTAAAACACATACAGGGTGTCACATGAGGCCATGCCATAATGTCACTACTTTGTCTATGTAATTTTTAGACCAAACAGAGTTAAGAATTCTAATACAGTAATGTCCTAAAGTTAGCCGTTTTCAAAATAGAAAGTGTTAAGTTATTTTATTTTATTATACCTTCACTATAGCAATTGTTCAAAATGACTACCGTTGCTCTCGAGACAAATTCTGGCTCTTCTTAAGAGAGATCTAGTTGCCCTGCGTAACATAGCATTGTTATTTCGAATTAGTTCTGCTGCCTCAAAAATGCGTCCTCTAAGATCTTCAACAGTCTCTGATGGTGCTTGGTATACCAAATTTTTCATATGACCCCACAAATAATAATCTAAACAAGTTAGATCAGGAGATCTTGGGGGCCAGCGCTGTTGTTTTCCTCTACCAATTATACGTTCTTCAAACCGTTGATTCAGAAACTGTCTTATACGTAATGGAAAGTGCGCAGGGGCACCATCATGCTGGTACTGCATGCCATGTCTGGTCGTCAGAGGGACATTTTGTAACATATCTCCAAGATGATCTTCTAAAAAACTTAAATATCTGTCGGCGGTTAAATGGCCCTCAAAAACGAATGGAACAATGAGCATGTTATCAATAATTCCACACCAGATATTCACTGAAAACTTATATTGATGATTTGATTCTGTGATTTCATGTGGATTCTCCAAATCCCAACAGTGGTTCTTCTTTCTATTCATTATTCCATTCCTTGTAAATGTTACCTCATCTGTGAACAAAATTTTAGTAAGTAGATGTTGATTTTGAATGACCCAGCGGCACAATTCCATACGACTAGTGAAATCTGTAGGTAAAAGGGCTTGAACAGGCTAAAGATGGTATGGATAAAAACCATTGCCTTTTAATGTTCTCCAAACCCGCATTCGTGGTACATTAACTTGTGCAGATATTCGACGAACAGAAGTGCTGGGATTATTATCAATTTCTCGCTGTATGATCTCCTCATTGTCGAGTGCTTGCTGCATTGGACGCTCAGACGATGGCTTCGGAAAGGTTCAATGTTCACGTAGATAGTTATGCACTGTTTAGAAAACTCGTCGGTCTGGTATTCGCCGATTCGGAAATCTGACTGCATATTCTCGAGCAGCTCCTGCTGAATTACCATCACAAAAACCGTATATGTAATGGATATCGGCGTACTCTTGTGATGTAAAAGTAAACATTATCAACAATATTGATAAGCTCAAACAAAGAAATCACCTTTTAAGGTACTCTGCCGTTTGACAGTTAACTAAAAAATATCATTTCCATAGTAACGTATATAGTTTGTATCAAATACCAATAGGCAACAGAATTATTTTTTTTTAATTAACGTTTTTTAATCTTTATACCCTATTAGAAAGACACAAGACAAAAAAAAAATTTTTTAATACCTAATTAAAAAGCGTAAAAAAGAGTCGGAATTTCAAATGAAAAATTTTCCGGCCAAAACGAGCCATTTTGCTGTGACGTATGTAGCCGAACATCAGCTGTCATAACGAAAACCAAACCACAAGGGGTACGTTCCACTTGGCGACCACAACGCTCGCAACGCTCGCAAATGCGTTCCACTTAAAGCCGCGGTTGCCGTGGTTGATCGTCAAAACGTAACGGATGACGCCACTAAGAACGACCAGACGGCGACCGCAACGCTCATCCCAACTGGATGGGTCGGCGCGGTCGTTCGGCATTTTCGCGCGCAATTTGAATTTGCTGTTGTGTTTTTAACGTGTCAGGGTGTACATAAAATGGCGGTACAAAAAGTTTTATTTATTAACTAAAACACAGACAGCCTTCTTGAGGTAATGCTCTCAGTACAAGATGCGACCTAAAATGACTTTTAAATTCATTATCCATGTAACGGTTAACAACATCACCGTAATTTAAAATACGTGGTCGCAGTTTTCGCTTTCCTCTTTTCTTCAAAGCTTCGTCCCATTCTTCATCGGAACTCGATGAGCTGTCAGATTCATATCTTCTACGCAACATCAACGCACCAATAGCAGCAGCAACCATCTTGTTGTCCACAAGGTCCGTTCCACTTACGTTCCCGACCGCGACGTTTGCAAGCAAGTGGAACGGCAAAATTCGCAGTCGTGGTCGCGAGCGTTGTGGTCCCCAAATGGAACGTACCCAAGGTGATTCAGCAAATTCGATGTCAACAACAGCAGGGCTGCATTCTGAAACAACACTTTATGCTGCGGGGGTCTGTTTCTGTTCAGAAATAACAAAAAGTTTTAACTTAAAGATGGAAATTTATGCGCCGGCACATGGAAATATAGCATTACAAATTCAGTCAAAACCCCAATCAAAAGAAAATCTTTTACAAAATACGAAAAGGAAAAATAGCTGGGTGAATTAATCAAGTAAAATGGGAAGGACAACACAGAAGAAGGAATAAGAAGGACACTGGATAACCAGGGAAAGGATCGTGAGATTGTCTTATCATACAACAGAAAATTTCTAAGAAAATACCAAAATATTTGAGGTTACAGACACGAACAAATCAACCAGGCAAGGTCCCCGAAAGAATGTCAACATGCAATATAATTGCAAAGACATGACTGTAAATAAAACTCAACTCACTATCTCACTACCTTAAGGTAAAGGAAATTGATTCGGGAAAAATTTATAAAGAAATAAAGCAAAAAAAGCTTGGATATAAGAACTAATAAACGATAAAACAACAAAACACAAAAAAGAGATGAAACACTTCGCCACTTCGCATAGCCACAAACTACTATTCACAACTATACAGTAGTGATGATAACTACCTCCATTTAAATTAAAAAAAAAACAGGATACGTTTGTTTTCATCCGAAGCAGAATAAGTGTAATATAGAATTGGAAGTTAGTACCGAAATGAGAAACTCCACTCTATAAAATCTTTTGGACTTGTTATTGAAGAAAATATTTCCTGGCATGAACATTGTACAGATTTAATACCTAAACTTAATACTTTATGTTATGTGATTAAGTCAGATTTTGAAATTATAATTCTTATTAGTTTTCTCCCTTTCTTTGCTCTTCTTAGTATTCATTATTGTCAAAATAATCAAATGTAATAAATTTGAAATTATTACAATAATCAAATAGAAACTAATATGAGGTAATTTAAAAAAATCCTACAAATAATTTGAAAGGGGGAATTTTTAAAGTTGTATGCCTTAGAAAGCAGAATAACTAATGATAGAGTCGCTTTAATCTAAAAACTAAGTAATGATTCTTGTATCGAGACCATCAATTTCGCTTTAATATGTAAATTGACTTTCTTGTGGGAGAACATTAACACTACTCGCCGAAAACGTTTTTAGTATATCATACTTAGGGTGTGTGCAATTTAGCTCTAACTTCAGAGTTAATTAATTCTTAAAACTTTACACGCTTGGAGCTCTCGATAAAAACCTAGCTAAAAATACTCGAATTATAGAAGTTGCGTCTCACCTTTTCGCATACACATCAAAAATTAAAAACTTTCTGAATTAAAATTTACATCTTAAAGCAAATCGTAACGTACGCCTTCGAACACTGAAAACTTTTTAATAAATATTAATGATCTTTGAAACGAAAATTTTCTTTCGATAAACTTAAAAGGTTTACCTGAGTAACAGTAAACCGCAAAGTCGAATTCCACGCAGCTCAGTATTTAAAATTGTCACGAAATCCACGATCCTCAATAAAATTTTTATTTAAAAAAAATTGCTGAATTTGATTGTAATCTGGAGAGTTGAAAAACCACTAGGAATTGAAAGAAAATTAATAGATGTCATACTAAGCTGACAAATTGGTAGACAGAATGTGAAGGGTATTTTATGAAATCGGCAGTCGAGGTTACAGAAGAACAAGCAGAAACCATATTCTTTTACAATTTAGTTAACGCTAATAGAATATGTATTTTATTTTTAATTTTTAAACTACTCGTATTATCATATAAAATGTATTTAAAAACTTCGGAAACTAATATTTAAATTACTTTTAATACCTACTCTTATATTCTCTTCAGAGTTAATAATTCTTTGTATTCTAATCGATGACACCATATGAATTAATCAGGTATAATATTATTAAGTGTTGCAATTGTAAACCATTGCTAACACCTCATATAAAATTCCTTTTGTGCTAGTACAATTTAATGATGACGAGCAAAAGCTGCAGTAAATAGTTAAGGATCGCTTCCAAATGAATAATTTGAAAAGCTACGTAACTTTGGGGTGTATTTTCTTCTCTTTTTCTTCCTCACTAGCCAGTATTTCATTTACTTTAAAGTGAAACCCTTTCCGGCTCCTTTTGTGTCCAGCCTTTGGGAACTATTCTTCTTGATTTTTTAAAAAAGTAGCTTTCAGTCGTTGAGTGTTTCTTTTCAAGTTGCCGAATGAACGCCATTTCACAATTACGTGTGGATGTCCTACATAGATAGAAGCATTATTTTTGCTTTTGGCTTTTAATGTTCAAATTTACTGGACAGGCAGTTTGTATTTCGCGGCTATTATTTAATACTTATAAGGGCTAGAAAACTTATTTTTCTGGATTACCTTGATATGTTGGACATGCTCTACAATATATAAATACTAAGCAAATTCATCTTTTAAAATGGCAGAATAATGAAAGAACAATTGTGATAATATTTATATTTTCCACCATTTTGTAATATTTGATTTTCTCTTTTCATTCCTCCCCCCCCAAACTTTTTTTCTACATTACCTACTGAAATTTCCACATAAGGCTATAGAAAATAAGTAGTACCTGATTGGTAATTGACTAATTTTCTTTATCGAGACTCGGTAAAGTCATGAAAACTGACAATTTATTAAAAGTAATAAATCTACCAACTCGGGTCGTATGTACGGTAACTGTACGTGCCCCAGGTGTGTTACCCTTTACAATTTTTCACTGTGATAGTATAGTTTTCACTAAGATTTTCGTTACCCTCAACCCTTATTGGTCAAGTGAAAATCTTACCCTTTCTTTAAATGAATGACTATTTAGTTATTCTTATTATTAGAAGCCTTGTTGTGCCCAGTATTGAGTATAGGCCTCCCTCCCTTTTTTCCAGCCTTCTCTGTTTTTTGTGCACTTTCAATCCATCTTAGTGCTGCCACATTTTTTTATGTCATCGTACCACCACAGTATAGAAACAACGTTTGGTCTCCCTCTTCCTCTCCAACAGTTCCATGGCAGCCATTGTATGATCTTAGCATTTCATCGGTTGTCTTGTATTCGTGCTATATGTCCCTAGCTATAGGACCCTTAATATTGTTGCAATTTCATTGATCTGCAAGAAATAAATACTCCATCAAGTTTAATACATATGTTACAGTTAATATCAAATTTCAGTTAGTACGCATAATAGCTAAGCATTTCAGGATATATGCATAATAACTGAAATCTCTCGTGGTTATGCAGGTATTACGCATATTACCTATAAGGTTACCTTTATTATGCATATTCCTTAAAACCATTCCAGTTAATACGCGAAACCGCGAAGCACATACTTCGCGCATAGTTGTTGAAAGGCGTGTATAGAATAGGTTATGTTATTTATTTACTTGCTATAGTCCATAATGACGTCTACATTAGTTGTTGATAATGTAAAGTGCAAATTTATTGAAGAAGTTACAAAGCTAAAGGGAAGAACAAACTCTCGATTAAATATTCTATTAAAAGAAGAATATCATGCTCTCTTAGCCGAGGTAAATATTTGTTAGAATTCTTATAAAACCGTTTTAATCACTGGTGCCATTAGGTCAGGGAAGCTACTTTGTGTGATGGTCCGAAATCCCCTCAACAATATCGCAGAATAAAGAGATTTGGAATAATTGAGGTTGGAGGTGACGAAAAGCTTGTAACGAAAAATAAAAGTAAACTGACAGAGGACGAACACGATTTAAATTATGATATTTCAATAGAAATTCAATGTGCGCTACCTTTTGAGGGAATGTTTGATGTTCTAGACCTTTGCCACAGGAATAACGGTCACGGAGGAAGAGACCGAATGATAACTGAAGTTTCAAAACAGTATTCTAATATTACACAAGAAATCATTTAGGATCTACTTATCACATTGCCAGGCTTGTCATTTAAAGCGGTCTAAAAAACGAAAAGGGATTACTGTAAAACCTATAATACACAAAGAATTCAATAGCCGGGCGCAAATGGACTTAATTGATATGAAATCTGAATCCGACGGAGAATTTAAATTTATACTGTCATTTTACGCGCCTTAACATCAAAGACAGCTGTGGAAGCAAGCAAACATATAAGAGATATTTTTTGTCTGTTTGGAGCTCCAGCAATATTATACAGGTTGAGATAACCTAGGCCCTGTTTGTGTACGGGCGCTGTGCTCAATTTGGCTAGCTCAGTAATCAAAGACAAGAGGCTGAAAATAATTGTTTATTACAAAAGAATAAAAGCAAAAAGTATGTACATAAATGAAAAAGGGTAAATAGATAAATGGAAAGTCGGGCGTCGCGGCGTCGTGGGCGGAAATGGCGTAGGCGACGGCAACGGCGGCGGCAGCGGCGATAGCGGCGGCAGCGGCGACGGCGATGGCGACGGCAGCGGCGACGGCGTTGGGAGCCGGTGCGATGAGGGCGCACGGCGTCAGAGGGTGGCGACGGTGGTGGACATATACCAGCGTGCCAGCGGCGACAACGGCGTGGGCGGCGGCGACGACGAAGGCGGTGGTAGCGGCAACGGCGAAGGCGGCAGGGCGTCGACGTTGGAAGACGGTGCGATAAGGGCGCACGGCGTCAGAGGTTGGCGACGGTGGTGGACATATACCAGCGTGCCAGCGGCGACAACGGCGTGTGCGGCGGCGACGACGAAGGCGGTGGTAGCGGCAACGGCGAAGGCGGCAGGGCGTTGTTGGAGGTGGCGGCGTCAGGCTGGGAGCAGGCAGCGACCGAGAACGTGGGCGACGGCGGCGGTTCCAGAGAAAAGCTGAGGCGGCTGGGAACGAGCTGCGACCGGCGACATGGGCGACGGCGGCGGTTCCAGAGGAAAGCTGTGGTGGCTGGTAACGAGCGGCGACGTGGTCGACGGCGGCGGTTCCAGCAGGGTGTCGTGGTAGCTGGTGCAAGGATGTCGATCCAAGACGTTGATTTCGATCAAGCGTGCAAGACGTTGATTTGCTCAAGCATACAAAGACGCCGATCCTGATTAAGCGTACGGAGACGTTAATCTGACCAAGCGTACCAAGACGTTGATCCTGAGATGGATTTTGGGAGCGTTTTTATAGCCCGAAAATCGTATTCTGCTTTCCTATTGGCTGACGGGGAATGGTAGAAGTGGTGAAATTTGCCAAAATCCCCGTGTTTTTATTTTTCAGAAATAATTGTTCCAAATGTAATTTCTGATGTGTGTAGTGGTTATTATCGTTCTGCTGGTGCGACGGCGCATCAAATGATACCCAACAGCAGATACTTTGATTGAACGAAAACGGGTTTATCCCGCGATCCGCGGATTAAAGGGCGCGAGGTTTCCGATAGAGGCGTTTCATAACGGAAGCAATCGACTTGAAGCGGGGTTTACTATTAAAACGTAACATGTTTTTGCTAGTTTTAGATAACGGTAATTGCTTATTGCAATTAGAAAGCTTTTTAGCAGTAATTGTCGTTATTCATTATTTGGGAACTAAATTAGTTTGGTTGGACGAAGGGTCCGAAGGGATGAAATTTGATACGCCTCCATGTGTTGGCTGTACGGAGATTAGCTTGAAATATTTATGGTAGCGCGGGCCGTTTGTGTAACGGACTTGGGGTTTTAAGATTTGCAAGTAATACGTGAGAATTTTTGTCTTAGGTTGTTTTGATTTTCGGAAAGTTCGTTTATAAAGCAAAAAAACCGTTGAGTTTGTTTGTGATACTTAAGCCGACAGTCGGGGCAGAATTATCGTAGAACATGTTAATTCGATTTGCATGACCGTTCTAACGGTCTTTTTTCTTTTTCGGCAGATCGATGGCATATGTTATATCGAGATCGTGTTAAGGTAAATAGTTGTTTTGCAGTTATTTTATTTACAAACATTTTTAGCGATAATGAAAGAGAATTTGTAAACCAAGTAATTCGAGACGTTACTGCAGAAAGGCAAGGTCTAAAGCTGGTGAATGGGAAGCCTCGCCATAGACAGAGTCAAGGAAGTGTTGAATGTGCCAATGCTAATATTGAGGCAATGTTAGCTACTTGGATGTCCGACAATAAAACCAAAGAATCGCCAAAAGGTCTAAACATTGTTCAGTTCATGAAAAATAGGTCACTGCATGCCGGACTAAAAATGTCACCATATAAAGCTTTATTCGGCACAGAACCGAAAATTAGCCTAGCAACAGAAAATTTACCATCCGAATGCATTGAATAAATTATTAATGAAGAAGACCTCGATCTTTTACTAGGTAACAATAATGAAGAAAATGAAAGCAAGATTGATGATAATGATCAGGAAGACAACGATAATAATAGCACCCCTGCAATGCTAGAGAACAGAAGTATTCGAATTTTGGAAGTAAGGAGCGAGGCAACACAAAATCTCCAACAACAAGCACATAAAATGCTTAAGACTTCGAATGCAAAATATCCACCTTGCTTAGTGGGTGCTAACGTTACTATACAGACTTTGAACGTTACTGTCCCTAGTGCCCCTATTCCAGATGTCGATCGCGCTCGTGGATCTTTCCGAAATTGTATTGCTGTTGTAATGTTATGTAACAGTAAATGCCACCAAAGCTCTTCTTGTTCAAATAAATAGATTCAAATAAACGTATTTGAAATTCGATATAGTTTTCTTTGCATTCTTCTGTAAGAATATGTTTAATTACTGAAACCAGTTTTATTCCTTATGCATAATAACCAAGTTGATATCGATATTACCTGAACCTTCTAGGTAATATGCGTAATACCTGAACCTTACGAATTATTATGCATAACCACGAGAGATTTCACTTATTATGCATATGTTACCGGCAATGTACAAAATCCGGCAATGTGCGAAATGACTAGATATTCCGCAAACTGACCAATTCACCAGACAGTACGCAAAATGACTACAACTTTGGGTGATCTGCAAATTTACTATGCTATTTTTGGCAATTTGCAAAATGCTTGATGCAACAGTCAATCCGAAGTTTAAAGATGTTTACTTCTCACATTGACTAGGCAGTGTGCGCAATGCCTAATTGTGGCGAACTTTGCTGTTCAGTGTTAGTGATTCATTATGGCGAGCGGGAAGAAAGATATATTTTTAGAGAAATTGAATACATTATGCAGTAATAAGAACTATAACAATGTGTTTCTATCGTTTAACGAAAGAGAGAATATCATTAATATTCTGAATCGTGTGCAAGTTGTAAGTGAAGAAATTGTGGATGATTATGAAAATAATAATGACACTGCTACTAAAGGAGCACTGTTAAATCCAAGTGTTGTAGCTTCAGATTCAATCTTCATAGAATGCGCAAAGAATTTAATGGAAAATGCAACAAACATACAAATAGAAGACTTAGACGTAATAATGGACTTTGACGGTAATGATTCCAATAACAAAACCTGCATAGTTTGTGGAATTAATTGTAAAATACTAAGGGTCTGTGTAGATTGCAAAAATTTGGTTCATGAAGGTGGATGTAGCCAAGGTAACACAAATACTAATGCGCTAATCTGTTTGCACTGTGTGAGAAGGAGGAATATTGATAACGCAAGAAATAAGACAAAAGTATGTCAAGATCTGCAAGCGAATAAAATGCTTGGAAATTCTGCAACGGAACTAAAGGGCTATAGTGTGGGCGATAATGTAATCATTCTTATCCCATTACTAGATCGGGACCGAACAGACCCCAGAAATATTTTAGGTGTTGTACTCAACGAACAGCACGGTTTCTATAAATCAGGAACTAAAGCAGGGATACTTAGACAGTCCTTTACTAGAAATGAATTTGAAACGAGTCTTCGATCGGCAGTATCTATTACTTCTACCACTGGTGGTCAAGGAATGATGAAATGCAACTGTACTAAAAAGTGTTGCAATAAATCATGCAAATGCCTTAAAAATAAAGTGTTGTGCAATAGTCGTTGCCACTTTTCTAATCCCTGCAAAAATAAATAACAAATGTTTGCTAATTAACTTTTTTTAAAATGTTTTGTTGTACGATACTTATTTTTAGTAGCGAATGTATTTTTCCGACGACCACTATGAAAAATGACTCATTTCACACGGTTTACTAGTATTGAAAATAACAAATTTCGCATAGCAACGAAACTGTGTGAAATGCCCGTGTGCAAAACTTTGCACACGCTAAACCACACAAAGCAGTCGGCGGGCGACGTCAAAAGTCGTCATTTGTTAAAAAATAAATATTTAAAACGTCAAAGTGTTGCAAGTGTGGTGCTGGTTCAAATTTTTTTAAATGAAAAATTGGAAAAATGGTCGTCGGAAAAGTATAGTGTAAAACACGTGCTGAAAGGATATTTCACACTCGTGTGATTAAGCCACTCGCCAGAGGCTCGTGGCTCAACTTTCACACTCGTGTGAAATATTCAACTTTCAGCACTAGTTATACAATATACTATTTCATTTATTACAGAAATAAAATCTTTTCTGGTGATGTAGCAAATGTTTTTTTTCAATTTAACATACAGATTAAATGCCTTGTTCTCTTGTTGTTCATCTTCAAATTACCTAGAAAATGTATTGACTATTGCATCAGGCATTTTGCGGATTGCCAAAAATAGCGTAGTAAATTCGCAGATCACCCAAAGTTGTAGTCATTTTGCATAATGTCTGGTGAATTGGTCAGTTTGCGGAATATCTAGTCATTTCGCACATTGCCGGATTTTGTACATTGCCGGTAACACATATACCCTGAAATGCTTAGCTATTATGCGTACTAACTGAAAGTTGATATTAACGGTAACATATATACTGGGTGATTTACGTAAGATGCGCCCCTTAGCAATAGGCAACAGAACTATTTTTTTAAAATTAATGTTTTTTAATGTTTATGCCGTATTAAAAAGACCCAAGACAAAAAAATTTTTTTTTTAATAATTAGGAAGCGTAAAAAAGGGTCGGAATTTCAAATTAAAAATTTTCCCGCCAAAACGAGCACGTATTGCTGTGACGTATGTAGCCGAACGCGTCAGCTGCATAGATAACCAATAATAGTCAGCTGTCAGCTGTCAGCAAAACATACGCGAACGTTGTAGCGCGACGCGCGATATTTAACGTGTTTATTTACCTCCTTCGCCTGTGAAAATTAACAAGTACTACTTCTACACCAGGCAAAATATTTCTATCTATACCTAATAAATAGGTACATGATACTAACCTTAAATTTTTTCCAGTCACTTTGACACTGCAGAGTCTATTTTATGCATATTACCAGGCAACACCGATCCGTGCGGCGCGGTACGTCACATGCCGTTTTCGATTTTCCGGCGGTAATTCAAAATTGCTGAGATAATTTTCTATTTTTTTTCGGGGATAAAAATTTTTTTTATTATTTAAAATATTATGTAGCTTATAAGTGACCCCTCAACTACATGTAAAAACGATTTCACTTAATTTATAAAATTCAGTTCTTTAGCCTATTGGAATAGCCAATACAACTTATAAATTTAGAAATAACGCTGATTGAGTATAATCAGAGGTGGCTTTTGCTTCAGAATGGCAATACACAATTAAATATCATGTCAAGGTTATGTTCCAAATTGTAAACTTTCATAACGTATAACTACTAGAAAATTAAGAAAAGTATTATATAAATAACAAAAATAAATTTATATCAATTATTGGTATAAGAACATAAAAAAAATAATAATTTTATTTACAAATCACCTTAATGAAAAGTTACTTTGATGACTAGAAATTCCAAACTATCACTTATGACGAATAAGTAAACAATAATCTTGATTTTATTTTCATACAACAGTTCGATTTCTTGTCGAATTATTAGCCATTTGTGATTCGTATTGGTCTCGAAGATCTTGCAGAGCCTGATCTACTAGATCAAATAATGTTTTTGAATTTGCAGATATTTCTATACAGGGTGTAAATTAATGACGTGCAGATATTTCAGGGGGTGATAGTACTCGGCAAAATAAGAAAAAAATGTTAACATATACACATGATCAAAAACGCGCCATTTTCGATATACAGGGCGGCGAAGTTTCAAGTTTTTTTTCGTATTTTGCGTTTTTCTCCCGTATGTTTGGATATAATTTATTATTTGAAATTTAGTACAGCTACTATCTTTTAGAATCTCTACAATAAAATGTCCAAATCATCATTTTACCTTCCGGAACTTTTTTTTGGAGCGCCCTGTATAAATTTTTATATCTTAATTGAATTCCCTGTTCTTTTCACCAGCTTTTTGTTTTTTCCCATTATTCCCGTATCTGTCGCCGTTTTCGAGTTATTTGAAAAAATAGCGATCAATACAAACCAAGTGCAGTCAAAATAATTTTTTTTTTGTTTTTTTTTTGTAGCACTCTGTATACTGCAACTGATGATTTTGATATTTTATTGTAGAGATTCTAAAAGATAGTAGCTATACTAAATTTCAAATAATTATCTCAAAACGCAAAATATAAAAAAAAATTGAAACTTCGCCACCCTGAATATCGAAAATGGCGCGTTTTTGATCATGTGTATATTAACATTTTTTTCTTATTTGGCCGAGTACTATCACCCCCTGAAATATCTGCACGTCATTAATTTACACCCTGTACGGCTCGGTGTGTTCCCCTCGACAAGTTATGGGCCTTAATGGCCTGTTAAAAGCTGAATGATGATGATAGTAGCTTTGGAAACATGTATGTTGGGTTGCATTTGAAGTTTTTAAGGGGCGCGTCTTACGTGAATCGCCCAGTATATTATAAAGTACATTTACAAATTTAAATACAGTAAATACATATAGTGAATCAACACTAAACTAGGCAAGTCAAATATGGCCAGTGGCTTTGAATACTTGTTATGCCTGAATGCGGTGGGTTGATCACAAGAAATTATATTGTAAGTTTGTAAGACAGTCAGACGATCGATAGAAAATCGATCTTGAGTGAGATTGATATTAAAATCAATTTAGGCGGCTGGGGCCAAAGGTTGTATCATAACCAACATTTAAAGAGTGACGAGAGTGCAGTTACCCTCCAATCAATACATACGCTATGCACGACTCTAAAAGTAAGGTGAGAGAGCGTTACGCCCCTCAAATAACGAGTATATGCGCTATACACAACTCAGAATGTGCGAGAACACTGGGTACCTCGTATTTGTAGGGGATGTTCATCCATTTTTTTGATTGAGGATCTGTTCAAGACATATTTCAGGAATCAGAATTGTCGTATGATTCTAATTAATTGTGATCAGCACCTACAACAGGACAACCCTAATGTAATTTTGAATGTAATGTGATAAATAAAATAGAATTGGTAATTTTTGCAATGTTCGTTAAACTAGGATTTCACTGGGAGGCTCCTCAATAGGAACTACTCTATCGCAACCCTTTGATACATACACCGGAAGAGCAATGATTTCCAGCGGTGTGCGTAAGATGGAGAATACTACAAGCCAGTGCAGAGCAGCAAAGTGCAATACAGCTAACTGTATATTGTACAATAATTAGATACCTATACGGATCAGTGTATTAATAGATATTACAGACCATAAAACAGGGTAGACTGAATAGTGAAGACTGAATGCTGTGGTAAAATTTGGTTGCGTATTTATAAGGAAAATCCGTGGTGCTGAGGGGGTTGTTATCAAGCGTTCCCACGCGCGTGTAGCTGGTACTTGTCCAAAACTAATAAATTTCATAGTAAATAGTCTAATTAAAAATAATATTATGGTTTGATTTAAATTTTCTCCGAAATTTGAAACTTTACTAGAAGGCGTCTCAATACAAGGCGGCGTGACTAATCTATAAGGACGGTGGGTTTCAGAACTTATGTCCAAAAATTTATGATATCGCTGTTTTTCGTTTTCAAATGAAATTAATACTTTATTGCCATCTAATTGCCCAAAACATCCCTAACGGTATACTTGAAATAAAAGGAAATACATTAAAATATAATCCCTGAAAAATAACATTAGTAACGCGCAGCTGTACCAGTGCCCCATCTTATTGGTATCACATAGTTCTTCGTATATGTAAATGTCAATCTTTTCATTCCATATGTATAATGGTATTTTAAAGCTTTACTACTACTAATTTTGATTTGATTTGGTTATACAGTCGTTAGTTTTGACAAGTAAGTGTGCTTAAAATTTATAAACCAACTTAATTAAGACAATAGTTTAAAAAATAAAAGTTTAAAAATAGTTTACCAACGGATTGGTACTGCTCTTTTAGGGTTCTTATGGAAATTTCGTAATATTACAAAAGAAGAGGTTTACGGGAATGGTAAGAGAAAACTAAATCTTACAAAATGACAGAGTACAAGGCATATGTTACAATGTTTTAAAAAAATCCTGATATTATTATTTAAAGTTGATTACTATTCATAAAGAGTATGACTAAAGATTGTACACGATAAAATCCGGGCAGATGAAAATTCTCATAAAATTTAAATTGTTGATATATTTCTCGTTAATAACTCTTTTTCTTACTTATACATTATATTTACACAATTTAAGTTGGTCATTTTAATTTTAGGCACTGCTTCGATAAAATTCACCGACCTTTCGTTTAGCCCCACTCATCAGTTTTTGTACAGTCTCTTCTGTGACCAATTTGGATGCAGTAGTCGATTCCCTTTTGAACTGGGCGATGTTTTCGGCTTCCTTTTTAGTGCTCCTCAGTTTTTGTTTTGCCAAAGCCCAATATATTTCCACTGGGCGCAGCTCAGGACAATTAGCTGGATTGCTATCACGAGGGACAATTATTACCCTGTTGTTACTATACCAGTCCACAACCAGTTTAGAATAATGGCACGATGCAAGATCTGGCCAAAAGGCTGGAGGTTCATCATGACTTTTCAAAAATGGCAACAAGCGTTTTTGGAGGCATTCTACAAGGTAAATTTTTGAATTGATGGTACCTGTAGAAATGAAACTGGAACTTCTTCTGCCATACGTGCAACTTGCCTGCCAAACCAAGAATTTTTTCGGGAATTTCGACTTAATTTTTTTTTTTACTTGTCTTTTCCTTTATAATACTCCATTCCAAGCAATTGTTTAAAGTCCGCCACCACGTATGTTGCTAGGATTTGCTATGTGAGTGTACAAAATTTCACTTTGAACTTGCTCTTGATTCGATGACATTTTGTTTACTTCAATAACAATGCACACCAATTGTTTACAGAATCAAAGCCTTCTTCTAGAGCAACGCCTACTACAAATTTAAAAATTTTAGTTTTATTTTTGACAATTTTATAATCAAATGCACCTGCCCAGATTTTATCGTGTACAATCTTTAGTAGTTATACACAAAATTAAAATTTACATTTCCTACTAAGCAAAATAATAGAATAATATAATATTTAAAAATTTCAGCTAAATATTGATTTACAAATTTATAACATAAAACGGTAACAACACAATTTCCTTCAGCTTTGCATAGAGATTTTTTAACCTAAAATAATGTAATTGGATATTTGTTTGGATATTTAAAACCGAACAAGATAACTCTAGTTTTAGCGAAAGTCAGTATTAGGCTATTATGATTATTATTTTCCTAATTACGAGTATCTAAAAACAGTGTAATGTTTTAATACATAATTTAATATTCAGAGTTCAAAGAGCTGTACATTACAAGTTTTGCTATAAAAAATAAATGTTCAGCTCATGTTTTGCGTCTACCTTTTGCGAAATATTAGAATAGGAAAAAAATAACATAACTACAGTCATATCCAATGACAATATCACAATGCAAATTTAAAATTCTCAAGAGAGCATGTACTTTTATACTTTGCGTTTTTCGAGCAACAGGATCTTGTTTCTGCTAAAATATTTTAAAACGCACCAAGATAAAAATTGCACTGAAAACATACAGACAGCGACAAGCAAAATAAATAAAATACTTCTGGCAATTGAAAAAATACCTTTAAAAACTATGCATTGCAGGATGTTTAATTGAAAACCAATGAAACAAGCAATAATTAATACTTCTAATATAATTAACAAAGTTAAAGAGTGATATAATAATAAGAAGCATAATGATTATCTTGATGACGGTTACAAATATATGTATATTGATGAATATTCATAACTGAAATTTTATTGCACAGAGTGGTAACTATGTAGGTACATTTGCTAATTAAAGGTTCAGAATATTTATTATCGATTCAGAATCCTTGAACCCTGCGGTCGGCTATAATTTAATGTTGTTAAGTCTTAACAAATCTGCATTTTTTGTAGAAATAAACCGTTGTCTATTTTGGATGCGAAGTTTTAGAACACTATTAAATTTCACGGCAGTTGGCTATCATATCAAAATAAAAAAGATACTATTGTAAAAAGATTATGAGATATACTTATATTATTAGATTATTACCTACATTTTAAAATTAACTGGGCTGGAAGTTAGAAGGTAGTATTGCAATTCTCACTGTAGAGTTTAAAATACAATTAATTGGTAGCAATGTTTTTGACGCAACGTAATAAACAGCTTTCAAAGCTTTCACTTAAAATACCGTAAGAACAAATAAATAATAAATAATAATGAAGTGGAGGGCGCTGAAATATAAAAAGTTAGGGAAAATTTGTATAAATCATTTGTTAAATTAACGAACGGTCAACCCTGGAAAAACAATATCATCAGAAGGCTGTTAAATTATACCTATACTAAGCCCAGCCTGAGCCTTACATAAATAAATTTGAATTGATTGATGTAGATCTTAAACAATTATATACGTAGCATCTCATAATGCTTTATGCTTAATGTTTTATTAGAGGTTTATTTCCCTAATAAAATTAAAATTGAAAATGGTATAAAGTAGTATTATGAGTATTATGACGAATTTCTTTGAAATATTTACGAAAAGAAAGATATTCTCGTAATTATAATTATTTATAATCACTTCTTAATTACTGCTAAACTCTAGAGAAATTAGTAGCATAGCTACAAAACTAAGATCTGGTCGTTCAATAAAAAAAAAGAGATTGATAATGCTAGAAACGAGGTGATTCCTTTAATTTTTTTAAGTAATGTCAAAAGAAGGATGTAGTTATGTTTTGCAAATGAAGAATAACGTTTTGAAAATGTCTTGTAAAGGTTATGTCTTGTTAGAAATGTGTTTTAAACGAGCAACTCATCGAAGACCCATGACTTCAGAAATTCGGTTAGCCGATTTCGGTCTGTTTTTATTTAATTTCAAGATACTTTCAACTTCAAGTTCAATTTACAACAAATCTAGCAGAATGATCTTGATCTAGTTTTTTATGACTATTACATATACGTCCATAATAATAATGATAATAGCAATCTTTATTGTCCTTTAGACCATAAATTTAGTGAACTCGTAAATTACAAACTCTGGTGACTGACGACAGCCGCCAAGGACCTCTGAGTGTTCCAAATTTTCGCCTTCGTTGAGAAATAACTATTAATAGGTGTTCGTTTAATAATAATCTATTATTCACATTCCTTTTGTTTAACTTTACATGAATGAATGAAATTACCAACTGATTTAATTATAATTACACGTTTAAACCACCACTGATATAAATTAAATCATTACATAATTCGAAAATCTTAAAAAAATTAATGACTAAAACTGTTTTAAAAATCTTCCAAAGACATTTCTAGCAATTTTATAAGAATGTTGTTATGAAGCCAAAGTTATAAGTTTAATTAAATACAAAAATAATGAAATTGCCAACTTTATGAACACGTCTCATTAGTAGAATACGGTCACTTGGAGCCGCCATCTTGGATTTTTTAATTGGATTAACGCCACTAAAATAAACAAATGAGTCACTTTTAATCCCTTAAATAAACAAATGAGTCACGTTTCAATCCCTAATCCAAGCTTAAATAACAAATGAGTCACGCTAATCTGACAGGTGATTGATCTTCTTATCTTAATCCGATCTTAAATAAACAAAGTTGACCTTGAAACGTCAATCATCCACTAAGAATAAACAAATAAGTCATCAAAAAAACAAGTCCTAACCTGCAAACAAACAATTTCCAAGAACTGGTGAGTTATTAAACTTTATGGAAAAAACCATGAGTCTTCAAGGGGGCGGGGCGTCTTAACAAAATTTTCGAAAAACAGCACTAGTCCAGATCTCTATAGGAAAACTTTCCTTGAATTGATTTCAAGATGTCCACCCAATCAAATATATACCGACGGCTCGAAAATAGATGTGGGATGTGTATTCCTAAATGATACTATAAGATCCCAGTTTAATCTTCCAGATATGGCAACGGTCTACAGTGCAGAACTCTACGCTATAAAAGAAGCTCTGAAACATGTTTTAAATGGTAAAGACGATAAATCTACCATCATTTCAGACTCTTACAGTGCCCTTCAAGGTCTACAAAACCTCTACTCGCAGAACGAATACATAATAGAAATTCACGCTACCCGACGCAGTCTTCAAAGTCAAAACAAAGTAGTAAACTTCATCTGGATTCCGTCACATACAGGCATCCAAGGTAATGAAGCAGTAGATAAACTCGCTAAAGAAGCCGCCCAAAAAGATTCTTACAGTACAGTATATCTAACTGTTTCTGGCAATAAAACAATTGTGAAGCAAGCAATTACAAAAAAATGGTATGAAGACTGGAGAAAAACAGCCGACAGAAGGAAGTACTACAGACCACCATTGCCACTGAAATTGAGTAAAGAAGATTTGAAGAGGAAAGATGAAAGTCTAATAACACGTCTGATGTTAGGCCACACAAAACTAACACATGGTTATTTATTGAAACGCGAAACACGACCAGAGTGCAATCAATGTGCGGTGGTTTTGACAGTGCAACATATACTGTGTGACTGACCGAAATACAATAACGAACGAATCCGCTTTCAAATCGGAGACACGTTACAAACGGCCTTTGAGTGCTCGGATCGACTAATGAAATTTATCAAAGTCATTGGACTTTATAACTTGCTGTAAAATACATTATAATTATATAGTATATAAAGTGCCTCAAGACCACAGCAGTCAGGGCACTATATGTCTAAGAAAAAAAAAAATCAGAGAAAAGGAAAGCGCATAGGGATACTTTTCTCTTTAACTTTTTTGAATAAAACAATCTTTTTTGTCTTACATATTAAGATAAGTAAATCATACTGAGATCCGTATGAGTTCTCATTGTTTGCTGTTAAAATTCAGGATATAAAAGTATTGCTCCTTTGACATTTTTTTAGTCGAGTTTTATTTTGAGAATTTAATGGCAATCCAACAACTTAACATTGTAAATAGTAGTTGTGTTGCAAATCTTTTTTCCTTTCTGTATAAAAAATTGTAATCAAAGAAAGGAAAAGAGATTTACTTCTATCTTGCAGCAACTTATTCAATAAAACTGTCGAAAATAGTCGAAGTAGAAAACGATAATAATTTTATTGAAATTGTAGTATAACCTTGTGTAATTCTTAAACATTTATCAGTGTTGATTACCAAATAATATTAGTGGGGCCTCGCTAGAGGCCCAACCAATTAAATAAGTATGAACCAAAATAAACGCAGTAGCAATGTATTATCTCCAAACTGTGATGACCCCAACAAAAAATACTTTTTTGACGCAAACAAACTTATTACAACAAATAAATATTATTTGCCGTCAAATACAACACAAATATTCTACAAAGGAAGTAATTGCGATATCCAGGATTCTCATATGGCAGACCTTTCTGAAGAACAACACAAAGAAGCGGAACAACAAGAAAAGCATTCTCAACAACCGGGTCAATCCTTTCAACAATCGCAAGAACCAGCAGTAAAAAAACCAAAAATTCCACCAATCTACCTTCATGAAGGTAAGAATTATCAGGAAATATTAAAAGATATAAAAGCAATAGTCATTGATGAATTCACATTAGCGTACAGAGGTAATTTCTTACGCATCGATTTAACCAGCATTAACGACTATCGGAATTTAACCAAGTATTATGATTCACTCAGACTTAACTACCATTCTAACAGAAACCCCGAAGAACAAACACTATCTGTTGTCTTACGTGGCGTACCTATCTCCTTAACAGAAGAAGAAATCAAAAAAGAGTTGTTAGAAAAAAAATTACTACTATTAAAGTTGCTAGGCTTTATAATAAGAAAAGGTATACAATCCCCATATGCACAGTAGACCTTGTAAAAGTCGATGAATCTAACAAAATATTCGCAGTGAACAAGTTAAATTATTGCGTCATAAGCGTAGAACCAAGAAGAACATCTCCAAATATACCGCAATGTACACGATGTCAGCTATATGGACACACTAAAAATTATTGCAAATTCACGCCAAGATGTTTCAAGTGTAAAGAGAACCATCATTACCTCAACTACACTAAAGATTCAAAAGACAAGCCTCAGTGTGTAAACTGTGGGGGTGAACACCCTGCAAACTTTAAAGGATGTGCGTATTATCAAACAATCGCACAAAAATCCAGTAGCAATAAGAACAATAATCGCAACGTACACAGCACAATAAACTCCACACCCCAAAGGCCCAAAACAATCTTGGTAACTTTCCCGCATTACCTAAACCAAAACGGCAATGGTCCGATAATATAACGCACGCTGAAACTGAAAACAATACCGCCACCTATTTACAAAACTCACTAAGCAGTCAGAACGAAAACTCTACAAATTTTGTAACACTACTTCTAAAAACACTGCTTGAACTTCTCACACCTCATATTGATAAAATAAAAACAGCATTATTATCGTTATTGCCAACCCTGCTTAGCAATGGCAAATAATAATCATACTAACATTAATAAGCTAACAATTGCCAGTTGGAACGCCGACGGCATACAACAGAATCGCGCCAGTTTTATAGTTTTCTTGGCCAATCACAACATCGATATTGCGTGCGTCAATGAAACACATTTATTAAACACGGATCGTCTCAACATACCGAGATACGTTGTTTTTCGAAACGATAGACTGGCCACTAAAGCCTCGGGAGGAGTTTGCATAATCGCAAAGAAAACGTTAGATATATATCCATTACCAATAAAAGAACTGTCAAGCATAGAAGCAATAGAAGTTAAACTAAAAACAGTAAATAATGCCATAATCAAAATAGCAAGTATATACAAGCAACCAAACAATAGTAATTTGTATAACAAGTGTTGAAAGTACAGTTTTGCAGAACGAAAATGAAGGTTGCAGCCTGAGACGAAGTCGAAGGCTGCATTCATTTGAGTTTTGCAAAACACTTTCAACAAGTGTTATTACACACTATTTTTTCTACTCCTACAGAAGAAAACATTTAATTCACTATTTAATATTTTAAAACAAATTTTATAATTTTTGTGGAATATTAAGTATGCTCATGAAAACTATGGTCACTATGGAAATAAGTCCGTTGCTATGAAAATAAACATATCACAAATATAAACAAACCATACAGTTAACCGGCGCCATTTTGAAAGTGTGTTGCAAAGTACTTTGCAACACACTTTTGGATTTTGTCGCACAGTTTCGACAAACAATTGCTTTCAGCATTAAAAATCATGTGGAAAGATCAACTTTCAATAGTAGGAGTAGAAAAAATAATATGCGAACACGATCTGCAATTACTATTTTCTGGTGCCGAACCAACCTATGCAATAGGTGATTTCAATTGCAAAAATAAAATATGGGGATGCCGTGTAAACAATCCTAACGGCTTACGACTATACAAATATATCAGCGATAGCGCAATTCAAATCTCAGTCCCAGATGCACCAACCCACTACCCTTATCGAGCAGATTACCAACCTGACATTCTGGACATTATACTACATAAGAATAGTACCTGCCCACTGTTTCAAACGGTACTAACTGAACTTGAGTCAGACCACTTGCCGATCCTAATATCATTTGAACACATACCTAACCTAACTGACAAACTACCAAGACTAATCAACGGCTTTGTTGACTGGGAAAAAATTCAAGAGATTCTTGACAACAAGATACAATGCCCCACCAACTTAGATGCAAGAGATACAATTGACTCAGCTATAAACAACTTCCACGAAATAATTAAAACATGCATAAAAGAAGCTAGCATAATACAGCCCAACCGAAGAAAACTGAACGACTTGCAACCACCAGCAGAAATAATGAATTTAATAAAGCAGAAGAACCGAGCCAGAAGAGAATGGCAAAGAAACAGAAGCCCACAACTAAGACTCTTACTGAACCAGGTTAACACGGCAAGTTAAACTAGAACTGGGTAAACATCGAATAAACTGCTATCAGAAATATCTAGAAGACCTCCAGCCCGCAGATCATTCGCTATGGCGAGCAACTAAACGGATTATTAAGCAACTACCGACCATTTCCCCTCTGAAGAAAAATGGCATTACATACTCCAGCGACGCGGAAAAGTGTGAAATCCTTGCAGACCACCTGGAGAATGTCTTCACCATGGACAACAACAATAATAATGATGAAAATACCCTCCACGTTAAGAACTATGTCGCAAATAATTTACCGGGCACCCCGGGGGAGATCAAACATATAACCCCCTCAGAAATAATGCAGTTCATCAAGAAATTACAGCATAAAAAATCTCCGGGGCACGATCTCATTACTAATATTGTCCTCCAAAAACTCACTCGAAAAGCAAAGTGTTATATAACAGCCATATTTAATTCCTGCCTTAGAATAGGGTACTTCTCGAACACCTGGAAAAAGGCGCATATCCTAATGTTTAACAAGCCAGGCAAGAATCCCCAAGAACCCACAAATTATAGACCAATCAGCCTTTTGCCTGTGTTGTCAAAAATTTTAGAGAAAGCTATACTTAAGCGACTAAACATATAACTTTCAATGAAAAATGCAATTCCAGCTTTTCAGTTTGGTGTTAGACCGAAACATTCAACCAATCATCAATTACTAAGGATAACTGAAACCATTGAAAGAGGAGTTGAGCGCAAAGAACACACAGTAATAGCTTTTCTCGACATAGCAAAAGCTTTTGACACGGTCTGGTTTGATGGACTGTTATATAAATTCATTAATCTTGACTTACCGCACTATCTCCTGCTAATAATCAAATCTTTCCTAGAGGATAGAAAGTTTCAAGTCAGAATTAATGCTACTGTCTCAATAACCAAAGACATACTGGCCGGAATACCACAAGGATCTATTCTGGGACCAATCCTGTATAATGTGTTCATGCACGACATCCCACGCTTGCCCAATTCTACCATTGCAATGTATGCAGATGACACTGCAATCGTCACTCAAAGTCAGAACATTGATGTAGCTGCCCAACAGCTCCAAGAAAATTTAAACGAACTAAACGACTGGCTCAGAAAATGCGAAGTAAACCTCAACCCTTCAAAATGCGAAGCAAAAATTTTTACCTTGCGAAGACCGGCTACCCCAAACAACTTAGTAATAAATGATCAACCCATACCATGGAATATACCTGATCAAGGAGTAAATTACCTAGGAGTCTATCTTGATAGACGCCTAACTTGCAGGCTACACCTAAACAAGAAACTGAATAAAGCTCACACAAGGTTATCACAGTTATATCCGATAATAAACCGCAAGAGCCCTCTAAAACTCGGCTGCTCTCTGCTTATCTATAAATCATTGCTACGACCAATTATGACCTATGCCTGCCCAGTATGAGGTGCTGCTCCCAAAACAACGATAAAGAAGTTACAAGTCTTTCAAAATAAAATTCTGCGAATAGCCACCAACTCACCATGGTTTGTACGTAACGTTCAAATACATAGAGAACTACAAATGCCTACAATTGAACAATTTATCAAAAAATGTATTAGAACCTTCCACGATAAACTCGATGAATGCCCTGGCGCTACCCACTATGGAACAGGAGAAAAATCAATCCACAAGCGACTCAAACCCAAACTACCGCAAGATATATTGTCAACATCTGAAGAAGAAATTAGTGATTGAAGTTATACAGTGAACTGACTTCCTAATGCGGTTACAGTGACAAGTGAAAACGTGCAATGAATAGTTCTGTGTAGGTATAGCTCTTGTATAGCTGATCCGGAAAAATGCATAATAAAAAAAAGAATAAATAAATAAATTTCGCTAAAATCGAATTATTTCGGTTTATGTTGTTACCACAATAGTCAAGAGAAATTTTAACGACGTTTTGTTTATTCGTGTGAAAATAACATTTTTTTTGTCATAAAATGACAGCTGAAACAATTTATTTTCCTCCGTATGAATGTAAGTAGATAAGACAACACAAATAAAAAAATAATACGAAATAAATTGTATAAGATATAAATACGAAAAATAATCAGCCATAATAAAATAACACAAATAGGTATACCAGCCGTAGCTAAGTTTGGAATGCGTGTGAAATCTATAAATTTTATGTAATTGTGTAAAATTCAACTTGCTCTAGAATCTTTTAAAATTCCTCTTAGTCATTAACGCCTTCAGCTTCACGTATAATCTTTGGTAGAAGGTTGTAAATCAAAAAGAAAGAAAATACTTCAAATAACCTCAGCTTAAGTGAGCATTAAAACTATGAAAATTACAGGCAATAAAGTTACGCTGCTGTAAACAAGAAGAGTGAGGAACTAAATAAACAAATTCAGCTGTATCTTCGTTTAGATAATTCGATATACATATTTATAAAGATGCTTATAGGTGTTTTGTTGTAGAACAAAAAGAATATCTACGTATGCTGAAATTAATCGTAAATAAAAATTGTTTATAACATTGACTAATATTTACCCAAATTTTTAAATTAAGCTGTACTTTCTTTTAGTTATACTATAGTTTTCCTACTTAACTTTATTTTCAAGGAAGTTTTGAATCAGTTTTCTTATTTTATTTTATTTTGTTTTAAAGTAATTATATTCTTAATAGATAATAAACTTCGTTGCGAAATATTCATCTAGAAAAGTGTACTCATATCAATCTATTATTTTATATACGTAGATCTTTCGGTTAGTCCCTCGAGCATTTAAAGTACTTTTCTATGTATTTCAAATAGTCTCTTTGGTTATTCGAGCTCTTATATATGTAGACAAGTCAACCAAAGCACTTTTTTTTAGATAAATAACAAAAAGACGTGTTTTTATTTGAATTTTTTAGAAAGGTCAGGCCCTCATTCTCTGTTTTTGGAGTTATCTAGTAGGTACCTTAAAATATGTTACTTCATTTATTCTGAATTATTACTTTTTTATGTATGAACAAATTTTAAAAATCAGAATGTTTCTTTATCCTATTATTTAGATTTTAAAGATACTTTCATTGGTTGTGTTTTTACAAAAACACAAAAGGAACTTAGATGCAAGGGTGGCGCAGTGATAGAGCGTCAGGCTAACGTTGCGCTAGTCCTTAGTTCGAATCTCACAATCGGCAAGATTTTCCTACAGTCTAGTGGTCTATATCGAGCCCTGGTGACCATTCGTCGTTGGGCAACTAATTAACGACGCTCTCCTCCGAATGCATACACGAAATTTAATTTCATTTATGTATTAATTGAAACAGCATTACATTGTATTTTCAACTTAGACATGAATTAAATGGCTTCCGAAAAGACCGCGCACATCATAATATATGAATTCAAAGCTTCCGAGACGAATACACCGAACAACGTGCCAAAATCGGGTTAAAAGCATACAGATTTATTTTGCCAGGGAGCAGCCAAAAACTCAATTAGTCATGCGCTGCTGGTTAGAGAGAACGGTTTGTGTTACACATTCTGTGTGTAGGTAGTGGTGATAATAATAATAATAATAATAATAATAATATAAACGTTTATTTAGCAAACAAGTTGCTATACAATTACAAAATTACTACATAATTATATAGATATACTTTTATTACCTCTAATAATGCACGTACGCTGTATGTTTACATAGTGTTTTGTTTATCGTTATATAATTACCTAAATTCAATATGAATTCCGTTGAAGAATTTTTAAAAACCCCCTTTTCAAGACGGAGTTTTGAAGAAAAACTTGAAATTAAATCATTGGGACGGCCTACGTCTTAATTAACATATAAAAGACAATTTATTAACAAAATTTAGCTTCAGCTATTGTTCGTGCTGTGCACGAGATATAAATATTGTTTTTTGGGTTACTATGTAACGTGTTGTTAGTTACGAGAAAAAATGTAAACAAAATGACAAGCAATAAATTTTAATATTCATTGTAATTCAATATTTTGGAAGTACAGTAAAAACACAAAAATCAAATATAAAATGAGGTACTTCGCTATCTCAACATGGTCCTTCAAAAGTCGGATTCGTTAACCGCAAAAATAATTGAAATAAAAGTGAAGTAACATAAAATCAAGAAGAAGCTCTAATTTGCATGGTTCTGGCAGAATAAAATTCAAGAATTTGGGTACAGAAACAGTTAGAAGACTACGTTCTACCCAGAAAGGCCGTTGTTACTACGTGCAACGCAGCAATACTTGAAAATCCCAGGGGCCATCGGCAATATAATAACTGTCAATAGTAAAAGACAGAATATTCAGGCAAGTGTACATTCTTGTTTGTTAGCAGGGAGCTTCCAATATTCTTTGTTCAATTTAGTTGAAGTAAAGGTCACATTATGGAACCCGAACTAAAAGGGTTGATTTCAAAACGCACTCAAATTAAAGCCCGTATCACTAGAATTGAAACTTTTTTCCAAAGTTGCACCGATAAGGATAGCGTAATACAGTTAAAACTTCGTTTAGCTAAGGTTGATACCGCGTTCCAAGAATATGATGATGTGCAATCACAAATAGAATCTTTAGTTGAAGACGGTAGTCAAAACCACGATCGCGATATATTTGAAACGCACTATTTTGAATTAATGACACAAGTAGAACTCTTTCTGGCAGAGCATTCATCAAGGTCCAATAGCGAAAACGAACCATTAACGCATAGTCACAATAGTAGTGTAATTCATAATTCGCAATTCGATTTACAAGTCAAGTTGCCAACGTTAAAATTACCCATCTTTGCAGGTAAGTACGAACAATGGACTTCTTTTCAGGAAACATTTTGCTCACTAATTCACGATAATAGTAGTCTTAGTAATATTCAGAAGTTTCATTACTTAAAATCATGCCTCAAAGATGAAGCTGCAAACGTAATAGAAACGTTAGGAATATCATCTGAAAATTATTCAATCGCGTGGGATTTATTAAAAAGCCGTTTTAAAAATAAGCGTTTAATCATAAAAAATCATGTGTGTGCCCTATTTAATTTACCGGTGATTATAAAAGATTCCTCCACATCGCTAAGACAAACTTTAGACAACGTTTGTATGCATTTAAAGGTATTAAAGAGTATGAGTTTACCTACTGAATCATGGGACGTATTAATTATACATTTATTAACGTCTAAATTTGATTACAATACAATTAAAGAATGGGAAGCCTATACTAAATCAGATATAGCCACAATGAGCGAAATGACCGAATTTCTAAAACGTAGATGTCAGATTTTGGAATCACTGAGTTGCAACAACAGTTTGCAAAAGGTTTCACCAACTTTAAAACATATCCCAAAAAATACACGTCATATCAGTGCGCATGTAACAACTAACACACTAGTATGTCAAATATGTAAAAAACAGCACCCAATTTATCAATGTGACGAATTTTTAAATATGCCAGTAGAAACTAGATTGCTGGAAATAAAGAAATTGAAATTATGCTTAAATTGTTTTAAGGGAAATCATTTTATGCAAAATTGCTTTGCACGAAAATGTAGAGTTTGTCACAAACGACATAATACGTTATTGCATAATCCAACAGTTAAACCAAAAAACGAAGTGGAGTCAGCAATTAAACAAAATGGATTGGAAGTACAATCTCCCACTTCATCGGTAGTTGACGAAAATGCGGTTGCAAGTAGCGTAGTAAATAATCATTGTTATCAAGGTCAAACAGTTACTCAAGTTCTTCTTTCCACTGCAATTGTTCAAATACCTGATACAAATGGCAAATTGCATGATTGTCGATCACTTTTAGATGTTGGATCCCAATCAAACTTCATAACACAGTCAATATGTAAAAAATTAAAAATTGGGACTGAAACAGCAAATCTCGTCATTACAGGTATAAATCAATCTTTCAGTAAGGCAACGGAAACCGCGAATGTCACAATTAAGTCAAAACATAAGCCTTATTCACGGAGTCTAAAGTGTTTAGTGTTAGATAAGATAACAGATAGTTTACCGGCATCTAGTATACCGTCTCGGTTAAGTATTCCAAAAAATCTTAAGCTCGCTGATCCCAGTTTCAACGTATCGTCGCCTATTGATTTATTATTGGGAGCAGAAGTATTTTGGGAACTGCTATGCAATAAACAGATTAAAGCAAGTAACGGTCAACCATACTTGCACAAAACACATTTGGGATGGATCATTGGTGGCTCATTACATATCAGTCAATCGATGCCACGAACAAGTTGTAACGTAACCCTTAATGCTTTAGAAAAACAAGTGGTCAAATTTTGGGAAGTCGAGGGCATGGACTCTATAAATTCGACGAAAAAATTGTCAAACGAAGAATTAAAATGCGAAACTCATTTTAAGCAAACATTTAAAAGAAATTTAGAAGGACGATTTATAGTACAATTGCCATTTAAAGATAATAAGCAACATTTAGGGCATTCTAGGGAAAACGCTTTGCAACGTTTCTATTCGCTAGAACGTAAATTTAAAAAACATCCAGAAATCAAAACAAATTATGTAAATTTTATGGATGAATATTTGCAGTTAGGACATATGGAGCTTGTAACATCGCATGACGTAGTTGAACCCGTCAACACGTTTTACTTACCTCATCATGCGGTAGTTAACGAGTCAAGCTTAACTACTAAACTTCGAGTAGTGTTTGACGCGTCCGCGAAATCCTCTTCGGGAGTAAGTCTGAACGACAATCTGATGGTTGGTGCTACCCTGCAGCAGGACTTGTTCTGTATAATTACGCGATTTCGGACGTACCAATACGTTTTATCGGCGGATATCGCTAAAATGTACCGTCAAATACTAGTAGAACCCATGCATCGCGACTTTCAAAGAATTCTATGGCGCACAGATCCTCAACAACCAGTTGAAACTTACAGACTAAAAACCGTGACGTATGGGACAGCTTCGGCGCCATTTTTGGCTGTAAGATGCCTACAACAGACAGCTGAGGATTTAAGAACAAAAGATACACTCGCGTATCATGCAATTTTAAATGATTTTTATGTCGACGATTTGTTAACGGGAACAAATAGTTTTAGTGAAGCCAACATTTTACGAGCTCAGCTATTAGAGATATTAGGCAGTGCGGGGTTTGAACTAAGAAAATGGGTGTCGAACCATCCAGAATTAGCACCAGATTTGTTGTGCGAATGGGTAGACTTAGACAAACAGGGTGACACAAAAATACTAGGATTGCGTTGGGATTATAAAACGGATGAATTAAAATACGGGGTAAAGCAATTTGAAGCACCGAAAAGATTGACAAAACGGCTAATTTTGTCTACAATAGCACAGTTATTCGACCCGTTAGGTTTAATCGGTCCAATTCTAATAACTGCAAAGATCATACTTCAAAGAATTTGGTCTGAACGCTTAGGCTGGGATGAGGTAATTCCTAACAATTTACAAATCATGTGGACTCAGTTTTTAAAAAATCTGCCAGGCATAAACGAATTAAGAGTACCACGGAAGGTAGTGGGCGATCGACTGTCGGTAACATTTGAATTACATGCCTTTTCAGATGCGTCCAATTTTGCGTACGGTACGTGTCTTTATGTTAAATCATCCGATAGCTTAGGGAATTATACGGCACAATTACTATGCGCCAAAGCTAAGGTAGCACCGTTAAAGACAATATCTTTGCCTCGACTAGAGTTAAGTGGGGCTCTTCTATTAGCACAACTAGTTAATAAACTCGAACGAACATTAAACATAAAATTTAGTAAACATTATTATTGGTGTGATTCAAAAATTGTACTTGCATGGATAGCTGCTGAACCCAATACGTGGAAAACTTTCGTCGCAAATCGCGTATCTGAAATACAGCAATTAACCAATGCGACTGATTGGCATCACATAGCCTCAAAACATAATCCTGCAGATATCATATCACGGGGTGCAACAGCTCAGGAACTTCAACAATCGTCGGTTTGGTGGAATGGCCCAGAATGGCTCAGACAAAATAGCGATACTTGGCCATTCACATTAACAAACTGTCAGAATCAAAATGTATTCGAAGAAAAACGTACAGTACTAATCAGTACAGTTCCAGTGCGCGAATCAAATTTTGCAATTATGCATAAATTCTCATCGTTTATTAAACTTCAAAGAGTCATATCGTATTGCATTAGGTTCAGTTACAATATGAAACACAAATTATCTAAACGCGTTGGTGCCTTACGCCCTATAGAATTACACGAGGAATTGATTTCAATTGTAAGATATGTGCAAGGTGAACAATTCAGCAAAGATATTCAAGAATTAAAGAAAGCCAAAAGGGTCAGTAAAGAAAGTAAATTATTATCGCTCAATCCGTTTATCGATGAAAGGGGCGTGATTCGAGTAGGTGGTAGATTAAGTAACACTAGTTTACCATATAATAGTAAATATCCAATAATATTACCAGCAAACCATCAGGTAACAAAATTGTTGGTTATTCAAGAACACCATAAACAGCTTCACGCAGGGCCTCAACAGACGTTAGCTTCATTACGCTGTTTTAGGGCAAATCCTGTGACTATTGACCAATTGATGGGTGACTTGCCAGAAAACAGGGTACAACCGGCACGTCCATTTGTAAATTCAGGTATTGACTATGCTGGTCCTATTACAATAAAGGGCGGTCACGGTCGAAGTAAAAAGACACTTAAGGTATATGTGGCAATTTTTGTATGTTTTGCCACGAAGGCATTGCACATTGACTTGGTTAGTGATCTCACTACGTTATCATTTTTAAACACCCTGAAGCGATTTATTGCTCGTAGGGGTAATATATTAAATTTATATTCGGACAATGCAACTACCTTTGTCGGTGCACAACGAGAATTAAAGGATCTTTTTCAGTTATTTCGATCTCAACACTTTGAATCTAATGTAATAGACGAATTAGCTTCCCTAAATATTACGTGGAATTTTATACCTCCCAGATCCCCTCATTTTGGTGGAATTTGGGAGGCAGCTGTCAAATCAACAAAACACCACTTACGTCGAATAGTTGGAAATGCATTGCTAACTTACGAGGAGTTGTACACAATCCTCACCGGTATTGAGTCTTGTTTAAATTCACGTCCTCTCACTCCTTTATCGACTAATCCTGACGATCTAAACCCATTAACCCCTGCTCATTTTCTAATTGGAGGCCCACTGACGACGTTAATAGAACCAGACGTAACGCAACTGAAATTAAATCATCTTTCGAGATATCAGTTAATTGAAAGATTACGTCAAAATTTTTGGAAAAGGTGGTCCACAGAATACCTAAGCCAGTTGCAACAGAGGTCAAAATGGAAACAAAGGTCGCCTGTGCAGCTTCTCCAAGGCATGATGGTTGTCATTAAGGAGGATAACCTACCCCCTTTAAAGTGGAAATTGGGCAGAATTCTACAATTGCATCCAGGAAGTGATAAGTTGTGCAGAGTGGTATCGATAAAAACACATAACGGAGTGATAAAACGTGCAATTAGCAAAATCTGTGTTTTACCTATGGACAATGAATGACTGTATAATAATCAGTATATTAATTCACATTAATTGTTTTCAATAGCTATAGGTATGTTTATGGATTTGTAGTTTTAATATATTAGTTAATTTTAGTTTAATTATATGCAATTTAAACATTCTTATTTGAAAGACGAGCGTTCAAGGTGGGCGGCATGTTCGTGCTGTGCACGAGATATAAATATTGTTTTTTGGGTTACTATGTAACGTGTTGTTAGTTACGAGAAAAAATGTAAACAAAATGACAAGCAATAAATTTTAATATTCATTGTAAAATTAAGGTAAGATTTTCTCATTAATTTAGAGTTATTTTTTCTGCAGTCCTTACCCCTAAAAACTCACGAGCCACCACTTTATTTAAACATTTAAAAGAATTAAATTATATCAAATTTTGTAAATACATATACATGCCTATGTTCTTCTTATTCTACCATAAAGGTGTAAGTAACCATTGCATCGTGCCGTGGTGCACTGTCAAAACTTAGAAGTGAATCTGATTTATCTATGGTATTAGCGAATTTTAAAGAAATTTGCACCAAAATGTATTTCAGTAGGTACAATTTTCAATCAATTATCGTTCGTTTTTTATAAGAACTCGATATACGAACATTTTGTTTATAAATATTTTTCTTAACTTTTAATGTCTACGTATTAACCCTTACTTGCCCTAACCCTAACCCTAACTTGCATATGTTAAACAATATTCAGATACTGCGATAGTAGTTTATACTCCGGGGCAAAAATTACTTCACAAAACAGTCATTTTCTGGTATACCGCCATAGAATGTAAAGCCAAGGATGTAATCACAAACTAAAAACAAAGCGATATACAGTCTCTAACCTTGGGGAAGTAAAGAAAATATTAAATTCAGAATGTTGTTTATGATGCCACGTATAAAATGTAGTCTAATAAGCTACGTCAACCTAACTCAAGTCGACGACAAGAACACACTTCTTGTAAACTTAAAAAGTGTCTGGCACTTTTATCTCTAATTTTAATCTAATAAAACAAATAGCATTTTGTTTTGGAAAAGTTTCTTAATAATAAAAATTGCCAAACCGCGTATCTTCAGTTTCAAAATTTAAGGAATTCATAAAAATAAATTGCACTTAAAATTCTAGGTAATCTTTATGTATATATTATTTAAATAACCGTAGATAAAATAAAATTTTCCGTATCCATGGTATGTAATTGACAGATTATTTATCTCATTTGAGGTTAACAATGGCGGATAGCGGGTAAATATGAAAAAGCGGGACGATATGAACATTTGCGGGTTTTTACCGTGCATGCTATCGACGTGACATCTACCGATAGAATTTAGAATCAAAATTATTATTTGATTATACAAAAATCTTCATTTAAGTGAATGATGAGTGTAATTATTTTTTAAAATTCAAGCAAATACGATTATTTTTTACATAAATTCGTTATAGAAGTTAGTTTTAATACGAAAATTTGACATGTGTAATTTGAGGTTATATGTCAAAAACGTAGGTACGTATTATATTATAACTATTTTTATTTAATACGAACTTCTCATGGATGCGGAAAAATAACTTGTGCCCTACGGGAATCTAACGGCATATTTCATCCCTCGGCTTTTGCTGCCCTCGCTCACTACGTTCGCTCGTGCAGCAGAAATCTTCGGGATGAAATATGCCTATATCTTCCCTTATGACGCAATATACTATTTTACTCCTAACAAAAAAAATGCTAGAAAACTATCCTAAGAAAATCCTTTAAGTTTAAGAAATTCTAAGATTTATTTGTAACCCTAAAAATAGTATCAGTGAAAACAATTTTGTGGTTCAGCAAAAAAATTAAATTACAGTAAAACGTTTTACGACCATATAAAGTTACAAATAAATACATTGAGGCGAGAAAAGGTCGCCTTTTCTAGCTTCTAGAAATAGCAAAAACCAAAAGCGATGTCTACTTCACACTTAACGGTAACAGATGATAAATAATTTAGATGATACGTTGTAGTGTAAAACTGTCCCTTTTCTTTCATAAGAAATATATATTGCATTACTTCGTTCTCAAGTTGCGACACAGCAAACGATATCCAAGAACGAAGTGAACCTCAAAGAAAAATCTAAGTAATCAGTTACAGAAAAAGGAATCGAATATGCTGTTAATATTCGTTTCAGAATGTGGCAAAAAAATTGCAAAAATGGTTATTAAAAATTATTTAATAAAAGGGTCTGCACACTAACAAAGGAATTACGTAAGAGGTAGCAGCTTTTAACAATTTTAACAATTCATGTGGTATATTATTAAGCTTAAAACTCATTGTGGTGCGAAATTGTGAGTAATTTTTACTTCAGTAGGTATCTTTACTTATTATAGTTATTACTACTTTAGCAGTGATTATATTGAAATACAATGTCAATGTCAATGTGTTATTGTAAGGTACATAATAATTAAAGGAAATCTTTAACAGCAGCTAGTAAAAACATGAAACGTAACTTACCAGTACCCATAAGGCTATTAAGTTATGTAAACTTATATTTGAATTATAACTCTTTATTTCAGGATTTCTTACCACGACTAGTCTGCAGCACTCTCTTTCCCATTGCACCGCATAGATATAACCTAACCTTTTAAGTTTACAACCGGGTAACTTACCTTAATACCTAAAATAATTCCTTGCTACACATTAAATCAGTATATAGAACAAAACATTTCAGTATCAAACAGGACAATCTTTTTTTTTATATAGACTTTATTCTAGCATGCCCCATTTATAATATTACATGCTATTGATCTAACTTAATATAACATTTTTACTTAATTTTATCTTAAAACTTAATTATGTTCATTTCTTATACATCTTAAATTCCTTATCCGTAAACTAATATTTCTATTCTAGCATAACTTATTTGAATTAATTTATATAAGATTTTCAAAGTTCATTGAATTAACGAGGTTGACAAACTCAGGTAAATGCAGTTCAACTAATTCTTGTTTAGTAACAGAGGCCACTGTCCACCATGATTAATAACACTGTTTATAAGCTCCCCCTTTCATCGTCTAGTAAGGTACAAGAAAAGATCATGTGGTCCACTGTTTGGTCTTCTGTACCACACTTACACTCCGCACTTTTCATAATTTTGTACTTATGTAGGTAGCTCCTCATTTTTCCATACCCACTTAAGATTGCTGTCAATTTTGGTGAATATGGTATTATAGTTATTAGTCGTGAATTTACAGTAGGAAAGGAAGATTTTGTCAAATTACCCTTGTTACTGATTGGCCACTCCTGTTGCCATTCTTCTTCTGTGGTTTTCTCCATTTCTTTGCTTATTTATTTTCTTCTTAATCTTTTTTGCACTGTGTTTCGTCCTACATTGTGTCCATTGTCTGCTCTCGTGCTCTCATATGTCCTCGTTATTTGTTTTAATTTTAATATTATTGGGGTGTTTCCCGTCATTATACATGAGGCCTCGCATCTCGCAAGATATCGTTCTACATCCTTTCAGAATCTGTATATTGATTAGCCTTTGTACTCTTTTAATTTTTATTTGGTTTATTTTCTTTTGTAGGGCACTTATCCAAAGCGGTATTCCATAAGACGGGATAGGTGTAATTGCCCCTTTGTAAATTATGTCAATTGCCTCTTGTCTAATGTCCCATGTTATTCTGGCTGATCTTCCTAGACTGTTTATTAAGGTACAACATTTTTCCGAGATATATGTGACGTGTTCCCCCCAGGTATTTTATTGTTCGAATTTGCCGCAATACACAGTAGTTCAAGTATACTTCTACAGTTTTATTTAGCAAGGATCTTCTGTTTGTAATTAGCATCACTTGGGATTTATCCTCATTGAATTCTATTTTATTGTTTTTTTGTCCAGAGCATTACTTTTCCCAACTCTATGTTTGGGGTACTTTCTGCTGCTGCAACTGTTCTTCCTTTTATTAGTAAAATGAAATCATCCGCAAATGCAATTGCTTCGTGTTTTTAGCATACTCCAAATTTAGCAAGAAGTTGTACTCTAGAAACTCTAGATTCCATCTTCACGCGATTTATTTCAAGAGCAGCCGTTCTGTCGGTGAAATAATTTTTCACCAAATTGTACAAGTTTTATAGGCAGTTTGGACTCTTCATTGTTTTGATGATGGGTGGCTACCAAGCGGCGTTAAATGCGCCTTTGACGTCGAGGCTAACACAGACGACTACTTCCTTCTTCCTAAAACTTTCTTCCACAAACTTTTTCAACTCCATTAGTGCCTCCGTGGTTCATTTGCTTTATAACTCGTTGCAGTTCATGTAATTCATTATTCTATATATATTAATATAAAATATATTAATCAAGTACTTTACCACCTCCATTAAGCAAACTTATCGGTCGGTATTTGCCAGCTTTGTCTGACTCTTCTTTATCGGGTTTAACTGTTAAAGCTGATTTCCGTTCTTTCGTAAAGTATGTATTATTTAGAGAACTGATTTAATAATTCCGTTTTGAATAGTGGGAATTTGCTATACTTTTTAAATACGATATCGCTTGTTACACCGTTACTGCCAGCAGATTTTCTTGGATTCATGCCTTTTACATTTTTTTTCAACTTCTTCCCTCTTGAATGGTTCATCATCTATTGTGTCTATGAGATTTTTAATCTCGTTTCTTACTCTTCTGTGATATTCATTGTCGTCCTTATCGCAGTCGTCAGGAAGAAATTCCTCCATCATTCGTTTGACAATCTATTGAAAACAGCCCTAACACAGACGCTAATGACGCTAATGCAAACTATATTAAAGTAGTGCTATTAATAATAAAACTAACCAATTTTATTAAAAATAAGTCAGCTATAATATTTAGGTGTCGTGAAAAATGATTATGTTAGTAAAATACGCTTGTGTTATTACAAACTACTCTGAAAACAACGTAATTGTTCTGAATGACAGTACGCTAAGACAGAAACTAAATACTATTACTTATCATTTACTACTATATACTTCAAAAGTTGAAGTATGGTTCTTTTAAATGCGTCCAGGAGTGACAATGATTTCGAACGCTGCTCCAATAGCACCCGTCCAGCAAAATTGAACACATCGCCATCACGTATTATATTTGCACAATTTTATTGCGATTATAGAACTTTATTCAAATAATCTGTAAAACTCTACTCTTATTGTACAATGTACAGAGCGAGACTGCAATTGACTACAAATAAAATACTTTCGATTTATTACGGGATAAATATTTTAGGAAAACACAAAATTTTTATTTATAAAATTTAGTTTGTAAATTTTTAACTTATTAAATGAGCTTTCATTTACTGGAATCCGGCCAACAAACTTATACGACTCCAACTGCTAATAGCGAGGGCGGTCAGTCTTTGACTCTGCTGCATTTATAACCTCTTAAAGCGTTGTGGATTTATGTACCTTCTTTTCGCAAGTAACAACTAACCATCATTAATTACACTGCATCTATGTTATCTTACGAGCAGCAAATTTAGTTTAACTAAAGAGTCGTATATTAAATACCTCGTTAGCATAACGTTTGTTAAAGAATACAAGGATGTACATATTCTTGGAGAACATATAGTTTTTTTTTTATCCCCGGAGTTATTCCAAATTAGTACAATTAAAATGAAAATTTGATTATATTTTCAGATGTGGAATGATTCATTGACTTTTTGAAATGTTAAAATCAGTAATATTTTTCTTTGCTATTTGGTTTAATTTACGATAAAAATGAAACCAGTATCTTCAAAGCAATTTTACGTAGAATCCAGTAAACTCAAGAAACATTTTACTCATGATTTTCGAATGATAATACATTCGTTTTTTTAATGGAAATGCTAATTTACTTTTACACTATAAAAATTTATTTTCTTTCTATTCCTATCATATCACGTTTACAAAAACAAGTACCCCGTATACAGGGTGTTTCAAAATGGTACGTTACAAATATAAGGGCTTATTCCAGAGCAAAAAATAAGAAAAAAAATTGATAAACATCTGGTCGAAAATCATTCACTTCAAATGTATCCGTGAACAAGGAATCAAATACAATTCTTATTTAAAACGTTTATGATTTAGTATGCTAGTAGGTATTTTAGGTGTTTGAAAATTGCACTATTCTAGGGACATGTTCTCTAGGTCAAAAGAAACAAAAAAGTTCACATAAAACACATGTTGCAAATTAATTTATTACTGAGGAATTAAATAGTAAAAACACTTTTAACCATAAAAAAATAATTCAAAGTGTTCGAACTGGCCACTGGTTGGTTGGATGCATCATTCAGTCCTGTACATATTGTATTTCATACAAACCTCATATGTAAAATGTATGTTAATGTTAAAGCTGCAAAATCCAACCTTAGTTTAAAAGCGTTAAATGGGAAATACTTTTTCACGTTCCTCTTTATTACAGAATTTATATGTACATCAGTTAATGGAGACTGACATCAATTGGGCTACGAAATACAGTTTATTTGGTTTTAATATCTTAGGCAAATGAATTATCTTTAATCGACAAATGCAAAGAGAGAAGTGTCTTTAATACGTTGCCCTTTTTAAATAAATTTCAATAGCATGTGCAAGAATACCTAATAAATATATCTATAAATGTACTAAAATAAAATATGGTACCCATCTAGCAGTCTCCCAATCTGGCTGGCAAAAATTCAGATTTAACTATTCAGTGGATAGCTAACACGGCTACTATTTTAAGAAAGGCTTATTGCAGCTTAACTTCAATTGCTCATCACTGTACTTTTGTATTAGAAATTTTAAAATTTGTTTTGGTTTTATCGTGCTCATCTACCGTAATGGTTCGTAGTTGCGTCCATACGCTAAATTTAATTTGTACAACTGTAATGAAGAATTCGACAGTCGTAAAATATCACATGTTTTCTATTATTTTTCCAGCTTAATTAAGTGAGTGCCTTCTAAATTACAATTTTTTTTATGTCTTTTAATTTATAATATTTTCCAGTTCAAATCTTTGGTCTTATATTTCATCGTTATTTATCATTAGCATAAGCGACCTTTTCAACTGACTTATAAGTCTGAAATCTACATTTAAGCTTGTGTCGACTACTGCCACCTTCCAGTCGTCCATTTCAAAAGTAACTTTCAAACACATGCGATGCTGCAGAGTACGCATTATTTCAAAGTTTAAAAAACTCTAAATCACACTATGACGGTATTCACTGACCCTTAAGGCTGGCATTTACACCATGAAATATACCTTATTTTAAGCACATTTTGTTCCAGTTTTTTAGACTCATTTTTTAAGCAGGAACGGCAGAGCATTTTTTTTGTAATTATCCATATCTTTTCTATCTATTGATAGAAAGTTTTTTTTTAATTTCTGAAAACCAACTTTATAGTATTAAAAAATCTAAAGCTCTATTTTACTTCAAAATTTTCAAATAGTTTTTACAAAAAGATTAATACCGAAAAAATCTCTATATCAGTAGATAGATGCAACCACTCTCTTTCAAACGCCAGAAGATTTTTTTTTCAAAATGCAAATTATGCCAGAAAAACTGGAAATAAAGTTCTAGAAAAATCGGTTTAGATTTCCAATTTATAATTTATCGTTAGGCAACACAAATAGCACAGTAACAACGAGTAAGTACCTACTTATCGGCTTTACGGAAACTTGACAAGGAGATTACAATTTAAATACACAGAAAATCGTAATTTTGTTTTTGCCATATCTTTTACAGTAATAACACAAATAACTATGTAAATATGCAAATTTTCAAATATGAATCTTACGCAATTCTTGACCTCTAACCTCAACTCGTTTTTGACGTTCTGCTGAAACGCGCCTTCTTATGACTTTTTGATTTTTTAAGTAGTTATGCAACTTTAGATACGTCAAATAGAAATTGACTGTATGTAAATGCCAGCCTTAATGTAATTTATTTGACGTTTAAAAAATCATTATCGTTGTCATTCACTAAGGGCCGGTTACACAAAACTTTTGTTAAATCGAATAAAGTTGACAGAAAAGCATGTTTTTTTGTTTACTGGTGTATTATTTGTGATATTTGTCGAATTTTGATTCGATTTTATTCACTTTGACAAATGATTAATTTGATGAAGCCGTTAAATCATGTTTGTGCAACCCGGTCTAAGAAGGACACTGAGATGTTGACAGCTTATAAACATCCGTTATACTACGTTACAATTTGTAGGGCAATATTATTTGTAACTTTAACAGTCGTTCCGTTAAAACTTGATGCTTGACATGTGAATTGACAAGCATAAAAAAGTTTAATAATCAGTAAACGCCCGAAGGAAACTGGAATTGCAAAGCAGTTACGAACTCGCGTAGTTATACACTTGAGAGTAATTTTTCCGCTCCTGCATAGTATGCTTTTTACAACGCTCGTTATGTTTATGTAATATACTATTATTACCGAACCGCCTCTACCTGTAAAAATGCATGTGCGGCTACATGAAAAAAGAAATTGCCCACCTGTACCCTGAAGCGAGTGAAGCCATTTAATCGTTTGGTTACAATTAATGATTCTGTCTGCGGATTGGTCGACTTCAGATAGTAACAAGACACATACACTATACACTTAATGCATGGCACAAACTCTGCAGGAGGCAACGGAAAACCACTGCAGAGGAAACATTTACCTAGTATAAGGGAATATCAACAACACAGTTCACGACGCCAAGTCGTTTAAAAAAGGTGGCTCTGCCCCCCTTGTCAATGTCCTTAGAAAATGATACGACACAGAAAGAAGAACATACCCTAAAGAGTGCCCATCAAAATCATTTTTTTAAATAACTCAGAAACTACTTAAGTTAATTTAGCAGAAAGACAGTATTTCAAAAAAAACATCAAACGGGTTGTATGTACATATGAATAACATGATATACAGGGAATTTTTCTTTTTAGTATACATATCCCCTATGTATACTTTTAAAATAAACGCAATATGTGGGCAACCAACTATACACTAAAAGTCACGTCACGTGGTTCGTAAAGGTTATGTTTCATGTTTGTAAATAAAAAATAAATCAAAATTAGTGGAATATCAACATAATTTTAATTCAACGATTATTCTAAAACATAAAACATCAACAATACAGAACAGAAAGGAAAATAAAAACAGCAACAGCTAAAGACTAATTTTTTGACATTAACTTAATTTGATGATTTTTGCCACAGCATGCTAATTTTTTAAATCATCATATTAAGTTAATTTCAAAAAATTGGTCTTTAACTGTTGCTGTTTTTATTTTCCTTTCTGTTTTGCATTGTTGATATTTTATGTTTTAGAATAATCGTTGAATTAAAATTATTTTGATATTCCACTAATTTTGATTAATTTTTATTTACAAACATGAAACATAACCTTTACGCACCACGTGACGTGACGTTTATAGTGTATATTGGGTTGCCTATATATTGCGTTTATTATAAGAGTATACATAGGGTACCTATATGTATACTAAAAAGAAAATTTCCCTGTATAGCTTCATAGGGGAGCATGAAGGCTCGAGCCCACTTGAGCGAATCGCGGCGAAGCGAAGAGCAATTTTTACGTTCAATGTATTCTTATGTGGATACGTACACTTGGCCGAAGCAAAGCGCTGAGAAGCGCAGCTACTCGGCGGAATTCTTCTGAGAGAATATTTTTCTCTGCTCCGCGCTTGGCTTCGTCCAAGTGTGCGGTACCTAGGCGAAGCGCAGCTGCATAAATTAGGACGAATGCAGTTACGAGACGAATCGGAAATAACCGAAGTAATAAAACTGCATCTTGGTATTACCAAATTTTACATTTTCGGTTATTCTGTTCATCGTATATTACCAAAATGTCCGGGGTAGAAATTAGTGATTTTAGTATCGAAATACAAAGAACTGTATGATATGGGGAGTTCCAAATCTAGCTTTATATACGTCAACAGCTCTTGAAATTTTTCGTAGCCCATACGAAAGTATTGAAAAAATTTGTCATGGTGATCTTTCAAATGAGGAAGCAGGGTACTGTATTCGCCCTCCTTGCTTCTATTTTCGCAAATTTCATGTACCCATTGCCGTTTTCACTTGTTATTTGGTTTTTGTTTGTTCTCTTCTTCTTCGTACAATAAAATGCTACTATCATAACCTTTACATCCATTTTCAGGCCCGACGAGAGGGGGGGCAGGGGGGGCAAAATCCCCGGGGCCCGAGCCCAGGGGGGGCCCGGCAGCTTTTTAGAGAGTCTAGTCATATAATAATAGAACGTAGAATTAAAATTTCAGTTTTTTTTATGTAGTCCTATATAAGAGTTTTTATTATTCGTTTAAAGTTCACGGTGACCGGTGACATAAAAAATTATAATATTGTGCTTCTACGTATTCCACCCCTCCTCTTCTCAGTCTTCTCCCTCCCTTCGCACCATCACTTTGCCTCTACCTCTAGTTAACTTAGTAGCTACAAAATCAGTTTTGGGTTTTTTCACTCAATGTATTGCTAGCCATGATAAATGTAATAAAAAATTACTATTCGTTCAACATGTTTTCATCAGTTTACATCCACCAACCACAACTACAGCCAATTAGTTTAGAAAAAACTCAATGCGTTGACGATGCAAAATTTTTTGTGTTTCACACTTTCACAAACCTTAAAAAGATGTTAAAGGTTGTAGGTTGTAGGTCAGTAGGTGTGTTCTAGTATTAAGAATGATGATGCTACACCAATAATTGGTCAAGATCAAAACTGTAGCAATTCACAAAGAAATTACGGTTCTTTACAAACATTTTTAGTGTACGCTCATTTTAGTAGAACATGAAGAGTTTGTAGGTAAAAAAAATAGATTACAATATGTGGGGGGGGGGCCCTTGCCAGTGTTTTGCCCCGGGGCCCACCATGGCTCTCGGCGGCCCTGTCCATTTTGTTCACACGACAATATTGCTTCCCGACGAAAACTCGCAAGTGTGCGTTGGTGCTAATTTTGGCGCTTCACCGCGCTTCGCTTCGGCACGTTTCGTTTCGCTCAAGTGGGCTCGAGCCTTCAGTGTAGACTAACATAACTCCCCACTCGGTATATATAAGCAACAAAAACACCCATTGAAACTGTCATATATGTAGTAGATTGATTCGCATTCTGTAATACGAAAGTTTGACTTGAAATTTAATAACCAATATGAATTAAGATTAGATAAAAATGTTTGTTTTCACGCGGCCATTTTTATTCACTCTGTATAAACATATTTAACCCCTTGAACCCGGGACTGTAAAGCTCTAGGTAGCTTGTATATCCGGCCCACAGATAAGGAGCGTTCTTAGCTGTGGCTTACCGCCTTCCACGAGTGGAGAAAATTAAAATGCTTCAAATTTTTTTTCTATATCCGGGACTCTACAATTGAGGTATGCACTAATATCCGGGGGTTTAGTACTGCTGTAGTATAGCTACATAGTGCATCATCGGATATTAAGCATGACCTAGAATTTCCAAATATGATGCAAGTGATGCATCACCGGGTTTAAGGAGTTAAGCACTCATACGATGTTTACAACTGTAATAACGACGATTCTCAAACAATATTAAATATGTTTACCATGTGCTTAAAGAGTCCTTGTGAAGTTGCAGTTTTTCATTAAGCCTACAAACACGTTTCTAGCATGGTATAAAAAGATTTTCAATTAGATGGTAGAACGAGTAACGAATCGGTTGTGTGCAGTTTCTCTTATCCGCAGTGCTTTATGAATTAACGCAAAAAAGTTTATATTTTCCTTATTGGGTCTTATAGGTTATATTTTACTGTTTAGTCTTTTTATAATAGTATTTTCAAATTTTTTAAATTATCTCTTCTTACAGTGTATCAGACATGGGTTATCATTACTTCTTCAAATGCAGCCCCTTTGTGATTTGCAGTTTATTCAGTATTGAATTATTATTGTTATTGGTCGTTTCAGCAATTCAAGGTATTCTCATCATTTATCTTCAACAACATAATTTCAAATATATACGGCCTTTGTTAAATGTCTTTGAATTCCCAACACTGAAAGACACACAAAAACACCGAGAAGACTAACATCGTTACTAATCTTAATTTGGTTATTTAGCGTTATCGCGGGTTTGTCAAAATTTTCCACATGTTTAGTTTTTTTTTATATCATTTTTAGCTATTACAATTTTTCTTTTTTAAAGTTTCCAACTGTAATTTGTGCTCCAAGATAAAGAAATATGCTTATTACTTCTGTGTTATTAAATTGCCTTACATAACTTCTGTTTTATTGTGGCGTTATTTTCATCTTGGATTTTTTTAGTCTTTAATACCTTGCTTCACTAGCTCGATTCTTCCACTTTTTTTGTGAGGTGGATTAGTACTTGTTTCTAAGCAAGATGCATACTTCAAACTTCATCTTCGTTCTATCTACAGTGATACCGCCTATCTAGCCGTAAATTTTATCATTTTACATTCCGTACAGGCATTGTTCGACATATAATCTTTCCTTATGTCCTTATATACCTGAAATTTGTTATTTGTTAATTATTGATCCTTCAACAACCCTCCATTGAGCGCCGTATTTCTCATGTCATGTATGAATTTGATTACATTAATCAGCTGTAGAAACGTTCCCATTTTTAATAAAATTTGCCTCAGATTTTGGCATTTACGAAACACTATCTAAAGCTTTGTTAATAGTACATGGTAACTATTTACTTCTATCTCATCAGTTCCCATAGGCGCCGAATTTTGAGGAATATTATGGGGACACAACTAAACAACAATTTTACTCCGAAGAATAGTAACTTTCGGGGCCATCACAATATATAATACAATAAGCACTTGATCGTATGTGTTACAATAATTATTGTTTCAGTATCCAACTTTTGTTGTTTGGTTTATAGAGGCACTGCTCTATAAATATTTTATTATGGAAGCATGGGCTTCCGGTACCCCATGAAATCGACGGTATGTCAGTTACTCAGGCCCGTTCCTGGGGAGTTAAGCGCCTGCGTGCAAGATATTTTTTCCGCCCCTTATATGTATTTTCAAATATTAATTTAAAAAATGTATGTATGTACTTAAAAATTTGTTTTTATTAAAATAAAATAAAATAAACAGGAAATGTGATCAAACAATAAAAACAAGAACACTGGCTTGAGCGAATTCGGTTTATTTCGCGGTTTTCCATAAAGGCATATAAATGCAGGATGCAGGTGTCTAACATATATTAAAAGAGCTGAAGCGCAAAGGCGGCGACTTCGCAAGCAATGCGGCACGCGGCCGAGTTAAAAGGAGTGCGGTTGCCACTTTTGACAATCTTCCGACAAGACAAAAAGGCGGTATTTTAAAAGGATAAATGAATCCAGTTATTTTAGTTTTGATTGGAAGTTTTTATTATCAAGATAATAATAATTATGTAAGCCTTCTGCGTTTACTAAAATTAAAATAAAAGGAGTATCGAAATGGCGCCCCTAAGTTTTGCCGCCTGCGTGCGGTGCATTCGCTGCATACCCGCTAGGAACGGGCCTGCAGTTACTACACCATCTGCTCTTCAAGCCTTAAGCCTTTTGATTTTCGGCGATGGGCTGAACTTCTTTTAATACCTCCTGTTTAAACCCTGTCACCATCATTTCTCATTAGGCCCCAGAATAGGGCATTTCGCCAAAAAAAAGGTGTAAAAGTGAAATCGCGGACGAGTTATTAGGTTATTACCTTCCTAAACACATGTTCATATCACCAGTGATATTTAAATACGATTTTTGAATAAATCTCATTAATATGTCTCGTATTTTGTCTACACAGTTTGCGAAGAGTGTTATATTGTCCTATTATAGCTTCAACGTTTGTATTTATTAATTAGTATTTATTTGTATTTTTGTATTTATCTGCATACTTATGCTCTTATAATGTCTTATTTTTATTGGTCAGAATTATTTGCCTCTTATTAGACGATTAATGTTCAGTCATGCAGTAAGAAGTTGTCTAAAATAACACTGGAGATAATCATAGCTTCATCTTATAACTAGTTGAATTGTATATCGACTAATTAAATTATTCTATATTACAAAGAATGAAAAAAATATCATTAAAAAATGTATTCGTATTTATATTAAAATAAAAGATAAAAAACTCATCAATATTAGTTTCAGGAATTTTGCTTTCGTTATAAAGATGATAATGAAAAATATCAAAAATTAATACAACAACCAATATGACATTTTAGAAAAAGCAAGGATGCTGTACACATGAACAAATGAACATAGGGTCAGTAAATCGTGGACAATTTTTACGGTCGACGATTCTGTGAAATTTTTTTTTTCCTTAAAGGTAATTGGCCCCCTCATGGTTATAGTTGTCTCTAACTAAAGTAATGTTTAACGTAAACATAAAACGATATACTGTTTTTAATGTGTAGAAAAGTGTGACGTTAAATTTGAACATGATGTGCAAACGCCAGCCAATCTCTTTCCCAATTTGTCAGTTAACAATTATTACTCCAAGTCAAATATTATATTTTCAGAAGGATTCAAAGCGTGTAATAGTTATTTACGTAATCAGTTATGAAAAGAGCGATATTGTTTGACGAGTCGTAAGTTTTCCAAAACGAGCGATAGCGAGTTTTGCAAATTACGCGAGTCAAACAATATCGCTTTTCATAACGTATTACGTACAAAATTTTATCTAATTTCGTAATTTCGTTCTTCCACGTTCTAAATAATAATTCATTGTCAATATCTGACAAGCAATAAATTATTTTATTTATTATTATAGTAGGCATCTGCGCGGCATTTGGTTTAAAATTGGGTTGTGTAATATTCTTTACGTAACTCAGTTACGTAAAAATCTTTATCTACTCCTGCTAGGATAAGAACCTGTTATATCATTCATTTGAGTTCGATAATGAAGTTTATTATCGCACTGAGTGAGATAATGAATTCATTACCAAACTCAGTGGGATAAGACAATATTTATGACCAAAAGTTTTATTTTTTATGAAGAAAATACCTTCGTTGCAGCTTCTTCTATGTCCAACGGAATACTTTCACAAATATTTACCGGTTTTTCTCCACAAATCAAGGAAAAATTAAAAATACAAAATTATTGACGTACAAATTATTTAGTTACTATGACGAAAATAAATTATGCAGACACGATGCTACTCTGATTTTAAATAAAATACCATGCTACTCTGATTTTAAATAAAAAAGATGGTCTGTCAAAATTATGTAATTTTTTCAAATTGAAAATTATTTAATTTTTTCAATTTTGAGCAGTCATAGATAAAATGTTGTATTATATACGTGTGATAAAGGCCATTAACATACTCATGCTCTTACTTCGACTCGGGCTAACGCCCTCGTCGGGCAACTCAACGCATTCGTATGTTAATGATGCCTTTATCCCACTGATATAATAAATAACTATTATCTAATTCCGTTTTGAAAAGTTGAATTTTACCTAACCTTTTGACGTTATGAAACGTCACTTTTTACCTAATCGAGTGTTGTAAAGATTTTTACGTAATAGTATATTACATTACAAGTCATGAAAGTGAAACTTTGCAGAAGAGGAGGCTTATTGAAGAGTACGAGGACGCGTAGCGTCCGAGTATCTCTTTAAAGCCTCCGAGTCAAGCAGAGACACTTTCATGACCAGTGATGTATTATATTTTTTCTGAAATCGTTTTTCTAAAAACTAAAAATAGATTTAAACTGAAAAAATATATCAACATCAGAGTCGTATGAGAAGTTGATATCCATGACAATGAATTGTCAACAAATTTTTTAAGCGTCACAATTTGTGTTGTAAACAGTTGTAAAGTGCTTTATAATATGGAAAACACTCTTCCCACTGGAAAAAATGACAGATGAGTCTTGTAAAGTGACAGATGAGTCTTGTAAAAATCATGAAAGTGACTAGTCTTGTAAAGTGACACTTTCATGACCAACTTGAGTTCTGTCATGACAAGCTTTCTTGACGATTTCAGAAAAAGAATATTACACAACCCAATTTTAAACCAAATGCCGCTCAGATGCCTACTATAATAATAAATAAAATAATTTATTGCTGCTACCGAGCAATATTATAACACCAAAAAAGCGGGGCACTAACGAGAAACTTAAGACCAAAGTCAACTCCATAGTACATGCAGTAATTGCAGCTACCAGGTCTAGATCATTTGTCTCTCGCATTCAGCTGGTGGCCGAAACATTCATGTACAGGAGATATGGATCAAGAAATCTTCTGGAGCTGTTGTTAACTTTAGGGTTTTCGAGTTCGTATAGCGATGTCAGACAGTTTGAGGTATCATGCCTGCAACAACTATTGCAGACTATATCTCACAATTCCTTCATCCAGTTTGTATTTGACAATGGAGACGTGAACATGGAGACTATTGATGGGTATAACACATTTCATGACATGGGGGATATCCAGTGCATAACTCCAAAAGTGTCTACAGCTTTGAGAAAACCAATTGACAAGGTACGAAAGATTCCAACAGCTTCCACTCTCAAGGAATATGGAAACATTCCACTAGTTGCATTTCAAAAATCACACCAGGAGGAACTACCCAATCTGACTGTACACGATGTTACTGACAATACCAGGGAAGTTATTCCATTGCCAGGCAATTTCCTGTGGATATACGGGAAATGGAAAGAGTTGCCCCCAGTACCTGGATGGAATGGCTTCATGGAGAATTTGACGTCCAAAAAGAGTTTTCTACATCACAAATATTGTGCCTACCTTTCATTAATTCTCCACCCTCCAACTATGACACAGCATACACAGCCCTCAGAACAGCAGCTCGGAAATAAAGAGCACAGCCAGAAGTACTGCTTTGTGACTTTTGATCGGCCTCTTTATATCAAGATCGGTCACATTATTGCTTCCTGGGGGTCAGATACGATGTAGGCTGCGTTATCGTTGGGCTTGGGAGTTTTCACCTCTTCATGCCTTTCAAAAGTGAAGTACTCATTCGACGCATAATTTAATCCTTCACATTTTACCAAATAACGACTTTCTCAATAGAATGCTTCGATTTTAAATTTTACGCGAAAAACTGAAAAAATAGCGAAAAGTTTACGGTTTCTCTGACCTGGTGGTCGAAGCTGTAGTTAGAAATTGGGACAAACTCAGTTTCTCCATACTAGAGGTATGCTATATCGATTAAAAAAGTTGCCAGCTTTCCTCTAATTATTCGATACCGAAATGTTAATTTTACTAGACTATAAGGGAAAACAGTAAAGCTGCTTTTCTGCCATATTTTTTCGCCGATTGTTTATAATTAACATTAATTTGATGATTATTTTATTATAGATGTTTTATGTTACCACTATTATCTACCAATATCTATGCTAATACGGAATTGCTGTGAAAAAGCAAGGAAAGACTATCTTTACTACCTAGGCAGTAAAAGTGGAATTTTAGTGCCCGTCACCTATCAGTAAAAGACACTTTTAACGTCGACCGGTGAAAAAAATATTTAAATTTTGTTATTAAGGCATCTTGCATAAAACAAAACATTCTATATATCATTAAAATAGTACTGCGATGGAAAAATTAATGAAATATCTTTTCATCTTATTGCGTCATTGCTCTTTTAAATATAAAATCTGAGACACGTGGCTTTAATTTTCAGTTAAAGCTAAGAACACGAGTCTGAAGAAGGTTCCTAATTTAAAAGAGTAGCTAATTTCAAATACAACTTTACAAAACTTACTTTCTTTAATAATACCTGGCCGCACGTTTTAATCTGAGTTTACAGACAAGAAATAAAACAAGATAAGGTACTTGGGCATAAGAAATTTTATATTAATTCCTTCACTACAGGAATTTCTAATAGTCCAGTGAAATTAGACATTGCTCTCCGGAAAAATTCCCGGAAAGCTGGATTTTGGTATGGACCTTGATATTGTGGTTCTAAACAAAATGTCAAAAGTCCCCATCGATCCGAGTGCCGCTAAAATTTTCGCGCAGTGTCAAAAGTCACACAACACGGTTTTTCGTGAATATCTCGTTAACGGTCACTTTTACGGAAATAATATTTATTATCAAATTTGTAGCTTATGAAATTTCCTACAAAACAGATGTAATGACTTTTATTTATAGGAGTGGCCGTTTTGGAGATAATGTGATCTACAAAGTTGTAACGAATGGTGTGCACTCCTCAACGGCATGTATGTATACGCCACGTGCACACTGTTCGTTACAACGTTGTAGATCGCATTATATCCAAAACGGTCACTCCTATGAATAAAAGACGTTACATCATTTTTGTTTGAAATTTCCTAAGCTACAAATTTGATAATAAATACTTTTTCCATAAAAGTAACCGTTAACGAGATATTCGCGAAAAACCGCGTTGTGTGACCTTTAATCCTGCGTGAAACTTTTAGCGGCACTGTGATCGATGGGGACTTTTGACATTTTGTTTAGAACCACAATATCAAGGTCTATGCCAAAATCCAGCTTTCCGGGAATTTTTCCGGAGATGGGACTTTTGTTTGTCTAATTTCACTGGACTATAGTATTATTTTTAAATAAACATTTTTCAAACAAAAAGAAACGTGGATTAGGCTTACTGCAGACACCACGTACAAAAAACTCAGCTTGTATTCTACCTCGAAGGTAGAAGGTAGTGTGGAAAGGAGTGCACGTTTCGTAAGAAAAATAAAGATTACAACTCTGTAGATCGCATTATCTCCAAAAGAGTTACTTCTATGAATAAAAGTCATTACATGGTTTTTGTAGGAAATTTCCTATGTTACAAATTTGATAATAAACATTTTTTCCGTAAATGTGACCGTTAACGAGATATTTACAAAAAACCGTTTTTTGTGACCTTTGACCCCACATGAAATTTTTAGCGGCACTCGGATCGATGGGGACTTTTGACATTTTGTTTAGAACCACAATATCAAGGTCCATACCAAAATTCAGCTTTCCGGGAATTTTTCCGGAGATGGGCTTTTATTTTGTCTAATTTCTCTGGACTTATTATTTTTACAAATTTTCAAAAGTAAACTGGAATCAAAATTTCTGTACAAAATGTGTTGGACATTATCTATTGTTTAGTTATGTTAGAATTTAAAACCGTTAATGTAATAAGTAAGTGCTAAAATAAAGGTATCCATTTTATTTTCCTCAAACTTATATTTCTCTATTGTTTTACAATTTACCTAATCATTTCATGATTGGACCTTATATTTAAGTATGGAATTGTTATATGTTTTAAAATTTCATAAAGAATATTATGAAATGTACTTCGTGGTACTACGGCTATTTAATATAACTATGATAGTTAACTGAAATTGTCTTTAAAATAATTCTAAATTAAATTATTTTGTTATTGCATTTAAAGTTAATGTTGCCTTTGCATTGTTTTCCTATTTATATTTAAGTAAGTTAGAAGGGACACAAATGTCAAAATTAAGAAAGTAAAATATAATTAATAAAGACAAATACTATTAAAAAAAAGGGTTACAAGTTTTACAATTTGCAATTATATAACTTCGTATCTTTCAAAAACCGGCGATATGGCAGAGTGGGAGTGCATGTAATACTGAAATATACAAAGTTAAGCAAGAGCCTGCTTGGCCAGAACTTGGATGGGTGACCGCTCTGTGGCTCGGTGTGTCCGGTCCCCTCGACACTGTAAAGGTATAAGAGGGTAAAAGAGAAAGAAAGAAAGAAATAAATAAATAAATAAATAAATAAAGAAAAAAAGAAAGAAAGAAAGAAAGAAAGAAAGAAAGAAAAGAAAGTATCTTTCAAAAATGAATTGTAATTTAAAATTCAGATTATAAGTAGACTTTCCTAGCACAAAATGAGAATCAGGCCCGCTGGAAGCAGGCGTGCAGGGCGTGCACCGCACACGGGAGGCACTTTCAATGGGGCGGCAAACACAGGAATCTCCTCATCGAGCTCATTCACATAATTTGCACCTATGACATTGACGGAATTGATTTGTACAATGAAATTAACGCTTTGACGCTGCATTTTGTAGAAAATCAGTCTAGTGATCCACATACACTTTTGCAATATCTTTACACGTTTACACAAATAATTTAATGTCAACTTTTCCAAATACATCAATAGCATTAAGAATATTTCTTACTCTACCAGTTACAGTTGCATCTGGAGAAAGATCTTTTTCTAAGTTAAAATTGATTAAGAATTATTTAAGGTCAACTGTCAACTATACATCAACCAAGACTGAGTAATTTGCCCATTATTTCTATAGAATCTGAAATATTAGATAGTTTGGATACTAGACAAATAATAGCTGATTTCGCAAGTATAAAAGCAAGAAAAGTTCAATTTTTATAGGTACATGCATGTACAAGGTGGTCCAAATTGGACACTTTTGATAGAAAACACCAATTTCTAGAGGAGATAGAAAAAAACTAACCTACATGTTACGAGCTCGATTTTTGTGAGAAAGTGAATGCCGAAAACCGCACATCGATATCTTGAACTGTTTAGAAGATATAGGGTGGTTTTCAATTTTGTGCATTATTGACCCACCCCCGTAACTTATTTATTTATGAATATTTTTTGTTTCTGTAAAAACATTCTTAAGGCACTTTTTTAAAGGAATCCAATGGTGTCCCAAGTTTTTTTGTAAAAAGAATGGTTTTGAAGCTATGACATAAACTTGTATTTTTTCTTATTGCTGTTTCTAAAATACTATAGTACAGGGTGAGTCAACGGGAGCGCGGTGGTTGATATCTCCTTTACTGTTTAAAATAAATAAAAAGTTTTCAAATAAAAGTTTTTGAGCACCACGGGGACCATATTGTAAAATTATTTTGAATTATACAGGGGGTTGCATAAAAGAGTGGCATATAAAACTTTTGTTTTTTTAAATGGAACATCCTGTATATTTTTACACAATCTTATTCAACTTTTTATTACCTTTCTGGACATGCTTTTGTTTTTAAATTCCGTTGCGGCGTTGCCAAGTTATTCAACTTTTTTAGAAAAAATTGACATTTGCAGACCTCGCTTATAAAATTTGCACAAATTGTAGTTTTACAGATTAAACAACTTTTTTCTGGAAAATGATAATCAAGACCATGTACTATCCTCCAGGCTTTTGAAAGTTGAATTTGAGTATACAGGGTGTTGGTTACAGTAATGCAAAAAATTGAAATTATAATGTGTCATAACTCGATTTTTTTAAATAGAACACCCTATATATTTTTGCATAATTAAACAGAACCTTTTAGGCTCTACAGATTTTATTAACCAATGGTTCTACCTAAAACCAATACTTTTCGAGAAAATTAGGTACAAACGGAAAATCAGGTAATTGCTAGCAATCCTGATGTCTCAGGAGGCATTGATACTAACTTGTTTATTGCGAAGAAACACTAAGAAACTACAAACCCGTAAGAAATCTATTTAATATCAAATAACCATAAATAATAAAAAACAACAAACAAAAGTTTTTCACTAGACATTAGTTTATAAGATGCTCAATATGTCTGCCATTTTCTTGAACACACAGTCTTAGACGGTTTAGAAAAGACTGGCTAACGTCTCTTAACATGTGGTCATTAATTTCTTGAAAGGTATTTCTAATTCTCCCCTTCATATCTTCAAGTGTAGTTGGCGGAGTTTGATAAACCCTTTCTTTTACATAACCCCACAAAAAGAAATCAAGTTTTGTTAGGTCGGGAGACCTAGGTGGCCAACAAATTGGTCCACCTCTACCAATCCACTTATCTGGAAATGCATGACTTAAATGGTGACGTACTTGTGCACTGTAATGGGGTGGTGCTCCATCGTGTTGCAACCATAATCTGCGTCTTGTTGCTAAAGGTACATTTTCCAACAAATCTGACAAACTATTTCTTAAAAAATCGAGATAAATATCTCCATTTACTCTGCCTTCAAAAAAGTGCGGGCCAATTACACACCTTCCCACAATTCATCCCCAAACGTTCAAAGACCATCTGTGTTGATTGTCAACAGACCTTGTGAAATGCGGATTTTCTGTAGCATAATAGTGTAGATTATGCTTATTAACATTTCCATTTTTGTGGAATGTAGCCTCGTCGGAGAACAGCACATATTCAAAAATGTCTCTCTGTTCTTGCACTTTATTAATTCCCCATTCACAAAATTCCCTCCTTCTATTAAAATCATTGGCTTCTAATTCTTGCAATAGTTGGATATGGTAAGGATGATACTTATTATTTTTTATAATTCTTGAAATACTGGACTGACTGATATCCAATACCATACTTAAATTTCTCGAACTTACATGTAGATTTTCGGTTAGACTTAGGACAACAGAAAATGCATTTTCTTCATTTAAGACCGGATTCACTCGTTCATGCTTCTCGTACATAACGTTTCCGTTTTCCTCGAAACTAGTTTTTAATTTAGTAAAAGCACGGTTGTCTGGATGTCTTTGGTCAGGATATTTTTGTGCTTAAATTCTGGATGCCAATAAACAGTTGCCACCACTCTCCCCGATGCAATAAATCATGTTAATTCTTTCTTGCATAGAAAATTTCATTTTAAATACTTATTTAAAAAGAAACGAATGTTACGATGACGTTTACGAATTAAAAGTGTTTGATATTTTTGTTTCAAATATTATTTTTGTACCTAATTTTCTCGAAAAGTATTGGTTTTAGGTAGAACCATTGGTTAATAAAATCTGTAGAGCCAAAAAGGTTCTGTTTAATTATGCAAAAATATACAGGGTGTTCTATTTAAAAAAATCGAGTTATGACACATTATAGTTTAAATTGCATTACTGTAACCAACACCCTGTATACTCAAATTCAACTTTCAAAAGCCTGGGGGATAGTACATGGTCTTGATTATCATTTTCCAGAAAAAAGTTGTTTAATCTGTAAAACTACGATTTGTGCAAATTTTATAAGCGAGGTCTGCAAATGTCATTTTTTTCTAAAAAAGTTGAATAACTTGGCAACGCCGCAACGGAATTTAAAAACAAAAGCATGTCCAGAAAGGTAATAAAAAGTCGAATAAGATTGTCTAAAAATATACAGGATGTTCCATTTAAAAAAACAAAAGTTTTATATGCCACTCTTTTATGCAACCCCCTGTATAATTCAAAATAATTTTACAATATAGTCCTCGTGGTCCCCTACAACTTTTATATGAAAACTTTGTATGTATCTCAGACAGTAAAGGAGGTATCAACCACCGCGCTCCCGTTGACTCACCCTGTAGATGAATTTTGTTAATCTGGAGTGCCATGTTGAACAATAAAACGAAATAAACTTACAGCTGTTATAAAATACATGTTTAAAAAGCAAAGTAGCAAGTATTTTATATATTTAGAAAAAGAATATGCAAAAATATATAGGGTAGTCCATAAGAAAAAATACAAGTTTATGTCATATCTTCAAAACCATTCTTTTTACAAAAAAACTTGGGACACCATTGGATTCCTTTAAAAAAAGTGCCTTAAGAATGTTTTTACAGAAACAAAAAATATTCATAAATAAATAAGTTACGGGGGTGGGTCAAAAATGCACAAAATTGAAAACCACCCTATATCTTCTAAACAGTTCAAGATATAGATGTGCGGTTTTCGGCATTCACTTTCTCACAAAAATCGAGCTCGTAACATGTAGGTTAGTTTTTTTCTATCTCCTCTAGAAATTGGTGTTTCCTATCAAAAGTGTCCAATTTGGACCACCTTGTACATCTAAGTTTTATTGTAGACTCTAAACTAAATTGTTTGATTATTAAAGTTGTTTTTTTATACACTCCCATAACTACCTAACCAAACTCAAATTCCTTTCTAGAAGCCTAGTCAGGGAGAACAGGATAGAGGAGGGGGCGGCATTGTCAGTTTTGCACGCGGGCGCTGAAGCGGACAGCGGCGGGCCTGATGAGGATCTTTTATATTAAAATTTAATTGCTTTGATTTAACATAAAAATACTATACCTACTTAATTTGAATCTCATCATTTTTTGTATTTGACTTCATCAGGAATTTGAACTTTGTCAAGGATTTTAAGATTTCAGTTTTTGATTTGGATTCTAATATTATTGTTTTACTAACATCCTCAAATAAAACTGTTTTATGGTACTTTTGATCCATTCAATATAGTAGAAAGTTAGTTTGTAGAATTTTATGGTGAAAATAATTTTTTTTATAAAAACTACTTTTTTCGAGTTCTTCAAGTATCATCTACATATCTAGAAATTTTCAGGTAATACAAAAGGAAAAGTTGAACGCAACCAAATATATATCGCTAAGAGCTGATGTCGCATCGGATCCCGCTCATACTTGCCAACATGAGCTTCAAATTGAAAAAGCAGGGAAGAAAATTTCTCTAAAAATTTTGTAACTCTCAGGAATGGCATAGCAAAATTTAAAGAATTTAATGAACATTAAAACTAGTCCCTTGAGCTAAAACCTTTTTTGCTTTAGGGGAAAGTCTGACGAAAAGCAAATACCTATGTGTAATCTTAATCTTTAATGTTTGCTCTAAAATAGAGCAAAAAAATTACTTAACGGATACCTACAAATTTGAATGGCCAACTCATCTCTCTGACATTGTTTATAGTATTTTTATACAAGGTTATGCTAGTCGTTTACTGGAGATGCTACTTTGGTAACTGATAGAATGCATTAATAAGGAACGGAGCACGGAGCCAACGTTACCAAGTTGCCATCCCCACTGTAAAACCTTCTTGACAAAGTTGATTGGTGTCAGTCTCTGAATACATATAGGGTACGTTCCACTTGGCGACCACAACGCTCGCCACCACGACCGCGAATTTTGCCGTTCCACATGCTTGCAAACGTCGCGGTCGGGAACGTAAGTGGAACGGACCTTGTGGACAACAAGATGGTTGCTGCTGTTATTGGTGCGTTGATGTTGCGTAGAAGATATGAGTCTGACAGCTCATCGAGTTCCGATGAGGAATGGGACGAAGCTTTGTCGAAAAGGGGAAAGCTAAAACTTCGACCACGTATTTTAAATTACGATGATGTTGTTAACCGTTACATGGATAATGAATTTAAAAGTCATTTTAGGTCGCATCTTGTACTGAGAGCATTACCTCAATAAGGCTGTCTGTGTCTGTGTTAATAAATGAAACTTTTTGTGCCGCCATTTTATGTACACCCTGACACGTTAAAAACACAACAGCAAATTCAAATTGCGCGCGAAAATGCCGAACGACCGCGCCGACCCATCCAGTTGGGATGAGCGTTGCGGTCGCCGTCTGGTCGTTCTTAGTGACGTCATCCGTGACGTTTTGACGATCAACCACGGCGACCGCGGCTTTAAGTGGAACGCATTTTCGAGCGTTGCGAGCGTTGTGGTCGCCAAGTGGAACATACCCATATATTCTCTGCACGCTTCACCAAAGTCCTTCCTTAATAATAGACTACGAATTTGACAGGATATAGAATGCTGTATTGTTAATTTCTTTCTTATAAAAAACGTTATTTACATCATGCTTATCGTATTCTAAATAAGGTCAATTCATTTAAGCTCGTTGATTCATCATGAACTAGAAACGCGCCAGAAAAAAGTGTTAGAGAAAAAATTGTTTGTTTTTATGACAAAAATAGACATTTATGTATCGAAAAATCAAGTGACGAATAAACTCAAAATTCTGAAATCGACTGTATATGGCATTTTAGTTTTTAAACGTTTTAAAGAATAATTATACGATGATCGACCATCCGGTTCCGGGTGCCTTCGAGGTGCTAAAGAAAAATACAACAAAAATTAATGCAAGCGATTAATAGAAATGTGAGAAAATTTTAAATTATTATTTTATAAAATCAGTAGAAAAAAGTATTTTATAAAGCAGCTTTTTATTTTTCTATGAATAAGAATATTTCTGGATGTTTCTTGCACAAATCTCAATTGAAAAGCTGTGATGTAAAATCATATGAAACTTCAATGTAAGTTTAGTAAGTAGTTATACGAATCGTAGCGTTAAAGTTTACGGAATAGCATTATGTCAACACTCAAAAGTTATCATTCAGAAAATACGCTAGAAACTCATTTCTTATAAAACAAACATAAGACTTACATGAATTACATAAGCAAGTGAACTGATCCTACGACAACCTCTGTAAAATAAAGATTTTAATGTTTTCCGTAAAATGTAGACTAAGATTCCCTCAAAGTACTGATTGTACGTATAAAATCAATATATTTTCTTAGTTCTTATAGCATTAAGAATTAGGTAACTTTTTAATGTAAACGACAAATGATTTCCGAGCATTCTTTAATAATTATGCAGTAAATATAAAATACAGTTCAAAAATTTAAAGTTTTTTATAATTTATTTTATGTTCTAAATTGGAGGGTACTTTTTGTTTTAGATAAAGTCATAATTTACTACTAATTTCAGAATAGAGAATACCATTGTCTTTCAACTTTTCGTAGTTGAGAACGCACATAATAAATTAAGAACTGTGGTTTACAACGATTATTAAATTCCTTCTGGTAAAATGTGTCAACTTAAATAAATTGCATTAAGTCCCAACTGCAAACCCTAAGAAAATGAACATTCAGCAATTCAGAGTAATTTGGAAGTTATCTCACATTAGGATTTTAGGAAAAGTCCGAGAAAAAACATAGATTCTCGAATTTCTTCTAATATACTGTTTTAAAATTTACATTTCAGTGTAAAGTTCAAACGATTCATGACCAAAGAGGAAATTATTACCTATTTTCTGAAAAATAACGATTTAATCCTTTATTGACGAAAAACTTTGTTGCAACACTGTGAACAAAGGCGAATCAGAATTCAAATTTATACGCCAAATAAGATATTATGAATTCGAAGACTTCCATGGTCAGTGTCAGTGTTAACAGAACGTCTTCCGGGTTCAGACAGTGCCATTGTTGAGAAGGAAGAACTCAACGTTTCGTCCACCTTTTCAATAGGCTTCCTCAGGTGGAAAAAGGGGGCACTAAAAGAGCACGATAACTCAACGTGTCAACCAAGCCAGAGGCGAAATCCTTTTGAAGAAAAGCAAAAAAGGCGCGATTTTATACCAGTTGTAACCAGTAAAGCGTATCAGACGAAGACGGTTAAAAGTGGAGGGGGCGGGGCCGGTAGAGATTACAGAATTCCATATGTCTGATAAATGATAAAGAGTGTCACGATTCAAGTTGTTGGGAGTCTTGATGATTTCAATGGCCTCACAGATTTTTCTGTTGCATAATCGAAGATTTCTCGTGCAAGATCTTATGGCCAATGTCGTGATGATTGCTGAACAACAGCTGAGTGTGAGAGAAGACCTGATTTCAAGTAACGATTGTGTTCACAGATACGTGTGCGCACTGAGCGACCAGTTTCTCCAATGTACACTATAAGAACAGGGGATACTATAGACCCCTCTTGAGGACAAGGATTTTGACTTATCTGTTACTGAAGGGAGTATCTGTGACACTTTTGGAGGAGGTTTGAAGACGGTTTTGATGTTATGTTTTTTGAGAATCCTACCTATGCGATCAGTAACTTAGCGAATGTATGGAGGGGAAGAAGGCAGCTTCCTGGGGTGCACAGGTATTTTAAGGACTTCCAGGGTGTGAGGGGTGTAATTGTTTGTCGATGACTTTCCTAACATCCCTTTTGTTATATCCATTCTTGACGAGATTGTCTTGGATATGAGCTAACTCAACTTGAAGACTTGTCGGGTTGAAACGCTTTGATCACACGATGAACGAGGGAATTGATTACGGAAAGATTTTGTGCCGGGTGATGATGTGAACTGGCGTGAAGAGACCTATCCGTGTGTGCGGGTTTACGATACGTACAAACTGGCCAAATGTCTCGCTGGCATTCTTAAGGCATGTACTTACATTGCAATCTTCTTCACATATTTTAAATTCCTCCCACTTTGTAAACCTCAGACACCAAGAACATTGTTTTTTTAGGTTACAGTTCTTAGTAATTTTTAAGTACTTTAAAGCATATTCGATCCTAGAACACAAGGCTAGTAGATGTCATATTTTGAAAAAAATAATTTCAAAAGAATCATTACACCAGAGTTATCCAGGATAGAAACATACCGAAGCTACAACGACGACTTAGTAATTAATTGTAGGGATCAATAAAGATGTTTTTGTGGTTCATGGTATTCTGATTGATAAATAAAATGTTGAACACTTTTTCGAGCTTTCCAGTTCAGTTCAGTTCAGTTTTCAGTTTTTCGAGTCATTAAAGTTAGTTATTTGGCTTCATAACTTGCTCCAGTTTCAAAAAATGTATAAATATACAAGGTGTTCCATTTACAAATTGAAAGTTGAGATTATCTTCAACGAAAACGGTAGTCTTGCTAAACTATTTACTAGTAAATAAAAAAAAACATTTTTCTTCTGTATTTAACTCGGCAAGTTTCATTTTTCAATTTCAAAGATAGTAAGAAAGCTTGAGGCCTGTTTTCGTTTACACTCTTTATACAATATGCGGGAATTTAAAAGTTAATTAGTAGGTACTGAATTTTAGACAAGTTTATGGAAATCCCAATAGGATTGCAAAAATAAAATTAGTTGATTTCGTTACAATGCCACTTACACATCATCGTTTATCAGTAAAAATTGAAAGATACTGTATAAAAATGTTCACATATGTATCTTTTATGTTGGGAACAATAATCATATTTTAATTAACTGATAAAGAAATACACAAGAACTACATAGCAATATACACAATATAGTTGATAATTTCTTGGTACTGGTGACAGTTATACAACCTCGATTTTTAGAAGCAGTGATAGAGAATTGCGTGAATTTTTGCAGTAAAAGAAGGCAGTACAAAAGTTCACGGCATTCCTAACATTCTAGCACAAATTGTAAAATCAATATTTTCATCGAAGAAATAACACTCACCGGAAAAATATTTAGCTTTAATTAATTGCCCAATGTAAATCGTTGCCGCAATTTTTTCCAAATAAAAAACAAATTTTTCAAATGTTGTTTAAATCACGCTAGATTTCACATTTTTTCTCAGTTTAGTCACTTCATATAATTTGACCTATGTAAATTATCTTTTTTTTTATGAATATAACCGTTTTTACTTTAAAATATTCTTTTAAATAAGCGTGCAAAGGAAATTGTAAAATCAAGTATAGGTATTTATTAGCAACAACATACAGTGAGCAACACTTGATTAACCTCTATCATAATATTTATATTTTTTTAACAAAATCATAGTATTAAGGCAATATCTGGAAATTTTACATTAAATTAATCAAAATTACGGTGTTTAGAAACAAATGAAAAGAATATTTTTAAATTTAAAAAAGAGCAAAACTATAGATTTAATAATACGTATTTGATCCGTTTGTTTGTATAACAAAAATCCTTCTGGCCAATGAACTGCGCAGAGTCCAAATAACTCTTGGGGTATATTGTAGGTATTCCACGTTGTTCTAATTGCAGAAGAAAGGTCATCTACAGAGTGATACTACTGTACACCCGCGAAAATATTCCTTGACAGCCAACCCTAAAGGTTCTCGATAATGTTCAAATCTGGAAAAATACTGGGCTATTGTAAAACTTCAATGTCTTTGTCTTTAAACCAGCCCTTGGCTGCATGAATAGCAGCGTGATCGTGTTGAAATATTCACGGCGTATCCCCCATAATAATGTAAATTTTAGGGTTTTTTTCGCCAGAAGTTGCCTGTATTTTTCTGCCGTTTGCTTACCATTTAAAATTTCTAAATGAACGGCTCCTTTGAAAGACGTAGCGCCCCATATCATAACGCCGTTTGCTCGATTGTGACGTCACGCCAAATACTTCTCTTCTTTCTTCAAATTATGGAAATAGTGATGAAATACATTCGGACTATCTAAACAAAATCGTTTTTCATCTGTAAAAATGACTTGCTCCCACTGGTCGGTCCAGTGCATATGGCTTCGAGCAAAAAAAGCTATGCTTCTTTAGGACGTGCAGTTAGAAGTGTTTTTTGCGGAGACGACGTTACTTTAAATGTTTACAATTAATTGTTTATTATCCTTTGGACAATTAGAAATACATACAGCATCCTTAATATTCCTTGCCGTAAGTGACGAGTAGGATGCCTCATCATTCGCTTTTCTCGTTTCGTTGAGGCTGTAGCTACACGTCCTTTACGATTTTGTTCATAATTTTCAATATCCTTCTTGAAATTATTAATTACACAAGCACTACGATGAATAACCTTCTTCGTTTAGACTCTTAATTGTAAACCGATTAATTATTTCTGAAAGGGAAGATAATTATAAGTTTGAATCTGGCCAACAATTTTTATTAAAAACTTTAAATTTTTGTAATTGATTTTCTTATAGTTTCTTATCTGTGCAAGTTTTACTGCAATATTGTTCAGTTTTTAACATTTGCATTGGCGTGTAATGGTTTTCAAAACCAAAGAATAACTTTTCATGCTTACACAAAAATGTAACACTTCAAGTTACCACTGCAAAGTTATTATGGAATGTTTATAAATCCAGCTAAACAACTGAACTAAATCTTACGTGTTCCATTCGTTGAGTTATACTTATACATATTATACAGAATAAAGCTATTGTGGAATTTTATCCGCATTTTCATATATTGGGAGTTTTTAAATAGAAGTTGTACGTAGTCCTTAGGTTCGACTGGTTGCAAAATTAAATAACTAACTATAATATGACCGCTGTTAACTGATTTTAAATTAACTACCACTAATCGTTTTTCAATATTTATTTACACAATAATGCTTTCATCTGACTAATTTATTCAATGTGTTTTGTTTAACTGAAACATTGTCGCATGTTGAACTTAAACGGACAACATTGGCCAGCAAGACTTTCTTTTTAAATATTTATCGTCATCGCTTTCCGTTCAACATTTTTAATCGATGACTCAGAGATGATTCGCGGCAATAGATATAAACCTACGCTAATCCCAACAGGATTACTTATTTGGAGTAGATGCAAATCTAATCACCATAAAGATAGAACTAAAAGCTAATCTCAAATTATCAACTTTGGTAGAGCATAGGATTTTTGTTTGTTTTTGTTCGAAATGTGAAAGATGTAAATGTGTGTTCAAATTAATTTTTTACAGCATATTTGTATGTATACAGGGTGACAATAATCTACCTGTGTTGTATGGGTAACTTTGTTATTATAGAAGTTAGAGAGTCGGCTAAATTAGCAAAGTTGGGCAGAATTTCAAGACAAATTAGATGCCAGTTTGACATTTGACATTCACTTTCAACTTTTTCAAATATATCGAAAAAACTAAAAACATGCGATTTTTTAAATGTTTTATAATTCCATAACCACCTATTCTAAAACCAAAGTGAAATATGTTTCTTGTAGATATTTTTACGTAGAATTATAAAAAAATATCTACAAAGTCATAGCACTCTCGATTTTTGAGGTATAAGCCAAACTTACGTTTTTTTAAATGGCAACCATAGTAGGCTATGGATTCATTAAAGAGCTTATTTTTTGCTGATTTCAAAAATGTATAGGTTGTCATATCTGTTTCCGTTAATTTTCTCAGAATTTGCAAAAAACTGAAGTTAGTGATCATAACAAAAATTTAATTGCCAAAGTTAGTCCTGTTTTGCTGATAATTACGGATGTGAATGTGTTAAGTAGTTCTGTTAAAGTTACTAAAAAAAATGGCTTACTCGTGGGAAGAAAGAAATGATATGTTATTTTGCTATTACAATAAATTGTAATCGTGATGCGAATGCAGCTTCTGAATTGTAACTGCAAACATACATGGAAAGAAGGCAGCCAGATAAAAGGATTTTTGCAAAACTTGAATCCAATTTAAAATGGTATGGATCATTTTGTAAACCAAAAGAAGCTAAGAAAAATATTAATGAAGGAGCAGAGGTGCGTGTTTTGGCATACAATACTTTTAAACCAACTGCATCTGTGCGAGAAATTGGACTTAAGTGTAATGTATCCAGAGAACAAGCAAGAACAATTTTGAAACAAAATAATTTAAAACCTTATCATCATCATGTTGGAAACACATTGTATCCAACAGATTTAGAAAGAAGATTCAATTATGCTATGTGGTTTGTTGAAGAAAGTGAAAGAAACGAAGTCTTTTCTCAATTAATTCTATTTACGGATGAAGCCAAATTTACAAATAATGGTTTATTTAATAGAAAAAATCATATTTACTGGGCAAGGGAAAATCCACACTTAACGGTTGAAAGGCCAGAGCAATACGTTTTTTCTATTAACGTTTGGTGCGGCATTCTTGGAACAAAACTTCTCGGTTCTTAATTTTATGAGGAAAATCTAAATTCGGAGAGGTATTTGCTATTTTTACGTAATCAATTCCAAGAAATGTTGGACGATCTTCCATTAAATTTTATACAAAATTTGAATTACTTCCAACACGATGGAGCACCTGCTCACAATGCTCACATTGTGCCACACTATTTATTGGAAAGATTTCCTAATTGGAAAGGTACCAGAGGTCCTATTGCGTGGCCTACCAGGTCTCCGGACTTAACTCCCCTAGATTTTTTTTTATGGGGAACTATTAAAGACAAAGTGCACAAAGAAAAGCCTCATAAAATTGATGACCTGAAAATAAAAATAAGAAGAGCTGTAGCCGAAATTAGACATAATACATTAAATAAATTGCAACGTGAAATATTAAAACAATGTCAGTTATGTGTTCAAGAAAATGGTGGTCACTTTGAAGTATTATTATAATCATTAATTTATTTTTATAGTTACATACATTTATTATTTAGTTCTGTTATCCATAATGATAGTTACTAAGTACCTATTTTATTTGTTATTTGTTTAATTTAAAAAAATTGATAATTTCAATTGTTTTTGATGCTGAGTTACTAAACAAGAGACTATGACAAAATTTCAAGGCATTCTTAGTTCATGGTTATTATTTATCATCATTAATTTGCGTTTTTGCAAATTCTGAGAAAATTAACGGAAACAGATATGACAACCTATACATTTTTGAAATCAGCAAAAAATAAGCTCTTTAATAAATCCATAGCCTACTATGGTTGCCATTTAAAAAAACGTAAGTTTGGCTTATATCTCAAAAATCGAGAGTGCTATGACTTTGTAAATATTTTTTTATAATTCTACGTAAAAATATCTACAAGAAACATATTTCACTTTGGTTTTAGAATAGGTGGTTATGGAATTATAAAACATTTAAAAAATCGCATGTTTTTAGGTTTTTCGAAATATTTGAAAAAGTTGAAAGTGTATGTCAAATGTCAAACTGGCATCTAATTTGTCTTGAAATTCTGCCCAACTTTGCTAATTTAGCCGACTCTCTAACTTCTATAATAACAAAGTTACCCATACAACACAGGTAGATTATTGTCACCCTGTATACTTTTCTTCCAACACCGGCAACAGCTGGTACACATTGAATAAATTATGTCTGTATGTATGTACATATGTATAACTTTTCTGTGATTTACATAGATGGGCTCCATTATAATTTCTTTTGTAGGTATTAGTTTCTAATACATACGTAGTAATAAATAATAAAGTCAATAGAAAAGGTAAAGCTGAAATATCGAATTTTTAAATTTTGAACGAATTTAATTTTAAATGTTTTATCTTATAGTAATGTCCGTAGTTTATTATACACACAACACTTATACCTTTTATAAGAATTATAAATCCAATCTCGAATGAATCCACCTGTGTTTCTACCATAAATGTTAACTAGAACTTTACTACGAAGGAATATATTTACTACAAATGGAATTTCCGATAATATATTTTGGATTACGGTCCTTGGGTTATTACCACATCCTTTCATTCCTAACAAATCTTGTACATTTCATAACTGGCGTAAAAATACCCGAAAAAGCCGGATAGATTTTTCCGCCGACTTAATGCTGTAAGGACATACAGACGCTATAACGATCCTATTTAATGAGGAATATCTACAAGTATTATACAGTGCGGTCGTTTAGTCTGGAAACCTGGGAATAAAAAGTTGTCCGTTCATTTATGGAAAAAATCCTCGGACAGGTCAATTTTACTTTTTTATTGCACACATTTTGACATATCGTTAAAATATTTTCCGCCATATTTGAAAAAGTTATGATGTCATCGCCATTTTTTTTTAAATGGCGACCCCATTTTTTGGCAGATTTGGATTCCTCGTGAAATTGTAAAACCAAAAATGTCAAAAAAGTATGACCTTGAACTTGAAAATTTTCGAAATAAAAAATGGCGATAACGTCATAACTTTTTCAAATATGGAATAAAAAGTTGTTGTCCGTTCATTTATTGAAAAAATCCGCGGATAGGTTAATTTTTATTTTTCATTGCGCACGTTTTGACATATCGTTTTAAATTTTTTTTCCGCCATATTTGAAAAAGTTATGACGTCATCGCCATTTTTTATTTCGAACATTTTCAAGTTCAAGGTCATACTTTTTGACATTTTTGGTTATAGAATTTCACGAGGAATCCAAATCTGCCAAAAAAAATGGGGGTAGCCATTTAAAAAAATTGGCGATTACGTCATAACTTTTTCAAATATGGCGGAAAAAATTTTAGCGATATGTCAAAATGTGTGCAATAAAAAATAAAAATTGACCTGTCCGAGGATTTTTTCCATAAATGAACGGACAACATTTTATTCCCAGGTTTCCAGACTAAACGACCGCACTGTATAATCTGCTGCAAACGCACATTAGAATAATAGAGCACTGAGGCAGAAATAGGAAAGAAGAAATCCCCTAGATATCAACGCTTACCTCTTGTAAGGTGAAATTAAGTATGTATCCGGGAACTATATTTGACAAGAAATTTAATCGTTCGAAATATACAATATACCAGTATCTTTGTACAGCAGATGGGCAATGGGAACTAAATGTGTAATTTTGGCTATAGCTATATTATCACAATAAGACCTACGCTATGTTACGGAGTTTTAATTATTTATGTTAGTGTCAAACTGATGCTACCTGCAATTAAAATTGTATGCTGCCTATTTTGATTTCTAAGATTACGTGAGATCCACGTATAGAAGATGGTTTTAAAAACGTCTTTAAAGTTGCTACCAAAGGAATTGCGAAAAGATACGGATCTTAACCGAGAAACATTAATTTATTCTTGCTCCGTCCAAATTTACCTTGAACTATTATAGCGTCTCTTTGAAATTCAAAAAATATCTATATTACATATACCCATTCCTTTTTCAGACAGGACAAAGCGATTAGAATGTCTGATGCTGATGAGACGTACAAGAGTTACGCTATTCGCCATGGGCAACTACGTATAAAACTATCTCTGTGAAAATATACCAAAACAGATATAATGTCCATGAACGCATTTAGTTTAAAGACTAGGCTGAATCACATGGTAATGCGCAAGCTAACGTTTCAGTGATGAAATTATAAGATTTTGTGTAAAAATTTATCATAAAGGAAACTTCGTCTATCTGTAAAAATAAAATTAAAAAAGAATAATGGAGAAGATTAGGTTAGCCTAGTTAATCTTCCAACCTGTGAAGGAATACTTTCTTGAATATAAACAGCAGAGCAAATGCTACGCAAATGTTCTGCCCTGAGTTACCGCCTAGTTCGTATTTAATAAAATATTTCTTTATGCTGATGATTGTGCCTTCTACTACAATTCACTTTCGTCCTAAACCTACTGAACCACCTTAAAGGAGGAGAAATTCTAGCCAGGCATATTTAGAATTCTCAGCATTTGCTCAGTAACGCTTGTAATGAGTCGCTTTGAACAGCTGCTTATTATGGAGGTAGGTAGCACAATAGAAGAATGAAGATAAATGCATAAAACGTGTTAATATTATTTATTTACTGATTATCAACTTAGGTAATATTAACATTATTTTGATTCTCATTCTTTATAATAACAGGAAGAAACAATTGTATGTATAATTTATGGACATCATGGAACAACCGTGCGCCTGGAATAGATCAGGTAGGTAGAAAGTGAGACAATAAAAGCAAAAGAGAAACTTTTGTAAAGAACAAAGGTCCTATTTAAAAAGTGTCTAAAACAAGGGAAAATACCTACAAAATAAGACTGTTCAGAAATGTGTATTGTCAGATCAGAAAGGCGACATAAGTCATCTAAATTATTATCGATAAGCCTATTACCGGACATACCTATATTCTGTTCACTGATCTCAAAAACACCAAATTTATGTTGGTATGCACTGAACTACTGGTACCCATTGGCACAGAAAATTTGCTCTATAATGTTCTTATTTCTGGTTACTAAACGATTGGAGGGAAATTTATCAAAATTTGAGATCCGACATTTAAAAAAATATAAAATAAAAATATAACCTGAATGACGAACCACGAATTTTACCAAAAGAGAGCAAACGGTAATTTATCTATGTTGCGAAGAATTACAAACTGAATATGGAACTATAGTTAAATTTTACTCTATTTTTAATTTGCCATCCATCGACACGTAACGTAACCTAACATTTCCGGGAACTAAAAATCTAGCTAACTTTTAAAAACACGTAGTAGTGCTGCCAATTCTATAACAAAAATATGCACTACATTTTTTAATTTTTAGTGTCTTTCAAACAAGTGAATAAATTATTTACGAAAATTATAGCTAAGGAACTAAATAACAATCTGTCAGGAATGGTCGCTTGCAGACAATAAAGATGCTAACTGAAAAATGCATCGAATAAAATCGCTGGTGCTAATATTTATAGATTTCGAATAAACATTCGATTGTGTGGAGACATGGGTAATACTTATGGCCTTGATTGATCGTCGTGTAAACTAGACACTTAGGTAAGGCTAATTAAACGTATTTACGACAACGCCACTGCTATTGTAGATCTACATAATATATGAAAACACGAACGTACATAGATTAGAACGAGGAATGCGGCCTAGAAACATTTATTTAAAAAACGTTCATGGAAAAAATATGTGCTGAGTCATAGAAGAATTGCTAAATGCGAATGGCTACGTCATTTGAGGTTCGTCGATAATATAATTTTGATATCAAACAAACGAATTATCAAAGAACGGAATAAAAACCATTCCGAAAAATGATCTTGAAAATAATATTCACTTGGTACTTAGTGTAGCTATACAATTATATGACAACACTTTGGAAGAAGTAGACAGCTACGAGTACCTTGGACATGAAATATAACATTCTCTACGTGCGAAATATATCGCCGTATTACTTTAGGATGGACAGCCTTCGGTAAACTCAACATATTTAAGGGTGAATAATGTATAAGTATGAAGAAAAATGTATGGGAACCTATGGTTCCGAAACTTCAACTTTGACAAATAAAGTTGTAAAGAAACTTAAAACGCTACTGCAAAGGCTATGTTAGGAATACGTTTGTCGTAACGAATAACCAACGACTAGATTTGACACCAACCAAGCTTTATGATATAATCCAAAGAAGCGGAAGTGGGCAGGCCACGTAGCCAGAATTGGAGATAAAAGATGGGCTGCAAAAATATTACAGTGGCGAATTCAAGACACCAAACGGAATAAAGTAAAACCATTGACCAAGAAAACGAAACTTCAATACAAGCAGTAGGCTTACACACAACCAAACTTATACGGAATCATCTAGTATTTCTTACCAATCGTAAGAAATGTATGAACACGTTTTATTCAAATATGAGATAAAGGTTTTTGTTGAAAATAAGATAGGTTTTCGTTAATAGCTGATCACAAGGGCATTGATAAAAATTGTCATTTGTTTCCAGTTGTAAAACTGAGGTGGCAGAGTAAACTTAACTTTATGTTCAAAAAAGCTAATTACATATGTCCTACGTAGGTTTGTCAGAAGTTCAGAGGGGAAGAATTGTTACTCTTGTTGAGCAGAGAATGTCGCAAAGACAAATCGCAGCAACAGTGGGTGTCTCTCAGGGCGTTGTTTCAAAAATCTATGCAAGGGTTTTGGAATTGGAAACTCTTAAGAACAGGCCTAGACAAAGTCGTCGCAGTGTAACTACTGACCGACAACACCACTGAAATAGCTAGAAGAAATCCAACCTCTTCTCATCCAGAGCTCAAAAGGCAACTTTTGCAGGCTACAAGTGTTAATGTTTCTGTTGAAACAATACAAAAGAAACTGCGTAACCGAAATCTATTTAGCAGGAGACAGTTAAGGGTTCCCGAGTTATCCAGGTAGTACAAAATTGTTCGGCTAAATTGGTGTCTGGAACACAAGAACTGGACAATTGAAGATTGACAAAATATCCTTGGTCTGAGATCAAATGAGCGTCTAATTCGGATTTTAAGAGGTCGAGGTAGGCAGGCCAGACTGCAAACTGTCAGATCTGTCCCAAAATATAAAGAAGGAACTGTAATGTTCTGGGGAGGTATTATAATGGGAGAAAGAACTCCTTTAGTTTCCATACGACAGAGTTTAACAGGAGGCAGGTATGTTGATTTGGTGATAGAATCTATAGGCTGTAGAGAGGTGCAATGGAAAGCAATTTCGCTTTCATGGACGATAATGCCCCTCCACATACCAGCAGAGTTGTTACAGAATTTCTGGAAACAGAATCTGCTGCCATGTTCTGGGATGACCCGCTTGCTCACGTAATATTAATCCGATTGAGCATTCAAGCCACTCAAGAGAAATGGGCAAACTTACCTCAAGAACAAGTTGACAGTTTAATTGGAAGCATTCCCGCCAGATTGAAGCTTGTAGTATTACTATAGTATTAGGGCTAGAGGTGGAAATGCTGACTATTAAAGTGAAACCCCAGCTTTTATATTTCTTTAAGCAACCACTTCAAATCTTTTTTACATTTTTTGTGAGTTTATATTAATTTCAAGCATTTGTTACATTTTTTTATTGTTAATCATTAAACTGGTTTAGTATAAAGTGCTTTTCCATTAGAAATTTTTCAGAAATAGAGAACACTGGGTGATTCCATATAAGTTTGGTTGTGTGTATGTCCTATATTATATGAAACTAATATAGCAACTAAGTAACAAAAATGTTGAATTAAATTTAATCTTATTTTGGTTAAAAAGCTATCTTTAAAACACAGCCTCCATAATTAAATATTTCAAACGCAGAATAACCTTCCTAAATGTTATATTGTAAATAAGAATAAGTACTTAATTTCATTTAACATAAATTTAAAAATTATTTATTAAAATAATGCTTATACATTTTAAAAGGAACTGTAATAATAGAAGTATTTAGTTACGACACACGCTGGAACTTCGGTGCGTGTAATTAGCTAGATTTTAACGATGTACAAATGAATATCTGCAAATTCTGCAGTTCTACATTTCTTAATATTTCGTCAATGGTCGAAGTTTCAAAATATGACGTGTAACATACATAACGTAATCGTAAATTCAGCATGTATTTTTGTATAAATACTGTGATAATAAACATCGGTATTAAACGCAATTAATATTCGCTACTTGCTAATGCTATTTCCACCTCTTTATTTCCTGATACGTGAGACCGCGTATCGTGGTGGCATTTAGCTTTTCCTTAATCACCCTCAACTCAGGTAATGTAGGAATTAGTAAACAAAACAGAGGAGTTTAAGAAATTTGACTAATTCCGCGAAGTGATGCTATCAAAATATGTATTTTAGAAAAACCTAATTCGCCAAACTTATTTATTTAAAGTTAAATTCAATAATATGCAAATATAATAACAGTAAAGCTTACACAGATTAGGTGTAATTTTGTTAAAAAGCTTCCTTTCAGAAGAAGACAATGCAGTAATATTTTAACGCAGCTTCTTCCGACAATAGAGTGGTTCATTCTGCCATTTATCGAAAGGACTGTAATGCAGAAATGTAAATGAAACTAAGAAGTTACAGGATTCAGGGCAGTGAATGGCTAGAGTTTAATATTCAACTATTCTTAAAATAAAGTCTCGAAAAGCAAATTTAAAACATAAATTAAAGCATTTATTTTTAAAGAAAAAATAATAAATATATGGTTTCACTTTTAATTATAAATAAAAGTAGAAATGTTCTGCTTTTGCAATTATATTGTAAAAAAAATGCAACTCCTGACATACTTTAATTACGTACTGAAATATGATATGAAAAGTTTAATAATAAATCGTTTAAGTGTCCAAAACTTTTGATAATGACGCAGATGAAAAAAGTTTCAAGCCCTGCTTGAGTTTTCGTTTCTAGCTAAAATTGTAGCACAAGATAAATTATACAATTTATATCTCCGTTTGAAGAGAGACTTGTTGGATTCATACGCGTTATTCCAGCAATAAAAATAATGCCGCCTCAAGATTAAATTTTTAGGTAATACGTGCCCTCGTTAAAGTTTTTCCACAAAGTTTAATGTTAAAAAGTATAAGGAATTTTTATTTCTAGAGTTTTTTTTTATTCAACATTAGAAAGCAGGGGTGTTGCTAAATAAATATTCGTTTAACTCAACACCGCTCTAATCTAAAATAAATTTCCTTCAAACTTCTTTCCCTTTAAAACGAATATTAATCTTCCGCAAAAACAACAACGCCGGCTAAAGGTTGTCTCATTATCTTTGTATTAAATGTAATAAGCGAAACAGTAGAAAATCAAATAAATGCAGCTCACGTTTCAAATTTTATTTCGTTCAGGAGATATTAAACTTTGAAAAGCTATATGAGCAAAGGGCAAGGCAAGGAGCTGCAATCCACAAAATGAAATTGGCAGATAGGTATTCTTGTTCTGACGATAAATGAATTTGTGCAAAGGACGATTTTTGGAAGAGCTTTTCTAATATCTGTATCTATATCTGCAACTTCTTTTGCCTTACGGCAAGGTCGAGCCAAAAATAAATGTCACGTCGGAAAAATAATCCTGTGGAGCGAGCATTAAGTTTTTAATATAGGAAACTGTTTACGTATGATTGCTGAAAAAGTATGTAATTTTATGATATCTTTATTTTTGTGATTTTTTATATATTTTGTTATCGTTTGTAAATATCAAATATTATGCCTAAAGATTGTTAGGTTGGGAAAAGTTTTTGCAGGTCCTACATGCCCAATAACCCACCCTAATCTTCATTTATGTACGATCCTACTTTACTGCTGAAAGGCAGTTCTAAACACCGCCTCTAAAGTTTATTTTACTGCTACCTTTATTTGCTAATACTTATTTTACACGCAAATTGTATTGTGTATTATCTGTATTATCTGTAACCTCTTATACCTTTCGGTATCGAGGTTGGTGTGTTAACGTATGAGGCCCTACGTGTGCAATGCACAACCCGGCCCGTCTCTGCGGGTTACGAAGTTGGTGCGCCATTTATAATTACATATTGCACCATGTGTAGAGTGTAATGTGTATGTATGTGTAAGACCTTGTTACTCTACTTCCTAGGCCTGTATTCGGAGGAGAGCGTCGTTGATTAGGTGCCCAATGACGAATGGTTACTAGGGGAATTCGAATCAAGGACTAGCGCAACGCTAGCCTGACGCTCTACCACTGCGCCACCCTATAAAGTTAAAATTAAAAATACATAGAACGCGATTTATAATAACACCCAGTGGCGGATTTACACTTCTACCGCCCGTGGGCACCGGTAATTTCTGCCGCCCACTACCACTACGTCGATGTACTCCGCATGGCGTTAGTTGCAATGTATGGTTAGAAATTTTATTGAAGTTATTGGCAGCTAATAATTCAGATGATCAGTATTTTTGCCAATGAGAATGATCATTTCCATCGGTATTCTCAAGCGAAGAACACCTTAAACTGGCATATAGTTACTTAATCAAGTCCAATAAAAAAGTTTTTGGGGTTAAATTTAGAAGGTTATGCTTACAATATTATTATTTAAGGTGATGCCACCCTTAGAATATAAAACTACAGAAAAGAGGCTACACAAAACATACGTGAAACGAAAGATAGTTGATGCATATGGCGGCTGAATGTTTCCGGTATGGCGTATCTTTTAGAATGGATACGCCGATACGGGATATGTAAACCTTTGAATATAAAATATTTAAAGACGTAAAGTGACAAAAAATGTAGTAAAAGTATGAATGAACAAAAATTAGAAGCTGCAAGCAATAAAGTATTGTATCTAATACTGACGGTTAAATCAGTTTTTTAAATATATATTTTGCGAAGTTCTAATCTTAATAAAATATGTACGTGACGCCTATGATATTCACTCGTGGCCTTTCTTTGACATTGAAATGATAACGTCAAATTGTCCTCAAATATTATTCGCAATAAACATAGTTGCATTAAATGAAGATAAATACTTACCTATGGAAAGTTATTCCTAAAGTTTTATTTGTTCTTGTTTGAGACAAACCACAAACAGCACAACTAACCTCAAGCCTCAAAACTATGACCACAAATGAGTCATACTTAGATTCTCAAAATGGAGACTTCCGCCGTACGTTTTGTAGAGCTACTAAAGCGATAGACTCATTCCTGCAGTTTTGTATTCTAAAAGGATGCTACCAGATACTATACTTATCTATATTTACCTAACGTCTAATAACCAAAAAACTCCTTTGTCGGTAATTATTTGACATATCAGAGTGTTAAATTGACAAAATGTACTACGATGTACGTAAAACAAAATGCAAATGACGTTTAAGTACCTCAATAGCTATTTATGCAACGAGTTGCAAAATGATGGACTTTTTATCACCAGGCGTGAAATTGTTCGTCGAGGCGAAGCCGATGTGATAAGAAAATGTAAATGCCACAGGAGTTGGGTCATCGTGATAAAATGGGAGCATATTTTGTAACTAGTTACAAAATGAACCACTTTTCGCAACTCAAATCATCTTTTTGTAATTAGTTACAAAATGGGAGCATATTTTGTAACTAGTTACAAAATGAACCACTTTTCACAACTAAAATCAATGTCGAAATGTTGACATTTCGTAACTGAATTGGATAAAATTATTATTACGACTGTAATTAAAATAATTCGTCATTTAACGTCCCTATAACTATAAGGGTAAAAACAGACGAAGCGGTTTACGTTGAGTCGACGAATTTTATCAAATGGTTCACACGGAACGCCCATGTCGAAACGGTGTCGATTTGATGGTATCCCGTTACCTTACGGCGCGGCGTGGCGGCGACGCACCGTATCGTTAAAACATAAAAATTCATCAATTTGTAAGTAAACTTCGCACGTCTGAACCGTCACATTTGTTAGTATGAAATGATGTGTCGATTCAGAAAATGTGCCGCGTGATTGTCACGAGGAAATCATATGTCGAATCGCCCCGTGTCGAATATAATGTGTATTGTTTAAGCTGATTAGATAAAACGATACGTCGAGTCGACAGTCGACTCGACTGCGACTCGACACAAATCGCGGCGTCTGTTTTTAGCCTAAATGAAAGCCTCTAAGAGAAATTAATTACCTATTCACTTACAAAATGGAATAAATATTTATAAGGTCACCTTTTTTTATACGTATACATAATTATTTATTGTTACAATTTTCCAAATTGAGTTTTTCTTTTTCAGAAGCACATTTACTAAGTAGGGCGTTAGATAGGCCATTGACTTTTATGCCACTATTCGCAAATTGTAAGACAACGTAATAATACAACTCGCCAATTAAAATCATGAGTTTAAAAAAACTGTATCTTTCATACTACTAATTTAAATAAACTAACTTTAAGTAAAAATATTCTGATACTAAGTCAACGACTGGCAAATGATATAATTTAAATGCGAACGAAAATTATTTTGCACTCCATTAGTTTCCTTTCAAATTATATTATTAATCTTCTTTACAATGTGTAACAAAGACTCTATGAAACTGCAGCTATGTTATTCAGTTCATATTCTTTTCAAAGCAATAAATAACTTGCTAGTTAGTAAGATATGAATTTCACTCTACCGAAGATAATAAACGTTGCTATTCTAGTTATAGTCAGAGCTAAGGAGACAGAAAATAAAGCTTCCGCTATTATTTTCATTTTCATTCCGTAATGTTCTTGGATTGTTATCTTTCTGTGTAGAATGTAGAATGTCATTATTCATTATAATTTTAATTTAATTTTAAATCCTAAATAATATCATTTTGAACTATCTAAATAAGAAGGTATTTTTAATATTAGGTACATATCATACAAAATTAAGGTTTCGAATAAGCGAAGCCAACTATAAATCGAAAACAAACAACAGAAGGTTAAGAAAACTACCTGCAAAATATTGTTTACCTTATACGTATTTTAATGTTTCTTTAAACGTTTAAATTAAATAATTGATTGAATCAACTTGTACTTGATGAAAATCATAATGGAATAATTAAACAAATACAATGTTGATTTTCACAAATTTTATTAATATACCATGACAGTAATTGTTTCGCCAAACGTTGGCATCTTCAGATGGTGAATGTGAGTACAGGACTAAACTAAAATTAACAATTTACACAGGCAAACTAAAATTAAACATAATAAAATTTAAATTTTTACACAGAAATTTACTTAACTATTACGAAGTTCAAATATGTTTGACAAAAGTGGTATTAAGATGACGGTTTCTTCAAAGCACCGACAAGGGTTTAGAAATTTACATACAAGACTAAAATAAATTAAGTAAAGGTGAGTTATTTAAATCTACTTGTTCGTTTAACAGAGTATTGGAATTTTTACATTTATTTATTTATTTCTAAACACTCAAGTAACAGTAAAATATCTAACGTTTTAATTAACATTTTGATAAATAAGTGCAATTTTCATCCTAAATATAATATTAAAAATTCACAAGAATTAGTATCTAAAATTAAAGACACCAATTTACCGAGAAACGCTAAGCTTGTTTATTTTGACGTTCCACTTCCAATTAGTATTAGAACTATTTGTATAACTAAAGGCGTGGGTACTTACTCTTAAGCCGTATCTTCGAAAATATTTGTGTTTTGACGCCTTAATATAAATTGCTACTAACTAAAAATAACGTAGAACAAATTTGAACATAAGGATGTTCCGAGCGAAGCTACCAACAATTCGTCTTCCTACGTGCTGGACATTTCCAAATGAGAAATCGTCAAGCGCCTTCATTACTCGGCCGGAGCACCGGAGATTTATTTACCGATGAAATTTGTCAAGAAATGGTGTGGTTCTTATAGAGTGAACCATCACTTATAACTTCCATAACGTATTTCTTTGGCTTTTATTGTGTTATCAATCTTTAAGAAGCTGAAGGCAAATAAACAGAGAAAATTTATATTGTAATTTCCAACATTTGTTCGGTGTTAGCTATTAGTTTTCTGGTCATCTTAAACGAGAAAAATCAATAAATAACAACATTTAAACAGCGTGAAACAACTTATAACAGTACAGTGTTACTTCCTGCTACCCTTATCTATTACAAAATAAAACAGAATATATAATGATATGAACTCTCTAAAACTGCCTTAAAGGTCCCGAATAAATTCTTGCGACATCAAATGTGAGGTTATATCCTAAATTTAATATCAGGAGTATTAGTGCGAACCCTTTCGTTGGTATCTGGGCATACTTAGAACAAGTTAAATATCAGAAGCGGAATATCTTGTCATTGTTGAAATAGTTGCCCGTTATTTCTTCGCATACAGTATCTGGAAACGAAAATCGATTTTAAACTTCAAATAATAACCCTGAATTAATACTGTAGGAACTCAAACTTAAAACAAAGAAAATTTGAAAATTCACATCACCACAATTTTAGTCTTAATAAATATATGTATACTGAATCTGTACAAACTGCAAATAAAATCTTCTATTAAGTATAGGAGGCACATAAAGCATTTAGTTCACTGGTACTGCTGGTGCTTCAAATACGTGACGTTTATTAAAAATTAATTTAAATCAAACACGATTTTCATTGAATGGACATTTCCTGTGAAAATGTAGAAATCTATTCGGCTACTATAGAATTTCTAAAGTTTGCGTTTCTGATAGAGTCAACTGGTCTTATTTATTCACGACACCTTACGCTAGTACTACAGGTAGATGTAATTCCCTTCTTCGATTCCCAAGTGGATTCTTATAAAACTAGAGCAAACCTGTCGCACAATGTAAAAGTTTGTTAACGCAATGCGATGTGTAGAAAATATTATTATTTTAAAAGTTAGTTGAAGGCTTGCTCAAAAGTACAACTATAACGCGAGAAAATAAAATTAAAGTTAAAAACTTCCCATGAAGAGTATTTTAGATGCGAAACAAAACTTTTGATTGCTGAATTCAATATTTTTATGCTGTACTTTTGCACTTTCTGGTCAGGTTTTGGTTCACCATTATGTGTTTGTGACCCCAAAAGCTATTGAAATATTATTAGGTAATATATTTTATGATACAATATCGTAATTCATCTATAACAAATTAATTTATTGACAAGCACTAAAATAGTTATTTGTATGCTAAGGCCGCGAAATTCCATTTTAGCGTACCGAGAGAAAAATTGTCGCCGAGGCCGCTTGCGGGGAGGGTTGATGGTTGATGGTAAGCTAAAGTTTTCTAAAAGATTTATAACATCTTTGTGCAAATATACGCTGCAAAAACACCCTCCGAAATCAAAAGCACAAAACGGAAAATGACGTTAATCGAAATGAACACATTGTGATTAATTAAGAATCTTATTTTGCCAGATTGAAATGTTGTAAAATGAATCCTAATAATGAAAGGAAGGATGAATGAAGATGTACATTCAATAATAAATGAAACCTTCGTTTGTCATGCATATAATGTACGAGGTTTGGCAGAAGAATAATGAGACTGGTTTTCTTTTAACCACGAATTTTATTTTGTTCCCAAATCAAGGTTATCCCCTTTAAATTAGTTTCCTTGGGTAGTTACATACCGATGAAGGCGTTTTTCCATTATTTGTAGCAGTCCTGGAATGCCTCTCAACTCGTCGGTTACGCTCTTCTGCATATTATCTAAAGTACCAAAATGGCGCCCTTTCAAATGGTTTTTCAGCCGGGGGAATGAAAAGAAATCACAGGAATGCTTTTGTTTGCCAAAAATTCGTTGATGAAGACTGCCGTGTGACATGAGGCGTTGTCGTGGTGCAGCATCCAAGTGCGCGCAATACCTGATGCCACCCTCCTCCTGAGCCTTTCAAGGACTCTTGGATAAAAAGTTTGATTACTGATTACTTAAATATACTTTGGAGGCGTCTGGCTGAACTAAATCTAATTTAGTTCCTATTTAAGGAAAGAAGCCTTATTTTTGTAACAGTATTCATTAACGATTCATTAACTAAGTTTCCTTACCCTATAAATTACCAAAGGAAAAATATTATTAATGCCTAGGGAAGGGGCATGCAGAACAGAATTTAAACATTTTATCCGTGCTGTGGAGAATAACTTAGAAAATAAAACACGCGAAGAAATAGAAAACAACCTACAAGTAAAACCAAAACTGCTATTCGTGAAAAATATAGGGTTTAAACAACTGAAAAGGAATATAAAGTGTTACATTGTAAATTGGTTGAAGAAATTCGGATTAAGTAATCTAGTTTTAATCAGGAGTTACAAATATACCATATTACATTATGCGATGTTTAACATAGGTTTTTGGATTATAAGCAAACATTTTCTAAAAAAAGTACAAACCTGCAAATAGAACATATTTAAAAATAAATTGTTTTTTACTGTTTTGAACAATAATTTATATTTTTATTCGTGGTAGTGTTGATTGCATGGAACATTATTTAACGTGTTTCTGACATGCAGTGATTTTTTTCTTCTGATAATATTGTTTAACTTGTTTAATTTTAGACAAAATGAATATTGTTTATTAGGTTTTTAAGACCAATCGCCGGAGTGCGTGCCGAGTGGTTGAGGCATTCGACTACAGCGCGGACGTCTCGGGGTCAAACCCGAGTCGGATGCTCGGCGAGTGGCCTACCTAATCACTGAAAATAATTGGGAACTGAAACACAGTGGTTTAGTAGGGAAGGTAGGCAGTTGTTGATTTCGCGTCCTGTATTGCGTACGCGAAATGACCACTTCGCGTCCGGCTGCACAAAAATAACTATTTTGCATCCGACTCGGGTTTGACCCCGAGACGTCCGCGCTGTAGTCGAATGCCTCAACCACTCGGCACGCACTCCGGCGATTGGTCTTAAAAACCTAATAAACAATATTCATTTTGTCTAAAATTAAACAAGTTAAACAATATTATCAGAAGAAAAAAATCACTGCATGTCAGAAACACGTTAAATAATGTTCCATGCAATCAACACTACCACGAATAAAAATATAAATTATTGTTCAAAACAGTAAAAAACAATTTATTTTTAAATATGTTCTATTTGCAGGTTTGTACTTTTTTTAGAAAATGTTTGCTTATAATCCAAAAACCTATGTTAAACATCGCATAATGTAATATGGTATATTTGTAACTCCTGATTAAAACTAGATTACTTAATCCGAATTTCTTCAACCAATTTACAATGTAACACTTTATATTCCTTTTCAGTTGTTTAAACCCTATATTTTTCACGAATAGCAGTTTTGGTTTTACTTGTAGGTTGTTTTCTATTTCTTCGCGTGTTTTATTTTCTAAGTTATTCTCCACAGCACGGATAAAATGTTTAAATTCTGTTCTGCATGCCCCTTCCCTAGGCATTAATAATATTTTTCCTTTGGTAATTTATAGGGTAAGGAAACTTAGTTAATGAATCGTTAATGAATACTGTTACAAAAATAAGGCTTCTTTCCTTAAATAGGAACTAAATTAGATTTAGTTCAGCCAGACGCCTCCAAAGTATATTTAAGTAATCAGTAATCAAACTTTTTATCCAAGAGTCCTTGAAAGGCTCAGGAGGAGGGTGGCATCAGGTATTGCGCGCACTTGGATGCTGCACCACGACAACGCCTCATGTCACACGGCAGTCTTCATCAACGAATTTTTGGCAAACAAAAGCATTCCTGTGATTTCTTTTCATTCCCCCGGCTGAAAAACCATTTGAAAGGGCGCCATTTTGGTACTTTAGATAATATGCAGAAGAGCGTAACCGACGAGTTGAGAGGCATTCCAGGACTGCTACAAATAATGGAAAAACGCCTTCATCGGTATGTAACTACCCAAGGAAACTAATTTAAAGGGGATAACCTTGATTTGGGAACAAAATAAAATTCGTGGTTAAAAGAAAACCAGTCTCATTATTCTTCTGCCAAACCTCGTACATTATATGCATGACAAACGAAGGTTTCATTTATTATTGAATGTACATCTTCATTCATCCTTCCTTTCATTATTAGGATTCATTTTACAACATTTCAATCTGGCAAAATAAGATTCTTAATTAATCACAATGTGTTCATTTCGATTAACGTCATTTTCCGTTTTGTGCTTTTGATTTCGGAGGGTGTTTTTGCAGCGTATATTTGCACAAAGATGTTATAAATCTTTTAGAAAACTTTAGCTTACCATCAACCATCAACCTATACGTGTTTGTTTATTCATTTGGTCTGTCATCACTATTAGTTGCTCTCATAGTCCTGATACGTCGTTTTTATTTAAGTTTATGTATCTTCCAGATGAATTTCGTCAAATGTCTTGATCAGACCTACCAAACCACTGTACGTGTGTTAAATTTGATTGTGTTTCTTACAATTAGTAATACTTTAGTTTTTCCCAAACTCTAGTGTTTCTAAATTTTTTTCCGTATAGATCGACGGCTCTAGTTCGCATAACACCATAATATATCTACTAAATACCACAACACAGGTGCCTATAAGATCTAGTATACGTTTAGTATGTAAATATAAGGTAGAGTAGTAGGGCAGAGGAAAATAAACAGTTGATTTTTGAGTATGACCGAGACCTAGATCTAGCCTAATAAATTTATTTATTATTAGATAGATAGATCTAGGTTTGAAAGTACCAGTGATTACGTTGACTAGAATTATCACTTCACTTGTTGCACCCAAAGAATTTCCACCCCTGGAAGGAATCTTTATTGTGCCAAACTTCGTATCCGAAAACGGGCAAAATTTCAGATTTTTTCCGCACTAAAAATTTCACTTGACCACGGTGATATCCAAACCCAAGACCTTTAGTTTACAAGTCAACCTTAGTACTCTTCTTCGCCACGGAGGTCAGTAACAGTTGTTGTTATTTTGTGAAGAATAAACATACGTCCTCTTTAATGGCCGCAGTTTTCTGCTTTTGGTAAACAATTTAAGTTAATAATTTCATTTTTAATATGCACACTAATTTACAATTTAGGAGTCCTTTCACATCATCTTTCCTCGGTATATAGTAGGCATACACTGCCGCCAACAAGCCTGAGATCACCCAGCCTTTTTAGCATGAATCAAAATTTGGTGAATAAAAGTTATGTTTACTGTATAGGAGAAGCATATAGACTTTCTTAATTGTTGTAGTATTAATTTTCACAAAATTTTGATTGGTTTATTTAAGAAAGCAGTGATTTTTCTTTAGTCCTATTGGAAACGTTTGGATCAAACATCTTTGTTTCCTAGTTTTCTCAACTATCTTGTGTCTTTAGAATTTGTTTATATTGCATATAAGTTTTACAGTTCCAGCAAGTAACCGAAATAACACTAGTTCATGCCATTTTTATTCGTTTTGTGTGCATTGAGAATTTTGAAGTGTAACCGATATTTACGCAAAAGAAATTTTGTGTAGTGTGAGAATGAAAAAACTTAAAAAAGAATTAACTGTTGAAAAATATACTGAAATATGTAGACTTAGAAGGTAAGGCTGTTCACTTCGCCAAATTAAAGTTTCATATGGTGTTGCTGTTAGAACTCTCGAACGAAAGAAAGGTACAGGGGTTTGCAGTAGTAGAAAACGAAGCGGGAGGCCACAAACTACCACTATTCAGGATATAGTAACAATAAGCAAGCGAAATAAGTTCCTTATAGCGCCTGCTATTGCTACATAAATCAACGAAAACCGCATTAATCCAATTAGCGTAAGCATCGTTAAAAATTGACCGAATGCTGAGGCTGTATTGCCAAGCGAAAATCATTACTTTGTGAAATAAACCGACAAAAAGGGCTTGAATGCCCATAAGGATTGGTCTATTGAACAATGGAAATCCGTCTTGTGAGCTGACAAATCTAAATTTGAGAAGCTGGGATCCAAACGCAGGGTATTCCTTCGAATATTGGCAAATGATGCTTACAATCTTCAGTGTGTTCTTCCTTGTAAAACATGGCGGCGGAAGTATTATGGCATGGGGTTGCTTTGGAAGGGGCAAAGTTGGAGATTTAATAAAAATCGATGAAATACTGAACAAAAAACGATTTCATAGGATACTTCAAAATCATGCAGTTCCTTCTGATTTAAGAATCACTGGACGAGGATTTACATTCCAACAAGACAATGATACAAAACACGCTTCTCGATATTGTACAAATTATATTGAACGTAAACAATAACCGGGTGGTTTGAAAATAATGACTTGGCCGCCTCAGTCGTCAGGTATAATTACTATGGGAGGAGATTGACAGAATGCTAAGGAAATTCCCTTATCACCAACAAAATAATACTCTGGATAGCATTCAAGCCTGTTGGAATGAAATACAACTGGAAACTCTTTAAAAACTTATTGCAAGGATGCCCAGAATCTGCCAGGACTGTATAAAGCCAAAGGTCGTCATTTCCATGAAAAGTTAATTTAAGATTATAACATTATATTTTTATAAAATATTAATGTATGTTCTGTTTATTGCTTTGGGTTACTGCATAATGTGAATATTTCAAGAAATAACCCACCATTTAAATCGTTTAACGCAATTATCATTATCACACGTAACATGAAATTTATGTTAGTGATCTCAGCCTTTTTGGCGGCAGTGTAAATTGTCTCATCTTCCATTCTGCTGGTATTCAATCTTACTTTACGTTCTTGTAATTAATTGGTTTATTGGCTTTTTTCTCTCATTTTGCTTACTTCAGCCGTTGTTTCGTCCATTGTTATTCCTTGGGACAACGTTAAGCTAATACAATAATTGGTGGGCGGACGTCAGGAGCTCTCGAGAAGTGTTATATCACACGTAGTTCATAGAAATATATTCGTGAATCTTCAAGCAGCATGCAGCATCTGATATGGTGTAAGCGAATTCGAAGGAACGATTTAGTCCAATCCTGTTATAGCAACAGTTACAAATAAAATGATCTTGAACGCTCTACATGCGCGTTTGATTATACATAAATAGTGACGGAATAAATAAACCCTTTTCGTTATGCACAAATTATCGTAATTTAGTGATAGTTTCGTTTATTTTACTGTTCTTATTGGAGCATAAGTATATTAAGTATGTACATTGTTGTGTGTTTTCGATTCCTAAATAATAAATAATCAATACAGATTCACCAAACTGTTCTTTTTTTTAATCATTACAGTATGTTTAGCATTTTTGTAGGAGGATGTAAAGCATTTTATTTATTCTTCTTTCGAAAACTTAAAGTGATTACGCCCATTTTCTAATTTTATATCATGCTCCAAACCTTTTAGATAAATAAATCTGCCTCCTTGGTTTTTGTAAAGTATTTTTTCTTCTCCTTGTTTTCTGGTATATCTGAGTTATCTTTAATTTTGATTCTTACGTGCCTTCCCGCTATTCTGGCGTTGGAGTAGACTTTTCGTGTGAATTCTGACAGTTTAGGGGTTATATTGTGATTCATTTTACGTTTTCGTAAAGCTTAGTGGAGAGCAGTTAATACCCTTTTTTAACTTTTTTCCAAACTTCATCCATTAAGTTTTGTCATTCAATTTCATGTATGACCGTACAACCGAGTATTACATTTGAATGCATTGTGCAGTCTCCTATAATTTCGATATTTATTTCGGTATAGGGTCCTGTTTTTTTATTCCTCTTGATTTTGTATTACGTAATACTAAAACACACTCTTGTTAATTATGTTCACAGAACCTTACTGTTCTACATGCACTATGATGTGCTTCTCCTTGTATTAATTAGAGCATGTTATCTCATGTCGGGGGGAATGTGGAAAGAGAGTGTTGTACGTATATATAGAGCTCGTTTAGAATGTAGAACTATATAAGAGTTGTTCTTTCTTATTAAAAGTTATATTGTTGTTTAATTTAAATAAATCGCAATACTTACCACTTGTGCCCTAAAGTCTCGTACGATGATATTTGTACAATATACAGATTCTTGTAGTAGATGTGACAAAATTCATTTGTTTTCTTTCATTTTTGATACATCCGGTAAAACTATATTCTACTTCTACTTTTAAATACAGCAACGTTTTACTTTCGCTTATATGTATATTTTGTCATTTATGTTCGCGGAAATTTTATTTGTGTAAGTATTTCCAATTCTTACTAGTGTCTAAAAACTTCTTTCTGGTTTCCTTTGCTACTACTAACACACTAACACATAAACGTCATACTTTATCACAACATTTTGTTTATTGCACTTTTTTATATATTGTAATGGACCCGCAAACGTGTTATGGTTCCCACAATATTTACCCCAAATTTCAAATTACCTTAATTATAACTTTCTAAAAATATACGATTGCCCACGTTGATTGTCAAATTATTAAAAATGTGTCCCAGCTTTATATTTGATATTTCAATTTAATTTTATCGATAAATTAACTGAGTAACTCTTACCTCAAGGTAGTTCTCAGGGTTCGTTAAATTAAATTTCAAAAACAAAATAAAAATTACTCATAAACTTCCAAGATACAAATTTATTACAATACAGGGTTACCATAAAAGAATGCCAGTATTTCAAACGAGAGTATGTAGCAGATATTTCAGCTAGACGGAGCACTTCCGCACTACGGAATAATTGTACGAGAGAGTCTAGACAACCATTTTCCGGGAAGGTGGTTAGAAAGAGGAGGACCGATTCCTTGACCTCCTTATTCTCCAGACTTGACTCATTTGGATTTTTTTATGTGGCTATATGTCGAAGACTGCGTCTGCGCCTCTAAACCTCAGCCACTAGAAGATCTACGCAATAAAATCAGAATTGCCATAGAATCAATTAATCGCGAAATGTTGCAGAACGCATGGCAAGAATTGGCTTACAGGTTTGGACGTAATATGTCGAGCTACACACGGGGCCCATGTTGAACTAACAAATCCACAGTGAAAACTGTAGACCTTAAGCTATTAATCACTATTTTTCGTATTATTCTTTTGTTCCTATCTCAATAAAATAAATATGTTTAAAATACCGGCATTCTTTTATGGTAACCCTGTATTTATGCCCTAAATTGCCCTAACATATACTTTTTTTTTTAATTAAATTTAAACACTCTCACTTATACTTTGATTTGAATTCAATTTCAATCTTCGTTATTTGGCCTACTGTTCACTTTGACTCCAATCCAAGTCAACTTGTAGTTCACCCTGATTACCCCAACTTCAATTCCAATTGCAGCTCAATCTGATTTCAGTAATTAGACCTCAATTCCATTTGTAGTTCAATTTAATTTCAGTTTAATTCAACTCTGATTCCAATTATAATCAAATTCCACTTGTGGTTTACTTATTGTTATAATATTTTATATTTATAGTCCAGTCAAAATAGACACAAAAATGCCCAAAGTTCGGAAGAATTCGCATGGAGTTGAATTTTTGTGTGGACCTTCATATATTATTATAGTTCTAAATGAAATGTCAAAAGTCCCCATCGATTCGAGTGCTGCTAAAAATTTTACGAGGGGCGAAACGTCATAAAAAACGGTATTTTGAGAATATCTCGTTAAAGGTTAGTTTTATTGTCAAAATACTTATTAGCGATTTTGTAGCTCATACAATTTTCCAGGAGAAATGTTCAATTACTTTTTTTCATGAGAGTGGCCATTATCGAGATATTGCGATATCAAGAATTGAAACTGTCATCTTTTTGAAGAAATGCATTCCTTTCCACACCACCTTCGAGATAGAGTACTCGGCGCGTTTTTTCTTATAATGTGGTATCCCCAGTAAGCCTAATCCACAATTTTCTTAAGAAAACAAAAAATTGGTCATGTTCATACTCCATTTCTAAAGTTACATATTCTTATTCTTCTTCTTCCTCTAGCTGCAGTATTTCCATAGGCTGCGCCAATAAACGCGATGGATCAATTACATCTTCATTGATGTCGCACACATCGTCGTTCTTTAGTTGCCACATACTGCTGAACAATATAAACCTACTTTTCTGCAACCACAATTATAATTACAGCCTTTGCTGCAATTGCAAAAATAGTGTTCAGTAGTATGTCTGGAGCAGGTGGAAGCAGAGTTTGAATTGGCTCCAAAACGTTGTTTTTCCATGCACATCCCCAATCTTCAACAAGAATCGATTTATTTCAATGTTGTGCGAAAAATTCATAGCTAATAATATCTGTGTAACATGAGCAGAAAATGACGCAGTTGTTATAATAATCGATACAGCCATAGACCAGTCTCATGCAAGAACAAGTATTGTTGAAGATGTATTTGATCCATCCTGTTTCTTGGCGCATCCTGTGGAAATACAGCAGCTAGAGGAAGAGGAAAAAGAAGAATATATAACTTTAGAAACGAAGTATAAACAAGACTAATTTCTTGTTTTATTAGAAAAATCGTGGATTAGGCCTACTAGGGATACCACATTACAAAAAAAACGCGCTCGAAGGTGGTGTGGAAAGGAATGCATTTCTTTAAAAAGATGACCGTTTTAATTCTTGATATCGCAATATCTCGATAATGGTTACTCCTATGAAAAAAAGTAATTAAACCTTTCTTATGGAATTGTATAAGCTATAAATTAGGTAATAACTATTTTTACAATAAAACTAACCGTTAATGAGATATTCGCAAAATACCGTTTTTTATGACGTGTGACCTCGCGTAAAATTTTTAGCAGCACTCGGATCGATGGGGACTTTTGACATTTCATTTAGAACTATAACATGAAGGCTCACACAAAAAGTCAGCTCCATGCGAATTATTCCGAACTGTTATGTCTATTTTGCCTGGATTATTAATCTTCTTTCAAATTAATATTTTATTAAATAATACTTTTATAAGTTGATTCTGATCATTTAAATTTGAATTAAATTTAAATTATTTTTCAGGGGCAACTATTTGTGCATCCTTTCGTTATCAATTCATAACCACTTTCTGTTTATCATTTGTTTTACTTGTTTTTTGTCTCCCAGGTGCTTTCCAATCCATTTATCCATGATAAACATTCATATTAGAACACATTCATGCATTAATTTATCACCATAACAACAATATATCTACATAGCTAAATACAATACAATAATATACCGTGTGTTTCACCGAAGACGCAACATAGGGAAACACCAATGTATTTTTTTAGGACAGATCCAGGTTACCTGCGGTATATGTACGAACTTAGCACTGAACCTACGTAATTGAGTTTATTTGATGCTAGAATGCGACAGAAATAGCACAGGCATCTGTTATCGCGGCATGCAATTATTTCATTGTTTAGTTTTTAAATTGTCAATTTTAACAGTGACAAAACGTCAAATTGTTAAACTTGTCACTTACTAAAGAATTTACATCTACAATGCAATGAAGCACAATTATTGATTCATTATTATTTTTATATTAAAACAATATAATTTAAAAAATGTATTTATAATGTCATAATTCATAATACTTTACATATTAATTTACTAAAATCACTATTTACGTAAACGTATAATTGTTACGTTTTTCTTGCACAACAATCCTGTACTTCACCAAATTCTACATTTTTCTCTATGTAACCAATTTCACGCCTATCCACATGCACCATTAAGATTTGTAAGTTGCATTAATAACTTCTGACAGAAGTTTTAGTACAACTGACTAGACAAATTCTTATTTTCATTACATTTTAAGTTCATTAGGTACCTGACTGATGATCACTTGCTTTCTTTTGACATGTTTTTAGTGATATAAACTCGACAATTACGAACATACTTAATTTTCTGGTAATCTGAAATACTGCAAACACAATCTCACATTTTCATCCAATTTACTTACGCTTTCTTTACGTGTGCTGTTGTAATAGGGCGAATTCAATTTAAAATATGCAGAATGCAGAAACAGCGATTTAAAAAATTACGCATTTTGCGTATTTTCTTTGTAAATGAGAGTTGTAGGTGCTGTCAAAATTGACAAATTTAAGAAACAGGCAATGAAATAATAGCCTGTCGCAATGACAGACGCCTTCAGTATTTCTATCTCTTTCTAGCGTTAACTAAATCCAATAACATACGTTGAGCATTGAATCCACACATATTTCAAAGGTACCGCGGATCCTTTCTGAAAAAATACATTGGTGTTTCTTAAATCTAATTTAACTATTATAACCATTTCTTTATAATTAAATCTGCATCCTATTTTGGAGTAATCTTTATTTTTTTTTATTTAATAAGTAATTGTATTGTAAATTATCATTTAAAGTTAATATCATATCAATATACTTTAACTAATTTCCTTATTTTATATCTGTTTATACCTCGACACCGAAAGGTAGAAGAGGACAGGATTATGTATGTATGTGTATCTGTTTATGTACCTAAACACCTTCATGATCAATAAACGTCTTACTTACTTATTTCATTGTAGTTTTTGAAAATTCATTCCAAGGGCAGCTAGGATTGGTCTTTCTCTAATTTTTATAGGGTCTTAAATTTAAAATTCAATTAACATTTTCATTTCGTCTAGTTATGTAATCCACAAAAATAAATCTGATGACAATTTTTTTATTCCACGTGGTTGACGAGATTTTTAAGATTCGTTACAAATCGCCTCGTATCACTCTAACTAATTTATTTTAATGCCCCTGTAATGTAAACCCACTTATTTAACTAATTGAGTTAACAAATACACCTTACATTAAATACTCGTAATCACAACGTAAAATAGCTTCTCGTTTAGAAATACCTTACATTTAATGTTGTTTGTAATTTTAGGCAGTACCGTAAAGCATTCGTCCTAAAACGCTTAATTTGGATCGTTCTGGTTTAGTAACGACCTAAATCCGTTACCTATGAATATGTTACTTATTTTATTAGAACTGTAATACACAATATAAAAACACAATCAATTTTATATACTTCTTTTGACATAATATACTTGGATTTCAATATTTTTCCTTTGACTTTTTTATTAGAAAATCAACACGTGATTTTAAATTTTTACCGATTTTTTTCATGAAAATCAGTGTTTTATACTGTACCTAATGCTTAACTGATAATAATTATAATTACGTCTGTTAATTATGTTTGCTGTTTTAGAAAAGGATTTCTAGGAAATACAAAAATTGAACGAGTGTTCAAATCGTTTGCAGTAGACTTTGGTTTGTAATGGTAAGGTAAAGGTATCGGCACTAACGCCCCACGAGGGAGCAAGGCTGGCAACATGGAGGGTTAAGGTATCCTAAAGTCACTTTTCATACCTCTGTTATCTCGCACCCTATACGTACGGGGTGGTGTGGTAAGCACTACGCCTTCAACAATCGCCTGCCGTCGCTACTCCACCACTGTGTTTCGGTTCCCAATTACTTTAAGTGACTGGGTAGGTCACCCGCGGAACACCAGACACGGGTTTGACCCCGCGCTGTAGTCCGATTAACCACTCGGCTACTCCGGCGACGGTTTGTAATAATATATCACCCTAGGTTTCAGTTCAAATATGCCAAATATTAACAATAATCTGATTTTAACAATAACAAATGACACGTACGTAAAAACGAACTCAAAGATGATAAGATATTACAAACCAAAGGAAACTACAAGTGAGTTTTAATTTGAACACCTTTTATAATTAGAATTACTGTCCCAGATATCCAAATACATAAAAATATCTGAAAGGTGACGAATGAGCAGTCTAAAAAAGTTGTCTTTGTCGTGACTAGGAAAGGAAACTCTTACTATTAGCAAAGGTATTGCTTATGCATTATTATTATTATTATTAACTGCATTATTCCATTCCACGCCTTCGAGTCGCCAGGACTATCTACAAATCTGAATTAAGTCCTGAAAACTCAAATCTTTCGTTTTGGACTTCAACTGAGCCCTGGGCTTTTATCTAAAATACCTTAGGGTTTCTTCTTCTTATATATTGCCACTAATTTGACACTTACGGTTTTCACTTTAAATAGCTTTAAGCTCTAATTTTTTTATAAATAATTCACTCTATTCTAAGCAGCAGTTTGGGGTTATCGGTCGATGCTATACGTTTCACTTTGAAATCGTTTAATCATTCACAGCATCTAATATCTAATGCTTCTGTAGTTTCGTCTGGATTATCAACTGAGCTGTCTATAATCGACACCTCATTTTAAGCTGTACTGCTTGAAAGATTAATTAACATGCTAAAAATTTTAAGTGGTTGTGGTTCGAGCTTTTCGTAAATTATATTATAAATGAATAAAAGCTTTATATATTTCACTTCCAACAAATTGTTTAGTCTTATTTGAAGTAGTAAGCCGAAAATTACACAGTTTTGAAAAGAGATTACGAGAATGCTATAAATCACACTATTTTAGGTATCAATACTGCTGAAGTAGATTACAATGCTTTAAAATGAATTTTAAGAAAATACAACGTAGTAAAAATTAATAAGCTTCGAGAAGGAAGACGAGGTCACCATGATTCTGTAAATTGGTGCTGTTACAGTATGGCACGAACACGCCTCGTAAATATTGAGAAAATGTGCCTATCTTCTCTTTGCTGCTCCTTATTTATTCCGTAGTACCTTTTCAAACTAGCTATTGTATAGATCGGGACTTTTATTATTACTATTTTGTTTAAAAGATACTGTTATAGGTATATTCTTTAAATCATTCAATTTTTTTCCTGGTTCCTTAATTGATTTGTTGGCTTAGATAGGAGAAGATTAGCATAGTTATCTTTTGACCGTAGGTCGTAAGTAAATAAGACACGATAGGAAAGTAGAAAGTTCTAGTCGGATTGTCTAAAGTGACAATAGAAGTTAACGAAGTTTTGATACCTACTTGGTTAATTTAGGTTTTACCTAATAAGTAGTCAAACAAACAATTTAAAATGTGTTAGTTATACGCGCTTTATCATTTTTGTAAAGTAAAATCTAAAATATCATAATGGCTACTGAATGCTTCATTTGCACATAACAAATTCGATTTACATGGATGCTATAGCATAACAGGATTTAGCAACATAAATTATAACGTTATTGCAACTACAGAATTTAAAGTAAACCGTTTTGTTATGGGTGTATGTATGTATAACACGTTTGAATCACACCACATGAATATCCCCCGCTGATTAATTAAAAATAAATACAAAGTATTGGTTTCCTAATTTCTAAAAATATCTAGCGTTAATTCAAAGGTCTATGCGGCACGATATTAAGCGAAAATTTAAAATTAATTAAAATTATTACCATTAATTTATTATAATTAATTATACGAGTAGTAGGTATCTCTGTTTATTAACAAAAGTTGTGGAGATATAAAATTTGTGTTTTCAACAGTGGATAATTATATCGTAAAATATGAAGTATCATTTCAGATATAATGTTTTATGATACCGAAACAAAACATACGTATTTTTTAAATTAGTTTCATTAGTCAACATTGTTTCAGTATCATTTGAAGGTTTACCTTTTTATTTTTAATTAATTTTCATTTAATGCCTTTTAGTAAAATATTTTTTTAGTAACGACCAAGTCATAGTCATAGTCATAGGTAGCAAATCTATTTTTTCGATGATATTTAAAAATGCGCAGAAAATCTTTTATTTTAATATTTAAAAAAATCGTAATATTAAAAATACGACGAGGGTGCAATTTTCAGCTACGAAATAAGGGTAGAAAAACCTACTTTCAAAAAAAATCGATGAAAAGGCTATAGCTTCAGTTTTACGTGATTTAGAATTACCATGGTTACCTCATTCTTAAAGCAACGTTTCTTAAATTTGATTCCGAATCAAATGGACGAGATTTTCAGTACACTAAAAGAACCTTCAAGCAGCTTCCTTTCATATACTAGACTAAACAACTGATCTGATGTTAATAGAATGTTTAGCGTTTTAAATGTTATGGGGGCGGTAAATCTTTAAATGAAGCAAGATGTTAGTAGAATAGCACTAAATAATCATATTTAGTATACTGAAATACTTAGCATTTAGATCATCGTGCTCAAGAACTATTGTCATAGTGTGATGTAGTGGCTTCCAGCGCGTTTTCCTCATCAAATCACAGAACACTGAAGCTGCACTTGATATATTGAAATCCACAACAAAAGACTGGTACAAAAGAATCTGAAATTAGAATAAAATACGTTTTTTACAGTAATGTAAGTAATAGAAGTAAAATTTTAGTGTTCAATGATTTAAAAAAAAAAATTATCAACTTCTTTTTATGTGCTACATATCTTAGATTAGTTCTTTTTAAAGCGATTGTTACAACACAGAAGATATTCATACATTAAGATTTATTAAAAAAGAAACAATGTGAAGTTAAAGTTACATTCGTTTTGCTAGATTATTTATTTACTAAATTTGTTATTTGCAGATGCTTTAGGAACATTTTCGGAACATTGGTAAAACGTATTCAGGCTTTATTTATTATTTGTCAAATTATTTTTTATAGTTATAATTTATAATCCTCAAATTGTTTATTAGCTTATGAGCACTGAAGGGCAGATTGATATTTCTGATTGTTTTGCTTTAATTTACAAAAAAATGACTTTCTAATGCCTAAAGCATTCAGCTATTATCGAAGTATATTATTTAGTTATCAACAAAAATTGAACACATTCGTCTTCTGCACAGAATTTCTGTGGAGAAGACGAATGTGTTCAATATCTATTGTTAATGTTAAGTACAAAAGTTTGTCTAGACTGTATATAAAAAGATTTGACAGCATTTATAGTGTCGTTATATGAACATAGTTATTTTTGTATTTTCATGTTTTGCCAGTGCACTTTTATTTGTTCACCGTTATGACCTTGCTGTATTGTTAATGTCAAGTATGTTACAGTTGTGTTAATGTGTCAATGTATATCAACTAATAAATACCTAACTGTTTTATGCAAATCCTGAGTGTAATTTATGGTTAAACAATTTGTCGCTTCAGGTTATGGAGCCCAGGGCCATCGTGAAATAAACTCATTGGTATTTCAAGACTGATATATACACCGTTCGTAAATTTTTTTTGAGGTTACTTCCAGCCACGTGCAATAGTGAAAAATATAACCCAAAAACAATGGAAAACGAACTGGCACGTGTAACAAAGCTGAAAAGCATCGAGAATTGGAGCGTATGGAAATTCACAGTACGTATAATTCTGAAATCAAACGATGTTTGGGACATCGTGACAGGAACAGAGGCAAAGCCTAGGGAACCCCAACAAATTGCGCCGGACACGGAGGCTAGAGAAGCACACAAAAAATCACTAGCAACATGGGAAAAGAATGACAGTGTGGCTCAGAAAATTATTGCTACAACAATAGGAGAAAATTGCACGCTACACATAATTAACTGTGACACAGCTAAGGATATGTGGGAGAAGTTACTCTCAGTGTATGAGCAAAAATCGGAATCGAAAATCCTTTCATTGCAGCAGCAGTGGTATAGTATGGCAAAAGCTGACACCGATGACATCGCCACACACATTGCCAAGTTGGAGAATATTGCTCACAGGTTATCATTGCTAGATGAAAAAATTTCCGATTCAATGATAATTACGAAGATCCTTATGACATTACCGGTGAGTTACAAACACTTTATTAGTGCATGGGAATCTGTAGCTGTAACGGACCGTACTCTCACTAATCTAAAATCCAGATTAGACATTGAGGAATCGCGCATCAAAGCACAGACTGTAAACGAAACTGAAGCGCTGATTTCGAAATTTCAACGTGGAAATAACAAATCGGGGCGCGGCGGCAAAAGTACAAAAGAATCTTCCAAGAGGGGCAAATGTTTTAAATGTCACGAGCAAGGACATTGGGCGAGAGACTGCCCAACAAAAAAACCAAAGGGCAGCAACGCAACAAACGAGAAACCACACGGTGAGGGCCTCATCAGTGAATTCTTCACGTCGACAGCAAATGCAGCAATAGAAAATGAAGCATGGTACTCAGATTCCGCTGCAACGGAGCACATGTCACACAAGCGAGAATGGTTTGTGAATTTCAGAGGGCTTGAACAACCAAGATCAATTCGAATTGGCGACGGTGCGCATATAGAAGCTCTTGGAATTGGAGATATCAACGTTTTGGCATTCGACGGAAAGAATTGGAATAACAACCACCTGACAAATGTTTTGCATGTACCGAAATTAAAATATAATCTGTTTTCAGAAGGTGCTACTGTAGACAAAGGACACTTGGTACACACAGACAAAAACGGATGTCGTGTAATGAAGAATGGACGCACTTTGGCAGTGGGAGTTCGACGAAACAAACTGTTCGAGATGCAATTCAAAGTCATACTTGAGGAATCATCACAAGCCAACATTACGATTTCGGATGATTTACAGACATGGCACAAGAAGATGGTACATCAAAATTATAGACAAGTAGTGATGCAGATACTGAATCGGCATGAGATTGCTGTGAAAAATAAAGACAAGGCATTCTGCGATGCCTGTGCAAAAGGTAAGATGCACAGATTACCTTTTCCGCAAAGTACAACTAAGACAAAGGCCATAGGAGAGATAATGCATGCAGATCTTTGCGGCCCCATGCAAGAAAAATCTATTGGGGGAGCCAGATACTTCCTTATGTTAAAGGACGACTACTCTCACTATCGCAACGTGTACTTTGTGGATGACAAGGAAAAAGTGAAGAAGTGCATTGAGAATTTCTTGATCAAGAACAGCAACCGCTGTCCCAAGGGAGTGCAAATTCTCAGAACAGATAATGGATTGGAGTTTGTCAACAAAGGGATCAAGGAGATGGAACATCAACACGGATTCACGCATCAAAGAACAGTGGCCTACAGTCCCGAACAAAATGGCGCTGCAGAACGAGAAAACCGGACGGTAGTAGAGGCAGCAAGGACAATAATGCAAGCGAAAGGTTTCGAGACAAGATTTTGGGCTGAAGCGGTTAATACCGTGGTTTACGTGCTCAACCGAACAGGCACGAGTAGCCAGAAAGGGATCACACCCTTTGAGCTATGGACCAATAAGAAACTTGATGTGCATGATCTACATATCTTCGGCGAAGAGGTTTATACCCACGTTCCAAAACAAAAGCGTCGAAAATGGGATTCGAAGGCAAAACAAGGTTATTTCATCGGCTACGGCGATGGAGTAAAAGGATACAGAATCTGGTATCCTGAGGAAGATCTGATTATTACAGCACGAGACATTGTATTCACTGGAAGAGATGGTGGTCCGGTGAAGCAGAAGGACAAAGAAAATTCTACAGGCGAAGAATGCTGGGTAGAAATCATCAAGTTTCCAGATGAAGAAAATGCTGTGAATCAGGAAGTTGTACAAGATCCAGAAGAAAGGTTGATCGACAACTTATCCAATGTCGATGAAGATAAAGATCTTAGCAACGAAGATGATGAACCAGGCAACGACGAGGAACACCAGCCCCATGGAAGAGACAGACAACTTCGTGACAGAGCTACGCTGAGACGACCAACAAGGTATGAGGATGGTATTGACATTGATACGTTGTTTCTAACTATAGACAATACTCCTTCGTCATATCAAGAAGCGATCAAGGTAGAAGAGGCTACAAAGTGGCGGGAAGCCATGAAAGATGAAATCCAGGCTCTACAGCGAAACAAAGTGTGGGAGCTAACTGAGATTCCGAAGGGTCGCGAGGTCATCGACAACAGGTGGACTTACAAAGTAAAACGAGACGTAGATGGAAACATTCAGAAGTACCGGGCCAGATTGGTAGCAAGAGGATTTAGTCAAAAACAAGGAATCGACTACCAAGAGACTTTCAGTCCAGTAGTTCGCTTTGACTCAATCAGGGTGCTGTTGGATATGGCAACTCGCAAGAGAATGAAGATAAAACAGTTTGACATAAGAACTGCATTTCTCTACGGCGACATCGACGAGACAATATACATGCGGCAGCCCGAGGGATTCACAGATGGAACGGATAAAGTTTGCAAGCTGAAGCGCAGTCTATACGGGCTGAAACAGTCTTCCCGCTGCTGGAACCGACGTTTCATTTGTTTTCTTAAAAAATTTGGACTTCATCCGACTCAGGCAGATCCGTGCGTCTTCATCAGCGGACGACAAGATCGAAACATAATCTTGGCAATCTACATAGATGATGGATTGGTACTGGCCGAGAATGAGGGCGACATTGAAGGACTTCTTCAAGAGCTACGCAAGGAGTTCGAGATAACCAGCGGCGAAGCGAATCTGTTCCTTGGTATACAAATTGAAAGAGAGCATGATGGATCAATATTCATACACCAGTCGGTGTATGCAAGAAAGGTGATAAACAGATTTAACATGAACAACGCCAACGAGGTTTCCATCCCGGCAGATCCACATCAAGAGCTTTGTGTCGAGATGCATGCAGGTGAAGACGACGAGGTGACAAAAGCACCGTACAGAGAGGCGATAGGAAGTCTCATGTACCTCTCGATAGCAACCCGACCCGACATCACTTTTGCTGTAAACAGGGCCAGCAGATACTTGGAGAGACCAACGAAGCTGCATTGGAATGCAGTTAAACGTATCCTAAAATATCTAAAGGGTACTACAGAAAATGGACTAAGATTTGACATGCACAGTGGAGAAACTCTAACAGCGTATAGCGACGCTGATTTTGCCAGAGAATTGGAGCAGAGACGTTCTACTACCGGCTACATTGTGATGCTTGGAAACAATGTACTTTCGTGGAATTCTCAACGACAGAAGTCAACCGCTCAATCGACACATGACGCTGAATACATGGCAGCGTGCGAGGCAGCGAAGGAGATTGTTTGGATTAAGAGACTTATTCAGCAACTAACCGGGACAAGCAAATCTACTATCCTCAATATGGATAATCAAAGTGCAATCCATCTGATAAAGAACCCCGTGTTTCACAAAAGGTCTAAACACATCGACGTACGCTATCATTATACAAGAGAAAAGTACGAGGAGGGAGAGTTTTCGTTGAATCATGTCTCTTCCAAGGACCAGAAGGCTGACATACTCACCAAACCTTTGCCGAGGGGATTGTTCCAGTATCACAGGGACACTCTGTGCCCTAAAGGTCAACACCAGTAGGAGGCGAAATTCAAGAAGACACAGTCAAGACAAAGTGGGAGTGTTAAGTACAAAAGTTTGTCTAGACTGTATATAAAAAGATTTGACAGCATTTATAGTGTCGTTATATGAACATAGTTATTTTTGTATTTTCATGTTTTGCCAGTGCACTTTTATTTGTTCACCGTTATGACCTTGCTGTATTGTTAATGTCAAGTATGTTACAGTTGTGTTAATGTGTCAATGTATATCAACTAATAAATACCTAACTGTTTTATGCAAATCCTAAGTGTAATTTATGGTTAAACAATTTGTCGCTTCAGTTAACAATTAACTTCGCTAAAAATGAATTTTAATCAAATATATTAGTTATATTCTACAGGTACAACTAAATAAACTTTTTTAGCTTATGAAATAAATAACTAAAACAGACAAACAAAACGTTTAAAAAAATCTGCTTTCATTTATGAACATAAAGACAATATAAAGATCAAGGTATCTGTAATAATGTTCCGCGAGTGTGCATGGCCGGTAACATAGAAAAAATCTCAACATATACTTTTAAGGTACCTATATTATTTGATTTTACATAAGCTGTAAAATATTATTGAATGCTGGGTTTAAAGTCCAATAAAAGGAACAACCGTTTGAGTTACTTTAACATGTCTCACAGTGAACTAGTACTTTTATATAAAATAAATATACGAAAATAAATATTTACAGAAACCAGAATATACGAGAGGTGTTTACTTAATCCTATGGATTGGTTCATAAAACATTTACTTGTTTACATTTCGTCAAAATTACTATACTGTTTTTCTACACAATCCCCACTAATATTTTTGGACTTTTGCTAACGAAATTAAATTTGTTGAGACCCCCTTCAAAAAAATTTCTTGGAGTGTCTGATCCCACTTATTTATTTTAGCTTTGATCTCAAGAAAAAAAAAACGAAAATAAGTGCTTTTTCTTTATTTTGACAAACAAACGAAAATCGCTTGAGCTAAATCAGAATAGGAGGGCATGCAAACAGTTTTCGTAACAGATGAGCCAAAGTATGCCTAGTTGTTTCTACAAAAGAGAAATTATTGCATCTTGCGGATTTGCAGCATCATCCATTGCTATAAATCTTCATAATCTTTGTCAAGCAAATATTAGTTAACACATGGTAATATTTGTTTAACACTTAATGTAACACATCGCCTAAGGCACAGTGCTTTATATTGTTTTATTGTTACTTGAAATATTCTCAGTATCATTAGTATAAAAGCAAATTTCTAAAATTAAGTTAACACCTCTCATACATACACTTATTTAAATAATAACTAGGATAATAAATTTAAATTGTTGTAGTTTTTAAATCAGTAGAGTAATCTAGCTTTTTTTTCAGATATACGTGGTTATCTCTAATTGCTTGCCCTGCAATCAGTGAGGGTGAGAGGTTAGTAGGAATTCCTGCAAGTGGACCAGCACTCGTAGATTGCCCTTGTGAATCGGATAAGGATCATCAAGAAATCGAGTGTCGTTGTTCAGGACCAGGGCTTACCGATATACCTGCAGATCTGCCAGAAAACCTTATAAGCTTGTAAGTAAATTAAATTAATTACTAATAAACTTCTTACGGTGGTTTAAGTCCATTACAGAAAACTTAACACAATAACCTATAACATATACGTATATTACATCAAATGTGGGCCCAACAATATAACGGATTGCTAGTGCTTTACCAGGAAGTAGGCCGTCACTGTTGCAACGTTTTCGTTATGAAACGTAATAAAATAAAAACATTTTTATTACTGTAGGACGGTGGCGGACGTGGAACCGGTTGGTTGCGGTTCCCATCTTACTCTAATTATCCTTATAATGGCGTATTCATATTTACTAAAGCACATTCGATCAACTTACCAAGAAATAATGTTAATTCCACCAAGGTTAGATTAATGCGTAGCCTCGACCAGGTCTCGTGAACACCCAAAGCTTGATACACACATAAATACTCACATCACCCAGGCAATCATATAACACAGATAGCAGCGATACATGAAAGCAAAACATGCACACATTACTACATTTAGCAGTATAGGTTCGATTAGTGTTACTTACAGGGGGGAGGGATTCCCCCTGTGGAATCCCACGTTGCATCTAGTAGAATAACCCTCTGGAATGTTGAGAAGTGAGGATGATGACGATGGGTACCTTCAGCTAGTTATGAACCTGAAACCGGAACTACGCGCTCGCGTCAACCATGGCTGAACATAGTCGACAATGGGAAATCCACCCATGTCACTGCTACACCCAACCTAGGTGACCTCAAGCCCTAGGCAGCCGGAGGAACAGGGCAATTGTGGAGACGGGCCTACCTTGCCACCCCGCGGCACACATGCGGGCGTCACTGGCTGCGCGATTACAGCCAGGTCAAGGGCTTTATGCACAACTTGAGCCTAGTTGTGGAAAGCCCAGGAACATAACTAGTTATCTCAGGTCCAGGAGTCTCATGCTCCAATAAACAATAACGAGCCTCATGCTCAATAACGTACGTATCTACTAACGTACTGTGCCCGGCAAACGGTTTGCCAAAAACAACAACAACAAGCGTCACTGCTTGTCAACGACAACAGCAATAACAACAATATCAACAACAGCAACAACAAGCCTCGCTGCGTATTAACAACAACAGCAATAATAACAGCAACCACAAGCCTCACTGCTTGTCCACATAAATAATAAATACAGCTGTTCATATCGACCTCCTCTCATCGGACATACAATCTCATATATTCAACAATATCAAGTACTGGCCATGCATACAATTACATAATAATTACCGACCAGCTTCTCATCTTTACATTACTAGTTATACAGATATGCGTCTTCAATCAATGCACTACTATTTCACATTATATACAAAAACACTTGGGCTTTTAATTATCACATGTGTAAGCTAAAGTGTTCCGAGACCGACTACCTAACCTACCCCTCAAGCTCCGAGGATCAGAGCTCTCAACCATAACTAATTGCCCTACTTTTAAAAATCCTAACTGGGATTATGTTTTAGAATGTGTCGTTTAAGAAGAAATGGTCTTTGTTTATAGAAATTGGACGCTTACGTCATCGCCATCAAAAATTACGTACAACATTACGTAATCTTAACAAAAAGTATCTACAACCATAAGTACTTTTTTCTCAATCTTATCGGCGTCGACTGCATTGAGTGCATTGGTCGACTTTCTAAGATAAACCTAACTTAACCCAACAGGTTCGAAGTCAATTGAGCTCCAGACCGAAATCTGGCCATGGTTATGTCCGAACTTGGAACCTCTCGATCGTGAAGCAGATGAAAATGATTCGTTTTCGCATATGCGAATACAAACCATTTTCTTCTACACTTGCGGCATTTTATCTTTATCCGAATAGCGAATATTCGTACACGAACAACGCAAGTGTGGAGCCGGGGTAAGGTTTTTGAATCTGTTTCACGCGTGCCTACTGTAGGTGCATTTTTCAAAAATCATTCTAGGGTTGTTGATTGTTTCTAAGTTTTACAAACTTTAAAAAGTGTTTTCATTCTTGAATAAAAAACATTAATGACTAAAAGTAGAAGTGGAATTTACATATGTGCATTAGTATATTTTGTTGGAGTTTGACCTGCAGAATTTCTGGAAATGATTTCAAATGTTGTTTCAGTGCGCCAACAGCCAAGAAGCTTTATACAATTTGGTGCCATTTTGGTATCATTAAAAAATGTGATAGTATATTGATAATACCTACAGACGAACTTGTAGATAGTAGCGACTAAAATAATGGAAAATGAGCATGGCAATGAGCAAACTTCTCTGTAGAAATCCATAATAAAATATTACGAGGGATGCTCTGTTAATAGTTAGTAGCAGACCATGGAAGCTCAATTGGCTAGAAACAATAGCAACAATTGAATGTCGCATTCATTGACATTCGTTACCCACAATTGTCAAACGTTCCGATTTCCTTGTGAAACGTACTTAATTTTGTAAGTTAAGTAGTTGTGCAATTTTAATTCACTTAAAATGAGCATTCCGCGAACTGCCTTTAGAACTATGATTTTCTATGACTATAAAAGACAGTTAGGATACCAGCAAAGCCATGAAAATTTGACAGCAGCTTTTGGCGATGCTGCCCCTTCATTATCCGCTGTTAGTCATTGGTTCCGCGAATTTCGACGAGGGCGAGAGCTGCTAGAAGACGAAGCAAGACCTGGAAGACCTGCGGAAGCTGCCTGTTCAGAAAATGTTGATCGTGTGGCAAGCTTGATTCAGTCCAATCGAAATATTACTTATAGGGAGATTAAGGAGGAAGTGAAGATTGGATCCTCGGCGGTGAATACCATTTTGCATAAACATCTTGGGGTAAGAAAGCTAGCAAGCCGTTGGATACCGCATTTGCTCTCAGAAAGTCAAAAACAGGATCGAGTAGACTGATGTAAATTTATGTTGCAAAAATTAGACGGAGGAGCTTCCAAGCAAGTGGCATACATTGTAACAGGTGACAAATCTTGGGTATACAGTTACGACCCTGAAACTAAACAGCAGTCTAGTGTTTGGGTATTCGAAGATGAAGACTTGGCAACAAAAGTAATTCGTGGCAGAAGCGTCTATAAGAAAATGATTGCTGTTTTTTCCCGCCGAAGTGGTCCAGTTGCTGTTATTCCACTTGAAGATCGCAGAACTGTTAATTCTGAATGGTACTACGAAGTGGCTTTACCACAGATGTTTGCAAAATTACAGACAGGTCGCCAAAGTACCGGTTTGCGTAACATCTTAGTCCATCATGACAACGCAGCCTCCCACACTGCTGCCAGAACCTTGGATTTTATGAAAGATTCGGGAGTTCAATTTGTAACTCATCCTCCGTATAGCTCAGATCTGGCGCCGTGCGACTTTTTTTGTTTCCAACTGTTAAAAAAATGATGCGAGGTAAAAGAAGAAAACGAATTTTCCGAATGTTTTAAAAAGTGGTTTCAAAGAATGCACAAGTGTATTAGTCTGAATGGAGAATATTTTGAAAAGCAATAAAGATTTTTTGTTAAAAAATGCAACGGTCTTTTAATAACTAACAATTTTCAGGGCAACCCTCGTATATTGAAGTTATTTTCTTTTAAACATTATATATGTACAAATTATTCTTGTTACAAGGACCTTAAACGTCTTGTAATAACTAACTCGTGGTCAACAGAAATGTCCTTTATTGATACACTAAAAATGGTACAGCTTAATTATTACCAGTATTTTATACTAAACATGTATACTGAGCGCCTATGTTCTCGAAGAAGAAGCGTAGGGCTAGTAGTGTCAAGTTGCTGGTAGCTGCTTGAGCTCGAACTCGAACTGAACTGAATTCTTACTGAACTGACTGTTGAAATGGTACGGCACGCTTGTCATCCTTGCGGGTTATAAGTTTATGCGTGAGCGGTATATGGTAGCGCCCTCCGGGCGAGGGCGGGTTAACTGCTAGCGAGGGTTGATGGTGTAAAGATGGGTGCGGTATTCTGCGCTAGAGATGGGGTGTTACAGACTCCCCCTCTGGATGCGATAGGCGCCTCGACGTAGGATCCAGCAACTAGTGGGTTATCTTCCGGGGCCTCCCTCGTTTCCTAAGAGGTCGTACCGGGGTAGGAACGTTGCTTAGTTCCCCTATGTAGCGGGTAAGGGCTGAGGTATGATAGATACCAACGTATTCTCCGGGATTCTTCGGGTTGGTCACTTCATATGAGGTAGGTGATCGTTGTCGTACTATCTCGTATGGCCCATCTAGTTTTGGTTCAAATTTAGCAGTATTGCCCTTGGTGGCGTTACTTAATGGATGAGTTGTCACCCAGACGGGGTCGCCAAGCTGGTACGGAGGTCCTTCTTGTCGGGATCTATCGGCGTACTCCTTAGCTCTGTCTTGAATGCGGATTTTCCAATAACCGGAACGCAGATCCATGGTACTAATAACGGCTGCTCTCGCGGCATGCAGGAGATCATCCATCCGCGGGAGAGGGTAATGGTCGCTGGTGGTTATCGCATTTAGTTTTCGGTAATCCACACATATACGATAGCTTCCATTGGTTTTTGGCACGAGGACAACGGGCGCAGCCCAGGCGGACTCGCATTCCTCTATGATGCCCTGAGATTCCATCTCCTTGAGTTCTTGGTTTAGATACTCTTGTTTCACCGGAGGGAGCCTATACGGAGGGCTGGCAATAGGCGAGTGGGGTCCTGTCTCGATCTTGTGTTCCCCGTACGGAGTAGGTTCTCCCCCTAGCGCGAAGCAGTCGGTGAACCGATGAAGTAAACCGGCAAGTTGCTCCCGGTGTTCCGAGGATAGCGAATGTCCTTCGTCCTCACGGAGGTTTAAGTCTTGACACTCAACCATAGCAACGTTTCCGGCGACGGATCTCGTGATCGGCGACGTGATGATAGTTAGTTCGAATCCTATGCACTCGCGGAACTACTAAAACACGTTTACGCTAACTAGCCACGGAAATGCACTATTTCGACGGTACTTTCCTGAACACTTCGCTATGCGGCGATGATGTCCTGGATACTTCCTGTATTGCTGAACACTTCGCTACGGCGATGATGTCCACTGGATACTTTCTGTATTGCTGAACACTTCGCTACGGCGATGATGTCCACTGGATACTTCCTGTATTGCTGAACACTTCGCTACGGCGATGATGTCCACTGGATACTTCCTGTATTGCTGAACACTTCGCTACGGCGATGATGTCCACTGGATACTTTCTGTATTGCTGAACACTTCGCTACGGCGATGATGTCCACTGGATACTTCCTGTATTGCTGAACACTTCGCTACGGCGATGATGTCCACTGGATACTTTCTGTATTGCTGAACACTTCGCTACGGCGATGATGTCCACTGGATACTTCCTGTATTGCTGAACACTTCGCTACGGCGATGATGTCCACTGGATACTTCCTGTATTGCTGAACACTTCGCTACGGCGATGATGTCCACTGGATACTTTCTGTATTGCTGAACACTTCGCTACGCGACGATGATGTCCACTGGATACTTCCTGTATTGCTGAACACTTCGCTACGGCGATGATGTCCTGGATCCACCAAATTCTTCTTTCCCGAACTTACGTGAAAATTCGGCCCCACGTTGGGCGCCAATGTTACAAGGACCTTAAACGTCTTGTAATAACTAACTCGTGGTCAACAGAAATGTCCTTTATTGATACACTAAAAATGGTACAGCTTAATTATTACCAGTATTTTATACTAAACATGTATACTGAGCGCCTATGTTCTCGAAGAAGAAGCGTAGGGCTAGTAGTGTCAAGTTGCTGGTAGCTGCTTGAGCTCGAACTCGAACTGAACTGAATTCTTACTGAACTGACTGTTGAAATGGTACGGCACGCTTGTCATCCTTGCGGGTTATAAGTTTATGCGTGAGCGGTATATGGTAGCGCCCTCCGGGCGAGGGCGGGTTAACTGCTAGCGAGGGTTGATGGTGTAAAGATGGGTGCGGTATTCTGCGCTAGAGATGGGGTGTTACATTCTTTATTTTATATGATTTTTCTCTTTTAGTTACTAAGTATACATTTATTTTGTAATCTTCTTGTGTTATCCTATAATTGGGTAAACTTACCTGTTGGATTATAAAATAAATAAATAAAATAAAATAAAAAAATAAATTACACAAAGATTTGGATGTCAGTATTGAATAATAACATAAGCTCGCTCCTAAATTTTCGATTGTGAATATTAAGAAGTTTGAAGATATAAAGAATATGTCTCATCTTTTGAAGAATGTATTGATTAATGTCAGACGAAGAGTTCTGAAGTGTATTAAAGGAAGTGGAGGGGCATTGTCATTGCCTTTTAATCCTTTTATAATGATAATTGCAAGATTTCATAAAATAAGTGAAAAAAAAAACTTTTAATTCTTTTATTTTACTACAGACAAATAGTAAAGTTACTGTAACTAGTACTCATTGAGAAAGAACGTGCACTTTTTTGGCTATGAATAAAATATTTGTTTTGAATGTTTAAAGGTCTTTATCATATTTAAATAGTCTAAGCCAAAGCCTTCTTGATGTATTAATAAAAATACTATTTTCCTCGTAAGCTTTAAATTTTAAATGATTATGTTCCATAAGTAAATAAATCTATTTAAATCTTATCATGAAACGAATGTATTCCTGGGCAAATGTTTACTTACAAATAAAGGAAGCAATTTTTGTAAATAAAGTCCAAATTGCAAATTTAAAGTAACAATTAAAAAAGATCCTGTAAACAGTTACTACGTTATAGCAAGGCATCTTTTTACGTACTTTTGTGTATCCATTTGGATACGCAGGCCTTCGGATTGGATACCCAGTAAACAACAAATGGATACAGACATTTGGGCCTTGGCCTCTTGTAATAAACTCTAGCTAATTTAAAATATGATACCTAAAATACATTAAGGCAAAAGAAAAAACCAAACAAACATACATTATTAGTTATTTATTATACATGCGGATTAAATTAATGTTTAATGAGCGGTGCGTTTAATCGCGCGAGCGGCGGTAGCCGCAAGCGCGTTAATACCGCGAGTTAATACATTAATTTAATCTGCAAGTGTAATACAACTGTTTATTCAATTTTGACATTTATTTGACATTTTTAAAGCGATTTGACATTTTTAAAGCGCTAGCGGAATAAAAATTTTAAATCGCTAGCGGAATAAAAATTTTAAACGATTGTTTATAAAACATCAACTTTTATGGGCAGGCCAGAAACAAATAAATGTCAGTTTATACGGCAAAATTGAATAATAGTTATTTATGGTACAAGTGTGTTATAAGGGAAATAAGTCACGAGAAAAAACGGGCAAGCCACGAGCACGTAGTGCGAGTGGCTTTGTTTTTACGAGTGACTTGTGACCGATAACACACAAGTTCCATACATAATTTTATCCAACATCTCCACAATTCGCTAAAAACTAATCAATATTATCAATCAAGAATTTCTTACCTTTTGAAATTTATGTCGCTAAGAGAATAATTTAATTCAATTGTGAAATGTCACTTTGAAATTTACTTTTACATTTAATGTTACTGTTAATGTTAATAAGGAATAGGAAATTTTTTGATTCATCTGTTGTTGTTATACCTCTATAATAATAATTATTAAATGATTTTTAATACCTGAAACCTGAAATTGTTGTGTTTATTTATAAATTTAAGATATCCGTTGGCGTGACTTATGAATTATTTATAACTCACTAGTGACTTATAGGGTATATAATTCAACTGAAATCAGTACAATTATGGTTGTATAATTAGGAGATGTTGGATAAAAATATTTAATGTGTCGAAAAATAAAACACAATCAAAATAAAAAATAAACTCTTTTTTATACAATACAAAGAAAAACAAACAAAATATACTAAGACTCAGATTAATTGAGGTAATCTGACTAAACTAGGTAGGTACTTATTGGTATTTAATCTAAATAATAAAATGAAATATAAATACCTACCTACCTATTTGTAACTAAATATTAAATACAACAAAATAAAAGAAATTCGTTACATTGGTTGAAATAACTATAGTTTAGGATCATCTCTAAAAAAGGTACTAATAAAATCCCTAGTTTTATAAATTTCCAAGGTTGGTTCTGTAAAACGTCGTTCTTTTTTCTGTAAAAACTCTGCGACTGCTGGTCTAGGATCAAAATGAGCTGTTCCAACTCCGTTCAAAGACGTTCAGAGACGATCATTCATTGTGTCTTCATTCAATGATATTCTGCCTGGAGTTTTTGTTTTATTAAAATGAGAAATAATCCTCTCAGTGGTCATTGAATGGGGGCTTACTAGCAACAACGAGCTTAATAACTTTTGCAAAATACCAGTGGTAGTTTTCTCAGTTTATCAGCAAGTCTGGTGCCTTTATCGGGAGTATCAATATCCGGAATTTCCTGAATCAAAGGCCAGCAATCACATACACTACTCGCAAAATTGGTTACTTCCTCTGTACCAAAGAGATTTTCAACTAGTGGTCGGCCTGCAGATATGATTTGAGCTTCTGACTTTGCACAGATTAGGCTAATCATATTTTGAATTGTTTCATCTTGTTCAAGATTAAGTCTAACATCGAGAAAATTTTTAAAGGACAATACAACTTCCTGTCTTACTGCTGACCAATCTCGTCTACCCGTTGTAACGTATGCGTTACATACATTACGAGAGCCTTTGTTTGTCGTAGTCGATGCCTCTAAAGTATTTTGACTACAATTACGCTCAATATCAGCTAGGAGCTGTTCTTCCTTACCTCCTGTATTTGTAGGTATCTTGTGGTAGGTATTTGTAGATATTTTAAAGTATCAAATTAGTCAGAAAAAAATGTAAAATAGGGCTTTTTGAAAAAAATGGATACGCAGTAAAAAATCACTAAAAGATGCGCTGCGTTATAGTGATTACGTAATGATAGAACCTGACAATTTATAATTGCGGTTTAATAAGCTCTACTATATTTTTGGCTTGAACCAATAAATTAATTTACTTGGTTGTTTAGTTTAAAACGCCTTCAAGTAACATTTTCTGCCATCCTTAGCATCATTATAATGCGTTCATCGTATACAAATCTTTCCCGTGTTCTCATACTGGCTCTAAAATCGGGAGCCTTCGGGTAACTAAATATTAAAGAAAGCAATAGAGCATCCCCAAACGACAATTTCCGACATTTCCGTTCACAGTTAGTTCTTTCATATATATCTTATGCGGACGAAGGCTGAGCCCTAGATTTAAAATATAGGTAGCCGTTGCGTCGCAGGCGGATAATAATATGTGTTATACATTATAGTAATGCTTTATATAGATATACAAAATTTGTATTGTAATAATTAACAATAAATTGTATGTTATAATTAAATAAGTAAATTACTTTTACTCTTTCCTAAGAATGGTTTTGGGAGGCTCGAGCCCTTGAGCCCCTATGGAGCAGCCGCCACTGATCAAATTCAAATACACCCTGTGAAGCTTCTGTATAGCCGATAATTTAGCCGATAAATATATTTAGAAACAAAATAATTGCACCCTGGGGTAATAAGTTTAGTGCTTCATCCCTTTTTTTTAAACGGATGCACAACCCGAATCTTCCATACACTAAAACAATAATTTCAAACCAAAGCCTACACTGTTTCTACAATAAAAAATACGAAACCGGACACTTAACCTCGGCCACTTAGGCGCGGCCGGCATAAATGCGGCCGTTTTGACACAGTTTATTTAGACGCAGGGGCAAAAGGGCGCGAAACAGTAGGGCGTGAGGGCAAAAAAAACGTACATAGTTGTACTAGTTTTTATTTAGATACATTATAAATTCTGAAATATCATTATCCATGCTTAACGAAATAACATCAGTAAATATTTAAATAATAGCTATTTATGATACAAGTGTTAAAAGTGAGATTTTATTTTGTGAGTGGGGGAGATTGCGAAACGAGCGTAGCGAGTTGAGCAACCCCACGAACAAAATAAAATCACTTTTAACACGAATATCATACACTATTTTTTCTACAAACGCCATTGAAAGCATTTTAAACTCTCTTATTAGGGATTCCAAAGATTACCTAAAAAATCTAGTACTCTGTGACATTTACGAAACAATTTAGAATTGAGCTTACATATGTATTGTTTGACATATGCTTGTCAAAAGTGAAAAAGAATAATTTAAGATGAGTTCTAATCTAAGTGAAGAAATTCCGGTCGATATAGAAGAAGCTGCTAGTAGGGCAACGTTAGATTTGTCAATTTAGTAGGTAAAATCAATCTTTGAATAATATTTGCTCCAAAATTGTCATTGTGACAGCATACTTTTAATACTAGTGTTAAAAGTAAACCACGTGATCTACTTTTAACACGCTGCCATTTAATATTACATTTTTAATTGCAGTATGCCGTGTTAAAAATTCAGTTTTTAGTAGTGTTTGTAGAAAAAAGGTCTTATTTAATCCCAATAAATTATAGCAAATATTACTTTTTCAAATCAGATATGGTTGTATTAAAAAACCTGTAAGGAACAAAAACACTCTTATTAAATTTTAGAAATGTTAATGCATCTTAACTAAGATGTTGCAAAAAAGTATTTTCAACAATTTTCAAAGTTACGCAAAGTAAGTCGAGCTATTTAAATCTGTTCTTTGTACCTTCCAAAGTAAAACAGTTTTCTAGACGTTGGTGTATTTTGTGAAATAGGAAAATTAGATTTATATGAAGACTTCTTCTTGGAGTGGAATTGTCCTTTACAGGGCGTTGCCAAGACTACTTCATTATAATAATTTGTCGGTATAATTTAGGGATACGCTGTATGACAATACAATTTGAAACTAAGCTTAAGACCAACGAGTTAGTCAAAATACTTGAAAAGGTTTATTATTTACATTTAAATTTTACAAAATTATTTAAATATTAGTTATTATGCACTATGGCTATACAATTATAATATTATCAATTCACTCTACTTGCGATTCAAGGCAGTGTTTAATAGTTAAAAACTTCTCTTCTTCTTCTTTTCCATTTCCCTTATGCCTATGGCGTCGGGTTGCTCATCCATTTGAGGTATTGGTCACGATCAGCTGCCATTCTCTTTAGTTGTGCTAAATTCTTTCCTCTATCCAGTGCCATTTTCTCCATTCTCTCTTCCCATGTTTCCCTAGGTCTTATTACATATCGTCTTCCCTCCGGCCTTGCTTCCATTATTCTTTTCGGGTATCTTCAATTTCCCATTCTCATGACATACCCAAACCACGCGAACTGCCTTTTCTGCACTTCTTCCACTAATGGTTCCATTTCCAGTTCTTCTCTAATCGCTATATTTCTAATTCTGTCGCGTTTCGTCTTTCCAACCATTCTTCTCAAATATTTCATTTCCCCTGCTGTTACTTTTCCTTTCACTTTGTCTTGCATGATCCAGCTTTCTGAGGCGTATATTAATGTAGGCACATAGATACTCTTGTATACTCTCAGTTTAGTGGCGTTGCTTATTTCTTTCTTATTTATAATTATGTTATTTAAAGCATAGTAAACCTTACTTGCCTTATTTGTTCTGTTTAATATTTCTTCTTCTATTGTTCCGGTATTGTTTATTATAACTCGAAGGTATTCATAATTATCCACCCAGTTAATTTCTTTTCCATTGCACACTATTTGTACGTTTTGTGGAATACCCTTCATTGTTATCTCCATTACTTTGCTCTTATTCGCATTAATTGCCATTCCCCATCTTTTGATTGGGCTGTTCCATTTGTTTACTATCTGCTGCAGTTTCTGTTTTGATTCTGCCATTAGCACTATGTCGTCTGCATAAATCAAGCACTGGATGTTGATTGCCTCTAAGTTCCAATAGCCTATTCTTACGTTGTACCTGGCCTCTTTACTTTCCTTTATTATTTGGTCCATAACTAGATTGAACAGCAAGGGACTCAATGAGTCGCCTTGCTTTATCCCTTTTTTCATCTGAAAGGCCTCCGACTCTCTCCCGTTCATTCGCACTCTGCCCTTCGTTCTTTCGTGTAGACTTTTAATTGCTTGTTGTAGCTTGTTTGTTACTTCGCATTGTGACAGTGCTTTCCATATGCTTTCTCGCGGCACCCTGTCGAACGCAGATTCGATATCTATAAAAGCTAAGTAAAGTGCCTTTCCTCTCTCTAGCCTTTTCTCTATTGTTGCTCGTAGCGTGAAAATGTGATCTTGTGTCTGTCTTTGTGATCTAAACGATGCTTGTTCTTCTGCCATGATTTCTTCCGTTTCTTCCCGTAGTCTTTTCTCTAGTATTCTAGAATAAATTTTTAGTACTACTGAAGAGAGGCATATTGCCCTATAGTTGTTGCATTCATTCGAGCTTCCCTTCTTATATACTGGTACAATTATATTTTCGTCCCAGTCTTCAGGTATCTTTTGGCCGTCCCATGCAAGTTGACATGTTTCTTTAATCCACTGCTTTACCTCCTCTCTCCCATATTTCACCATTTCCGGGGTTATCAGGTCTCTTCCTGCTGCCTTTCCTATTCTAGCTTGTCTTATTGCTTCATCTACTTCTTCAATTTCAATATTTCTTTCCTCTTCTTCTTCGTCTACTGTCCTGTTCCTTCTTCTTTTCAACCTTCTTCTGTTGATATTGTCTTTGAATTTTTGTTCATAGTATTCTTTCCATACTTCGAGTATTTTTCCATACTTCGAGTATTTTTCCTTCGTCTGTCTCCAAAGTTCCATTTTTGTTTTTAACAGCCCATACTTGCTTACCATATTTTCCTCTCATACTTTTGATTGTTTTCCAGAACTCCCTTCCATTGTTATCTTTATACTTCTCGTCTAGTTCCTTCCCGAAGTTGTCCCAGCTTTCCTGTTTCGCGGCTACTACAGCCTCCTTCGCTCGGTCTCTCTTTGCTGTGTAGTTCTGTCTATTTTCCTCTGTTTTATTTATAATAAACTTTTTCCAAGCTTCTTTCTTCTCTTTTACTTTTTCCTTTACTTCGTTATTCCACCACCTAGTTCTTTTTTGTCTTGTGCTGACTGTGATCTGGCCACATTCACTTCTTGCTTTTTCTACTAATTCTGTTTTTAGTATTTTCCATTTCTGTTCGAGGTTTTGCCCTTGTTCTTCGGTTTCCTGTCTCTTATATCTTTTGAGTGCCTTACTTATTTCGGTCTCATATTGTTCAGCGACTTCCGGTTTTCTTAGTTCATTTATTTTGATTTTTTCGTATTTCCTTGGCTTTCTTGGCTTTCTGCTGTGGAATTTCGTGTCCGTCACCAGCAGTCTGTGGTCGGTGTTTAGTTCCGCCCCTCTTATTACCTTGACGTTAAAAACTTACCAGTGTCAAATATATTGACACTAACAGCTAGTTTCTTCAGATACAGTCAAGTGACTGAGAGTTAATGTCAAACATTAATTTTTCAATTAGTTTTAATGAGTTTTTGGTACTAAATTATTTATACAATTCGTTGAAATGAATTCGAAGACATCCACAACCAGTGTCAGTGTTAAAAGAACGTGCGACGTGCGGCTTTGTGTATCGAACACAATGGAGATAATTTTGAACATTTCTTTTAAATAAAATAATAAAAATGTATTACAAAACATGGATTTCATAAATTTCGTTGAACTAAAATTTTAGCCACATAAATTATGAAATAAACAATAACTCGTTAACGGTTACGTTTAGGACATACGTTTATATAAACTTTTGGACTCTAAATAAGTTCTGGAATTCATCCTTGAAATATTGCCGGTACGTTTTGGGACACCCTATTATACTTAATGTTTGTTAATTTTTTACTGCCATGGTCATTATACTACCCAACTGGATTTTTGCCGGGCCTAAGGGATTTTTACCGCTGGAAGAACTCTTAATCAGAATTTTCAGAATTTTTACGCATTAAAAGTGACCTCGCCGGGATTGAACCCAAGGCTTTTGATGTTGCAAAACAACCTTACACCTTCCCACACCACCAAGGCCGGTCATAGTAAATATTACAGTTAAATTTATCAGGTTATAAATAAGGATCAATGATGCATTCATTGTGACTTTGATTAAATATTGATGTTAATTTTTAAAATATTATAATTTAAAAACCATAGTCGTTTGTACGTCATATGTGTTGCCTAATTCCTAATTTCTCGCCGTTTGTAGTAGGTACAAAGCATTATACAATTTATATAAGCGCACAAATTCTCACCTTTCAATACTTCGGATATTTTTAATTAAGATTTACACCGTTTAAAGCTTTTGTTTAAAACTGATTTTTTCTTTGCATGTCCGTACATACCAACATGCCAACTTAAACACATTTGGCACAAATTACAATTTGTTCAATCGTTTACCGATGTTTTTAAATTACATGTTGATATCATCTACTTCTTGTACTAATTAAATAATTATGCATGTATGTATAACTAAATCTTCAATTTGTGGTGTAAAAACCTCAGTTAATATTTGTGCATTTCACTTTAGATTCTTTGAAAATTTGTAATCATTTAGCATCCCCCTAAAATGATTGTTTCCGTTTACATTACCACGTATTGACTTTCTTAAGAGCCTAAAAAAGTTATTTGGGTCAGAATTTAAAACTCAGTTAATCTTGAGAATAACAATTTGATAGGGAAATAAAATTAGTCAACGCATTTTCTCCAAAGAGAATAAAATTAGAATGGTAGACGTGCAACTTTTATTTAAGGTTTGTGTGTGAATTCAAAACGTTTCTCTTATTTGAGTGCTAGACGATCACAAAAAGTAAAACAAATGCCTTAAGGAAAGGAAAGGAATACTAAAGCGTCGAATATATTTTCAGATTAAATATTCAAATCTACAGCTTTCTACAACAAAGCCCTAGCTGACAGAAAGCATACTGTGTGAGAATGTAAACCTCAAGTTTTGGTATTGTATATCTTATATTTTTATTGATGTCATGTACATTTGCTGACGGGTGGAAATAAATGGAAATTTAGAATTACATACGTAACTGCACAGAAGATTAAAAACGGTTTTCATTTGAGATTATGTTGTATACTATATTGTGCAAAAGAAATTGGGAATTTTTTATTCTTATATTTTCTTTGTAACGTCTGAATGCTCACCAAAAGCAGAATTCCATAAAAATGAAAAATTTTCATAATAAAGAACAACGTTCATATTTCAGTCAAAAAACTGTACACACAGTTGTGTAAATCTGTCAGCAACAGATTTTATACAAATTTATTTTATTGTAAATTTACTTCCATTTTATTCCATATTTACTTTCCAAGTATTTAAGAAACTGCAATAGGATATAATTAATCTCTGAGATTCTTAAGTTTAACGCAGTTTTTGCAGATGTATAACAATTACTTTAAAATTATAATTTTGTTTAATAAATTGAAGCAAATTTAAATAGATTTTCTCGTGTTACGTAGAAATAAAATATTTTGCTATGAAGAATGTTAAACTAGCAGCTTAAGTTATCCTCCTCGGTATACAAAATTATACCAGCAATTACTATTGTTATTGTATTATTATTATCATTTTTTTCTATTTTTCTTGGTTTTGCCGGTTACTCCCTAGACCGACGGATCTCGGAGTCATGTGAATCACTCAAATATTCAAAATATTGCTTAATAAAGGTAGTAACACCTCTCATTTTAAATAAGATCCGAATACTGATATACAGCTTTAACATGTCCCTTAAAAAATACAACGTGGAAATATCAGCAAAGCAAAGCCTTAGTTGCATGAAACGAACCCCTGAGATATAATGGAGGTATGTATGTATCTATGTATGTAACCTCTTATACCTTTCGGTGTTGAGGCTGGTGAGTTAATGTATGAGGTTCTACGGGTGCAGTCCACAATCCGCCCCGACCCTTCGAGTTAGGTGTTTGGTGCGCCGTTTGAAAGATTAAATTTTAAAATTAATTAAAAAGGAGATTAAAATGGAATAAAGGCTTACATTTTAAATATCGATGACAACTAGCAGAAATGTACAGAGGTCAGAAGGAGAGTAAAGAAAATATGTGATATGTGACAAAGATGGAGAAGGTAGAAGAAACTAACATTGAAAGAAATCTGAAATTTTTTATCAAGAGATTAAAGAGAAGAATCAGGACATCAAAATAAAGTGTTGTACTGAAAAAATCAGAATGGAATAATACTTTAATGAAATATTAAACGAAGGAGCGCAACAGTAAGAGTAACTGTTTCAAGAAGAGGTATGTATCGGGTTATACAGAAGAAACAACAAAAATGCAAGAAGTAATTGGAAATTTGAAGAAAAAATGGAAGCCCTGCCTCTAACAATATTGTAGCTGAATATATCACACTAGGTAGTGAGGAACTACAACGGAGCATATACCAGTTAGTTTCTATTCAGAATGCAGAAAAAGTACCAGACTAGTGACGAATGGCTGTACAGTGCCCTATTCATATGAAATGGGACAAGCTGATTAGCAAAAATTACTGGAACATAACTCCGCTGGATGTTGTGTACAAAATGTTAACGATATTGTTAACACAATAAAATGGCGGAATGTGAAGTACATTTCCTAGGCGAATATCAAGGGAGCTATAGAAAAAGAAAATCGGTGGTGGATCAAATTTTCTCTCTGAACAAAGAATTACGAACAAAAGATTAGACATTATATAATGCGGCGTGATAGAAGGATTTCGAGGCCACAACGAAGTTCCACATACCAACAAAACTAATACGTCTAGTAAATGTGAGATTGGAAAAAGCCGTAGTTACGCGAAGACTGTTCCAGAATAAAGGACTTCGGCAAGGTGGCTCATTATCTCCGACGCCGATTAGCATTGTTCCTTAAGCAATCCTTTGTAAAGCGGGAATAAGGAGACAAGGGACCATACACTATCAAAAGCATCAGATCATTGCATACGTGGGCGATATTGCAATTTTAACGTGATCACAAAGAGAACTATCGAAAAATGTTCTAAGTTTAAATGAAGTCGCACAAAATTTCGGATTAAAAATCAATGAGAAAAAACAAAGGTCATGCAAATAGAGGGGTAGAAGATTTTCAGCTTTTCTCACTGTTTCTGCTATAGATACTTCAACTGTCAAATTAATCTGGTCTAACCATCTGAGCGAGATCCACTGTAGGTAGTAGTTTTCCTATCATGTTACGTAGGAGTATTATTATATATAACAATATTTTGCCTTAAACAGATGCATACAATCTTATAATAAGTAATATAGGGCTGTACAGCTGGTCTAGCTTTCTACACCTCAAAGAAAGGCTATGTAACATCTGTCGTATTTCTATCGCCCCATATTTTCATTAACCTTGTATCTTTTGATTTCGGAACTACTAACTGAGCTAATACTTTATTATCTCTTATTTTGGGCTGTGGCACTGATAGGCAATAACAATCTCAAGCTGCATTATACAGATAATATGAAAAAATGAAAACGTGCAGATTGAAAGCAAAGCCAAATTTATGAAGCGCTGGTTGGTTTCGTGCTAACATACTATACTGAAACACGTGTTATAACACTGTAATTAATCGAAATGCAGACATATTACCAGTAATACTAGTAAAAATTAGCAGAGATACTACCAGCAAAAAGACAATGGAAAGACCACCGAAACAAAGTTAAATACGAGGTCAGTAAATTAAGTAATGAGACTGGAAGCGTAGCGCCCCACCTGGCAACACCGTGGGCTTGCCCCTGGGAGGGAAAGCAGGTCAACGTTCTATACGCCTTCCTACTACTAGGGCTGCAATTTTTTTTTTCGATATATCGAATACCGATATGGAATTCTAAAGATATCGATATATCGAATTAATTATCATCGATTTAATCAATATAATCGATATATCGAATAAATCAATTTAATTGATACTTTAAAATATCGATATTATTTTTATTTGCAGTTTTATGGAATGACTTCATAGAATTCATATTTCGTTAGGAAACGCATCAAAGTTTCTACGTATTTTAAATACTTTCCAAATTATTTAACCGCTACCTACATACATGTTTTTGTATGTCTAACCTAAAAATGTAAAATAAAGTTACAAAAAATGTTCCGCTACTTGAAAGGTTTTATACACTATGTTATAGACTGAGTTACCGATGTAAGAATTTAGTGTTTAAGCACGTTTCATTGATGTTATTGTTTTTAGTGTGAATAATCTGGCGCCTTATTTCCGGGCAAGAATATTTCGCGGATAAGTAGTAATAAGTAGATGCCCGACGGGTTTTTCGACAAGAAGGCGCTTGCTTAATTCTAATATTGCATATTTGTATTTATATTTCCTCATTAAACTCATTATTTAATATATATGGTCACTGAATTGTTGTAACACCAAAAGGTGATTAAAGGAGAACATTTAATCCATATATGTCGATTTATTCTATATATCAATATATTCGATAAGTCAATTCAATCGATATGTTATGGACAAAGTGTTTAATAGGTCATTATTCATAATGACTGGTCAATGTGATAAATCCGGTCAGTATTAATAATGACCGGTCAATGTGCATAATGCCTGGTCATTATGAATAATGACCGATCGTTATTAATACTGACCGAATTTATCACATTGACCGGTCATTATTAATAATGACCGGTCAATGAATAATTTACCTTTATTTTTTCTTTAACTGATTTTCCTCTACATCTAACTTCCAATAAATGCCTCTGCCAAAACAGTAGAGGTGTTTATTGGAGGTTAGAGGTAGAGGAAGAACAGTTTTTAAAAAAAAGTACATTATTCACATTGACCGGTCATTATTAATACTGACCGGATTGATCACATTGACCAGGAATTGTAAATAATGACTATTAATCACTTGGTCCGGATTTATCACATTGGCCAGTAATTATGAATAATGACCTATTAATTATTTTGTCCATAACATATATATTGATTTATTCAATATATCGATACTTTTTCCATATCGATATTTTCGATATTTTTTTCTGATCGCGCAGGCCTAGTTTCAACTCCGTGGTGCCAAATGGTGATTCGCAGTGAATTGTTTCGTAATAGTTATTTTCATAATAAGTGCGGGAAGTTAGCGATTCCGAAACGAATGCAGGACGTTACAGAAACGAGCGCAGCAAGTTTCTGTACCTGCATGAACAACGTTTTTCCTACAAACGTTTAGGAATCGTTCAAAACTATCATTTTGTAAATTTTCAAGTTGTCAAATTTGACATTTCCTTTTAAAGTAATAATCTAGTAAGGATGGTTGCTATGCGATTTTCTGATTTTTCAGAAATCGCTGTCATTTTCCTTAACTCCGTGCGGGAAAGTTACTTTCCCGCACGCAAAATGAGTGTGGGAAAGTAACATTCCTAAACGTTTGTCGAAAAAGTAGTTTTTTCTAATGTGTTTTGAAAATGAGTGATAGCAATTTCGAGCAACGGTGCGCTATCATGTTTTGTTTCAGACTTGGGCACACCGCGAGTGAAACTTTTGCAAAACTTCAGCAGGCGTATGGAGAGAGTGTTTTGTCAAGGTTCCAGGTTTGCAGATGGTTTAAGGCATTTTCGGATGGCCGAGAATGGATTGAAAACGAACCTCGCAGTGGAAGGTCATCAACATCCAGAACTGATCAAAATGTTGACAGAGTCAGAGATCTTGTGCGTTTCGAGCGTCGGTTAACAGCAAGAATGATTGGGGAAGAGTTGAATTTGACACACACCACCATCAGATTTTGAGAAATGAATTGGTGATGAGGAAAGTCTACGCAAAACTGGTCCCGAAATACCTTTCTCGGGAACAAAACGACAAGAGGGAGGAAGTGTGTGTGGATTGAAGATGACCCTCGCTTTCTGGAACGCGTCATTACTGGCAACGAATCCAGGATTTTCTAGTACGATCCGGAAACGAACCGCCAGAGCAAAGAATGGCACCCTTCAAGCTCACCAAGGCCAAAAAAACACGAATCAGCAAATCAAACATCAAATACATGCTGATTTGATTTTTTGATAGCCAGGGGATCATCCATAAGGAATATATGCCTCAAAGGCAAACGGTAAACCAGTATTTTTACCGAGAAGTGCTTGAAAGGCTTCGAAGAAAGGTTGTTTGCGTGAGACCAAGCATCGTCACCACCGGGTTGCTGCATCACGCCTTGCTACAATGCGCTCTCCATTAATGAATTTTAACAACATCCCCGTAGTTTCCCAGCCCCCATATTCACCAGACCTGAGTCCTTGCGACTTTTTTCTCTTCCCCAAACTGAAAACGCACCTGAAAGGTCGTCATTTTGAGACGATAGAGAACATTAAAAAAGCTGTAACCGACCAGCTGAAGGCGATCCCAGTTTCCGAGTACCAGAACTGCTGCAAAGAGTGCAATCAACGTTTCAGGTGCTGTGTGGCGTCTAAAGAGGGTATTTTGAAGGAGATAAATTGGATTTGAAATTTACATTGAATAAAAAAATTGTAAAAAATCAGTCTCACTACTTAATTTACAGACCTCGTATTGTCGTTCACAAAAAAAAACTGAAGAAGAAAAAGAAATTTGTGCACATTTCAATTCGTAAACGGTAAACGCATACCTTTACTGTAAGAAGTATACTGATATTTTTTACAAATGCAGAAAAAAAATTATGCATAGGTACGCTTGAAACAATATGTTTTAATTTGTATATGTTTAAGAAATTGTTTAGGAGAAATTACTTTGTTTATTCGATATTTTTAAGCACATTGACGAGACTGCTTCAATGCACGAAAGCGTTCTTAGTCAATGTCACTTGGCATAACTAAATGAGAACAACTCGTTGGAGTTAAACTGTTGAACTAATTTATTGAGAATTTGTACGTGTTTATATAGACTACAACATTAAGTTGCAAGTTTGCACTACTTTTCTGGTAACTCGCAAAGTTCAAGCCACTAAATTAGATCTCCCCCGATAAATTTGAACACTTCTGAAATTATTTATATCTAATTGATTTTCCGAGAGATTTCTTCTGTTAAAAAGGTAAACGGCCAGAAAAAGTTATCTTTAGCACTTCCATAAACGTTAGGTACAAGCAATATTTACGTGGTGACATTTAAACAGAACTGTATTGGAAAATTATCGATACTACCTGTAGTAACTGACCTAGATTACTATGCCTTTTCGCGCATCGTAAAACAATATTTTATAAATGAATTATTGTCTAAAATTAAGAAATGTCATTTCACATCGTCATTCGTAAAATAAAATTTAAATTTGTGGCTTGAGAACTCAACTGAATATAATTTTAAGGCAAAGTATTCTTTACCCGGCTTATTAATTTTAAATGTGTATGTTCAAATAAAATAGGAGACGACGTGAACTGAAATACATATAACTTTTCCTGGATGTAGAAATTATTGTAGGTGGTTCTATTTCCCCCCGTGTTCAAACTGAATATTCAAGAACAGTTTACTCCCTGAACGCCATTCCACCTTACAAATTTATTATGGATACCTAACCGTATCTGACTGATATGATCTTGGGGCTGCAATAGTTGCAGAACTCTCAATGATAAATTGTTAGTTTAAATCTCGTTACAAAACCAAACATTATTTATTATTATTTCTTCTGAAGCTGCTTATCATTCCAATAATTTTAATTACTAATTGTAAGAAAAAGATGACAGGAGTTTTTAAGTAGTTGTAATATTTGTATATTTTTTAGATTCTAAAGGCTTCTAGAAGTTGGCTGCAATTCATTCGCGGTTTATTTTTAATCGCGAAATATGCGAAATCGTGTCTCTTAAACGTTTAAACCTCTTTATATTTGAATTAATTTTAATGCAAATTTAAGAAATCCTTTGCAGCTGTTTATACTTAACTCTCTTCGAAGTTTAGATTCCTGCCTGTAGTTATTTTAATTTTCCATCTATCTTTACCACTGCAACAAAAACGTTCATTTTTTTATAAAATATATTTATTAAAATGTGAGGTATGTATGTATAACCAAAAATACGAGTAATGAGCGATGTGCATTGAATGCAATGCGTGTTTCTATTGTACTATCTTTAAAGTCAATATGCCGTCTATGCAGGATCGACTCTACCAAAACTATTTTCACCTTCAGTTGTTTCTGCGATAAGGCGTATCTATGTTGAAATCTTAGTAGATTGTATAGTTGTTGTATACATGTATACCCTGTTATTAGCAGGAATTCCTCTGTAATTGTTACAACTTTCACGATATCCCTTCTAAAATAATGACATCAGTTTTATCAACTGCTCTGGTATTTCATTCATATCCCTAAACATTTACAAAAAGTAGTGAAAACACCTAAATGAGGATACAAAAATTATTGTAGATGACGGAAAGTGCCAGTTTCTTCCGTCTCTTTAATTCCGTGGTCTGATTTTCCTTGTCATTTTTAATGCACTGCCCGAGATATACATATTCCTGCGCACATATTCTTTATATTGAGTTGGTAGTAGTATTTTTGTTTTCTCAATATTTATTTTAATCCAGATTTTCTAGATTGTTCGTTTAAATCTTTTAGCATAAATTCTAGGTATCTAGGTCTTCCAGAGTAGCAGCTATAAATGCTAAGTCATTTGCGTAGCGCAAATTATTCATTGACTTGCCGTTTATATTCAAACCTTTAGTTTCCCAGCTCATTCCCTTAAATAGGTCTTCCAACGCGGTGGTGAACAATTTAGGATCAATCACATCTCCTTGTCTCACACCTCTATTTATCTTTATTGGTTTAGTTTCGACTGTGTTTAATTTTATTGTCATTTTAGCCTCTTTGTAGATGCTATTTATTAGTTTCGTATATTTCGAGTCAATTCGACATTTATTTAGTGCTTCGATCATCGCCTATGTTTCTAGTGAGTCAAATGCTATCTCATAGTTGTACTTGTTTGCCTTTTCAATGAGGCTACGGACTAGTAGTCAATTTACAAAAGGACTAGGAAATTTATATACGGCCTCACTGCATCTAGACCGTATATGAATTTGATATTCGTCATGTGCCATGTAGGATCTAAATAATGAATTGAATGTCTGCCCTTTCTATTTATTTATTTGTGTAGGTTATGCTATTATGACAATTGGAGTTACATAATACATTATTTTTTCGACAGGTACATTTGCTTGATTTAGTTTTACAGTGACACTTTTTAAAATCTTGCCCATGTCCAGTAGACTGTAGCAACAGATCTCAAAGAAATTTCCTTTTGTTTGGGGACTTCATCAATTGTTACAATGTTAGCAGAACATGTACCCAAGTGGTAAAATCCATCTTCTGTAGCTTCTAGCGAAAAGGGACATCTCGCCGCGGCCGAGTCCCCGCCGGCCTAACTCGCCGCCGTCCGACTGGCCGCGGACCGACTCGCCGCGAATGTTTACGGTGTGAACATTGAAATAAAACAAAAGCGTTGACAGTAAAGTTATTTATTTATTTATTGTTTACTTTATAATCTATAATATTTCTATTTGCATAGTCCCTCACTATAACTAAAATCCTGTCGTCCGCATCTCGATATTTCTTTAATTTCATCGGTGGCATGTGAGTCATAGAATGTTGCAAGTGCCATTTTAAAAGCAAAATCAGGTATAGCGATAACAATGTCTATACGTTTAAAGCAGTTAAAAAGGATTACTGTTGATTACCTAAATATTAAAGCCTCTGAAAGTCTTCTTGGTAAATCCAAATTTATCCTATACCCGACGAATTCTAAAAATTATTTTAAATTATTTAAATAATGCTTAGCTTTAAAAATATAAGGTAGATTCGAAAAAAGGATAAAAATGTAATGTAAATGTAAAAAGGTTTTAGAATTATAATACCTCGCGGCGAGTCGGACCGCGGCGAGTCGGACCGCGGCGAGACGGACCGCGGCGAGCCGGGCTTCGCGGCGACTCGGCTGCGGCGAGTTGTACCGGACCGATTTATGGGATTCAAACAAATCCTGCATTTGGGTTGTTGTTTATCTGCTAGATAGTGGCATGCCGATGAGGTTTCTTGGTCAAGGTCTTGATCATTTCCTAGCTCATTGCTAGTTGCTGTGATTGCGGTACCTTGCTTTGTGCGTCATCAATATACTTACTTTACTTAGTCGAATCCTCTTTTACCGGTTGGTCGAGGCTTTCCCATCTTCAGCTATTGATTGGTTGATGATAGAAGTTGCGCCACTTTTTCCTATCTAGTGCCAATGTCAGCATCTCTCTCTAAGTGCTTCCTCTTTTCTCTACTGCCTTGATATGAATGGATTTAACAACATTTTTCAGGTCTTCTTCCGTTGTAACATTGTTTATGGCTTCTAACGGAATGTCCGAAGTTTGCAAACCAATTTTTTGTTTGCCCCCGAACATAACTTCAGATGGAGACCTTCTTACTCCAGTATGTAGGGAAATATTTTTTATAAGTTGTATGAATCTTCCTGGCTCCATTGCTCAGTTTTATTCTCCTGCATATAATATCCTCCACATCCTAGTTAGCGCGTTGACACTCCCCTGACTTTAGCTGTGGCGTGGCTTGTCGTGTACCAACTTTAGTTGGGCCCATAAATCTTTTAATTCTTCAATGATCCTATTGCAAAATTCGCGCCCATTATGGGATTGCAAAACCACACGGGCTCCGAAAATGGTATATGATATCCATAGCTAAATGTATCACATTTAACAATGAAAACACCTTACTGTTAACGGAATTCACCATTAGTGATTAGTGTTATTTCGTTACTATATACTTAGTAATTTGTTGCAGAACTAAAAATACCACGTGGAACGTTCCTATTTAAACAAACGGTCTGAAATGCGATAGTCCGTATGTATACGGTCTAGTCCGTATATGATCTATCAGGTCATTAACATACGGACTCTTCTCATAAATGCATTTATTTATCAGTTGTCGTATGTATTCAATCAGATTGTCGTTTCCTAATTTAATTAACTTTTTCATTTCTGCTATAGCAGCCGTGATTTCCTCAGTTAATTGTGGTATATCGCTCAACCTATTTAGCTTGTATATTGATTCCATTATTTTAGATAAAAAAAGTACTCGCATGCAGTAGCGGCTCGTGGCTTTAGGAATGGGTGAAGCAGATTATTAAACCGTTTGGGGATCGGGCTGCCCCCCCCCCCCGGTTATGCGCCGCAGTCGAATTTCTTTTAAAAGTTTAAGGTCATTCGCTATTTTACACCTTTTCGTTCACCGCCTACTAATCTTGCCCAAGTACTAGAGCCAAGTTTAGCTTATCATAAATCAAATAAGCTAGGACATTTATCCACTGTTGCGCCTGAATTTTCCTCAACATATAATCCAAATATTTGGACTCGCCCAGACTCAGCCAGTAATCAATCTGTTGTTGCAGCTGGGCTATTGAGAAGTTAAGGCATTATCTTGAAGGTGTACATTTCACAGTGATAACGGACCATTACTCCTTGGTTTGGTTAGATAGGTTAAAGGACCCAACTGGAAGATTAGCGAGATGGGCTGTAAGATTACAACCGTTCGACTACACCGGAAAGGTAAAGAAAACGTAGTGCCTGATTTTCTTTCAAGATCTGTGCCAATCATTCACGAGGACGAACATCCATGTAAACAAACTCTATTTTTCATTGCAACAGAGAGTAATGACAAATGGTACAACAGAACTCGGAAGAATGTTGTGAAATCTCCTGTAAATTAATTAAGTGGAGAATACAACAGGGAATTGTTTATAAATACATCAGTTGCAAAATTCCTGAATTATCTTCAGACGCAGATTACTGGAAGATAGTTGTACCTAAAGAACAGCGATTCGAAATACTTAGGAATCATCATGATGTACCAACTTCTGGTCATCCAGGAATTATTAAAACGTATTGGAAAATCAGTCAGAAATACTATTGGCCGAAAATGGGTGACAGGCCTAATATTACTTCTCCCTGGCAGATGATCAGTCTAGATTTACTAGGTCCCCTTCCCCGTACTAATTGCGGATATACTCAGATTCTCGTAGTCACTGATTACTTAAGTAAATACATAATGTTATTTCCATTACGTAGTGCTACGTCCAAACTAATAATTCGAAATTTAGAGCAAGACATATTCTTAGTTTATGGTGTGCCACAATTCTTAATATGCGATAATGGTACTCAATTTAGAAGTCGCGAATTTCAAACGTTATGCCAAAAATACAATACCAAAATTAGTTATACGGCTTTGTATTACCCGAGAGCAAACCACACTGAAAGGGTCAACAGAGTTATAAAGACAATGTTAACAGCTTACGTGAATAAAAATCATCGATCATGGGATCAATATTTATCCTCTATAGGATGTGCCATAAGAAGTTCTAAACATGACGTTACAGGATACACACCTAATTACATTAATTTTGGCCGTGAACATGTTATTTATGGGGATGTCTACCAATTCCGATTAGAGGAAGGAGAACCGACTATAGATTCTGAAAATGAAGAACTTCAACGTCAAAAAGGTTTTCAAAAAATGTATGAAGATGTGCGATGAAAAATAAGTGTTGCTCAAGAAAGAAATAGAACTACATATAATTTACGAAGAAGGCCTGTTCTTTATGAAATAGGACAACTTGTTTGGCGTAGGAATAAAGTTCTTTCGGATGCGACCAAACATTTCTCTGCTAAATTAGCTCCAAAATTTATAGGACCTTATCGAGTCAGAAAGAAAACTGGTAATTGGACTTATGAATTAGAAACTGAAAATGGAGCTGCTGCTGGGACTTGGCCTGTCCAAGACCTTAAATCTTTCTTTGATCAGTAAATTTCTACGAAATTTCCTGGCTTTTCCATGGAAGGGGGCAGTGTAAGATAAATTCTTTAACCATTACATTTTTGTAATTATTTGAGTTTATTTTCTAGTAATTCGTCTTTTAATCAATAGAGCGCATTGAATTCGATAATCTGTTTTCGAAAAGAATTGCCAAGGCATCTCTGGCCACACTCAGTCGTCTGATAAATTTGTAGCAGGCACGTTTGTTAAGTGCTCTCTTTGTAAAGAGGATTCTAAAAGCAGATTTATTTAATAGCAAATTGGTATCTTTGTTTCTTTAAACATATATTGGTGTTAATTACCATTTTGCGCTAGAGAAAAGGATATAAACGACAATTTACATTAAAACCGCCCAATATCTTAGGTTGGTGAGTTCACTATTGTTTTATTAGATAGATATCTTACGTTTAATTTTTGTTTTAGGTTTTCATTCAGTTTTTTTTTTTATTTCTAATTTTGATTGATTTGATTTGTGGGTTTATTTCGTGCCTATTTCAATCCTTGTCTTTGTCCTAAAAGTATGGCATATGGTATGGCGTGCTTATCAGTTTGGATGCAGGCGTTTTTAAATGGAAATTTTTTATCGGCGTTGTAAGAAAATTATCACTACTTGCATACTGGAGATTGGGTATTTAGGACATCGAAGTGAACGGCCGTCAAACACCTATCAGTCCTCTCCAAATCTCAAGGCCAACATAAGGTTAGAGATTTTATATATTTCATTGTTTAACTCGACACCTGCTTTAGTTACCTGCGAAAGAATTTCTAAATGATATTTAAAGTACACGTTAAATAGGTACTATTTGTATATATTATTTGTATTATGATTTTTGTATCACTGACGAAAATGAACTAATTGATTTGTATATATTGACGGTTATTAGGGAAGTTTATTTCCAAATTTATTTAACCTTTAGGTGATCATTTAATTGGAGTGCTTCGCAAGTTGCGGTTAACTTATATTAATTAATGTGTAATTACATTGTATATAAACTATATATTGGGATAAGAGCTCATACCCTGATAGTTGATTTAAAACAATATAAAGTTCGAGTTAGGGAAGTTTATATTGAAAACGAATTGAGGTACTATACGAGCCCAGAATCATATCATTTGGCCCAATTTATATTCAACGGATAATATTTTAAACAACTTTATTTTACAGACAAAGTGGAATATATTTTCAGACAAATCGTTTTAACAACAATTGTACTAACTTCGAGCAACATGTTATTGCTGTTAACAGTAATAAATAACAAACAATAGTTAGGTAACAATTACCAAAATATTACTATAACGATTCATTTCATTTGGCCCACCTATTTAAATGTGATTTAAAGTTCTTTTTCTTTCTCAAATCAGCCTGTGGTTAAAACAAAACAACTGCTTATTGCTGCCTCTTGTTTAGTAACAATTTGATAGGCTGGTTTCATTATTTAGTTTGGAACAATGGTTCGTGGTAAAAGTTTATCGACTGATTTACGGAAAGTTATTGTTAATTTGTCTACTTCAGGTTTATCTTGTGGTAAAATTGCTGAACAACTGAAATTGTCACGCTATACCATTAGAAATATTGTAAAATTACATAAAACTACGGGATCAATAACCCAAAACCCGAATTTAGGTAGAATTTCAATTGTAACACCAACAAATTTAAGATCTTTACGACGTATTTTGAAACAAAATCGTCGTGCCAACTGTAGAGAATTAAGTGTAGAATGGAACAAACCAACAGGTAACAATTTTTCAAGATCAACCTGTCTTTAGAGTCATCAAAAAACTGGATTTTAATTTTTATAAAGTAAGTACACCAGGTAATAAAATAACCTTTCTATAAAGGCACTCAATTTTAGGCGAAGGAAAAACCTTTGCTAACAACGAAACAAAAAAAGAATAGACTGATTTGGGTAAAAAAGCTTTGTAAATTGGACACAAAATCAGTGGAATAGTGTAATATGGAGCGACGAGTCAAGATTCGAGGTGTGTGTTGGAGATAACTGAAGTAGGGTTTTGAGAACTAAAATTGAAACTTATCATCCTGACTGTTACGCCGAAAAGTTAAATTTTCTGCGTCTCTTATGATTTAGGGCTGCATGTCGACTCAGGGCACTGTAAAATTACACTTCATAGAAGGCACTGTTAAAGCTGCCGAGTATATAAAAATTGTTAGAGATAGTTTAATTCCTTCTATTGATAGCTTACAAACATGGGAATACGGGTATATCTTCCAGCAGGATGGAGCTGCATGCCATACGGCAAAAATAGTCGAAGAATGGATGTCAAAACATGATGTTAGTTTACTAAATTGGACATCCAGCAGCCCTGACCTTTCGCCCATTGAGACTCTTTGGCATATAATGAAGAAAGAATTAAGAGCTAAGACAGCTAAGACTATTTCTGAATTAAAAGAAAGAATTATTGAAATTTGGAACGCGTTCACTCGTGAAGATTGTAAAAATTTGGTATAAACCATGCCTAAGCGAATTCAGGCCGTTTTACGAAGCAAAGGTGACGTAACACAGTGGTAACCGTAAGCATTACATTTGGGCCAAATGAAATGAATCGTTATAGTAATTTTTTGGTAATTGTTACCTAATTATTGTTTGTTATTTAGTACTGTTAACAGCAATAACATGTTGTTCAAAGTTATTACAATTATTGTTAAAACAATTTGTCTGAAAATATATTCCATTTTGTCTATAAAATAAAGTTGTTTAAAATATTATCTGCAGAATATAAACTGGGCCAAATGATATGATTCTGAGCTCGTATAAATAATACAAAGTAAGTTTTATAAAAAGGAACTTGCGTCGTCCCTATCCGTGTTATAAATATATTTTTTCTACTCCCACCATGGAAAGTGGGATTTTCAAACTTCGTCTCCATAGATACGAGTATTGAAAATGAGTGTTTGCCGAACAAGTGAAATTAGCGTGCGGAAAATTTACTTTCCGCACGCACATGCATGATTTTCGGTGCGGCAAAGTATAATTTTGCCGCACCGAAATCAAAATGTCATAAATGACATTTGATGAATGTCAGATTTGATTTTGCAGAAATATTTAAATTTTTTTATGGAAATGTGGTTGTAGAAAAAATAGTGTGTAATACATGTGTTAAAAGCTTGTATTTGCCACTCTCATGTGACTGCAGCACTCACTATCGTTCGTGCTGCAAACTTCACATTCGTGTGGCAAACGCAAACTTTCAACACTTGTATTACAAATTACTATTCTTTTATTTATTAAAATTACGTTTCCTCCCTCAACCCGTCATTATTATTTGTTTTGTTTATAACATCATTTGTTAAATTTATATAATTTACTTAAGTACTTTGTACAGTTGTGGACAGAAAAAAATAGGACAACTCGAAAAATCAAGTAAACTTTATTCTATAAAATTTAGTTACTTGATTTTGGCTTTATACTTATGATATTTGTCACATTGACTTGCAATCAAATTACAAAACAGGGACCATTTTAAACTAGAAAAAAAACACTGTCCTATTTTTTTCTGTCCACAACTGTACATATTTGCGATGCATTATATTATTTTGTGAATATTTCACTTTATTGTTTTTTTTTATCGATTTTGGAGAATCTTGATTTCTTAATTTGGGTCAGTAAGAATACTACATTTTATTGTGCTTCTTTTGATTGTGGGCATTCGACCCTGGCGCCCAAACTATTACATAACCCACGCCCATTGAGTTAAGTCGGAAGAATAATTTGTCACCTACCATCTCCAAATTCGACCTTTATTTAATTTAAAGAAAAACCCGTGACATATTTTAGAACGTTCTGCTAAATGTGTAAGTCTTATTAAAGGAGATTATGTTGAATAAATAAAATTTTGTTTTGAAATGTTATATATGCTATCACTGGAAAAGTTAAACATGAAATAACGTCACTGTTCACTTTGATAACATAGTTGAATTGCCTCATTCTATACACATATATGTTCTCTTTAGGGAAATACAATAATTATGAAAGGAAAGAAGAAAGAATCTGGGTTGTAAACAAAAGTAAACTTTTTACCTAATTGTGTAAATAGCCAGCAAAATTTAAATAATGTTACATTATAATCAATGCCCTTAAAATTATTTCATTTAAACGTAATTACTAATTACATATTAAAAAAACAGTTTCAAATAAATTTTTATAACTACATATTAATGAAATTATTGTTAAAATTAATAGTCGTGTTTTTTGCCAATGTCTACTAATGTAACGCAGTTCATTGACAATTCTATAAAAATATACAAAAATCTAAGAAGTGAACTGTTAACAAAGATATTAGTGTATTATAACTCAGGTGAAAGAAGCCTTCCTATCTTCGGACGGAACATTCATCAATAACGCAATTTTGTGATAAAAAAAAGTTACTGGGAGACGATACTGTGATTAAATAATGCATGGGGAGCAACAAATTGCTCTGCTTTTATTCCAAACACGTAGTTGAGTTATGACAGGCCGTAAGATTTCATGATTACGATTGAATTAACACAGACAGGTTCCCGTTACGTTACCATTTCGTTCATATTAGATATGGCAATTTACGTTCAAATCAGAAAAATAAATCAGAAAAAAATATCGCTTGAAATAATAATTAAAATATACGGTTGTTACAGTATTTACAATTATTGCTCCTAATATTAATTACATTATTTTTTTATAGAAATCGTTCGCAGCCCTTTTGATTTTAATACATATTAGTATACATTAATTGCCAGGGTGGTGTTATATTTATCAGTAAAATTACGTGTGATAATAAATCAATATAATCTCTACTGATTTATCAATTTCAAGTAAAAGTTTTTAATAATTTATTAATATCTCATAAATAAGAAATTTCTGTTCTCAACCGAGAAATATGCTTTTCTGTCTTCATTTACTTCAGTAACGTTGGTCTAGATAAATAATGCGTTCACTTCAACTTCATTATGTTGAGAAATTTACATCTCAAGCGCCTTTTTGTTATTCTGTCCGATGCTCGAATATACCTATCCATACTTTGATGAGAAATGATCCCTTTCGTTCAAAATCGCTTAGAATATTGTAACCATAATTTAAAACCCTTTGTACACAATAAATCAATGAGACTTATTATTTTCCATTTGTGTACTTCAGTTAACTTACGGAATCTTTAAAATGTGATAACGAAGTTCACAGTCAAACATCACATTACAAGCACAGAAGAACAAAAAACGATTAATTTATATACGCATCTGTATATGCTGCCAATTCTTTTTGAATGTGTATCAAGCATCTTTAAATATTTAATAAGCATTTAATTACATTTCTGCTTATAGCAGTTATTAAAGCAATTATTAAAATAATGACTTTATAATCTTAACTTCTATTGTTTTGAAAATCGCATTTTCCAACTTAATTTCAGAAAATTCAAATCAAGCACTTTCTTGAAGCATCTGAATGTGTCAAACAATTGAGCGAGAATTATTTCCATTTCATGGATTTTAGTCTTAATTCTATTACTTCAGTAATAGTGTTTTGGTCCCAGAAAGATTTAATTATATTGATGCTGGCTACCCACGCGAGAACACTTCAATATTGCGAAGCAAACCAACTGTACGCTGAAATAATATTTAACCTGAAAATAAAAATAACACCAAAACTTAGGACAAAATTAAATTAAGCTATTCTAGTCACTTTATTTCTAAAATTGTTTTTAATGTAATAAAATGTAGATGCTTTTGTATGACACAATTGCTTATTTAGTAATATCAGTATTATTCTGAAAATTTAATCTCTCTTAAAACGTTTAAATTCACGCTTTAGCTACTACATAGTCTACTAACTAAGGTTTGAAGACATGTAATTTTTTTAAATCGAAACGATGGTTGTTGCAAAGGTAAGAAATGCACTTCCATGTATACTAACGACCGAACGTATGCCACAGTTACTTGAATACAAGGCAAAAGTTGATAGACTGGAGGATGGAAATATAAGGCGTGTATTAGAAGCGCACATAAAATTAAATAAAACGCTAATTATCAGGGCCGCGGAGAAGAAAATCCGAGGGTGCAATGGAGGCAATTTTGTAATGACAGCGACCAAAATTTTTTTTTTGGTTGATCAGTTGGATTAAATACCTCTTAAATCTTAAATCTTAAATTTTGTGCTCAAATCTAATAAACTTATGGTCTTTCAGAAAATCTGGAGCCAAAAAAAAAATCGAGGCCTTCGAAGAGTACAGACGTGTGTAAGGTGTGCGGTGATATCTAACAAAAATGCCTTATTCGCATTGTATGAAGTGCAAAAATAAATGTGGGCGATATGATGACTATTTAGAATGTAAAAAGTGTTTGTGCAGTTATCATATAAAGTGCATCGGCATGGAAGCTACTGAATTTGAAAATCTTAGAAAATCTTCTAATACTGATGAGTGGCAATGCATTGCATGTACTGATGGCAAACAAGTAGTGGCTGTTTCTAATACTTCATCTGATAATGAATCAGAAAAATCTGATAAAACTCCAATAACTTTGCTTGACATCATGCAACAACTAAATAAAATCTTAGAAGAACAAAAGGATGTTAAATATTCCCTTAATAGTTGTCATGAACAGATCAACGAATGTAATCAATTATTAAAAAATCAAGAGTTAAAAATAGTTGAATGCGTAAATAAAATTGAAGTATTAGAATCTAAAAATGGTATTCTACAAAAAGAAAATGAACAGTTAAAATTAAATTTAAACGAATTGGAACAATATTCGCGCCGTAACATTCTGGATATCATTGGTGTCCCTGAAGCAAGAAATGAAAATGTGATTAGTGTTGTCCAGGCAGTTGGCACGGCTATGGGCTTTGATCTTCAGAAAACCATGATTGATGCTTGTCATCGTATTGGTTCAATAGGTGAAAATCAAAAAGTGCGTCCAATAATAGTAAAGTTTGTTAGCCGACTAGATAAGGACGAATTTTTGCGTAAAAGAAAAGTGAAACGCAACTTAGTGGTTGGTGAGTTAGTAGAAGATATAGCTAGATTGGGTAGGTCTGATAATCAGATATATGTAAACGAATCACTTACACAATATAATCGAATCTTATTTTCTAAAGCAAAAGATTTCAAAAAGCAGCACAATGTTAAGTACCTGTGGTGTCGCAATGGTAAGATATTAATGCGCAAAGAAGATAATTCGCGAATATACGAAATTAAAACCATAAATGATCTTAAAGATGTTCATTGATTATAACTATTTAATTTCAAATAGTCTGAATATTTTATTAAGTTGGAATTCTATTCGTACAAATTCTGGAAAAATAGAAATTTATTTATTGCGTTTGGTTTGGGATATGATAAATGTTTTTACTTTGTATTTGATGTGGGTCACCAAAGGCATGTTTATTTTAGTAAAATTGAAATATCTTGCATTTTGTATGCGTTTGATAATATTATTGCTTTCTTTGTATTTTCGCATCCGTCATTTAAATTTTTGTATGTATATTCGTAATAACAATTTTATTCTGATTAAAATGTTTCTGCTTGTTATGTATGGCTAATTGTGTAAAATTTGCACATTTAAATGTAAGGTCTCTAACAGCTAATTTTAATAATTTTAAGGAATTTATCTTGTCGGAAAAGTATGATGTTGTGGCGGTAAGTGAAACATGGCTCTCTCCTCAACTTTCGGATGATCTTGTGTTTATAAATGGATACACCTTTGTACGTAAAGATCTTGTTACCGAGACTTGGGGTGGAGGGCTGGGTCTCTATATTAACGAAAATATTGATTTTTCATTAATTGACACTGTGTATAATAATAGTAATGCAATTGAACAATTATGGATCAGTTTAAAATTAATTAAAATCAAATTAACTGTTGGTGTAATTTATAGGAGACAGGAGTTTTCTTGCGTTGAGTTCCTTGATCATCTAGAGGAATCACTGTCTACTGTTATTCCGTTATGCGATGATATAGTTTGTTTGGGCGATTTCAATATTGACCTATTAAAGTTTACCGAGACTGTTACTACTCAGTTTTATTCTATGATTGATTCTCTAGGGTTAAAGCAAATCATAAGTGAACCCACTCGTATAACTAAGTCAAGTTCTTCTTTAATTGATGCTATCTTAGTCCCACTAAGTAAGCAAATTATGGAATTTGGTATTATTAATATGGATACTGTATCGGACCATCATTTGATATTTTGCAATTATCCTGTAGACTGTGTAATACAAAGGAAACAATTTTTATTTACATATAGAGATTATACCAATTTTAATAATGAACATTTTACTGCCGAATTAATGTCTATACCTTGGCGTAATATTTATCAATTGAGCACCATAAACGATAAAATTGATTTTCTAAATACCAACATACTGAGTTTATTTGAAAGACACGCGATACAGAAAACGGTTAGAATTTCAAAACCTGCTGCTCCTTGGCTTACTAATAATCTTAAGTTCATGATGGCATTAAGGGATAAAGCCTTAACTCGTTTCAAAAGAACTAAAAATTTAAATCACTGGAACTACTACAAGTCTTTGCGTAATTTAATAACATTAACTATAAGGAATGAAAAGAAGGCTTATTTAGAGTATAAATTACGAACTAACAATAATGATATTAATTCGATTTGGAGTGAGCTTAAACGTACGGGCGTATACGGTGCACAGGGAAATTGTGAAATTCCGTCCCATTTGTCTGATCCAGATGAAATAAATAATGCTCTTATTAATTCTGTAAGCCCTGGCAGAATAACGAATAGTTCTAAAAGAATTGATTTTTACAATAATAATACATGCTTAGAGTTTGATATGCGATTAAATTTCCGTGAGGTTACGGATGTTGAGGTCTCAAAAGCTCTTTTTAATATCAAATCCAACGCTCTTGGTTCAGATAACATTGGTATCAAAATGTGGAAATTATGCTGTCCGTTTATAGTTCCCTACATCACTCATGTAATTAATTTTTGTCTAGCGAACAGCGTATTTCCTGAAGCATGGAAAAATGCCAATGTTATCCCTATACCTAAGATAAAACAACCAACGGAATTTAAAGATCTCCGTCCGATCAGTATTTTACCATGCTTATCTAAGGTTTTGGAGAAAATTATTGCAGAACAAATTCGAGGCCATCTTAATAAGTATGAAATACTTCCCCAGAAACAGTCAGGGTTTAGGTCTGGCTTCAGTTGTACGACAGCACTTCTAAATGTATCTGATTTTATTATAAATGCTATTGATAACAATAAACTCTGTCTTTTAGTTCTTATAGATTACTCAAGAGCATTTGATACAATCAATCATAGAATATTACTATCTATACTACATTACATTGGTTTTGACAACAAAACAATTGACTTTATTGGTAATTATCTAAAAAATCGTTATCAGAGTGTAATCGTAAAGGAATCTAAAGCTGCACCATTACCTTTGACAACTGGTGTACCTCAGGGGTCCATCTTAGGCCCGTTACTATATATCATTTATACATCTCAGCTTAGTAAGTCTTTAAAATATTGTGAATATCACTTTTATGCTGATGATTCACAACTGTTGTATGCCTTTAATGCTGACGAGTGTGCTGAAGCTAATGATAAAGTTAATACTGACATTGACAGTCTCCTCAAATTCTCCAATGAACATGGGCTGGCAATAAATGCCAAAAAATGTGCAGTTATGTTATTTGGCAGGCCTAAGTTGAGAGATTCACATTTGCAAAATATATCATTAAAAATTGATAGTACAACAGTCAATGTTGTGGATCATGCCAAGAACCTTGGCTTATGGTTTGATTCAATACTGCGATTTAAAAAACATATATCTTTAATATTGCAAAAATCGTATGCTGTGTTGAAATTAATTTTTAATAATAGACACATTTTAAATCGCAAAATGAAAATTATGCTTTGTGAGTCTCTGATACTGTCCAGATTTAATTATTGTGATTGCGTTTATGGCCCTTGTCTGGATAATATTGATGTTAAAAGAATTCAGCGTATGCAAAACTCTTGTCTTCGATTAATCTTTGGAATTAGGAAGAATCAGCATATATCTCACAAATTAAAAGAACTTAATTGGTTAAATATGCATAATCGTAGACTTTTGCATCTGGGATGTTTGTATCATAAGATTATAACGACGAAAACTCCTTACTACTTGTTTAACAAAATTCAATTTAGAAAAGATTTGCACCAAGTTAATGTACGATCAAAATATGATATTACACTACATCATCACAAGACTAGCTTTTTCAAACGAAGTTTTTCATATAACATAGCTCATTTTTATAATTCTTTACCAAGTCATATTAAACATTTATCATACAATACCTTTAAATTAAAACTGCACAACATCTTGCTCAAAAAAAATTAATAGGTTGTGTTAATATGTGTAAGTTATTATTTTTTATATATTTAAGTTTGTGTAATTCGTAGGCATTTATATTGTATTTATTTCATTTAATAGGGTTAAGTGGTAGAGCAGGTGGTATGATGTATTTTCATCATACCAATCTGAACTTCGCCCTGTTGGGTAAATATAAAATTTATTTGTTATGTTTCCATTTATATATGTTTCAATATTTTTGCCCAATAAATGACTATATTATTATTATTATTATTATTATTATTAAAAAGCACTCCGTCACTTCCTTCTCCTCCGACCAGCTACTAGTTATATTTTTGTTACTAGTAACTTACATACAGTGTGTCCGCGTGGTAATGTATAAAATCGATAAAATTGTTAAAAATGAGTTTCCGAAAAATCCGTCGGACATGTCGAGCGAATTGTATTAAATTCTATATTTTGACAGGATTTCCTGATTTTTCCCGCCATTTTTCTAATAGCTATGACGTCATCGATATTTTTTTCAAATGGCAACCCCTATTTTTTATTACGTCATTCGAAAGAGCGCATTTTTTTACAAATGGTAAGTTAAGATTTATAGTAGGTTGCAATGTTGCATTATAAACTTCTTCAGCAAAAACTATTTTATAGTAAAAAAAATTTATTTCTTAGAAAGTAACACGTGTAACATTAAAATAAAATTAAACTAAATCAGGTGCTCAAATTGTGCTCCGTTTACAGCTTGACAGTGTGCAAGGCGTGTGATCAGGTGTTCAAATTTCTGTTCAATACACTATAGCTGTTGTAATCCACACACATTACTTAAATTAAAAAATAAAAGAACACTTAATCAAGCAGTTCGCTGTCAACTTCCGTTCTGAAATAAGTAAGAAGAATGGTGCGATTATCCGAGAGGAAACGAATCGAAATACTCACCATCATTGGTTTTGGTGACAGAGTTCGGTCACAACAGGAGGTAGCCCGTTTATTTAATGAAATTCATGATCGTACCCCTATTTTTCAAACGATGACACCTGATTTAGTTTAATTTTATTTTAATGTTACACGTGTTACTTTCGAAGAAATAATTTTCTTTTACTATAAAATAATTTTTGCTGAAGAAGTTTATAATACAACCTACTATAAATTTTAACTTACCATTTGTAAAAAAATGCGCTCTTTCGAATGACGTAATAAAAAATAGGGGTTGCCATTTAAAAAAAATATCGATGACGTCATAGCTATTAGAAAAATGGCGGGAAAAATCAGGAAATCCTGTCAAAATATAGAATTTAATACAAATCGCTCGACATGTCCGACGGATTTTTCGGAAACTCATTTTTAACAATTTTATCTATTTTATACATTACCACGCGGACACACTGTATATAAGTGCTTTTATTGTAGAGCGGTGCTTATCTTGCAACAAAAACACAAAAATACATTCAGTAAAATGAAGTTGTAGAGCAATAATTGATGTAATTATGTTAAACAATAATTTCGTCGTGGTGTTATTTTTAAAATGCTTTTCACAAGCAACATCCTTCTAAAAAATGTACGTTATTATGTTAGAGATGAAACATGCTTGACCAATTCAAACAAAATCAATAAATACTTATTATTCACAATCATTATAGTAATATCTGGATTCCTAACCTTTTAGAGGTTGGGAAATACGTTATTCCTAACTGTAATGACAATCTCTTGGGTGGAAAGTGACAGAGCCCACGGCCGGGAAATGTTTATGTACGATTGCCTAGCGACACTGTCGTAGATCTATATGATAAAGTAGGCTAAAATAAATTATAATGGAGCTGTCAAAAAATATTAATAATAGTAGATTATTCTACAAGTAAAGAAAAGTGGCAGTTTTCTAGCGAGTGGAAAATGTTTGATTCACGAGCGTTAGCGAGTGAATTACAATTTCACGAGCTAGAAAACCACTTCTCTTACGCGTTGAATACGCTATTTTTTTGTGTAAGTACTAAAAGTTCGAATTTTCTAGACAAATTTGTTAAATTTATCAAGGTTATGTTTGTACGGAAACATAGCAACTACAACACTTACATAGTAACAAGTAAACAAACAGACTGTGTTGCTAGGAATAAAGTGTTGGTTGCTAATGACTCAAGTGTTGTAATGAGGAAAAGGTTGCTAACGAGAAAAATGCCACTTTTCTTTACTATTTTCTACATAGTAAAATGGCCGTTTACCATTGACTATACAAAAAAATTAATTTAAATTTCAATGATTAATAATTGTGAATAAAATAGTATACATACCTCGGTGGGAGTTTCATCGCAGCCTCGCGCTATGTCAGACCACGAGGCTTCGCCTCTCGGTCATACATAAGCCCTCACTATCGTTCGTGCTGCAAACTTCACATTCGTGTGGCAAACGCAAGCTTTCAACACTTGTATTACAAATTACTATACAAACACCGCTGTATGTTTGGCTTTTACATTTTCAGAGCTAAATGTACAAAACGATTGCATAATATTAGGTAAAACGAATAGTCATGTCAACTTTGGTTTGGTAACTTGTTGGGAACTTCTGGTTTTACTTTAAGTGAAATTAGACTGCTGGCCTTTGCCAAGAAGTGGCAACATTGACCACAAAACTCCCATAAGAATAACATTGCAGTATCTCTACCGTAAATATTGAACTTTAAGTATGGAACGAAGTATAGGTATAAAAATGACTTTTAGACTCCATGTTGTCGTCCATACTCATTCACATAGTGTAAGTGCCGAAATCTTTACCTTATAGATTAAATATTTTGTCAGATTTAACAGTACATAATTAACATATTTTACATAACTATAAATGCCAATGAAATTACTTAACGCTGCTGCTTTAAAGAACAAACTAATTACTTCGATTTATATTTTATAAAAAATTATGTAAAGAATCTTCTTTCCTAGGAAATTTGTAATTTGATTCGCATATTTTACTCTCAGAATTCGGTAAATAGAGTATAGAAAATTTCATACTAAAGAAAAGTTTGCTGCGACTTGTCGTTTTTTCTCAGGCTAACATTTTAACAAATAATGTTTATAAAATGTATTTACGCTAATGATGGAAAAACAGATTTAATATTAATTTACGACGAGTGTAGTAAAAATGCTAATTTAGCTGTTCATTTGTACTGTCGGCGTTACTATCACAAAAGAACCTAAGTACAGGAAACAATTTGAAACGACTTGAAAATTTCTTGCGTAGTTAATTCGTTGTTGTTATTAGTTACTTTTTGTATTAACTATTTAACATTCATGAATAATTATTGTAAGGTAAAAGTAACGGCACTTACAATCCGCGATGGAGTATGGCCGGCAACATGGAGGGTTAAGGCCTCTTAAGTCGCTCTCATACCTCGGTTATTTCTCACATTTTGCGTACGGGGTCATGTGGTAAGCACTACGCGTTCGACAACCGCCTACCTTCCCTACTCCACTACTGTGTTTCGGTTCTCAATTATTTTCAGTGACTGGGTAGGCCATCCGCCAAGCATCCGTCTCGGGTTTGACCCCGAGACCGTCCGCGCTGTAGTAGAATGCCTTAACCACTCGGCCAGTTCGGTGATTATGAATTATTGTACCTATTATAAATTGGGTATTAAAAATTTTATTGCATGTTAATGACACTTATTAAAATTTATTTGCTTTTTATTTAAATAACGTAAGCCATCTTTGATGTGCAATGTTTATCGCTTATGAAGTATGTATTTGCATAATAGGTGTGGGAAGAATAGATTTACGACTGAATCATGTTTTCGACACTAAGTTTCAAATTGACGGTGTTTAAACGTACCAAAGCTATAGCTTTTGTTTATTTGTCTTGCTCAGCTGCTCTTAAAATCATGCTGATCACATTTTGCTATGCAAACAGGGGATGGATCTAGTGACGTTTATTTATTCAGATCAGGTTCATCTAATCCGTAAAATTGTTGTCTTTTCTGTTCGGAATCGGGGGTGCGAACAAATTAGAAAATATTCGTTATTTTAAGGCATATTGTCAATTCTACTATTACAAACAATTTGAGATAGTCTATATCCTTTATCCTTTACTAAGAGACATTAGGAATAAAAATGAACCTAAAACATTTAGCATGAAGCATGACAAGTTGAACTTCTAATCAGTAACCGCCATGTTTTGTTTTGTTTTTGAAAAGTATGTGAACTTAAATGTAGGTATGGTTACGTTTATTAAAAATATGTGAAGTAAAGTAAGATTTTCTAGAAATCAGGGGTTTTCACTAGTGTAGTTAATAACACTCTTAAAGCACGTTACATATTTCAATCTGAACAGAACAAAACTCAGATTTTCGATATGTCTTCAAAATGCACACTAAATTACATTTAATCTACAAACCTTGAAAATCAGGATTTACTTAACAATGTTCTGTATTCACTCTCCTAGTTTACGATGTTTTAATCACAACTTTATGATACTTGCAACTTTACTGCTTTTGCTACAAGAATAGTTCCCTAGCAGAAAATACGTTGAATTTATGTTCTTAATTTACTTTTCGACAAATTAATGAAACTTTAGAATCATAAGTTTTACATAGACCGGTAGACCCTAAAGCTATTTATTTTAATATACAGGGTGTTTATTTTAAAAGTGAAAGCTTCCGACTCTCCCCTACAAATTAGATAATAATAAGAATCTTAAACAACATAATCGTAATCAAGTACTAAAGGAACTGTTCAAATTGTTGGTCACTATTTTCAATACATAATCTAAGCCTTCGTTCAAAATTACTTCTAACGGCAATTAACATCTGAGGAGTAATTGACCTACACGATTCAGTACTTCGCTGTTGTAATTGATTGCGTTGACCAACCGGCTGCTGGTAAACTTCATTTTTAACTTTACCCCAAAGAAAAAATCAAGGGGAGTCAGGTCGGGACTTCGAGGGGGCCACGCATGCTGATAACCTCTAGCAATAGTTTTGTTTCCAAATGTTGCAGATAGGTACGTTCTGACATTTCTGTGATAATGGGGAGGCGTGCCATCATTTTGAAACCAGAGTTCTTGCCGTATGTCATCAAGAAGCTCCGGTAACTCTTCTTGTATAAAGTTTAGATACATGTCCCCTGCTAAAACACCATCAAAGGAATGTGGACCGACAATACAATTTTAAACGATTCCGCACCATACATTTAACTCGTTGATTATGGGATTCCATAACCCAGTATGGATTCTGCTGCGAGTAATAATGTAAATTGTGCTTGTTAACCGTGCCATTATTCGAGAATGTAGCCTCGTCAGAAAATAAAACGTACTGTAAGAAATTTGGATTTAGCAGTATTTTAGTTCTCATAAAGCGACAAAATTCCAATCGTTTTGCAAAATCTGTACGTTGTAAGTGCTGTACCAATGTAACATGATAAGGATGGTAGCTGTTAGCGTTTAAGTTGCTGTTTACCGAGCCAAGGCTTATTTCCAAAGTCCAAGCAATTTCTCTTTGGTCGATGTTAGGATTATTTGACACAAGCTCAATAACTGCAATTTCATTTTCTTCATTCGTAACAGTGTGGGTTCTTGCGTGATACTTCCTACAGGGTCTTCGCCTATTTGTATATCGTTGGTGGTACAATAACGCCGCAGCATCGTAATTCTTATGACTTATGACATTCGCCTAAAAGAAGTAACATGTCTATTCGTTCTGAATCGTTGAACATCTTGATTTTTTAGCGATTTGCGATTTTGACACTGACCACCACACTGACATAAAATAGGTAGGCTGGCATTTACATACAGTCCCTTTCTATTTGACGTATCTAAAGTTGCATAACTACTTAAAAAATCAAAAAGTCATAAGAAATAATTAAAGCGGGCACGTTTAGCAAAACGTCAAAAACCAGTTGAGGTTAGAGGTCAAGAATGGCGTAAGATTCATATTTGAAACTTTGCATATTTACATAGTTATTTGTGTTATTACTGTAAAAGATATGGCAAAAACAAAATTACGATTTTCTGTGTATTTAAATTGTAATCTCCTTGTCAAGTTTCCCAGGCCCGCGCCGCCATGGGTGCGAAGGCGTGCACCGCACACAGGCGGCCACACCAAAGGCGGCAAAACGGCACAGCCGATAAAGCGACAGACGACATAAACAAAAAGCACGAATAAACAAAAGCATGAATTGGCACGTGGCTAGAATTAGAGCGGCCGCGGCAAAAAACAAACGGGTATTTTGCTTAACTGCTAACTTTAATTATTTTATTTTCTATCGCCTTCTTTGCTCTTTTTCGGAAACCGACAAAGGAAAAAAAATGTTATAAATATGACTACTCTGGAGAAATGCCCCTATTACACATTTCTATTAATAACCACATTTTTTTTCTTCAATAGTTGTAAAGCTACTAAACATAAAATTTATTTTATATTTTACGGAACACTGGCACCGTTTTAATTGAATGCAAATAATTTTTACAATTGTCATCTGTTATACTGTTATGTGTATGGTTTTTCTCAATAGAAAAGGTTTATGTGGTTCATAAACATCTAACAGTTCACTTACATTTACATAAAGGGTGATTCAAAAGTATTGTCATTAATTTTAAGGGTAGGTAGAGCATATCAAATAGAACAACTTTTCTCAATAAAGCATGTGTCGCAAGTAAGCGGTAAACTCGGAAAAATATTAAAAATATCAACACAAAAATTATTTGGTGGTCACTGGTATTTAAATTTATCAAACGCCCTTGTTGTTGATACTGATACAGACCAGCTGTATACGTAAGTAGGTTAATATCAGTTCATTCTTAGGTTTCAGAATGCATTCATCGAACGTTTTAATGGAAGGTTAACCTTTTAACAACTGAAAGAATTGATGTTATTGTACTTAATTTTGTTTTGTTTGTGTTGTGTGTATTTGTGTTTGTATAGGAGTTAATGGAGGAACATTTGAAAATTTTTTGTAAGTCATGTTTCTCTTTATTTACAATAATTTTTTTTATATCACTTTTTAAACATGCCAATAATTATTGTTTAATGCCAGTCTCAAGCCTGAAAAAATGCGAAAGGAAAGTGAAACCTGTAAATTACATAATTGTCTGATGTCTCATTTAGTTTTGCAAGGTCAAATTTCTATTGCAGGTTTTTAAATGCATATTAGCCAGCGGTTCTCAAAAGTGTATAACAAAATTTAAAATAAGCGAAAATCGCAATAAGCTTTAAATTTTTGCTGTAATGTTCTTCTATTAAGGTCAGCATATACCCATTTAATTTAATGACAATAGTTTTAAATCACCGTGTATATAAGGAAACATATTTTACTGTCTTTAACTATATAAAACAGTTAAACAAGGTAAATAGGTAAACCTTTTAATTTATAATTAGCTATCTGTAAGGGCGCAAAATTTAGTTTTGCACACGGGCGGCGAACTGGCTTGGCGCGGCCCTGATTAGTTTCCGTATAGTTCGGATTTAAAGCCGATAAGTACTATGCTGTTTGTCACCTGACACCCGGTAAACATAGATCGATGGTAGAAAGTGTTGCCTATTTTCATTAATTTTTTGTTATTCACTTCTCTTAATCCTTGCATTTTTTTTTAAGTTTTTTTGTTACAGTTTTAAAGTTCAAATATTTTTCAATTGTTCAAAGGGCGCAAAATTATATTCTTAAGGCAATTGCGCTCGCCGAATTCCGAAATTGTACTTAGTTAAGTATTTATTACCGATAATATTTTTTTATTTTATCCGTTTTTTATCGAAACTTATCAAAAATTTTTAAAATTTTCGAGCGCAATTGTTTTACTAAGGCATTTCTTTAGTCATTTAAATTGCACAATCGCCTTCATATTTTATACACGCGGTAAAAAAATTAAAAAATAAATTACAATATTCGATAAATCTTTCCACATCTGAAAGTTACTAAATACTAGCCTTAAGACTACTATGTTGTTAACGTTTTTGAAATTTATTACATATACTGCAGAGTTATCTCTGGAATGCAATATGTGTTGCCTATTCAGGCGTCCACTTTTAAAATGAACACCCTGTATGTAATACAGCAAATACACTGAACAATAAATTGCGCTAGGTTTAAACGCACATACAATTTTTCACCGTGGACCTCAAAATTTGTACCTAAACCTAGAACGAACGGGCTTTATTATTTATTTTTTGTTATAAATTCAGCTGCTAAATTGCAATCAATTTCAAACGATAATATAAAATAAACGTACCTTGTAATCAACAAAAATTCACGTGAAGTTTTCTAAAATGGTTTATTCTTTATACGCTTTATATCGAAGTGTAGTAATTAAAACAATTCTTTTCCACACTTTTATTAAAAATTATATTGATCAGACAGTTATTATTATTATTAGACTGTCACCTCTATATAGGGTAAAGGCCTCCCTCTGTTCCCTAATTCTTTACACTTTTTCAAATCTCCTCACTTGTTTCAAACTTAATTTGTTTAACAAAGCAATTATTGGTGTTCTGAAAAGTATAAAAGCATGACTCGCATCGAGTGACTGACATAAGTAGGCCATAATTTAAATTTATTATGTTGGTATTTAAATTTGGTTGAAATTTAAATAGCCCATGACAATACTACTGTATATTGTCGAATGTTTTTGTGATACCTACTCGTAATTAATATAGTAGTAGAAATATAGAATCAAGGTTTCTAGGTAATTCCAATTTAAATAACATTAAAAATTACCATCATAAAATATAATTCACTTTGGGAATTAAAGTGCATCAGAAATTGCCTGGAAAAGAAAAGTCCAAATTAAAACCTGTTTCGCAAAACTTTAAAATAATAAATATAACCTTAAGGAATTGCGCGCAACTGGAAACTTAATTCATTTAATTTTACTTATAGGACAGATTTATACTAGGGAAAGTCTTATTCACACCAACGAAACTGTATTTCTAACATGGCCTATACTGGTCCTCAATGGCCGTGAATGCATTATACATTATGCATAATGCATATTACCTACTTAGTACTCTTTGCTGTATAAATGCGACTTACAGGTATGAACCAAATTATTATAGCTCAAGAGAGAACACAATAATAACGATCAATTAACTTAACATATAAGTTTTATTAACAAAAACTTCTATTTTAAGAGAAAAGGCTAGTATGATCTCGGGAAAGATGCTGATGCCGAATAAGCATGCTTCATAAAATCTCAAGAAATGCTTTTGCGCCCATCTTTAGCAGCTGTGTTAGCAAATCCTAATTCCTACGTTCTCGTCGTGCCCTCTGACTGTAGTTGTAATAAACTGCAGCTAACAGAAAGGGGTGAAAGGCGAGTTGTCGGCGACTAAAAACCGATATTTTTCGGCTAAGGGAGGATACCCTAACAGAAAATCCTGGTCCTCCAGGTTGGGGTTGGTGTTGGTGTTTAGGTTAGCAGCCCGTTCATCGGAAAATTCAGTTAATAATGAAACTGGCATCACCCGGAATAAGCCTCGGATATTGGATGGAAACAAATTACGACAAAAATTGGCAACGAAACCGACAACGATATGGGCAACAAGGAATGTCTGCAGTATGACTAATAGATCAACTGAAATGATAAATGACCTAAAAAAATAAAAAGGTTTAAATTACAGTTATTACAAGAAAACAGCATTAGACATCTCTATCTGAATCGGTTACAAGAGGAGTTAAAGACAATACAAAGAAGCGAAAACGTGGAAACTGAACATACAAAATAATGTTAAACAAATTTTAAATAAAGCAGCACTGAGAGCATTAGGGGAAGATACACCTTTTAAGAAACAGCATCAACAATCATGGTGGACGGAAGAAGTACAAGCGCTTAATAAAGAGAAAGAAGAAAACAAGTAGGTACCTACTAGAAAAATAAATGCAGTCAAATAAACAGTTATATTGATGGAACAGGGTCTACAGACGTACCGATAGTTTTAAACTAATGAAAACCAACACTACTAACACTTTTAAGAAAGGAATACATGAGTGAAAAATATACCACTGTGAAGAGTTATTGGTGGAAGATCACCCGGAGTTTATGCAAAATGTACACATGTACAGCCTATCCATGAACTAGTAACAACAGCTTCCACACGGATAACTTAGGTGCATGATGTAAGAAGATGCGTTACAACAATGAAAAATATCAAATCAAGAGGAAGAGGAGGAACCCCAGTCGAATTTATAAAATATGATGGAGACGCACTTCTAAAAAAAACGTATGCGGGAAAAATTTGAAATTTCTCAAGAGTGGGTATTTTATGAAAGCTTATGACAGTGGCTATCTAACTAGCATCTCAAATATGAAAAATCAAGGTCGGCATTGTATTCTGGTACACGCTAGTGTCGAGTACTCCTAGCATCGGTGATAGAGTCCTTAAATTAAATTCTGAAAAATAACGCTTATTTCTAGTTAATTTTGCAGTGGCGTTCGCCCAAAATGAAGTTAAATTTTTCAAAAACAATTCAATAACTACGGACGATTCTGAGTATCGATTTGCAATATCCAAAAACACTGTTGTGCACATTTTTATTTGGATGCTGTAATTCCCAAAAAGCGTCTAATCGACGGTCGTCATGAAAAACCCTGAATATAACTTATATTTTACATGTGAGTACATGGTTACAATGGCGCTTGTGCTTACTGAACTTAGGGACAGAATAATAAGGTCGGTACCTGTGCGTTCCGAAATTTTCTACCTTAAGGTACAACGTTCCACATCACAGCGTTCCTTCCCCTCCAAAATATGAACATAATTCTTTAAATATTTCGGATTGTTGTATAGTCCAGTCAATAAAGGGATTGTGGAATGCATGGAGGGTGTCACAATTTTTGACTTCAGAGCTTTGTTTGGAGTCGTTAGGAGGTAAACATACTAAAAGTTCCCGGTCATAGGTGGTGAGCGGGGTGCGGGGGGGGACTGAGAAGGTCTCTTTTTTTGTTTTTTTGCTTATATCTAGAAGATGGTGCATCTTAGCAAAAAAGCCATTATATACAAAATCAAAGCTGATAAAATTTCCTACATTTTTGCTTTTTTAAGTTTTTTGCTATCTCCAACCGTTTATGAGAAATCCGCTATCAAAAATCATTAATATTCGCAAGAAAATATTTTGCCTCCCGTTTTTCGTTAAACTTTTCTCTCTAGCACGTCATCTCTTCGGTTTACACAAAAATTCCCACAAAAGAAGTTGTACAGGATTAAATTTCCTTCAAAATGGTATATACTTTTTATATTTTTTTTTTTCGAAAATTAGCGATTTTTGAAAGCGGATATCGCATAAACGGTTGGAGATATAAAAAAACTTTACCAACCAAAAATGTGGGAAATTTTGACACCTTTGATTTTGTATATAATAACTTTTTCGCTAAGAATAAGGTGCTTATTCAAGATATAAGCAAAAAACCTAAAAAAGGGATCTTCTCAGTCCCCCCCTGCACCCCGCTCACCTCATATGTCCGGGGACTTTTAGTATGTTTACCTCCTAACGACTCCAAACAAAGCCCTGAAGTCAAAAATTGTGACACCCTCCATGCATTCTACACCCCCCTATTGAGCGTTCGTTGACTGGACTAGTAAATTTGTCTTGAATGTCGGGGACCCACTTGTTTCGCTCTCCCGTCGATTTACTTCTGCAAGAGACTTGGGCTGGATCTGGCCACTTATTGATCTCTGAACTAATTCTGGATCACTTGATTCATTTGGAAATTCTTGAACTTCTATCTTGTCCGGTTCTAGAATATTTTCACCTTCCCCTTTCGCTTCTGATTGCTCTTGGTGCTATCCAAGCTCGATCGCTTGTGATTTGTCCTGCCAAATTTGATCAGTATATCTACGCTCCGGCATATTCAACTATTTCAGGCCCGCACCTCTGTTTCTTTTCGTAGTTTCGGTAAAGAAATGTTAATCCTACTTCGAACATCCTTCCCAATGTAGGTTGAGAGGTCCCGTTCCTAATAGTTCCGTGGAGTCTATCAAACAGCATTGTCGATCTCCTTCCCATGAGTAACTCAGCTGGCCAGGAACACATTTTTTTACGGCCGAGATATTTATTGGCAATCTGCTACAGTAGCAATAAGCAAATCCGATAGTTACAGTTTAATGCGGTTATTGAAAATAGCATGCGAGAGTCAGTATCTCTATGTCTGATTACAGTTGTGGCTTAGTATTCACGTCATTTAAAAACGAAGTGGAAGGTCAAACGGTTGTATACGTTTGAGTCTGCGCACTATTGTAGAGCAGGTTTAGCGCTAGGTACTGCACATACATGGGCGTAGTTCTCTTTGAATATTTTGCACTGCGCTTAAATACTTCTTTTTTCACCGATATCACTTTCAGGTCCTCACGATTCTCTGTTGGGAACATAATATGGTGCATTGGTTATTATACGGGGCATCTCAGACTGAAAGCGTTTTAGTATCTCAAAGTTAGAGTGTGATGCGATGCCCCACAGCTGAATGCCATAACTCCATATTGGTTTTAACACTGTTTTATAAATACGTTATTTGTTTGTAAGGAACAGTCTAGAGTTATGATCTAACAACCAGTAGTAATTTTTCAGTTTTAAATTAAATTGTTTCCTCTTTGTCCAAATATATGGGTACTCCAGGTTAAGCCTTTATCAAGGTGTAGACCAAGATACTTTATGAAGTCCACCTGAAGCCGTGCTGGGCCATTTATGCTAACTTCAGGAATAATGTATCTACGTTTGGTGAAAATGATGTGAACTGATTTCGATCCATTGATTTTCAAGCAACATTTCCTGAACCAGTCGCACACTTTATTTATATTTTGTTGTAAGATTCATGCAGCTTCCGCTAGGTTTTAGTGCCTTGCTAGCATTGCCGTATCGTCCGCGTATGTTGCAATGGTTGTGTCAGGATTTGTTGGTATATCAGCTGTATATAAGACATACAGAAATGGCCCCAAGACGCCCCGTTGTGGGACTCCCGATTTAATACGGTATAGCTCTGAAATCGCTTTTTCGAACTTAACCTGAAAGAACCTTTCTTCCAGGTAAGACTTGATGAGCATATGGTATTGGTAAGCGAAGACCTGTTTTAATTTATATAGAACACCGTCATGCCAAATCTTATCGAAGGCTTGGCTGACGTCTAGGAAAATAGGCTGAGCAATAGTTTTTGTCTTCGAATGTTATCCATTATTCTGTGTACCTGTTCTACCTACCGGGTATTTGACTTAAGGGGCTAACATAGGGAAATAGCATGGGAAATCGTATATACAGGGCGGTCCAGGTTTTTGTGCATTAATTTTGAGAGGTGATAGAGAATCGCAAAATAAGTGTACTTTTCTTAATAAACATGCCTCCAAAAATGCACCATAACTTTTCTAAAAAAGGGACATGTAACCCCTGTGCGCCTATGGATTCCTGTAACTATTTTTGACTTGTACTGTAGATCCGTGTTTACATAGAAAGGTAGTGTGCCAAATTTGAAAAGGATCACTTTTGTCTTTCCTGAGATATTTAATTATAAACTTTTTTTTAATCCAACTTTAACACCCTGTATAAACTTATGGTGCATTTTTGGAGGCATGTTTATTAAGAAAAGTACACTTATTTTGCGATTCTCTATCACCTCTCAAAATTTATGCATAAAAACCTGGACCACCCTGTATATAGATTCCTGCTCCCCGTTTGAGTTGATAGGATTGATAGTGGTATCAATCGAAAGGCAAAACATGCGCTTACGTTGATACTACTTTTGAATTTGTTGCTTGTTTAAGAAAGAAATAGCTTAAAAACTGCAATAAATAATTTGCATTTTATTAACAAAGGGCAGACCAGCCATGATCAAATTTGAAGTTTCTTTATGTCAAAATAAATTTTATCCACGACTACTTAATAATCTGTCAATTATTCATGTGTTTGGTCACTCATAATGCTATCCATTATACACTGACAGCAGTGTATAATGATTATTCAAGGTGTCATGGAAACATCATTGTCTATGGTGTATAATGAAGGAAATAGGTTATTTTTCTAATCCTAATTGGTTTCTAATCCTAATTGACAGATTATTGACAAGTCCTCGATAAATTTTAATTAAAAATTCTTCGTATTTGTGTTCGTGGATAAAGTATAGTATACGACTCGCTATAATGGCTATTATTACCGAGGATAATGTTTGCAACACGAGCGAGCTTGCGAGCGAGTTTTGCAATTATAGCGTCGTGTATAATATACTATTATTTCTGTCAGTTATCAATTCACGTATCTACCTAATAATTACTATGAATAGTAATGTTGAATATTTTAATGAGGAGAGGGTATTTATTGTCAAAACATTTTATAGTGGCGTCAGTTTTCGCACAGTTCGTGATTTGAAAAACTTCAAATTATCATGGCTGGTCAACTTTATTGTAGTTTTTAAGCTATTTCTTTCTTAAACAAGCAACAACTTCAAGTAAAGTAGTATCAAATTAAGCGCATTTTTTTGTCTTTCGATTGATATCACCATAAATCCTATCAACTCAAACGGGGAGCAGGAATCTGCGTATGTACGATTTCCCATGCTATTTCCCTATGTTCGCCCCTTAACTCAAACACACCGTATAGTGGAGTGTTGACTCCCGAATCCAAATCAAATAGTTTGGAAAACATTGGTAGCAGGCTGATATGTCTGCATGAGACGGGTTCATTGCGTGGTTTACCAGGTTTGTAGATAAGGATTATTTGTGCAATCTTTCACTGTACCCCCAACTAATACTGTACTGGAATTTTTCGCAGCTAGTACTTTACAGACCTAATCTCCTTTCGGCCAGTCCGTTTGTTGTTAGATCAAGTGGGGCTGTTTGTATAAACTGAACTCCTTATTCCCTGAAGTACTCATTCAGCTTCGCTGCGACGGTGTTCGGTAGTCCAGTCTCACGATTATCCTTTGGACCGGGTAGGCTAAATAAACGTATACACTCTTTTTTCATTTTTTTGTGCTTAATGTTTTCTTTCTATTTAAGGATATTCTTTCCAGTGTGAATATTTTAATATCCAATAGAAACGTACTAAATACCTGTAATTTTTGAAAATGTTGGTTTGATCGCTACCACTAAATGAAAACGTATTTCTAATTTAATACCTACTAGAAAATTTTATTATACTAACATCAAGTCGAGCTGTTTGAGAATAATATTTGCCATCACTGGTGCATTAAAAGGTTAGTTTTCTTTGACAAGTGCGAATAAAACATACTAAAATGTAGTTTTTACTGATAACTTAAAACTCTTTTATAGCCAAAAACGTAACTCTGATACTCGTACGCCAAGTTTAATTGGCAAACCTATAAAAACGCAGAGGTGATATACTTTAATGCACAATAACAACAAATTACAAATTAATGAAATTTACAACAATATACAATCTAAAACGAGTGTTAAAAATGTACCTTTTTATTTTTAATCATTTTTAAATTACAGCGGATTCTTCTCAAATTTGTATCCACTTGTGTTTAAAACGTAAGCTATTAACTTTGTTTTTTACTTGCTTTAGTGAATATTCAGTTACTATTTTATTTCCTAACAGTATACAAGATTATTCAAAATATTTTAATCAATACGATGCAATCAATGCTTCTGTTACATTTGTGACGGGATGTAATTTCTTTTTTTTTATTTAATGAAAAATAAGATTTCTTAATAGTCCAGTTTATAATTAATGATTATTTTTAAAATTTATTAAATTGGCAAGGTATAAGAATTTTAAATCTTTATTGATGCCATTTTCAGCATGCATATAACTTGGATTTATAGTATTTATACGTTACTCATATTAATATCTTCCTTTTCTGAATCGGATACTACCAAAAAGAAGAAAGCAGGACAATGCATATGTCCAAGAAAATTTCAAGTAAAGAAGAGAGGCATTGTAGTACAGCGTCGCTACTGCTACAGCGTCGAATTGAAACGACAAATTCACTGTAGATCAAGTCTAACACTATATGAGAAAATGATTTACAAACGCTTAACTAATAGCGCGGCCAGTTAATTTATTACTAAGGGTTAATGTTTAATTTTGATTTTTCTTAATAATAAAAATAATAATAATAATAACATTAATTGCTATGGAAATTAATACTACCATTATCTTCCAATATTCATACGAAGTCGAATAAAAGAAACCATGATAGAATTCAATCATAACAAGTGTTTGATAAATATTTATAGAAAAGTCATAGCAATAAAATTACTCAAACTAAATTACTCAAATTGAATTGTTTTGCCCTTCTACGACGCATTTTTAAAGCTTTCTTTACGAAATATTAACTTCTCAGATATTTTTTGCAGCGACCTAAAAGCTTAGTTTCAGATTATACAGCATGTATCGAATATATCAGAATTTGATCGACAAACTTTTGGAGGTGAAGGATTAGTAGCTGTTGTAACCAAATCTCAAGTATAAACCAAAACAAAAACATTAGAGAAGGAAAGAGGACCCTAAAAACATTTTAAAGTAGACAACCCGTCATTCATACATGGTAGTGGTTATAACAATTATTTAAATAGCATCATCTAACAATTTAGAACTGTAGTTGTTAGTGTACAAAATGTCCCCTAAAGGTACGTCGTAAATGTAAGAATATGTTCAGGGACTAAAATAAGAAGAACGTTCATATTGACATATAGGTTACGACCTTCTTCTTATAAAGTAAAAGGCATTATATTTTTATCAACGGAGGTTACAATTAAAGTAAATGGAAATGACTACCCTGCATCTGAGAGATAAAAATATCCTATGCGGCAGACGACCATTCGGATATTTGTAGTAATAAATTGCAACCGCATTGCCATCACCTCTAACCAAAGCAAATTGCATTTTAGCAGATTCTGCAATGGTGTCGTCTTTAGTAGGTATAAACAACTTGAAATGCTTAAGTTATACTTCGCAATGATACACAGAAACAATTGTTCATGCTATATTACTAAATAAAATAATAAAATCACAATATCTTGTATCTTTGTAACAAAAATTCGGAAGTCGTTATATGTTTATGTGAAACTTTGGTCTAACAAATTGTTTTCTTGTGTTTCCATGAATTTTTATGCACCATTTCCTCTGCCTGCCTGTACGCTACTTGGGCACAATATTACCTGCAATTCTGGGGATGTACCGGGCAGGTACTGATTGTTATTATTATTATTTGCAAAGCACCAGTCCGCCAACAGCATTACTTATTATATTTTAATAATTTTAATTTACAATGGCTGAAAGATGTGGTCCTACGAACAAGAACAATTTCAACTTCAACATCTAACAGACGATTGTTTGCAGGAAGACAAACAAGTAGATACTGAATAATATTCTGATGATGACGAAGGCGAAGATGATGTACTAGAGGATCAAATATTAGATACTGATATAGAGCAAGAGATATCGGATGACGAATTGCAAGGTAATTCAAGATCTGAAGATGGTCATTTTTATATTGGGAAGGATGGATTCAATAAAGACTTGGAAAAAAACATAAACCGCGGCAAGAAGTTATCAAGAAGTTTACCGGGGCAAGAATAGCAACTAAAAATTTGAAGTCACCATTGGAAATTTGGAAACACTTTTTAACCGACGAGATGTTGGAATTGTCCAATTTACTAACAAACACATCCATTTACGACCGCTATTTGAATGAACATAATGTTAGAGGAGGCACGGCCATTCCAATCAAGCAACATAATTTAAACATCACATGTTACCTCCCTTCCAAGAGAATTTCCTTCAAGCAAAATCCACTGAGATAGAAGAATGGAATGGCCCACTAGTCATATCAACTACATACTGTCTTCCAACTACGCTACAAACAAACAAGGCCTTATCGAATACTTCAGAACAGTAGGCAGTAGATTCTTAGCAGGGGGCGATTATAATGCTAAACACACCCTATGGAGCTCCCGAATCTCTCGACCTGGCAGAGGAAGGGTGCTATACCAAGTAGTACAAGAACTCCAACTGGATCACCTCGCAAAATACGAATCCACCTATTGGCCCACCGACCCAGGTAAAATACCTAACTTGCTGGAGTTTTACATAAACTATCTCAAAATTGTATACTAAAAAAACCGACTGGAATTACTACAAAAACATCATTTATAATTGCTTGGACCTGAAAATTCCGCTACAAATAAACAACGACCTAGAATCGGCTATATAAGATTTTACAAAAATAGTTCAAGAGGTTGCCGCCGAAGCAACACCAACAATTACCAGCAAAAGACAACACAAAGGATGTCCTATTGCAGTAAAAAGAAAAATATCCGAAAAAAGAAGGTTAGGACGTATCTGACAAAAGACGCTACAATCAAGCAACAACAGAGCTAAAAGTACTTATCAAAGAGCCAAAAAATGAAAATTCCCAAGAACATCTCACAAACCTGAACGCAACAACTGACACAAGTTACTCCCTCTGGACAGCAACCAAAAGAATAGAAGACTAAAGACAACCTACTCCTCCTCTGAAAAAACCAAATGTATCATGGGCGCGTTCGGATTCAGAGAAAGCAGACCTCTTCGCCCAACACCTTGAGAGTGTTTTTCAACCAATCCCATCACAAATTCTTATCGAAGAGGAGCCAGAAATAAAGGATTCTTTGGAAACACCATGCCAACTAGCATTACCTATCGATAGCTTCACAGTACACTTGTTGTCTTTATGGAAAATAAATTATTATTATTATTATTACACACACATCTGTTTAATCTCAATTTCTAGGTCTTTGTATTGTGAGATCTTTTCGGTTTCCTTGATCATAATGTTGCGATCGTCTGGTACAGCAACGTCTGTAAGTAGGCAGTTCTTGTTCTTCCTATCATGGACCACTATATCTGGACGATTGGCCCTAATGGTACGGTCAGTTTGAATACCGTAATCCCACATAATGGTACAGTCCTGCGTGTTGATAACAGCGTCTGGGACATGTGAGTACCATTTATCGGACACTTCTACACCAACATCTTTGCATATTTTCCAGTGCACATAACTGGCCACCCTGTTATGTCTGTGGGTGTACTCGTTTGCCGCTAAAGTGGTACATTCCGACAATATATGGCCGACTGTTTCCGCTGCTTGATGGCACATTCTGCATTTGCTGTCGACTTGTAACTTAAGAATTCTCTGCTGATGGTACCTGGTGTTCAGAGCTTGGTCTTGTGCAGCAATTAGTAAGCTCTCTGTTTCTCCTTTCAAATCAGAACTACGGAGCCAAGCTAAGCTAAATTCTTTATCAACGTATGGCTTGTTTAATTCTCTAAAGAACTGACCATGCAGGGGTTTATTTTGAGTGTACTCTAATTTTGTCATTTCCATCCTTGTTTTCAGGATATTACCGGAGTCTGTACGTCTCTGTCGGGTGTTCATATTGTCGGTATTTTCTGGTGTTGGAGCTAAGTTTTCAGGTCGATCGAACTGTTTGCGGATGTTGTCTGCTATGCTTGTTAAGGAGTTGCTTCTCGCTTTACTTGCTTCGTGTACCTTAACCATCTTCATGAATTTATCTTTACCCAGTCCAATGTATTCACTCAGCCCTACTATAGCAATGTTATACGCAGACTCCAGTTCGATAAGTCCACGTCCTCCATTGCGTCTTTTGATGTATAGTCTTTCGACGTCTGTCTTAGGGTGATGAAGACCGTGCATTGTCAGTAGTTTTCGAGTCTTTCTATCCATTTTTCTTATTTCGTCCAATCTCCAATCAACTATTCCAAAACTGTAGGTGGGAACAGGTATGGCTAAGCTGTTGATGGCATTGATCTTGTTTTTAGAACTGAGTTTACTTCTAAGTACCAGCCGCACTCGTCTTTTATATTCTAGTGTAATTTTGGCTTTCATTTGTTGGTGTTGGATTTCATCCCTTTCATCCACTCCTAGATATTTGTATACGTCATTATTATTATTATAGTAAAGGAAGTTAAAAGGATGGTCAGATACAACTTAAACCCCAAGAAAGCTTCAGACACTGACTTAATTACCGGAAAACTAATCAAAGAACTACCACGCAAGGGCCTAGTGATGCTAACCATACTATACAAGGCAGTCCTGAGACTGGGATACTTTCCAGTGTAATGGAAGGTAGCGCGGGTAATACAGATCCTCAAACCTATCAAACCACCAAATGAAGCTACCTTCTACAGACCCATTCGTGGTAGGTAAAGTTTTGGAAAAAGTCCTAGCCAGAAAACTAACATCCATCCTGAAGACAATAACATAATTCCTGGCCATCAATTTGGCTTTCGATAAAGTGTGGCATGCAGGCCTCCTGTATAAACTTAAAAAAATACTTCCTCGCCCTCTCTATGTTATCTTTAAATCTTATTTGGAAGAACGATATTTCCACGTAAAAATTGGCCAATATCAAACTGATCTACACACAATCAACTCAGGAGTGACTCAGGATAGCGTTCTTGGTCCGATGCCATCCCTCGTATATACAGCAGACATTCCAACAAGTCCGCCCTCTCTCACCGCCACCTTTGCGAATGACAAGATCATCATGGTAAAACACAAAGATCCAATTTCCATCTTCTTCAACAGAGCTTAGACCAATTAATACAATGGTCCAAACGATGGCGAATCCAACTCAATGAAGCTAAATCTTTTCATATCACATTCACCAAGTGCAGAGGTAATTCACCACCAGTCCTTGCAAATAACATCCCATTAACTCAAGTTAATGAAGTAAAATATCTTGGCTTACACCTCGACAAAGGCCCTCACATATGGAAGAAAAGAAAACAGCTCGGCATAATGTTTAGTAAGCACTACTGGTTACTAGGCAGGAAATCCAAATTATCCCTAATAAGTAAGCTCCTAGTCTAGAATGCAATCTTTAAACCCATATGGACATATGGTATTCAGCTTTGGGGTACAACAGTCAACTCTAATATCCAAATCCTCGAGAGATTCCAATCCAAAGTGCTACATACGATGGCAATGCTCCTTACTTTGTAAGAAATAAAGACATTTTAAGTGACTTAAAAGTTGACACCGTAAAAGAAGTGATAGTGAAACACAGTGATAGGTACCTAAGTAAACTTGAATATCATCCAAATGCCTTGGCCCTTAACCTACTTGATAATAGTGAAATGTGAAATCTTACATAGACTAAAAAGACACAAACCGCTAGACCTTTCGCATAGATTCGATTAACCACTAATATAACGCAGTTTGTAGAAAATTATAAGTTGTAAATCGTTGGATTTCAACCACGTCAATGTCTCATGCCCACTATTTATATATTATTATATACAGATTGCAAAAAGAAACAAAAATAAAACAAACAAAAAATAATGTCAGAGAAACTAACATAATTGAAATTCGTGCTCTCATCGAATTACTATACAGAATAAATAATGGAATTCTTACGAGACAAGTGCAGAAATTTTTCATCTGACAATGTCACGTTTTAGATTTAGATTTCTTCTATGGCACTTGCAGTTTGACGATTAGAAAACTCCCTTTAAGGGGATTTATTTGATGTATTCTTCGATATCTATAAGAATTCCTTACAATTGACGAAAAGCTCAAACGATTTCGTGGACGTTGTCTATTCAGACAATACATTCGAAGCAAACCAAACAAGTACGGTATAAAGATATCTGCACTAGCAGACGCAAAAGGGTACTATACATTAAATATAGTTTACCTCGGAAAGCAGCCCGAAGGACAATACGGCATTGATAATTCACCAAGTGATATGATGAAAAGGCTTTGTGAGCCAATCAAGGGAAGTGGTAGGAATTTGACCATCAACAACTGGTTTACTAGCATTGTGTTGATCGAAGATTTATACAAAAACTACTAACTGACAATAATTGAGACTATAAAAAGAAAAATAAGAGGAAGCTTCCATCAGAGCTCGTCGATTTAAACGGAATATCGAAAGGGTCAAGCATGTTTGGCGTTGGCAAAATCATCACACTAGTATCATATATGAAAAAAAAAAAGAAAAATGTATTAATTGTATCAAGCCGACATCGCGATGATAATACAAATCGTGAAACAGGAAAACCAGATATCATAATGGAGTATAATATGTCAAAAGGCGGGGTTGACACGGTCAACAAATTATGGGCCAGTTATGATTGTTCAAGAGGAACACAAAGATGGCCTATGGTAATCTGATATGCAATGCTCAACATTGTGGGTATCAACTCGAAGGTACTTTACAGATTAAATAGTAGGAACAACGAAAGCATAAAGAGAAGAATATTCCTTCGCTTTCGTCATGAACAAGGACGCATACGCTGGAATATAAACAATAGGATTCGTGTAATGTTGAACATAAAAGTTCCACAGCCCCACACACCATCCAAATAATCGAAGCAAATGTACATTTTGCGGTAGAAGGAGAAATAGACCTGTAAATGTTGTAGTAAATATAGCTGCAGAGAACATTCTGTGTACATTTGTCCTGACTGTGACATGGGCAAATTTCAATTAGGCATTATACATAACCCCAAACTAATACATAATTTTTAAAGAAATGTTTAAGTTTCCATTCAATTTGATTTTCTTGTAATAATTAAGCGTTAATTTCCTGTGTTAATGTAATATAATTTTTTTAATAAATATTTAGTTTGGACGTTACATTTAATATAGAACCTAAAGCTAAACTGCATTTCTGCAAAAAAAATCAAAAATAATTAAGTGCGCCGTCAGCAACAGAATCCGCCTCAGCATGGTAGGCTTAAGTTCCTGAAGATATTTCTCAAATTTACGACATACCTTGTATATTTTAAGGGGATTTCAAGCGACAACCTTTTATAACCTATCAGACATTATTATTTTACGTTCTCTTTTTCTACAAAAGTTGCTGCTCTTGACCGCCCCTACACTTGTAAAAAAATTTAGTCAAATTCAGATACACCCTGTATATTACTAAAATCTTCTAGTAATTATAATATAAACCCTAATGCTAAAAATTATAAATAAAACTCTGATTAGAAAAACTATCGTATCTATAAAAAATAATTTTAAATTAACTCGTAGGTATGTGTATTTTAATAATGTACAATTTTATTATCCCAAATGCAATGTTTTTTTTACAGTTTTATGACTTAATGTACTCGCAAATTTCTGGAATTTTAAATGTTTGTTTTTATGCGCCTTATTTAATATTATTGTAGTTAAATTTATAACACGATTAAACAGATTTATTGCTACTATAAGTTTTTAAAATCTAGTAATTCTTACAGTTCTTCAGCAGCAATTTTTGTGCCAACTTCCAATAAATTATCTTGGACGTAAGTACACCGTATTTGTATCATTTCTATTTAAATTAAATACGCTTTATTAATTGCAATATAATGTTTAATTATAATTAATTATGTCGATTATTTTTATAAATACGGTAAACGCTGCTGTAGATTAAATCTGAAACCACAAAATAAAACAGTTTTATATTTAGACAGTTTAAACATTTTAAAAATTAGACTTATCCTAAATCACTTAATATTTACTTCCCATTTCTTATGTAACGTCAACAGTTTGGCTACGAATTTGTAAACTGGATTTAACTTTTATTCTTTCCAGGATGAGGATCTTTTATTTCCTTTTAATTCTTACAACTTTATCGCTTTGTTTCGCACTAAGAGTCAGTAAACGTAAAAGCTGTTCCTGTCCTAAAGGATTCAAACCTAAAAAAAGAGGCATTGCTTTTTACCAGTTTTATTGCTACAATGCTGATCTGCATCATCAAATGCATTGCCAGGGAGATTTAACAGAAAATGAAAAGCGCATACTTACAAAACTAACAAGAAAGGAAATTAAGCAACGTTAGAATTTTAAACACAATATTTACAAAGTACAATAATATATTATTTTTTATTTTTTTATTTTTTTTATTACTTACAAAATCCAAATACGTTGAAAAATAAATTAGTTTTTTGTAGTTTCATAAAGAACACATCTTATGGTTACAATTATTTAATCTAAAAACAGTTAATAACCTTCTATTACTGCTATTTGTCTAATCTGACTTCAGTCTAGACTTACATTTTAAGATATGTCAGTTTAAATATGTGGCACGCGATAATCCACCAAAGTAAAAACGCAATTGCTGGTTGAATAGTCTTAGTAAGTTGTGAAGCCAAACATATTTTATTTGTGTCAAAATGTGTCGTTCCAGTTTAATGTTTTTGTTATATGTGATATGTGCCCACGCTGCAGTTCAACATCTAACAATAAAAGGATGCTACTGTCCTTTTGGATATTCGCACGAGTTTGAAGAAAAAGGTTGGTGGTGGAATCCAATCATAGAAGTGTGTTTGGCGAATATCGAAGCAACGGCCATGAAATTGCCAAAATTTGATTGTTTCTACCCTCCTGTTACTTGCATTTATAGAGATTTTCCGAGGAAATAAATAGGTGTAATATGTTTAAGTTAAAATGTTCCACATTGTAAAATTGATTCTAATAAATTACTACTCCATTGTTATTTGGTATTTTGGAGCTAACATTTAATGATATTACGAATTTCAGGCTACTTTGACATTGCTTCTCAAATTTACTTTTAACGCATTGTCGCTATGTAATTGAATGAACTTTCTATCTAAATATTTTAATTTGGTGCATTAAGATTCAGTTGGTTTATTTTTTTTTTCACGGCCCTGCAAGTTAACAGATGGCGAATAAAGTACTCGTAAATTTTGCATAAAATAATCATTAAGAGGGTTATTGCACTACGTACAATGTAATTCTAATTGTAAACATATCGAAATTCTTACCTTGCAATAAAATTTTATGAATACTAAAAAGTTAAATGCAACATTTTTATTGCTTTATCAATTAGTTTAAATAAAGCAAAGCGAAGGTAAATTAAACTTTACACTAATGATGAATGATGTTTAAATGAAGTAAATGCCTCAACAAATAAATTTACCACTTAATAATTTAGATAGATTTATAACAGCAAGCACACTTTTTCGGATATATTGTAAATAAAATTACAACGGTTAAGATTAGAAATTGGAATTCGATTTCGTTAGCTTTTTTAGCACCCCTTAAATTCCTTACTTTTCCTTAAAAAATTGATGAAAGCACAACAGATTACAGATTGTTGAAATATTTTTTAATTAACTTCACACTCGTCTACGATCCGAGCGAATTTCTGTTTGGAAGGGTAGTTCAGTATTAAAGGTAAGGCAAGAAAATTCTTTTAATCTTGCTGCTCAAGCAATCAATTTAAAAAAAAATACTAAAAGATTTTTGTGCAGGCGTAAGAATTTCCGTAAGATTAAAATAGACACTCGATACTGCAGACAAAATGAAACGAGGTGTGTTCACGATTTGTCGATTTTTCACGTTTATGGAGCGTTGCATAAATGCTTTAGTAATCACTTAATCAGTAATATACATTGGTTAAAATATATAAACTATTAATTTTTGTTTTAATATTTTACCTGTTGCTGTTTCACTGTTTCAGCAACTACTACTGGTACAAGTGTTTGCAATTTTTGGAAATTCAGAACCTTTTTCTTTTACCTGGTCTAACAGCACGTGTAACACGCAAAGCCGTAAGGAAAGGTACATGAAGTTAACAATACATATACTTATTCTAAATTACTAATTCGATTTTATGTATCTAGCAAATGCCACATTTATTTCTATGTAGCATTAATACGTAAATCACCAATAATGAAAGCTAAGGTTATATAAAACTGCTACAGCTAATCCTTTATATGATACTAAATTCCAACTATATTAATCTTAAAAAATAATATCTACAATAGGAACAATAATAACCAAAATATTCCTATTTATACTGGAATGGTATGTATATAAAGGAATTAAATAATATGGCAAATTAAAAAGGCGAAGCTTTCCGACTAAAGACCTAAGCCCATTTAAATGTAAATCAGCGCTAATTTTTACTCAAATATGTATATTATTGCTAGTACAGTCTTAACCATTGCATACTTAAAATGTATAAATTTTATTTAATTAATAAGCTGTCCAACTTTAGCAATACGTATTGTGCGGTAAGAACACAGACACAAGTATTTCTTTAAAATGGTACCGGAAAGTTTTTGAAATCTGGAATTGCTTGTGAAGGAAGGTGGAATTGGAATTTTAACTAAAGTCACAGAATTAACATTACCTTCTGAAACTAGAGCAAAAAATCGCTTCTTATGAGTCTTTGAATCCGGGATTCTGACAATGATCTTACTTTCCAAAATTTCAATATCCTCAGTACTCATTTTTGCCAGTTCATTGATTCGACAAGCTCCACAAACTCCGATTAAAAAAGCCACTTCATCATCAGACTTGGTCCGGAGCCGTGTGAAGAAATTCGTCAACCTGCTCCCTCGTAAATATTTTGGAATTTTTTACCCGATATCCTACGTTCTTCTTTAATAAACCTTATCAGAGTCCCATATTTGTTGATTTCAACTTTTTCTTTTAACTCTAAACAAGCTCTAAGCATAGAGTATTTTGACCAAAGCGAAGAAGGAGAATACTCGCCTGAAAGTTTGACGAAATAAGCCAATAATACATTTTCTCCAGCACCTGAGACCCCTTCTTTGTCCCGCCACTGACAAAACAAACTATATTCCTTTTCGTATTGGATTTTTGATTTTTCCGGCAATAAATCCAACCTTACACCATTAGCCGCTTCTAGAATATTGTCTGGAAGATCCAAATCTTCTTCCATGATTGAGATTGAATTATTAGCGGAAAGATCAGACAAAACTTTAACGTCACTTTTTCCGCAAAAAATTTGTTGATTTCGTTTTAACAAAAATTTGTTGATTTTGTTTTAACAACGTTGTTATCAATTATACGATAAAGCTTGAAATATTAACTCGAATATTTGCGATTTAAACCGACTCGGACGTTGCGTAGTTGACTCGGCTTGCACTCGTCACCTAACAACGTCCTCGACTATTATAAATCGCATAATATTCTCGTTATATTAATAGCTATAATGAGTATTTTATTAAAGGGTAAGATTTAGAACAACTGGGCGTCTATTTTAAATTTTAATATAATAGTGGCAAGTGGCACAGCTTTTTAATCCAAGATTGAATTGGTATGTTTTCAACCAAGATACATCGTTGTTGGTGAAAACAGTTTAAGGAAGTTACAAATGTAATTTCCTTCTGCGCAAGCGAAGGACTATTATTTAAAAGGCCAGATAAAAATATCGCGACCAGTGCTTTCCGTTTTTCCCTGCTTCTTAAAAAGTTAAACTTCAGTCCCAGGATCACTGAAATTACACATACGTTTTTCGTAAAAGCTTGTAATTACACTGCCCCAAATTAGAAAAAGTTATGGATTAATATACATAAAACTAACCACATATGGTAGAATCAGCTACATTTCAGTTTATGTTAAAATTACCTAAACTAAAGCAAAAGCCTGACAACAGATCTTACTAATTTAGCAAAATGGGCAGTAAATACGAACACCGATTAAAAACCATTTTTTACTTCTATAAGTGGTGCTAGTCAGGGAATACTATGACAATTTTGTTTAAAATTCACTATATCGAATTTGAAAAATTAACTTCGAATAAAAATAGACCTGCTGGTAAAATATCTTAGTGCAGTAAGTAAAAATGTATCTGCATAATATGCCACTGACACACTATTTTCTCTAGATCTGTTTTAAACGATTTTTATAGAGAACACCCGCTATAATTTTATTACATTTCCTGAATATTACGGCTGATTGATTAATTAAATCAATCTTTCTATGGAAGTTTTTTTATTAAGATCGCTCATTAAAACTTGTCAATTCCATTGAGAAAAAATTTAATATTTAGCTGTTAAATAAATCTTTTGTAAAATATCCTTCAAATTAGCCTAATGAGCGGAAAAATCGTTTTAAATCGATACTATTGTAAATTATGTTTGTATTAATATTTACATCAAAAGAGATACCTAAGCGTTTTACATTATTACAATGCAGGACAATATAATTTTGTTCGAGCATGTTACTTATAGTTATTGCTTGAGTGTTTTTTTTTCCGAAGGTCTGGTGGTGAAGCGAATTAAAATTGCTTAAATCACCTCGAATACGGTTCCCAAGTTCCGGTGATATGAAAAATAAATACGAACCGCAGAAATGTGAATTCTATTAATTACTCGCTTTGCTTACATCAACCGATCTGTGCAACTTACAAATAATTAGAAACATGCTTTCCAGTAAAGTAAATATGCCTGGCAATGGTGATACAATTTTTTCGTATTATTTGCAATTTTTCCTGCTTGACTGCAGCGTTGTCAATGAGCGTTAGTAATTACTGTTATTATTCCTACCATGAATTTTAAATTAAGGTTAGGTAAATCTGGAAACGTACAAAAGCCTTGTGAATTAATCACCCTTATCTGCATAATAAACAACTTTCGAAGCGATTAGCACAGATTTGCTTCACGTAATTATTCAGTTATAACTTTGAAAGTTTACTGCCATCAGAAATTCCCCAAATCGGTGATTAACCAACCCCTTATATGAATATGAAAAAACTATTGCATTGTTATCTTTCTAACTTTTTTTATACCACCTTTTATTTATACAATCAGTCCTTTTATGGACTATCAGTACAACTTATGTATGCTTAAAACTAATGATCTACGCTATAATCATGACATGATAAGATATGCCCCGCCCCATTGGACATTCTTTAAATTTTACTAAACTTGGATATTTAGTACTAATTGATATACCTAATGTTTATGTGAATCTGGTTGGTAGGTCAGATGGCTTGAACCGTTTCAATCTTCTTGGTTCTTCTTCGTCTTGTAGCAGTATAGTTGCAAGCTCGTTTGGGTGTTGTGCCAGCTTTTCCCTATGTTTGACGCTGAATTTGGTTATTTCTTCACGAACGGTTGGTATATTTAGGTCAGCATGAATTATGGCATTTGGAATATACCAAGGGGCATTTACTGTTGCTCGGAGGGCCTTATATTGGAACCGCTGTATTATCTCTATATTGGAGGTACTGGCAGAGCCCCGTAGGGATATTCCATACGCCCAGATGGGCTTCAGTATGGTTTTGTAGAGTAACAGTTTATTTGTCGTTGATAATTCCGACTTTCGTCCAATTATCCAATAAAGCCGTTTGAGTTTTGCTCCTAGCTGTTTTCTTTTAGCAAAGATGTGGGTTCGCCATGTTAACCTTCTATCTAGGTAAATGCCTAGGTATTCAGCTGTGTCTTCTTGTGGTATTTGGTTTCCATACAGAGTGACAACAGGGCAAGTTTCTTTCCTCAGCGTAAATGTAACGTGGGTCGATTTATTTTCATTTGCCTTCATTCTCCATTTTGTTAGCAACTGTTCGAGTTGGTTTAAATGATTTTGTAATTTCCTGGTTGCTGTATTAGGGTCGTGATGTGAAGCTAGGATCGTTGTGTCGTCGGCGTACGTTGCCATCATCTTTCAATTGGTTTGTGGGAGGTCTGCTGTGTACAGTGTGTATAAGATCGGCCCCAGGACACTGCCTTGTGGTACTTCGGATTTGATAGGTTATAGGTCAGTATATGCCTCTTGATATTTTACTTGGAGTGTCCGATCGGAAAGATAAGATTGTAGGAGGGGGTAAAAGGGATGTGGAATTAAGTTTTTAATTTTATAGAATAGTCCTAAATGCCATATTTTGTGGAAAGCTTATTTTATGTAAATGAAAGCAGCTGAGCAATATCGTTTATCTTCCATGTCCTTATTAATTACTAACTTTTGAATATCCATGCACTAAACAGATTAGTCGTCGTTATTATTTTCTTTTATCAGTAATAGGTTGTTACGTCGATAACAAAATTTTGTTCGCAACATTTAGGTTGAAACCTGCTGAAACGGCGAACTACTGAAAATAGACAAAACACCAGCAAGTAAAGTGCGTTCTTGCAACTTTATAGCTGAATATTTCATTAAAAAAGTAACTAACAGGTCATAAAACACTTCACATTTGTTGGAACTGCTGCGATGCTGTATGATTTTAAAAGACTGAACGTATACTTCTAAATAAATTTTCCTCCAAAAGATTACATTGTTTTTATATTTAGATTCAACAGTTGCAAGCTTACTAAGATGCATTCATTTTTATAAATTTTTATTTGGTAGAGACTTTAAATCTGCCACGTAGAAGTATCGTAATGGACAATGTACATTAACTCTTTTTTTATAGCACATCATTTTATTCGGAAAAGCAATGGCTCAAATGACAAAAAAACGAAAGGTTTATTTTAACAAGCTCAATATAAAATATTTGTAAAACATAAATAAAGGTGTCTGCCTAATATAAAGATTGTACGCCAACGCCTAAACTTTTTTATTAATAAAAAATGTATATTTGCACTATGAGCCTTAGAGGATCTGAAACATTGGACTAAGGTGTGCTTTGCTCAACAAAAGTCATGTTTTCACTTCTAGATTCGCTTCTATAAATTATGCTACATTTACTAACACCTTGTACGAGTGTCATTTCAAATGTCTTTTCGTGGGTAGTCTACGTAGCTTTGAGTTGTTGAATTTCCTCTTCCTGCCACAGTTTATATGCTTTCCAAATAAAGAAGAGGTTGTGACTTCATTCGGCAGGCTGACAGTGCAAATGTTAGTCATTCTACTGATAATTTTGTATTTCACAATAAGCATAAGAGTACCGACTAAATATATATCAAAATGGAATGCATGTCATTGTCTTGATTTAAAAATTCGGCCAAAGTAACATTTGAAATTTTATCACAACAAGTTACATAATTTCATAGTACATTTATTTAATAAATAGTAAACACTTATTTGTCAGCTTCGATGTTGTAGAGGAGTAGCAAACTTTCTTTGTGAATCGAAGTCCTCAGGTTCAATCTTATCCAAAATAAGCGACATTTTTAGCGTCGCCAAAATCTTTGTTCTTTTTCAGATCTAATGTAAAACCACTGGTACCTTATACAGTGTGGTACAAAAGTATGGAACAAATTCAATATCTCCTGAAATAATTGTTTTTTGGCAAAACGCTCGGACAGGTACAGCGATTTAAATTACGGTGCATATTTTAAGAGGGATGCGACAGTCATTTTTCCTACGGTGACGTTATCGCCCTTTTTTTTTAAATCGGAACTTGCATATTTGACAATTGCAGTAGATAGTCCTTTTTTTTCTCTTTCTAACCGTGCAAAAGTTTTATACTCTCACATAAAATTTTTTTTGAGAAAATTGCCAAAATAGTTTTACGGCCAGTAGGCCTGTCAACAACAGCAAAAGCATCTAGAACTCGATACTTTTTTTTTATTTGAGCTAACTTTCAATCAAAGTGTCAAATTAGTTCGACTTAGTGTAGATATTAAGCAGCAAGATTATGCATCTTACAGAAACAGAGAGAATTGAGATATTAATTATGATTGGATGTGGCGACAGGAGCAGAACTCAAGAAGAAGTCTGCCGATTATTCAATGAAATTAACCCACACCGTCCACCCATTACAAGATCAACGGTTAGTAAAATTGAGAGAAAGTTTCATGAAGTGGGTCATGTTAGAGATTTACCCAAAGCTGGGCGCCCTGTAGTGGCAGCAGACGCACAACTTACCGTTTTATTACAAATCCAAGAAAATCCTCACACCTCAAGTCGTCAGTATGGAAGAGATCATGACATGAGCCATGTTACAGCATTGCGTATATTAAAAAAACAAAAATTCCACCCATACAAAATACAGTTGGTACAAGAGCTGTCTGATGATGACTATGATCGCAGGTAAGAGTTTTGTGAAAACATGATGGGGATCTGCAATGCTAATCCAATGTTTGTTAGACACGTAGTTTTTTCCCACGAAGCTACTTTTTGTTTGAACGGGACTGGGAAAACCCCCATTCGATGCATGAGGCACATTCTCAATACCCCCGAAAGATTAATGTATGGGCAGGAATTGCTGGAGACCAAATCTTAGGACCATTCTTTTTCGAAAACACACTAAATGGTGAACGATATTTGGAATTTTTGCGAAACGAACTTGTTCCTGCATTATCAGTGTTGTTTCCGAATGAAGAAGACCCCGATATTCCGAATGTTCATCTTTGGTATCAACAAGATGGGGCTTCTCCGCATTATGCAGCTACAGTGCGTCAGTATCTGAACCAAATCTTCCCAAACAGATTGCTTGGCAGACGAGGTGCTATAGAGTGGCCTCCTAGATCTCCAGATCTAACGCCGCTTGATTTCTTTTTATGGGGTTACCTAAAAAGTAAAGTGTACATAAGAAAACCTCGGGATTTAGAAGAGTTGAAGCTGCGAATCCGAGAAGAAATACGCAGAATCACACCAGAAACAATTCGTAGTGTACAGTTCGAACATTTACTGTAGTTATTGTTTAGAAATGTACCATTGTACCAGGCCTACTGGACGTAAAACTATTTTGACAATTTTCTCAAAAAAAATCTTATGTGAGGGTATAAAACTTTTGCACGGTTAGAAAGAGAAAAAAAAGGACTATCTACTGCAATTGTCAAATATGCAAGTTCCTATGTAAAAAAAAGGGCGATAACGTGACCGTAGAAAAATGACTGTCGCAAAAAAAATTCGATTCCTCTTAAAATATGCACCGTAATTTAAATCGCTATACCTGTCCGAGCGTTTTTCCAAAAAACAATTATTTCAGTAGATATTGAATTTGTTCCATACTTTTGTACCACACTGTATATCGTAATGGCACAATAACGACCCCTTCCGTGGCATAAGTCCCTTCAATTTGGAATTCCTAATCGGATAGTGCTAAATGAATATGGCAGTCGATACGTGTTGAGATTCTTAGCAGCCGCAAGTCTAGATCTGGCCCCACAAATGAACGAATCAATGAATTAATTAAATACAAATTTTAGCCCAGCAATAACCAACATCATAATACGCAAGCTTTAACTTTCGATTACCACCTGAAAATACTACGATTTTTCCTGTTAGTTTCCATGTTCCATATTTTCAATATTTATATGTAATTATAACTTAATTATATTTGTTGAAAATATGGGATGAAGTAAGAAATACTGCTCAGGTAGGTATATTTGTATGTTAGTCTTTGAAATAACTATTGTACATGGGCACATAGTTTTACATATAATTTGATAAAAAGAATTAGAAATTTCTCAAAAGTAAATTAAAGGTTGCCGTTTCTAAAGCGGCGTTTCCACTGAAGCAACTTTTATGTATCTGTTGCTTGTTTCCGAAAATGTTCCACAGAATTCCTAAATGTTTCTCACTGTTTCTGTAACAAATACCGACTGTTTCTCCTTGTCGCCGGTTTCCATTTCGAGCGGTAAACTTCAAAAGAAAATCGGCAACATAAGGAAACAAAAACAAGTTGCTGCTTGTCGCCGCCGCAGTGGAAACGAATAAAGTAACTAGGAACAGAAATTTGTTTCGTTCAGTTTTTTAGTATCTTGAGGTGCTTTGTTTTCCAGGACACAGAAAAATTGAAAATACATGCGACATCAGTGGAAACACTGAGTTGCGTTTTTTTATGTTACTAGAAATAATGTGCGACTAGTGGCGACTTTAGTTGCTTCAGTGGAAATGATAAGTTTATATACGTTTCTGAAAGTTTCTTATTTATGGCAACGAGGTGAAACATAAAGCAACAAAAAGTTCCTTTATGTTGCTTCGGTGGAAACGTAGCTTAATGTCACTTAGTTTACGGTGGGCGGCAGCCAAAGTTAAGCATAGCTCTCATATTCATACGTTATCTACATACACAGAAGCTCTTCAATTTTATACTATAAAGTGAAAATTGAATAACTGTTTGAAATATATTTATATCAATATGCTGTCCATAGCATGCTTTTTTAGTTGAGTATTAATTCCAGAAAAAAAAATTAAAAATTAATTACTACTTGTTTTAATCTTAGTGCAAACATTATTTTTGTATTATTTAATAATGCAGTTAATTATTTTGCGCGATAAGATTGATTACTTTAAATATCAATTTGTAACTGTTTATGAATAATAAAAAAAGCTCCTAATTAAGATATATTACTATACTATTATCAAAGACCCAATAATAAGTGATGTAATCATGTTCCTTCTTAACTAATAGTAAGTATTATATATTAATCAATAGCGAAAAGATGAAATGAATTTTTGTAAGGAGAAATTTTAGAAAAATGTGGTTGTTTATAACTTTCATGTCATTGCAAATATATTACGGAAAACCGTATAGAACTCCTATTGAAAATGAATGCGTTTGCCCAACGAATTTTATGGTATTTTTTCAAGTGCGTTATCTGTTTCCTTACTGTAGAGGTGCATATGGAAAAACAGCACCCTGTCCACGACTTCCAAAAGATAAATGGACTACAGAAAATCCCTGTAAAGAATCAGATACTCGCTGCGGGTTAAATAAAGCTAAACAAAAAGCAAAAAAACTGTATTTTCCGTCATGTTTGCAGTGGAAACGAATAACGGAGAAATTTATAAATTTTCCTGGAAAGGAACTGGATAACTACTATAGAAAAACATGCCATTATAGAAACCAACGTAACAAAATGAAAACAAATCATCAATCCTCAAAGAATACAGTCAAAAATAAGTGCAAGAGGTCTTTTAGTAAGCATAAACATAAGAAGAAGGCCCGTTAATAATACGAAAAAATCTAATGCGTCACTTCTGCAAATGTAAACATACGAATATGTATTGGCAAAATGAATAAAATGTTATTTATACTTAATGAATTTATGTAAGTAGAAGTGGCTTTGTTTTAGTACATTTTACATGGCCTTACTAGAATATAGATTTTCTGGATTGTCATTAGTGCTAATACATTTTGAAAAATTAAAAACAAAACATTGGATATGTGAGCTTTTTATCAGAAAAAAAATTAAAAATCACACTCTTTTACTGGTAAGGGGTTAGCACAGTTAATAACTATAATAATTTTTATACTTATCTAACAAACATGTGTGTAAATAGTTATTAACAAAATTTTTCTTTGAAAAAAATTAAGATTTCGATTGAAAAATAATCTACACTTACAGTTAACTTCTTGTTATTTAAGATATTTTTCAATAAGTACTAAATAAATTTAAATAGTAAACTGAGAAAAACAGTGTTGTACGTAAAATAAGTTCAAACTAAATATGTAGAACAATATATAATAATGAAATAGGTAATGCTTGTTTGTCTAATCTTCGTAACCACTACTGTTAGTTGTCTTCATCATCACAACTTTCTTCTTCATTGGTTGTATTGATAAGAGAGTAAGAGACGAAAATAGGTAATCGTTCTGGGGTTTATGTAGAAGTTTTAGTAGCTCTAACAAATTTTCTATTTTCTGTTTCCTGATGCGCAGAGGGGCATGATAAGCGTGATGAAGTAACAACTCACTTGTTATTTTAACTTTCGAACGTACCAAAGATGAAATCCATGGTCCAATGTAACTGTCACGTATAATTATACGAAGATTAACTCTGGTAATTTTAAGTTGCCTAGCATTCATTTGAATTGGAGGTTTTGCAGTTTTAAGAAACTATCTATCTGTAGCTTCCTTTATGTAAGGGTGGGCCATCTGTTGTTTTTTTTTTCAAGTTTCAAAATATCTGTAAAACACACATGCCATGAATTTTTGTTTTTATAGATGTCAAGTATAAAGTAGTACAATTATTGTAGACATGGAGTGATTAACAACAGAACAACGCATTTTAATCATCCATTACAGTGAATTCCGAACGATATCGTGATAGGTTAACGAACTTTTTATGGGCGAAATTGAATGAATTGACTGTGAGTGAGCTTTGGTTTCAACAAGACGGCGCTACGAGCCACACAACACGTCAAAACATCGATTTGTTGAGCACTAAGTTCGGTCATCGAATAATCTCACGAAACGCTGATGTGAATTGGCCACCAAGATCTTGCGATTTGATACCGTTAAACATTTTTCTTTGGGGCTATTTGAAAGGAAAAGTGTATGCCAATCATCCAAGAACAATTCAAGACCTAAAGAACAATATTCGACAAGAAATTGAGGCCGTTGATTCACTTTTGTTGGGAAAAGTCATCGAGAATTTCGACGTTCGGGCTGCAGTCTGAGTCGTGGAGGTCATATGAATGATATTGTTTTTCATACATAATTGTAATAGATTCAACTTTCATTTTTAATAAAAATTTTCGATGTTTGCTCACGATATGTGTGTTTTCTTTCACTAAAAAGAAAAAACAACAAATGGCCCACCCGAGGGGGGAATGTTACCCAATCACCTCACGGAGGGCGACCAATAAGCTGGCTTCCCGCTACTTGAAAGGTTTATAAACAGACCCTTTCGACCGGAGCTCCCGTCTGAGTACCATATCAGCTCCAGCCCGAGTTCCACATCACTTCAACTCCTGCTCCAAGTCCAGTTTCAGTTTCATCCTCGAACCAACCATACTTCCAGCATCGTCGTGGTATCAGGAGAGGCCTGAATATCACTTCCTTCGAGGCACGCCGGTTGACGTCCGTCATCCCCGTCGCCTTTCATACTCCTGTACATTCATACCTATTGTACTATGTGTCAGCCTGTATACTTTGTGTATATAATCAAATATAAATCCTTCGTATCGCCTGCAAGCTGTTCCCTTGGCTACCCGCAACGCCGTTATAATCAACATTTACTACATTGAAGGAATTTGCTATCAGTTGATCCCATTCTTGAGGCACTTCAATTTGCTCCATTTTCCTCCTTTTTTCCTCAATTAAAAAGAAGTCTTCGTCCGTTGGGCAAATAAGAATGTCCCCTTACGGGGAAGATGTATGTTATCTCATCAAATACTTAACTTAAATCCAAACACCATCATGTACAGGAAGTGTAACATAATATAATTTTTATTTTGCCCCGGACAACCGTCGCTGAGTAGGATGTTTGGCAGGATAGAAATCTCATCCAGGGGTGGAAATCTCATGGGTTCCGCAAAAAGTCTAGTTGGATAGTGCACATGACCATTGACCGTACTACCAGAGTAATCAGCGCGCATGTCTAGATTTCACCCAATAGACAAATAAACAAATAGACAAAGAAATAAACGGTTGGTATACACAATTTGCATGTATGTAGTTGCAAATGATCAATTTTCTGTCAGTCATTTATGATCTCTCTCCTAATAAATAAATAAATAAATAAATAAATAATAAATAAAATCTCTCTCCTCAGTCCTGTTGCCCTACGCGAGGACTTGGTGATATTATGACAAAGAATTTATCGCTACTGCTCAACACTCTGGCTCCTAGTGCAATTTGTATGTTTTCATGCAGTCCTTGTTATTATGTTTATCTGGTCAACCCATCTAGTCGGATACCTTCCTCTGTTCTGTGTCTTTGTGCTTTTCCTTGAACGACAAGCCTTTCCATTCCGTGTGCTTCTTACTGTGTATCCAAAGTATCGTAGTAAGTATAGACTGGTTGATTTTTATAGACAGTCTCGTTTGAGACGTTTGTGTGTTTAATTCCTCTAACACATATGTTCGATGTACGCCCCATCGTGTTCTTAAGATTCTTCTATAGACCCATAGCTCAAAAACGTCTATTTGCGTATGTTGCAATAGAGAATATATGAGTATGGAACACTAGCCTGAGCTTCGTTTTTCTCGTTATGTTTATTATCTCTCCAAATTTTTGTTAGTTTTGTTGCTGCATTTCTTGCTATAGCTAATCTTTTTATTTTATCTGTGCTGCCACCCGTATTTGCTATCATGAATCCTATATATATAAATTTATTTACCACATCAAAGCCTGCTTTGGTGCGAATGTGACGGGAGTTTTTATTTATGCGATAGACAATCATAACGTAATTTACAATAACTCTGTAAATCAAGTAGCATAATTTATAATCGTAAATCTAGAGACGAAAGCAGGGCGTTTGAACCAAACATACCTTAGTCTAAAGTTGCAGTAATTTTTTATTAATAAACAAGAAGACTTTCACGTAAAACGTTTATACAAAGTACTTCAATTTAACGTCATCCTCAACATGGAATATTATGGAAACTCAAAACACATGGTTTTAGAACTTCAGTTGCAGCAAGTCTGTCACTTGTTTTGTGCATTGCATTGGTTTCAATTATTTTGAAACCCAGTGCCTATATTTAAATGTCCAAAATACGGTTTTTCTGAAAGGAAAGTGTTATTCTGAATTGAATTTTCATATTAATCCCGCGTTATTGGCATCAATGAAATCCTTGATTCCCTGAATACAGCAACGAAAATAGTTTCTGCAAAAATTTACTTCGTCATCAAAATGTTTCGAACTTGATATAGCATACGTAAAATTTAATGGAGATTCCAAAATGTATAAATATACAAAGTGTTCCATTTGAAATAACAAAGGTATATATAGGGGTGCCCCAAGTTTCGTTGACACCCTGTATATAGTGTATATACATAAAAGTTTAATACGCGTAATTTAATCTCTCTTTATTCTGAAAACATTAAATACTAGGTTCTTATTAAAGCCTGTAGAGCACTACTGCAGCCGGAAAACCACAATAAAATATTAAAAAGCAATTACGTATTTCGCCAACTAAGTTGCTTCTCTTGGAAACACTACTTGCTTGATAATGTTGAATGGAGTTGGGGCTGGTTGCATGAACATGATTTAACAGCTTCGTCAAATTAATCATTCGTCAAAATGAACAAAATCGAATCAAAATAAAATTAATATAAAAAATAATACAATAGTAAGCAAAATTTAATGCTCTTTTGTCAACGTTGATCATTCGTTAATTTAATAAAAGTTTTGTGCAACCCACTCTTAGTCGCCAAATTATAAAAACAAGATTAGTTAAGGCAAAGTTCTAGCAGAGATGTTCTTCAGAAAGTTGAAGCGTTTATTCAGGGTTCTTTTGGATGAGACTACAGGCTCTATTCCAGGTTTGATAGTTAATCAAAATAAAATGTATTTCTTTAAGCTGGTTGATTAAATTACTTCAACCCAAACTCATTTTAAAACTAATATTCGTTCTGAAGTTCCAGTATTTCAAATCCCTTGTAGCGCTCGTTTATTCCTATCAACTTTTTAGCCACATGGATATGCAATTTACATAAAGGAAAACTAATCCTACAAACTGAGAGATTATAACAGATCCGCAAAACTCGTTATAAAATAATGTATAGTATGCCGCTACACTTACACGTAATTTCTGTATACATCTGTATGCATTTAGGTTCATTTAAAGTCCTAATATTTTTACAAATTAACTTAGTAGTCACCAGGGAAATATTCATTAGCTCTATAAAAAAAGAAATAAAAGGTTTTTTATTTTTGGACTATAAAATACAAATTTAATTTTAGTACCATTAATATACACTAAAAATTTACTAAAAGCTTTATATCTACCCAGTTATGTGTGTATGTGCAATATCGAACTAAAATTAAAGTACGAGGGCGGTTCTAAATTGGCCTGCATTTTATTATTCCTGAACGCATTTGAAGAGCTACTGCCAACAAATTTAATAATGTTCAGAATAACCATATTGGCTAATTCCATAAACAATTATAAACTGACTGTGTTAATCAGTTTTATTAACAATGGTGTCCAACGATGTTTCAAATTCGGTTGCACAACGTGTAACTATTTTCTTTTGAATGAGGATGTAAAAGCGACTGAGATTAATCAGTGTTTACTTTAGTATATCAGCTATTACTTTTGAACTGTCTTTTATAAAGTAAGAGACGTACCTACATGATTAAAAGAGTGTGTTTCGAGTTTGGATCGTGTCAGCGTATACGTTGTTTCTTTTTTGCTTTTGTAGAAGGGTTTCGCCTCTGATTTGGTTAACGACACGTTGAATTGCCGAGCTTTTTTAGTCCATTTAGTTCCTGATGACACGGTAGGGAACTAAACGTTAAGTTATACTCTACCAATGACACAGTCTATATTTGGAAGATGCTCACTACTGTGAAAGTATTCGTAGATACAAGATATAAAGCTTTTTTGTGTGTGACTCCGGTCCCCTTCAAGTTGGAAGTATCCATGTTCTAAGTTATGATCCATTAATTTGCGTACAAAAATACTTAAAGTGTAGTTCCTGTACCTTTCATCAGTTACTGTTTCATAAAAAGAAAACAAACATACTAAACCAACTGAACTGCTTTCGCTTTTGGCCTTAATAAACTCGCACTGGAAGTTCTGCGGGACCTTTTAGTATGTAGTTGGTGAGAGGCTAACCTCCTAATCCATAAAGAAGAAGAAACTTTGCCAATTAAGGTGGAAACTCCCTCATCAACAAATTCTGCTTTGCAGTATTTGTGAATATTTAGTATACATGTAATAACAACGGTAAAGTTTGTTCTTACTGTATCAATAGTTTTTACAGTTTTTTCTTCTTAAGGAACCAGCTCAAGCATAAGTAATAGAAATGTATTAAACAACAAGGATATAGGCGAGTCCGTATAGCAAACATACCAAGCAAAGCGATCCCGACCTAATTTTACATAATTTGCAATATATGTATAATATTAAATAGTTTTCTGTTCTTCACTTTTTTAGAGATATCCCTAGAATTTTCCTTTCTAAGGACCTTGTCACGTGCTAATTCCGCACTAAGACACGCCTCCTCAGCTCTCTTGTTTGGTTCGGTCAGCTGTATGAAGTTTAATGAATGTACAGGAATATTTAAAATATGACACAAAATGAATTCATAAGTTCTATTTTAGATTATATGAAATGGGGATTGAGGGATGCCACATTTACTCAAGCTACGGCAAAGATAGTAAACAGCTAGGCTCCCTCAATCGCAATAAAATGTATGGCAATGATAAAACTTAGGCTAAAAATCTGATTACGCCGTGGCGGTTCGCACTGTTGCTAAATTGTTTCCACTAAAGCAAATATAATACGCACTGATTGAAGAATTAAACACTTCGCCGGAACGGATTAAACAAAAGGGGCGCATAATGTACTTAAACTACAGACAATAATTGACTGGTGCCTGTCTACAAGTAAACCGTAATATACGGTACTGAATGGGGTTGAAGCTGGTACAAATGCAACTGGCACGTAAACGGCAGCCTGATCGTTACCTGGAAGAGGGCTTGTTGAGAGTAGCCCAGTGGAAGCGGCGGTAGGCTTCGAGTCCCAGTGGGAAGTAGCAGCGGCCGGTAAAGAAAAGGGGAATGTGTCCTTTTCCCGAAAGCAGGTGCGTAGACAAACGGAATGTCCTAGGGCTAGTAGGGTACTTACTTCACTAAACACTAAACTTCACACAGAACTATATTTTTCCGAAGCGTTAAGACACTCTATAGGAGAATCCGATAAATCTGTCGTAAAATAGTTTTCCAAAACTAAAACGAGAACGAGAGGCTTTTTCGGGAATTTTTCTACCAAGGCCCGGTGCGAAAATTCGCTATCGACCGACTGATTTGAAAGCTAGCTATGTTCTGCTTCGTTTCTCTTCTTTCCCGTAAAATGAACGGCATGTTAGAAGAAGATGAACAAACGCGCCTTTTGTACGCGGGGGGAAACCTTGAATGACGCCACCCTAGCGTTGCCTCATGATCGGTGGTTCCCCGGGCTTTTTAACAAATAAATCCACTGAACAAAATCTTACATCATCCTATTCGGTCATCATATTTGGAATTCCTCCGAAATATTTCGCAACAATAAAAATATGCCGATTTGGAATTATTTCCGCAAATTCTGCAACTTCAGGCGAAAATGGCAAATACCCACGTTTCAGCTCCATATAATGTCATTGGGAGAATAAGTTTAAGTTTAAGTTTAAGTTTAAGTTTATTTATCCATCAATTAATACATGGAGCGTCAATAATTTGATGTTTACAGATTAGATTACATGGATTTAACACTAGTATACAAAGTAGCTTGTTATAAGTGCTGTAAGTATTCATCTACACTATAATAGCAATTCATTAATAAGTAACTCTTAAGTTTACTTTTAAATTTTTTTACGTTTTGTTGGGATCGTACTTCGTGAGGTAATTTGTTATATATTCGAATACAAACACACCTAGGACTGTTACTGTACAGTTGTAAATGTTGTATAGGTACTGACAAGTTACATTTGTTTCGGGTGTCGTGTGAATGAATTTCGGTACATTTTATGAAATCATTAAAGTTTTGTTTTACATATACAGAACATATATAAATAAATAAACATGGCAGTGGCAGAATTTCCATTTCACAATATAGAGGTTTGCAATGTGCATTATATAAACTATTAGACATGATTCTGATAGCACGTTTTTGTATTATAAATATTTCTTTTGACTGTGGAGACATTCCCCAGAACATGAGACCGTAGTACAATTGTGACTGAAAGTAACCAAAATATATGTTTCTTAATATACTTTGTGAAACCTGATATCTTAATTTTTTTAATAAATAACAGACACTAGACAGCTTTTTCCTTACGCTAGAGATATGTACATTCCAGTTTAAGTTAGGTTCTATATTGACACCCAGAAATTTCGTTGTCTGAGACGGCTTCAGATGGGCACTTCCGCACTTGATTAAGGGGCTTTTTCCTTCCATTATACGACTGTTTTTTGTTTTAAAACACATTAATGTAGTTTTGGATTCATTTAAGCTTAGACGATTTGCACTGCACCAATTGATTATATCACTGTTTACGATGTTACATAAATTCACTGTGTTGGTTAGGTTGTCACTACTGTTGAATGATGTGCAGTCGTCCGCAAATAGTGTAAGTTTAGTATCACTGTTTACATTTTTGGGTAGATCGTTTATATAAAGGAGAAATAATATAGGGCCCAAGGTCGATCCTTGTGGGACACCATATTTTAAAGGCTTAGGCGTTGATTTTACTATGTCAGAATTTGGAGGAGACATTTTAACAACCTGGGTACGGCCTTGAAGATATGTTTTTAACCATTCGTATGATGGCCCGCGAATACCATAGTCATAAACTTTGTTCAGCAGTGAGGGAATATCCACACTGTCAAATGCCTTTGACATATCGTAGAACATACCGAAAACACAAAGGCCTTGATCTAGTGCAGTATACACGTTATCAAGAAAATTGAATATAGCTGTATTGGTGCTACGACCTGATTGAAATCCATTCTGCTCTTGAACAATAACCTTATTTCTTGTTAAGTGACTGTGTAATCGTTTGAGGTAGACTCTTTCAAAAATTTTTGAGAAAACACTCTGTATGGAGATTGGTCGATAATTATTTGCTTCATGTACATTGCCTTTGTTTTTGTAAATTGGCGTTACTATTGAATTTTTTAGGTTATTTGGAAAATGTCCATTTAATAGCGATGTATTAATTATTTCCGTCAAAGGGCTAGCTATTTCCTCAACACATTCCTTCAGCAGATAATAAGGAACATCGTCAGAACCTGCACATCTACTGCTCCCAATTGAGTTGATTATCGAGGAAATTTCTTCTTTGTCAGCTGGATAAAGAAACAATGTATTCGATACCACATTTATAGGTTTCGTTTTATGATTGTCATTATGCCGGTTATTGACTAGTTTGTGTATTTCATCAGTGAAATATTCATTAAAATATTCTGCTACTTGGGATGTTTCTGAGATTTGCACGTTATCTGATCGATTTAATTTAATTTCAGGTATTTTCTTGCACTGTACTGACTGATCTTTAATAATGCTCCAAATTGTACGACTTTTCATTTTAGAGTTTTTTACTAGATTATCATAATAATGTTTTTTGGACGAGTTGATTAAACAGTCAAATGAGTATTTAAAGTTTCTTAGCTCCTCCATTGTTTCTTTATTTCTATATTTACGTACTTGTGAATGTAAGTATTGCAAATGATTTTTTGCCGCAATAATATCACGATTCACCCACTTAGTGTTGTTAGTGACATTATTACTCTTTTTTACTCTGACTACAGGGAAGGCAGTGTTAAAATTGTTGTAAAAGTTGGAGAAGAATTCATCGAACATTTGTTGCGAATTAACAGACAAGGACATGTTGCTCCATTTTGTTTTATTCAATAGTAACTTGAAATGATTTATGTTGAGTTGGCTGTAAATTCTTTTTTGTACATACTCGATGTATGGAATATTAGCTTTACGAATTAATGAAAACAGAATCGGTTGATGGTCTGATACTGAAAAGTCCAGTACTTTCACAGCGTAACGTTCATCATATAACGATGTTAAAACGTTATCAATCGTTGTTGCAGTTGCATGTGTAATTCTTGTTGGGTCTGTGATAGTTGCATGGATGCCATAAGTAGTCAAGATGTCTTTTAAGCGTTCGTTAACATGGTTGTGTTCAGTGAAATTAACATTAAAATCACCGGCGATTATTATATCATTTTTAGGGTATAAATATGTTAATTGGGATAATAAAGCTTCGAATTTATTTAGAAATTGGTCAATGTTTGATTTTAGATTTATCGGAGATCTGTAAATGGTGACTAGTATTATTGGTTTAACATTTGCGCCAATGCTAACTAAACAACAACAGTACTCGAATATTTGATCAATATGAAGATTTGGTAAATCATTAATTCTGTCAAATTTAATATCTCTTCTTACATAAATAGCCACGCCACCACACTTTATTAGTTGTCTAATGTAGATATCTGCTTCAACAAAATCTTTTATGGCGAAGGTCTTATGGGAATCCGTGTTGAGCCAATGTTCAGTCAAACATATTATTATGGGATTGTGTTCAGCGATTAGTATATTGATCTTGTCGATATTATGCAATATAGAGTGGGCATTTGTGTATAAGATCGATGTATTATTGTGGTCTGTTTGATCTACGAAAGGGCCGTATTATAGTGTGTCGAGGCCAAAGTTGTGGGTTAAATATGCTGTCTTCTTGAGAAGATGGTATAATAACTTTGAAGGCGGCAATTTCTTTTGACTGTATTTGCAATTTTTCAACATTAAAAACTTTGATATCTTGCTTCTGTAAATGGTTTTCAACATCTGGACAAGTCGTGCCAGGCTGAAGTCTAGATATAAAAATTATTCTTCGACTTTCAACTGCTGCTAAACTACAGTTGTCAGTATTTGTGCCCAGTGTTGTACGGTTTCTCATTTTAGATTTTTTGTGCGTTACTAGCTGAAACTCAGAATTATCTGTGTATTTTGAATTTCCTGTTACGATTAGTTCACTGTCACTATTTTTGTTTTTCTTGAGATCGCTGTTTATATTAATCAAGTCTTGTGTTTTTTGTCTTTGTATAATCTCTAGTTGCTCGGGTTCTTTCTGATTTATTTTATCCTGATTTATTTTAGTGCCGGTTGTACTAAAAAATTTAATTTGATCTTTTTGGTTAATATTTACATTATTTGCACCGCTTGCTCCATTTGGGTTATATTGTGTTTTTGGTAAATGTTTTGCAACCTTCACTGGGTTCCCTGATATAAAAGGTTTGCCAGGTAGGTGTTCAGGTAATTTTGTGTTATACATTAAATTTATTTGTATTTTTAGCGACTCAATGAGTTGTCGTTGATAATCAATTATTGTATCCTTCTGCTCTATGATATCCTTTAGGTAGCATATTTCAACTTTTAATGAGTTTGTGTCTATACTCACTGTTTGGGGTGAAGTTTCCGTATGAGGAGTCGATGCACTTAAATTTTCATACTCACAACATATAAAATTTTCGCTATCAGCACCCATTGTTCTTTGTTTGCTCCTTGCGCAGCTGTCATGAAAGTAGTTAGTACACTTTAAACATTTTACACGTCTTTTAGTTGTATTCTTTCCACACATAGCACAAATTTTAGAGAGCACTATTTCAGTTGCTTCCTCGTTCGTCGCCATGTTTATTTATTCTCTGATGGTACAACTGAACTTTCAAGGGAAGATGTATATCCATCTCCATAAGGTCTCTTAGTTTTCCATAATCGCTTATACATTTGCGAAATGAGAGGAGAGGTCTGTAATTGTCCAAGTTCTCAGTACCCTCCCTTTGTGTGAATTGGAACTACTAAGGAATTTGTCCAGTCCACAGGGATATCCTCTTATTGGAGGCATTTATTGTAAAGCTTGCTAAACTCTCGGATCAACGAGCTTCCACCATTTTTCAGTATTTCTACCAGCACTCCCTCTTCACCTGCCACTTTTCATGTTTCATAGAATTCGTCAGTACCTATTGGTAAGATTTCTTCTGAATTTACGTTGATCACTTTTCTTCGTTTAGTTTCTTCGTCTAAGTCACATGGGTATTCTGTTTGGTAAACTTTTGTATAAAATTCTTCAACCTTTAGTCTTTCTTCTTTATTGTTTGTTGTTATCCCCTCTTTATTTTTCAACTTAATCAGGTCAAGAACGAAAATACAAGACATTGTGAAGAGAGCTACCCAACTCAAGTGGAACTGGGCCGGACACGTAACCCAAAATGTAGAAAAATGGTCCAACAAGCTTACTAACTGGCGACCCTGGAAGAATAAGAGAGGTGTAGGGCGGCCTATGTCTGTAGGTTACTTGACACCATGCATACTGCAGACATAAGGAGAGGACCGGCAACGCCCTGTAAAGGGCACGCCACTTCAAGAAGAAGAAGGACGACCTCAGATGAGATGGGGTGACGATTTTAAAAGAGTGGCTGAGCTCAACTGGATACAAGTAGCCCATAATAGAGAATTCTGAAAAGATATAAGGGAGGCTTATAGAAGAAGAAATAGTGTTTCAAGCGATAAACTAATGAACTTCCTAATATTTATAAAACAGTAAACAGTACACTTATGTCTTGGTGAGAATTTCCCCTTAAGCTAGGGTGACGAGACGTCCCGGTTTTCCGAGATTGTCCCGGTTTTCACCAAACAATCCCGGTGTCCCGAAAACATTATTCGGGACACTTATATGTCCCGGTTTTAAAATTGCACTGAGGATTTCGTAGTAATTAAATAGAATCAGCAGTGCTTGAAAAAGTGGTATTTATTTCCAAAAGTGCTAGTATTTTGATGACAATTCCACTCATAATCTGTTATCCAATGAAATCACAGTATTTTGGTAATTTGAACCAATCACAATCGAATTCCACTCATAATCTGTCATCCAATGAAATCACAGTATTTTGGTAAATTGAACCAATCACAATCGAATTATATCTACTGGAAATTTCACTACTAGTAAAATTTCCGCGGAAATGTTACGACTAGCAGCGTTGCTTAGAGACAACGTCTGTCAAAATTTTTTGAGTGACAAGTATTTCAGTAATTTCATTATAATTCGAGGAATTGTCGTTCCGAATACCATTCGTGACTAGAATTGTACAGGCAATTTTTGCCGTCACGATTACTCTTGCTTGTTGCTTTAGAAAATCGTCGCAACAAGCAGTCGTGTTCATGACGGCAAATAAATTGCCGGTAAAATTCTAGTCACTTGTGGTATTACTTCTGAAAATTCAAAATTTCTCAATCTTTGTTTGTTCGCGATTCTGTCGTATAATGGCAATAAAGAATATTTACTCTGATGAATGTTCAATAGATGGAAGAAAGAAGCAAGATGGAAATATAGCTGTTAAAAGCCATTCTACAAACGTTTTACAATAAATTACTATATAGATTGTTTTGAATTCTATGAATTAATTTCAACAAATACATAACTGGGGAGAAAAATTAAAACAATTGAGAATATCATAATCTTGTTTTTATTGTTTAAAATAAATTCGTTATTTGTGTACCTTTTTATTGATTGCAAAATAAAATGTTCTTTTCAAGCAAACATCAACAATTAATTTTCGTACCTTTTGGATAAAAGTGTCCCGGTTTGCAAAATGTAAAATATGATCACCCTACCTTAAGCGTTTTTGAGAAACTCTAGAGTCTACAGTCTACACTATTGATCAAAGTTACAATAAGTAAATGTATTAAGTTAGCTACTAATAGCTCGTGGAATATTATACAATCGAAAGCTGTTTATAGTAGATCGCAGTTATTGAGCTTACATAGCACTTATCTTACAACCCTTTGCATATTGTGTATTATTTCAGTAATCTACATTTCACTGATTTAAACCCAAATTTACGTAAAAAAATTATTTGAGAGCAACTTCTCGAAACATTTATCAATCCTTCTACATAACTTAAAAACAGTTTTATAGTGACAACTAAAACCTAAAGGACATTCGATCTAACCTAACTTATAAGAAAATTTTCAATTTACTCGTACCTTAATCTTTCAGAAGGATTTTTCTCTTGAAGAAACCCCATGAAAACCTAAATTTCAACTCTAATAATGTCGAATATTGAACAAATGAAAATGAACAGGTTTTTCTAATAATAAGTGTATTAACCTAATTGAGAACTTTAGTGATATAAATGAGTTCGATCTTATCTGCTTAAATGAAACATGGCTAATACATCCTTTTGTATTACCCATTGATGTGTCAAATCATTATTATATAATTGAAAATTTAGCTACGAAAGAATTATCAAAAGGCCGTGCAAGCGGTGGTCTCATTATCTTGGCAGTTAAGCATTTAAAGATGGAGCTCATTGAAAAAAATAACTTGTGGATATTTGTTAAGATTACTTTGGATCACTTTCATTTTGTTCTAGGTTTTTTTTATTTGCCGCCATCAATGAACACCGACTTTATTTTTGAACTACTAAACGATAGTCTTTCTCAAATCACGGAAACTATATCAAGCAAAATAGTGTTAATTGGAGACTTCAACTCTCGTATTGGGTCAATGAACAATATAAATTTAGAATCATGTTACGATTCATATCTAAATGAGGAGAGAGCTACATATGATATGTTTGTAAACACTAGGGGTAGGAAAATTGTGCCATTTATGGAACAAAATGACATGTTTGTACTAAATGGCCGCACTCCCAGCGACACCCCGGCTAAATATACCTATATAAGTAAAGCAGGCAAGTCAGTTATAGACCTTTGCTGGGTAAGTTCGTCGATTTTTAGTTATATTAAGGACTCTGATGTCTATGATATGCCATTGTACTCAGATCATCTCCCGTATTACGTTACCTTTAAAGTAAATAAGAAAGCGCAGGAGAGTCGGGTAAATACAACCACTGTTACTATAAACAGAATTAAATGGGATCATGCGATGCATGATTCATATCAAAATTTAATTGATGAAAGGTTATCTGCACCCGCGATTAGTAACGTGTATAATAGCCCATCCTATACCCTCTTAATCGATATAATGATAGAGATTGCCCAAGAATTATCAATGCAAAAAGAATTTGTTATTTTTTCTTCTTTCACTAGACGTAACAAACCATGGTTCGGTCAAGCGTGCAAGCAAGCAAAAAAGCTGGTAAAACTCACATATAAAAAGTATAAAAAAGAACCTTCCAATAATAGTCTGATTACTGAATTCTTAAAAACAAAAAAAGATTATAATCAGTTAACAAAAAATAAGAAAAAAGAGTACTACAGTAAAATTCAGAATCAACTCATTAATATTAAAGACCCTAGCGAATTTTGGTCGGTAATAAGAAATGCACTGCAGACAGAGGACAGAGAATCCAATAGATATCACCACTTGGCAAAATCATCTTACATTGTTATATAGAGCTGATGGACCCTCTGTCTTTGCTGCAGAGCGTAATTTAACCCATCCAGACCTAGACGCGGCCATAAGTATAAATGAACTTGAAATGGTATTAAATAAATTAAGAAATGGCAAGTCGCCTGGTCTTGATGGGTTACCAAACGAATTTTATAAAAACATGCCCGTCAAGGGCAGAGAATACATATTAAATTTATTTAACAACATATTAATTACAGAAAGAACCCCGATACATTGGTCCAGAGTTAAATTATGTCTAATTCATAAAAAAGGTGATGCCCATCTCCCAGAAAACTATAGGGGAATCTCTCTCGTTAATACACTTACGAAAATATTTACCCAGATTTTGTGTGATAGGATTGTAAATTGGGTTGAGACCAACCATAAACTACCAGAGAGCCAGGCCGGCTTCCGTAAACATAGATCCTGCATAGACAATATTTTTATTTTAAGTTCAGTGGTAGGCATTCATTTACGATTAGCAAAAAGGAAAGTATATTGCGCTTTCGTAGATTTCAAAAACGCTTTTGATACGATTAACCGCCAACTGCTTTGGAATAAACTACATAGATTAGGACTTAGTTCTAAGATTATTCGTATCATAAGCTACTTTTACAGTAATACCAGCCTCAAGTTGCAACTAAATAATGTCTGGTCAGAAGATATCCCAATCCAACAAGGGGTTCTTCAAGGAGAATCGCTTAGCCCTTTGTTATTCTCACTTTTTATAGCCGATTTTGAACAGTTCCTTCTTAGCAATGATCTGCACGGGATAAATATTGATGGGCACCATAATATTCCTACGCTTTTCTATGCCGACGACCTAGTTTTACTGGCCGACTCACCTCTTCAATTACAAAACGCCCTCAATCTACTTCAACAGTACAGCGAAAACAATTGTTTAACCGTTAATACAAAAAAAAACAAAAATTTTAATATTTAGAAAATCAGGCAAGCTCCCCCAAAACTCCTTTAAACTTGATTCACAAATTATCGACATTGTAAATCAATTCACATATCTAGGGGTGCAGTTTAACAGCTCTGGCCTCTATCTTAATACTAGTAATACGAAGGTCGCCAAAACAGACATAGCAATGGCGAAGATAAAAAATTTGATGATAAAATCCAAAATGCAGTCTCACAATGCAAGAATGATATTATACCATTCTACAGTCTTAGGAACGTATTACTTGAATGTCCAATTTACGAATCATTGAGAGACCGCTACCTGAAAAGATATCTCATAACGTCGGAACATATAAGCTTTAATAATTTCTGCGAAATTTTACTAAATATAGCAAACATACATCAACTAAATGACATTTATTATTTCATTGATGGGGCTTTAAGGATAAGATCTTTTATTTTTAATGAGTGAATATAATTAATAAATATGTACTTTGATGTACCTCACATTTATGTTTATGTTTAATCTCTTTAACACTACTTATACTTGTTACTTTAATGCCAACCCATTGTAATAAGCCGTTTGGCTTTAAATACAATAAAGTATTCTATTCTATTGAACAAAATTAGGTAATTTCGTTTATAGATACTGTATCTCAAATGAATATCAAGCCATCGAATTTAAAATCATTTTCAATGATCCACAGAAGGAAGTCATGTCTTAACTATTGATACTAAGAAACATTAAGGTGTTTAAATTTAAGTGATTCTTATTTGTTTCGTATTTTTCCAGTATCTCTTTAACTACACTACTCACAATTCTACATGTTACTGAGGATGGCTTTTAAATTTTAATTCTTAATATAATAACTTATTTACAATTTTATTTAATGACAGAATAATTTTAACAATTCAATCAAAATGCTTTCTTCAAACGAAATTAACTTGTTGATTATCAAAAAATGTTCCTTGAAAAACCTTTTAATACTTATAACACTTAATTAATAATAAAATGTATTAGAAAAAGTAAGTTTCTGTTTAGTATAACATTTATATTAGGTAATTTACATTTACCTGGATTTTTGTTTCAGGATTATCGAAGATGCAGGCATCGAAGTGTTGAAACGAGACTCTTTACTTCCCTATGCTTCCTCTTTAAGAGAGTTGTAAGTGATACGTTTGTAATTTGCTATGCTGAATTGACAAAAAATAACGGCTGCTTTATGTCTGAAAAACTTTCAGATATTAATGATAATGAGATCTTGTTATAGCAGCTTTCCTACAAAAATCAAAATTAGAATACTGCTACACCACTTTGAAGCTTTGAAATTTAACTCCAATTTGTTACAGTTCTTTGATATCAAGTTTCTAAGTGCTTTATTGACATTACTGCCGAATGCCAACTCTCAAAATCTTTAAGAATAACAAGAGCAAATAACAATTCAAAGGTTGAAAATTGGTGTTTACTTAAAGTTCTCAAGTTTACTGAATTGCTAATACGAAGGGCGGTTTGATTATCTCATTTAAATGAAAATAAAAAACCGAAAGAATTTTCAGATATTGTTTCTGCAGCTACAAATTATTTTGATGATGACCTAATTTGCTTTACTAGCTAGCTTTTGTAATTTGTTTGTGCCATCTTTCTGAAATCACTATATAATAACATAGGTATCTTTAAATTTTCAAAATCGATGACCTATTATCAATATTTAATTAACGAATGCCCTACGTAACATTCCATATACGATAGCAAAAAAATGATGAAATTTCATTGCCTGATATTCTACTTAAAAAAACTCGCCAACCACTACTAAAAAATTCATTCAACGATATAATGTAATTTTATGTTTCGCATATAACCCAATTTATTTTTTTTGTTCAACTTATTATTAAATACAAACCGTCTACATATCTTGAATTTTTTATAAACACACTGTAGTTGTTGAATTTCTCTAAGGAATTTTAACATTCTTAGGGTAATGTTAAATAAATATTTTTATTTGAAATAATACTTTGAAATTTCTTAATTTAGGAAAAAGAATTTTTCAAAATATCATAATTAACTTATCGCATACTCAATAAACTAAAATAATAATATTGAAATAAGAAAACAAAAATCGTTTACGTTTTATAATCTCAATATAAAAGTAAATTTTTAACATAAAACTACCTGAAAAATTAAATATGGATTAAATTCATTAAACAAAATAATATACAATTTTGTTTCGAGGTAAAGACTAAAAAAAGTCCTCTGGTTCCAGTTCAAACCAAATCAATGATATCTTCCTTGTGAAAAAAATCTTGAATCAGACCTTCTTAGGATACGAGGTAAAGCAATGGATTTTGTGCCATTGCGGTCTTTAACAGGATAAGGATTTCTAACAGAATTCAAAACCTTCTGGATTGGGGAATGTTTTAGTGGGGTTTTATCTGATAATCGTAAAGCCAGATTTCTTACTAAAAATTCAAACAAACACAACATTATGCTTACTGGAAAGGCGAACAATTTTGTATTTAAAAGCTACAGATATAATATATTAAGTATTCCTCAATCCTAAACATTTATAGTTTTTTCTGAATTCCCCTTGCATGTATTAATTAAGAAAACTAATAATGAATTGCTTGCTAATTTATTATTAAACCTGATTCATGAAATATTTCCCTTTAACACTTGTACACGTTCTTATTTAGATGTAGTATACGAGTATAAGGTAATAACCTATTATGCTTACTAACTTAAAAACACATCAAATAAATTATAGGATGTGTCTTACTATATCTCCGGAGGTTGCAATAATTCAGAGTAGGAAGCCCACATTGCACTTCTAATTAATTTTTCTAATTAATTGAAAATATTTTCTTCATTTGACACCAGTTTTCAGTGGCCGAAAAATATTCAGTTTAATAAGTCATTTGTCTACGAATTCAATAGATCAATATACTTCGGTTTCGTAGAAAACTACATTGTGATTAATGAGCCTACAATATGGTTTACTAGTCCTCGGCAGTTAGGGTAGTCTGACCATTTAGAACCTCGTGGGTTTCTATGTGATTCTTTAAAAAATAAAGAGAAAATTCGGTTAACCGAATCCATAAGAATGGATTTCTAATGTAAACAAACAAACAAAATTTTTTGTTTGTTTTATAGGTTGACTTTAGTTTGTAAAGATGGAATGCTGAGAAACTATGTCTCTATTTCTACATCAAAATGTTTTGTGTTTGGACTTCTTACTCTTAAGAGAACCTTGACTTTGAATTGTAGAAAGTTCCAAGTATCTGTAACTAATAAGAATTTTCTCTTAATATAATGTTGTTAGAATTTCAATGAAAACTTACATTTGAAGTTTATAAATTGTGTCAATTAAGTTTTTATTTATTGAATATTGAACGTTGATATTAAATCTCCTTCTGTAATCTGCAAAGACATACAACAAGCATTTCAACGGCGGGTGCTTCTTGTATTCGCAGTTTCAAATTTTATATAGTAACGCATTTAACATAAATTTCGGGAAAAATCATACGTTCAAAATTTTAGTACCATATAAGTTGCCAATGGACTTAATAAATACAGAAGAGTTATTTTATAATACGAAATATCATATTTGCCAAAATTTATAGAAATAACTCGTACAAACTTGAAATATGCAAAATTATTACTACATTAATTGGACGGACTGCGAAACGAAACCGTTAAAGCTCTTGGGATCGGGATAATGTACGGACAACCATTTCTCGAACTATGCGGGAATTTAAGAATGTATGATTGTACCAAAAAGTTGGCTACCCCAACTTTCGCGCCCAATCGAATTAACAAACTCACCCAAAGTGCTCTAGACAGAACTGGGACGTCATCACCCAAATTAACTCGTCGCTTTATCATACATTACTTACAGAACTTAAAATTTCGAAAAAAAAAGTGTCCCAAATATACATCGGCTTGAGCGAATCCTCATATATTACAGACCAATACGCCGTCAACATTTTATAGAGAACAGAGTGTTCGTTATGGATGACGAAAAGTATTTTTTCTACAACCACCATGGATAGTAGGCTTCTCAGATTTCGTCTCCATAGATACGAGTATTGATAATAAGTGTTTGCGGAACAAGTAGAATTTGCGTGTGGAAAGAAATTTTCAACACGCAAAAATAAAAATGTCATAATGACATTTGATGAATATCAGATTTTGCAGAAATATTTAAATTTTTTTATGGAAATGTGGTTGTAGAAAAAATAGCGTATAGGTACTCACTATCGCTCGTGCTGCAAACTTCACATTCGTGTGGCAAACAAAAGCTTTCAACACTTGTATTACAATGTACTATTTTATACATGCTCCCAAAAGTAAAAGTAAAGTCCGTAAAATGAGTCTTTTCCGGACTCAACCCAAAAAATGATAATTTAGGTCACTAATGCCGGCAGCATGCATGTCGGGCAAGAGTCCAAGGTACAATTAAATAAAAGTCACAAAAATGGTTAACAATTATATTTTCAATCTAAAATATTACTAACATTGCAAACATCGAACATTCAATAAATAGGATAGTTACTTAAGTTTATCAAAATTAAATCAAGCTTGTAAACATCAAACATTTAATAAATTGGACAGATATTTACTTTCATCGAAATTAAATCAAGTTTGTTAACATCAAACATTTAATTGAAATGACACGCAAGTTAGTTATTAAATTTACTGAATCAGGTCGTAAGCTTACATAAAGGGCCCATTGTTAATACTAGAGAACATGCAAGTTCCCTTTAAAATCAAAAATAGTTTGTAATTTTACTAGGAATTCTCGTGTTTCGTAAGATCTTACCCCACGACGGAACTTATTTGACAATCCCTAAGGATTATTTCTTCTTAAAATTATCATATTGCGTTTTCCTTACAACAAAATTATGCAGATGTCCAAGATCCAATTCAACAAATAACTTAACGTAATCAAGTTACACATATCTTTTGTAAACATTACTTGCTGATTATTAAAATTAGTTTTTAAATAAATAAATAAATAATACTGCTTGATTACAAGTCTCATTATTAATACTATGATGGACAGCATGCAAAGTTACTTTAAACAACGCATAATTATCTGACCTTCAGCCACTGATAAAACGGTTATTACGTGAACTAGTTAACCAAATCCTTGTTAAACGAAGAACTGGATTAAGAAACCATTCCTCAGCAGGCGTCTCCCCCTACGCTCGATGCCAGCAAGTAGCACCAAATTACCGAAACAGCATCTCCAAGCGGAACTAAATTCCACAGGAATCAAATATTCAAAACTAACTACCACTTGAACAGGAATCAAAATTTAGCCTAAGGGCTACTGCACCATTCTTCTCGATTCGTTTTACAAATTAAGCCAAGTATGACTTTAAACCAATAACACTTCATTCTTGCATCAAGCTACACTTAGGACGCCGCCGAAGAAAATTACGTCCGTTTGTTCTCTCAATCCCCAATCAACAACCTCTTTTATTATTTTCGTTGCCATCTCCCCAAAAAAAGCAAAGCATCACTTTGCTAAAGCACCTTTTGTATCAAATTTTGAAAATATTTTCCCATAAGTTATACATCTTTGGATTAAATTGTTTCAGTCAAATATCAAAGCAAAAACCAGGATCAGTTCGAATGTCAACAAACTCAAATTAGGGTATAGAAACAACATTTCCAAGCTTTCGCCCTAAACTGTTAAATAAACCATTAGCAAAACTCTAAATTAGTAACCATAAAGACAAATAGAAAGAACAATTAATTAAAAATTGTTGCAGATGTTGTGCCAAACTGGATGCAGCAGGTTATAAGAACCGTGGAAAGATGATGTATAAAAGAGGGGCTAACGGTGAATACAAATAAAACCTCGGTCATAATCTTCACACGAAAAAAAGAAACCTTCAGAATATGAAGGGCCTAACAATATGGGGACAAAAATTGCAGATGAGTTATGAAATATCTGAGAGTCACTTTGGACAACAAACTTACCTTCAATTCACACTTAGATAAAACCTACAAGGGCGCTATGGACGTGTAGAAGAACCATAGGAACAACTTGGGGACTTACATAAACCAACAATGCTGTTGTCGGTGTACACTAAAGTAGTATTTAGAGTAACCTATGCGGCTTTGGTACGCTGGCATAAACTCATGACCAGGAACGCTAGAGGTTGGCATGTCTAGCAATAACAGGGGCGATGACCACTACGCCAACTGCAGCCATGGAAACACTGTTAGACTTACCTCCGCTACCACTAGTAGTGGAATCACAGGCACTTCTAGCAGCGTATAGATTGAGTATTAGTGGATACGAGAGTCATTCCTGTGCTATGATGTTTTAAATATATACTCTGATAAAATCAGCACTGTCTTTGACTTCAGAAAACCTTTCAGGGTTGATATACTTGAGCAAAGGGGGGAGGGAAAAGAATACAAGCTGCAAAATCAGCTGCCTCCAGTTGTTATATGAATGGATCAAAAACGTTGAAAAGTTCCGGAGCTAGAAAGAATTTATAAAACAAAAACTGGGGAATGCTTAAGCATTAACCTGGGTAGATTTGCTACAGTATTCTAAGCGGAAGTAATTGCTAGTACTACCTGTGCAAACATTACGCTACAAAAAGGCTATGAAAATCGACAAATATACAGCTGCATTAAAAGTTGTGGCAACAGTTGAAATCAAATCTAAAATAGTTCTCGAATGCCTTGAAGTACTGCTTGAAGCATTAGCAGAACATAAGAAAATAACTCTGAAATGCGAGCCAGGATACCAAAATGTGCAAGGGAATGAAAAGCAGAAGCATAAAAACCCCTAATCGGACCTAAACCAAAATTCGGGTTGGCATATGTAACAGACAAAGGAGTTGGCAAAGGAACGATTACGAGAAAAACACAGCAGAGGGAGGGACAGTGATTAAGGCAATCGCAGATGTTTCTGAAAAGTCCCTCCAAGTCAGAGCAGGAGAACTGCTGCTTCTAAGCAGAGAAAAAATGAGAAAGATAGTTGGGCACTACTAGCTCAGAAGGAACCTTCAGTCAATAGGCGTTACCCATCATACAAACTGCGGGGAGGAAGAAGAAATTGCAAAGCACACATTGTGTGAATGCCCGATTTAATAATACCCGAAGAAGTAGCAAACACATCCTACAGATATTGTCTAAACTTCGTTAATGGAGCCAATCTGTAGGATGTAAATCCTAGAAGACACAATAAGCCGATGACCTCAAGCGCAGTGGACAGTGAACTACACCCCATATAAATAATAATAATAGCCATATGACTTTATGCCAGAAGAACTTGTCACGTGCCTATTCTGCACTACGACATTAAATAGGGGATGTCGAATGCGGGATGCACGCGGCTAAGCTGCAGTGAAGATGTGTGGTTCGAAACGCTGAAAAAGCACTTAATAACACTTGGAAACCCTTCAAAAGGGGATGGTTGTAACTATGATAATTAAGTCGCCCAAATATCTAAAAGGAGGAAACCCATCATAGAAGATTTCCAAGGGCTCGGAGAAAGGGGTTGTCGTAGCTGCACCCTGCGCAAAATATGACTTACCTTGCTGGACTGAAAATTAACTTTACTTTACTGCAAAACTCTTAAATCTTGTAGGCAGGTTTAACACTTTATACATAAAACTTTAACAAAACACAAATAAGATCTGGGAGGACTGAACGCAAATAACAAGGCCAACTGAATTGACAATGAAATATTTAATGAATCTAAAGACACAAAAATGAATACAAAAACATTACACAAAAGACGATCAAAAATAGGTTATGTTAAAATAAGTATTAAACGGTACACTTACTTTAAAGGAACGAGAATTGAGGGTACTATATTTACTTTACGTTCTGCAAATCAACCACAAACTTAGCCCCCTCAATCCCAAACAAAGATAGGAAGACACAAATTAGAGAATAACAATTTAACAAGTTCAATAAGCACCAAATAATTTCACACATGCAACACAATATACAAAATAATATCTTAAACTTGACTACAATCTGAACGCGAATGTTACTTTACAAACACCAATGATCGTTACTTTAACACAAAATTACTACCAACTAGTTAACTGAGTTGCCAGGGGCCTTCACATTTGCAATGTGAACAATGAATCCGCCCAAGGTGAGGTTTACAAGCCTGCACCCACAACCCACATACCACTGGACAAAACAGATAAACTATCATCGATTACTTCAAAACATGTTGCACACAAAAGGCGGTACTTATAGTTAATAAGTGTTCTAGTTCGTTTTGAAGTTATCAAAACGAACTAGAACACTGAAGAAGGCCTGTCGGCAAGAGGCAATTGATAATCAAACTAACGTTAAAACACAAACGAAGAAAGCAGGAGCAGCGTAAAGAGGAAGACAGTTTTACCTGGCGAGATGTTTGTTCTTAAAAACCAGGGAGTTACGTGAAGCTGGACAGGCTAGACGTTCTCTTTTCGAAGACGGGTGCAAGAACAAGCGAAGAATAATCCTTAAGGGGGCGGGTGGCGGGTTTACTTGATCGCTCAACGAGGAAATTGTATAGAAATAACATAACAAAGCACGAAATTAAAATAATTGACACGAAATCAAACTTAGAGGACAGGACCGTACTGAAAAATCTTAACAATAATTTAAAATGACTTAAAAATTGCAAAATAACATGGTATTACAAAATTACGTGATAAACTCAAGACTGGTTAACCGAAAGTAATATAAACTTTGTACCCAGAAAAGATACTCCTCCAAATATACCTCGTGCAAGACCTATTGAAGACTCTTGCGTACTTCTTAGCAGAAAAGCATACGATAATGGCTGGGAAGCCCAAAAAAATAACAGTTACGTGCCAGAATCCTCCGAAGATCCGGGATGTAAATGTTAACATCATCCAAGGACAAATAAAACAAGTTAGAAGAAATTGGGTACCACTGAAAATACTGGTCCCCTATCAGTGTTGTAAAACTACTTTTCTGAGTTCCGTGGTTTGTAGGACCAACCCCTTTTGTCAATGTTTCAATAAAAATTTTGTTGACGTGTGACCTTTTTCCCGAATCTTATGTGATATACGTTAGGATAGTTATGTACACTGTACATATATTCCGCTCTACAGCAATTCTCAAATAAAAGACATTAATCAAGCTAGGTAACACAGGCACAGGCATACCAACAAACTTATGTATACAACAAAGTTTTCATGTAAAACTAGAGCAATGATTTTAACCTACTTTAGTAGGAAAATCGTAAATAGATAATATATGACACATTTTTATTTATTGGGCGAGATTTAGGCTCGTACTAGAACTAGATATTAAATTTGAAACTAAGGTGTCATAAATGTTCAGTAGCACATATATTAATGAATCATTCAATCTCATAAACGTAAAAATTATTCTCTAAGTCTAAGACACGGTACTTAAAAAACTATACTAAGTGACATTGAAAATGCAACACCCAGTAAACGTGAATGTACTGTAATATTTTTTTGCTAATAAATTGGATACATATGGAGTATTAAATGATTAAAGTTTGATGTAGTTTGGAGAAGTCGTATTTGCCTACTCTACGCAGCATACTTTGAATGTGGTGGTCACTATCTTCCTGCGAGATAGTGTCCCAAGCAATTTCAATTTCATTTCTGAGACGCTGTAGATGGGGGAGCAGGTAATCGCCCTAACCATCTGCCCACCATATCCCATACATGTTCGATGGGCGAAAAGTCAGATGACCGAGCTGGCCACAGAAGAATAGTGACATTAGCTTCACGAAGGAACCTCGTAGTGACAGTTGCAGTATGAGGCCTAGCATTATCCTGATGGAAAACAGGGTTTTCTAGTTCTTGAAGATAGGGCAATGTAACAGGTTCCAAGACACTGTGAATGTAGCCCTCGGCATTTAAATTTCCCTGCAAGAAGACTAGAGGAGACCTGCTTCCATATGCTATGGCACCCCAAATCATATGCCCTCGGGTAAGCGCAACTTCACGTTCCATGCAGTACTGAAGTTTTCGCATTTCTCCACGTCTTCGACGGACTCTTCTACGTCCATCGTTGGCCCAGAGACAAAATTGGGATTCGTCACTCAACACAATCCGATTCCATTCCTGATTCCATTGGATGCGTTCTTGACACCATTGGAGTCTCGCCTCCCTGTGTCTTTGGGTCAATGGCAAGATGAAGCGCGGTCGATAGGATTGCCGACCAAAAGTCCTTATTCTGCGATAAACTGATTACCTGATAGAGAACTGTTGTCCCGTAGCAGCCATCCATTTATTCCCAATGGATCTGATGGTGCTGAACCGATCTCTAAGGGCGGTCGCTCTTAAGAGGCGTTCTTCACGGACAGTAGTTCTACGAACAGCTCCAGTATCTCTGCGACATTGATGTCTGTGCTCTTGTGCTCAGGTATTTCAACATCTCATTACGGTAGATGCGCTTCTGCCAACCCTATTAGCAATTTCCCGAAGACCCATTCCTGTTTCACGCATCCCGATTATTCGTCCTTTTTCTAATTCGCTTAATTGGCAGAAATTGTTGCGTCTGCGTACTCGAGGCACCAGGAAACACCGTTGGTACAGCAACCACAACACTAAAACTAACTGTGCATAGCAATCTGCCACAAACACAGTAGAAACAAAAGGTGATATAGATTTTAAGAAATTATCAAAAGCCACTTGATTTCTTTTTTAATCGTTTTCAAATTTTGATCATTTAATACACTACAAATGCCCAACTTACTACCAAAAAGTTATTACAATATATTGATGTTTACTGGGGGTTGCCTTTTCAATGTCACGCAGTACCTATATATTGTACATAATATGTAAAATAATTTATTCATAAAAAAAAACATATATGTGAACAGTTGTGTTTAAATATCTTTTTTATATGTGTAATTTATTTCTGTTATTACACAATAATTCGAAATGTAGTACAATGTGATTTTTTAAAAACTCAATTGCAGCAGGCCGTATTCTGACTTAATACAGACAATTCTTTAAAGGCATTGTCAACTTATGCAATATATTTAGTAAATATCAAAATACGTTAGTTAAAATACTCGTAAAAGTACCCGCATTGGTAGAATTTCAATATCTTTGATAATAACCGCAATAAAACCAAAATAAAATTCAGATCCTACGTACATGACATCACGAGTGTCGACGACATAACCTAAATTTAGCGTTGTACTTGTAGCTTAGCTAGAGCTCTTACCGGCGACCGACGTAGTTGACGTCATAGCTTAAACTTTTAGCTCCCATAACACGGTAACGAATTAAAATTCGACCAAAAAATTTTGCAAAGGTGCAATACTCAGTTTACTCAATCAAATTACAAAATAAAAAAAAATCGACTTTTCATAAGTTGACAATGCCTTTAAGGTTTTTAAGACAGAATACGGCCTGCTGCAATTGAGTTTTTAAAAAATCACATTGTATGTATTTACATGTAAGTACATTTACTTTTAACAAAATTACATTAAAAAACACGCCTCCCATAAATTATTTAAAGTGCAAGGTCGAATTTCTTAACCTCATCTACTTATCGAGCAAAGAACTTAAGAACTTTTTTGGTAAAAGGATGTCTAATTTGCGCCTTCTTATATTTCAAATAGGCTGTTCTGCACACCCACACACCAAATTTATTAAACACGATTCAACCAACAGCTTCTGCAGCATAAGAAATCATAAACTTTTTTAACTTGTAGCAGCGTGGAAAGGACTCCATTAATAAGTTAGCCGACAGCGAAGTTACGCACATCATTAAGATCATTGTACATAATTAATCGAACTAATGAAATGCTGTAGAAAACATTTCTATTTAATGTATAAGGGACTAAAAAAATAAGCTACTGGGATCTCAGACTGAGAATTTGTAAGATGCATTTTTGTGTACCCCCAGGGAATAAATAGGAAGAAATTACGCATACAACAAATTTTGGTTACATCTGCACTAACTGCCGGAAATGCTAGTTTGCTTGTTCATAATAATGAACAGTTGAAAATAATGGGCAGTTGCCAGTTGGAGAAAAGGTCCAGTTCGTAGCATGATGAAGAGCTTGAAACATCTAAAGTGCTAGGTAGAAAAATAAACTTCATCTCTATTCTTTCGCCTTCGCCCAATTTTTCATCTCGACAACGTTATATTGCTAATAAATTGGTACATCAGGACCGTTTTTCTGTAGCCCTTAGTTCTATCTCTTACATCAAGTGAGACACCTAAATGGCTTGTTCTATAAGATTAACGATTTTTTAGTGTGTCGTTATGTTTTTATTTACATAAATTACATAAATGTAAATCAAATATTCTGAACGATCAGTTACTTTCTAAAGGTGTTATCTTTTAAAGTAAAAGAAACTTTTGTATGTTTGAAACTGCTACGCCTTCTCACTTATACAAACTTTTAAATCGTTGAAAAAAGAAAACACGAACCGAACCAAAGTTTTAAAAACGATATCATCTACTATTTTGCCCTTACAGAACTTTATTGTTGAAAACTTCACGTATACTTAAAATAATCTATCTTAGTTTTTCGACGTCTAACTTTTATTGTGACCGAAAAAATACTCGTAAATAGTGTTTACTAAACATAAAATCAAGATTTATAGCTTCGAGTTTTACACCTTTTTGCAATTAGAATTTTAAATGAACATTTGACAGAGTAAGAAGTTGTCCCCACCGTCAGTTGATTAGATTCTACTTTTCGTTTAAATGTAGATAGATTTTTACCAGTTAGTCTGAACTTACCTCCCGAGACAAGTTACAATTACTTTAAGACCCAAGCATAGGTACTACTTTTTTGTAGGTGTTAAATTTATTTATTTATTTATTTTATTTATTTATTTTATTTATTTATTTTATTTATTTATTTTATTTATTTATTTTATTTATTTATTTTATTTATTTATTTTATTTATTTATTTTATTTATTTATTTTATTTATTTATTTATCCAATTCAGTTACGAAATGTCAACATTTCGACATTGATTTTAGTTGTGAAAAGTGGTTCATTTTGTAACTAGTTACAAAATATGCTCCCATTTTGTAACTAGTTACAAAAAGATGATTTGAGTTGCGAAAAGTGGTTCATTTTGTAACTAGTTACAAAATATGCTCCCATTTTATCACGATGACCCAACTCCTTTTTTAAGAAGATGTGGCATTTACATTTTGTTATCTGAATTGGATAAAATCTTGTATGAAACACGTTGCAAAACATGTCTTTTTATCACATGGCATGTTGTTCATCTCGGCTTCGCCTCGACGAACAATTTCACGCCTGGTGATAAAAAGTCCATCATTTTGCAACTCGTTGCATAAATAGCTATTAAGGCCAGGTTACAAAAATAGTAACAATACAGATACAATAACATTACGCTATTAACACTGCATTCTGCAGAGGTGTGTATGCAATTAATATTACTTTTCTTTAATTCAATGGTAGTCAGTGCTGGAATGGGTAGCCCGATTGCTCCGTTAACGCGGCACCGGTCACCAGAGTATACCAAAAACCCCTCACTAAAAAGTGAGGGAGGCGTTTGCCCTGTAATATGGATATGTGTGGGCTAATAAAGAAAGAATAGAAGAAGTTTGTATTGGTAGTAGAAAAACACTCTACATAGGAGATCAAAGATTTATTCTGACTAAATCTCATTTATCTCTCTTATAATATAATAATGTAAACTTTATTTAGCAACATTGCTATACAACTTATACAAAAAAAAAATTAAACAATCTATTTTAACAACTCTTATAAATTACACTATTCTACCAGTATTTCTCTTAATTTTAACTTGAACATATTTACATTTCTACTATTTTTAACGGTTCTAGGTAACTTATTATATTCTACTAGTGCCTTAAAGAATATTGAATTTTGGTTCTTTCTATATTTCTTATATTGTAGTACAAAATTTGTTTTATTTCTAGTGTCGTGATTATGAATCTGATTGAACTCTTGTATTACTGTATTAAAATATACCGGCATTAAACCACATTTGATTTTATGAATGAAAATGAGAGCCCACATTTCACAAAATTTACTAATGTTTATCCAGTTTAATGATTCCAACATGACGCCTATGCTTGTATATTTACTGCACTTTAATATAATTCGCATTGCTCGATTTTGCAGTAGTTGCAGTCTATCTAAATCGCCTCTCATAGCTAAGTAGAGTATTGTTCCAGCAAAATGGAAATGAGGTAGAATTATACAATTATATACTGTCTCTCTCGCCCATCTACTTAAAAATTCGCTACATCTGTTAAGGACCCCTAATTTATTGGATATTTTTTTACACGTATAGTCTATATGTTCGCTAAAATTTAACTTATCATCTACTATTATACCAAGATATTTGAAAGAATTGACTAATTCAATATTTACATTTTCAATTTTTATGCTAAAGCCCTCCATTTTGCATTGTGTTTTTTTTATTTCTTTGCCTAACATCATTGCCTTAGTTTTATCTGCATTAAGTTTTAATTTGTTGGATTCTAACCATTTAGTTATGTTTTCCAGGTCTTCACTGAGCTTTTTTGCAGATCTTTTGCATTGGTGCCGGCAATGTATAAGATAGTATCGTCTGCAAAAAGATGAAACTTATAATGCTTGATGACATTTTCTACATCGTTTATATACAATATGAACAGTAGAGGTCCTAGGATGCTGCCTTGTGGTACTCCACAGTTCACTTGTATATACTCCGACTGTACTTCTGCACACCTAACATTCTGTTCCCTATTTGAGAGATAATTCTTAAACCAACGCAACACTGTGCCACCAATTCCATAAATTTCCATTTTCTTTAACAACCTCTATCTATCTGTCTCGAATGCTCTTTTGAAGTCCAAAAATACAGTAACCGTTATTAAATCATTATTATTATTGTCCGTCCAGTCATTCAATATGTACTGAAAGGCAGCTTCACATATTTAGTAAGTATGTTATTCAACATTACATAATCTAATAATTGATTATAAACTATTTTTTCCACTATTTTTGCTGTGGCAGGAGGTGTGTTGACAGGCCGAAACCGCTCCGCTTTTTGAGTGCGAGTCACTTTTCTGAGCGGTATTATTGTGGTCTTTTTGAGTTCTTTTGGCACTATGCCATTTTCCAGCGAACTATTAATTAAATTTATTAGGGGGTTAGCCACTTCTTCAAATACTATTTTATAACTTGCAGTTGTAACTTCATCTGGACTTCCTTTATTAGATAAAGTAAAAATCATATTTCTTAATTCTTCCACATTTATTAATGTAAAATCCTGAAATTTGACTATTATAGTATTGATTTCTAAAGCATCGTACCTCGCTGGTATGCTTTGTGTAATTTCATTAATACTGTCTATGAAATAGTTATTAAATTTTTGTGCAATTTCAGCCATGTCCCTATATGAGGTACCATTAAATTCTATTATTTCATACTGTCTGGTAAATTCAGTTTCCCGGCGCCATTTTGTGTCCGGAAAATGAGCTATTACGGTATCAGAGCCGGAAAATGTTGCTTGGCAACATTTTCCGGACAGTTATTTTATGCACCCAATCAGAGCCCGTAAAAGTCTAACCAAGCCACACCTACCGGCTTTGACACAGTAATGTCACATGTTGACGTTTTGAAAAAGCGTCACATGTAAAAATTAAAAATCAAATTGTTGACAGTATGAAATAAAATACATAACGACATTCGTCCGTGAACTCTTTTTACAGTACTCGTTTCGAGTTTCAAGACTCGGCTCCTTGCGTCGCCTCGTCTTTAAACATCTTACTCGTACTGTAAAATATGAGTTCCCGGACTTGTGACGTTAATTACTATTTGGTTATAAGGTTCTATATGCTTACTAGCTACTATATTCTTTAGTGTTTTCCACATTAATTTCGAGTCATGTTTATTTTGATCTACCGCCTGCTCATAATATTCTCTTTTAGTGTTTCTAATTTCAGCAACTACCAAATTTCGGTATGATTTATATTCTTCCCAGTCTTCGTTCTCTCTCGTAAATGCAAATCTCCTATATTTTTGTTCTCGTGTCTTTATTTTTTTCAGTATATCTCGTGTAATCCATGGTTTGCACTTACCCGTTACACTAATACTAATTTTTGGTGCTATAGTGTCTATTATACTAAGGGCCGGTATTTCCATCTCCTAATAAATTTATTCTCCTATTAAAAACCTGTTAATACAATCGTTTCCGTGGAAACTATTTGCCAAATAGCTTATTAGGAGGTTTATTGGGAGATGGAAAGACCGGCCCTAAGAATATTATTATAAAACAAATTATACCTACTGCCTAAATCATTCGATCTATAATTAAAATACATACTAGTCACTAAAACTATTTACATCTTCAATTTTGTTACGACAATTACGCTTGATACCGTTGTACTTACTTTCAGTGTTCATACATATTCGAATTAATGAGTGATTATTGAATACTGGTTGTTTCATTACATCACAACTTATTGCACTGTGGTTACTTATAACTAAATCTATCAGCGACTCCTAGCCATTATGTGACATATGAGTAGGTTCTAAAACATGCTGTTTCAATCCATAGTTATTTAAACATTTTTTTAACCGATTTGAGTATGTGCAGCTCTTATACATATTTATATTAAAATCACCAAGCACAATAACAATATGTTTTTGCGTTACTAAAAATTGTTCACACATATTTTCAAAAAATTCCAAAAAACTGACATCGGAACCGCTTGGCGAATGATAAACACATCCTATACTAAAAATTTGCTTACCAATATCCACTTTACCAAAAACACACCAATAATTCATTTGTTCCACGTATTCCTTCACGACACAATAGTTTATTTCACTTCTAATGTAGACTTGTACTCCTCCTGTATATCGGCTTGTGGAATCCAGTCGTACACTATTACTTATAGCCTTTTATTTTAATCTCGGAATCGCCTATTTCTTCCGTCAAATGTGTTTCCGTAAAACATACTATTACTGGATTCTTACTAGTAATAAAAGGTTCGTATTCATCAAAATGGGCTATCACGCTCTGAGCATTTTGTACATAGATATATTCTTCTTTCCTTTCTTTCTTCTGTAGTTGCTATTCGCTGTTTTCATACTGGTATTTGTTCCTTTCCCGTTGAACTTTCTTTTTAAACACACTGCACTCTGTATCATAAGCTGTATGTTTCAAATCAAGGTGTAAATTAAGACTTTCACATGCCATGCTACAGTTTATACATTTAATATTTTCATTTTCACAATTTTGAGTCAGATGTTCATCTCCACATTTTCCACAAGCTGGTCTATTTTTGCACTGTTCAGCTTTATGATAAAATCCACAACAATTATAGCACCTCATAATGCTTACATTTTCGTGTACAGGGCAAATTAACCATCCAATACGCAATTTTCCTTCTTTCATTACTTTTTCATAGGTTTCTGTATCAATTTCTAATATCGTGGTGTATCCTACTTTTCCTTTGTACATTGCTATCATTCCTATTTTTGCGTTATCTCCACACACATTTCCGTTTTGCTTAATTATGCAGTCTTTCAGTTCTTCTTCATTTTTTTTCTCCTGCATTCCTACCAGTTTAATTCTAGGATTTTTTTCTTTGTTACAGTCACATTATACTGTCTACCCATCTTTTCTTCCACTTCATTCTTTAATGTTTGTACGTCCTTGCTTTCACACAATATTCCAATTCTCCCCTTGTTCATACTTTTAATGTTGTTTACACCAATATTTAACTCAGCTGGGTTAATTTTACTCTTTACCTCTTCTGAAATTTTTTTTTTTGGGTCTTTGAGTTCTTCATTTTTTGCTTTTATTATTAAAATCTCTTTACTGCTATTCTTTTTCATAATACTGGCGTAATTAGCTTGATCATTCTTCTTATTTTTCAATTCATTTGCCTTAATTTCTTCTTTTAATTCTTTCATTTCCTTTCCCATTTCTTCAATTTTTTCACTCTGTATTAGAATAACATCGTACATTTCAGTCATAATTTCACCGATATCTTTTAATCCAATATTTGTTTTACTCATGATAAGTTTTATATATTTTTTTCTGCCAATATTCAGCATATCATCCTGTTTTTCTACTTTTTTTAATTCTGTGGTTTTTATAACCTCACTCTGAACAACACATTGTTTACAAACAAAGTTCTCTCCATTTTCACGTTTTTCATATCTTGCAAATTCTTCCTCTGACAACCCAGCACATTTCTTATGTAGCCACTTGTCACACTCACCATTACACTTTATGGACCATTCACTTCTTTTAATTTTTTGGGCGCAACTCGGACACGCGTCTACCGTTCCCGGCGCCATACTCCCATACTCTTACTCTGTGCACATAAATAATTATTTACCACCAACCCTCTAAGCCCCAACAATCGCAACTTTAAAATTTCAAATCTTAATATATCCCTTGTGGCACCATATTTTTAAGCATTTTTTATGTTGAAAATGTCAAAAACTTTTTTTCAAATTCGGTTGATAAATAAGTTAGTACTCAAGCAGGCTTTGATACAGATCGCTGACTTTAATGCTTGTATTTGTACGTAAAGCAGTTCTTTTCAAAAATTAGCCCAAGGATGCCTATTGGCCTATTGGGGTTTTATCTTATCTATTGTAGTTATTAAGACACCCTGCAATGAAATCGAATTTGGCTCACCCTGTACAATTTAATAACATTTTAAATCAAAGTTTCATTCGTTTACAACAGTCTGATAAATTTACAAGCTCAGAATTTTGATACATTAGATACATGCGATTAGATTATTTATTTATTTGTTTTCACTTTTACATGTGTAACTTCTTCTACTTCTTCCATTGGTGCTACATTCAACTGTGAGATTTTCACTTCTCGATTACCCTTTTCCACTTTTTTTGGTCTTCCATTAATTTCTATCAGTTTCGCTTTCTCATTTTATTCAGGTCCTCGATTACACTTTCTTTCCATATTTTATTTGGTCTTCCGCGTTTTCGTGCCCCTTCTGGTATCCAGTCTGTTAAAATCATTGTTACTTTCTTTAGTCCCTTGCTCTGTGACTGTCCGAACCAGCTAATTCTGTTTGCTTTGATAAAGGTATCTATGTAATATATAATATATCTGGGTTCTCAATTAGTTCTTGTCACTCATAATTCACTGCCGATTACTAGACAAAAATAAATGCATTTCGTCTTATTCAGTAGGTTTAGATAAAGTTTAGTTACAAGTTCTGAAAGATGAAATTGAATTATACTATACAAATTACACCAAACAACGTAATTCGTTCTTTAATAGCTGTTTCTATAACTACCAACATACATACACAGATAATCATTTCCTCTCGCACTTAATTGGCGCCGAGGATATTTCTTAACTACAAAGTGGTTAAAAAGAACTACATCTAGTTGGCGTTGAAACTTGCATGTAAATTTTAATGCGCTGATAAAATATTTATTGTTCTGGAATTAGCCAAAGCTGTCACTAATTATTAAACGTAGCTATTTCGAACAATAAATTTAATTCAATATGAATACAAACAACAAAACGTACTTCCTCAGAGGGAAGGAAGTGAAGGAACTGGTTAAAGAAACGCGAGAAGCATACATTAAATCCAGAAACATAAAGATATCTGAGGAAAACGGTAACTATAAGGAAGTTCGAAATTGAGTAAAGCAAGCAATTAAATAACTCAAAGAGCAATACTGGGAGAAGTTCTCATTAGAGATGCAACATGACCTATATGGCGGACAGAAAAAGGTCTGGAAAATGCCAGGAAAAAATCAATAAACGAAGAGATACAAGTAATCACAATTAGCCCAGAGAAATGGACAGTCTACTTTAAAGAAATATACAGGGTGATTCAAAAGTATTGTCATTAAATTAAATGGGTGTATATACTGACCTTAATAGAAGTACATTACAGCAAAAATTTAAAGCTTATCGCGATTTTTGTTTACTTTAAATTTGGTTACACACTTTTGAGAACCGCTTGCTAATATGCATTTAAAAAGCCTGCAATAGAAATTTGACCCTGGCAAAATAAATGAAACGTTACAGTCATTACACGGTTATGTAATTTACAGGTTTCACTTTCCTCTCACATTTACTGGCATGTTTAAAAAGTGATATTAGAAAAACTTGTTGTTAATGAAGAGGAACAGGACTTACAGAAAATGTTTAAATGTTCCTTCATTAACCTCTACACAAACACACAAACAGCCTTTCAAATCTGCTGCAGCATTTTGAAGAGCTTTTCCGTGAATTAAAATAACGTCAATTAATTCTGTTATTAAGAGGTTAAGATGACCTTCCATTAAAGCGTTCGAACAGTGCACATTTCAAGCGCACAATGAACTGACTAACCTACGTACACATCACACCTGGGCTCTCTTATCAGTACGGACAAGAAAGGCGATTGATAAATTTAGATTTTGAACTAGTGACCCCGAAAATATTTTTGTATTGATCTTTTTAATTTTTTTCTGGATTTACCGTTTACTTGCGACACATGGTTTATTGAGAAAAGTTATTCTATTTGATATCCTCTACCTACCCTTGAAATTACTGACAATACTTTTGAATCACCCTGTATAAAGATCAAACCGAAGAAGTAACTGATGAGTAAGAAGATCAGGAGGAAGCAATGGTGATAATAAAGTAAAGACGAACATGAACCTGTGAATCGAAACCTTCTCCGAAGTAATGCTATAGCGGTTCCAGAGAAGGCTTAAAGTCGAGGAGGGTGAGAATGGGGCCACTTGACTGTTTCCGGAATGACACTCTGCTGACTTCCGGGCCAGACAACGCCCCTTAAAAAATATATAAAGTACAAAACTAAACAATAGCAACTAAATGATAAAATATGAAGGAGTAACAGTTATAGAAGAAATAACGAAGTTCCTACAGAAAGTAATACCTACGTGAAAGAAATTTCAACTAAATGGAAAATTAGTATTACTGTACCTACATTTGAAAAAGTTGAAAAAAAATTACAGGCGCATAACATTATTAAGCACCGTACCTAAAATATTCACAGAAATATTAGCTCAAAGAATCGAACTTAAGGTAGGAATATGTGAAAAACAACAGCGTTTCCGTCCAAACAGATCCACAATGTACGCGATTTTTATAATAAGACAGTTAACAGAAAAAGGAATTGAATTTAACAAACATCTGTACGAAAGACCTTAAACAAGCATTCGACCGAATACGACTACCTCATGTCATTAATGTCATCAATATTTTGCGTAGTAGTGGATTAGAATTATAAAAGACCTAAACACTAGTAACAAAACACAAATCAAGGCCAACAAAATTTTAACAAAGGAAACAAGCGTTAGGGTCGAAATTCGACAAGGAGACAGACTAAGCCCAACATTATTTAGTATGGTAATGAACCAAATAATCAAAGAAGTTAAAAAATTAGGCTTAGGTTACCAAATGGCAGACAGGTTGAAAATTTTATGTTACGTGGACGATGCTACACTAACCATATAGACTAAAGACGATCTGAAGACTACTTTCTAAGTTTAAAAGAACTACCGAAAATTCAATATGATTATATCTGCAGAAAAACCAAAGTTATGGTAATCTTGAAAGACCCTATTAGATGTAAAGTGATAACAGAGAACGAGCCAATAGAACAAGTCATGAAGTTTAACTACCTAAGTATGCAAATATCAAGTGATAGAAAATTAACAGAGGGGGTTAGAGCGAACTCCATTAAAGCATTGAGAATCTCTGCAAGCTGAAGAGAAGAGGAGAACCAAATACATGTCAAAAGGAAAGCAAAATAACGATACAATAAAACATGTGTGAGACAAATTCTAACATATGCGGTGAAACCTAACAGACTGACGAGAACCACTGAAATGAAGACATTAGAACAATAAAAAGAGTAACCCTACAAGGCCAAGTCAGAAGTAGCGACATAAGAACAGAACTACAAATAGCAGATATACTTAGATGGACAAGAACCAGAAGAAAACAGTGGAGAGATATTTAATGTAGATAGAATGGACTCAGTTAGAATTGCTGAGTGGACTAAAGGTCACAAACCACAAAGGAGAAGACTCCAAGGCCGACCCCCTAAAGATGGACGAAGGGCTGGACGTCAAAAACAGAATAGAAGTAGAAAACAGAAAAGCAGAAGGAAATCATAAAAGAAGAAGAACAAAATGTACACTTTACAAGAAAAAATCTTTATTATTGAGGCTTATTTCAAGTGACGAATGTAAGCAATACCACTGCATGAAAGCGATATTTTTTATTTTAGAAAGAAAAAGAGAAATTCACGACCCGCCCTGAACCATTGTCCTGAACTTCTCGCAATAGAATAATATTGGGCAAGAATCAAACAAATTACTAAAACAAGCAGAAACAGCCAAAAACTTGAAAGATTTCACCGAAAGTATAAATAAATATGATTTCTAAAGAAGTTGCCCAAATCTAATGAGCGGAATTAAGCGAAAAGTTAGAAGAATGTTCAGTCGAGAGGAGTTAAAAATTTATTTTTATGCTACTAATGCCTCTTAAAGGCATCCTATTACGTACTTTTAATATCAAATCTGCCATTATTTTCATATCAAGTTATAGCTACTGTTTATGTCATAAAACTTTTTTAGGCTTTATTATCTCAATTGCGGTTTCCTCCACAATCACCTTGTGCAGAGGTAACAATTACTCTTAATAATTTTTTGTGGGGAAAGCTTTGGTTTCTCAACTATAAATAAAACAAACTTTTAGTTTTCCTTTTGGTGTAAGAAACTAAAATCAAGAATTAAAATAGGAAACAGGTCAAATAACGATTTAAGTACATAATTCAAAATATTTTGTAAACATGAATATTTTAAGGGGTTTAAGGACGATGCCACCCTATACAAATAAAAATATAAATTTGTTTATTTGATTTGATTTGAGTGCGATCTAGGCTGCACACGGATGCCTAATATTTCATCGTTAGTTGACTGGGATAGTCATTTAGGACTACCTTACTAAAATCTGCTAGATTCCGAGGACTTCTGGTCTTTATTGTGCCAAGCATTACAACAGCACGGGATCCATTGTTTTACCTCATCTACGACAATAGGCATAGTGGCATAGTTGATTCCACAGGAAGTATCTCACAGATCTAAATCAGGAATTTGCTTTAAATTTATCTTCCCAATTTTGTAGAATCATTAAAATTTTTGTAAAAATAATAGGAAATAGGAACAATTTGTTTAATTTTTCTGGAGAACATAAAATTGCTAAATATATTTATCGTACTACGAACAAATAAATAATTCTTTTATTAGCAAAAACTATAATTATCATGTAGTTTTATGATATATAACGGAGTAAATAACTAACTTTGCATGGCTTCTATCAAAAACTATAGAACTGTTTTTTATTCAAAATACATTTCATGCAGCTGTATATTAAGTATAAGCCAAACAGAATAATAACGTTAACATTCCCATCAAGAATCTGAGATTTTACCAACATACTGATTTATGTCAAAAAGAAATACATGAACAGTAAATTAATAAATAAAATATTACTGTTTAAAAAAAACTCCAAAAAGTTCAGAAAGATATAATATAAATATTACATTATTTCGCCTTTGCCCTCAACATGTTTAGTAATCTCATTTTCAGTTTGAAGTTTACCAGAAAACTTAACGGTATCGATATCTTTCAGGTAATTTCCTATCGATGAACTCACATAATTCTATAAAAATTTTATCCGTGCTCTCCCAATAACACCCATAAAACTTTACATTCATACATAAATAAAATTCTCTGTGGAGTTAAAACGAACACCCACTTTAAAAAAAATCGATTCAAAAAGAAAATATCCATATTCAGTTTCTCTAGGTAACACATGCAGTACCTGCTTTCTTTTATTAAAATTAATTATTTTGCCTTCCATTAATCTCCTAAATATCTGATACTTGTAATACTGATCTTGTTTCCAAAGAGAAATAAAAGTATTGAACAATAAAATGCTGTTGTGTAGAGGATTAAAATTGTTATTTAATCTATAATAATAATAATACTGCCTAATTATACAGGGTTACTGGTAATTCGATACATTCCTTTGGAGATGCGATGGGACAGGAGCTAAGAAACAAATTTAACCCTAACATACATTATGCAAAACTCAATAGTTTTTGAGATATTTCAATTTTTGTGTTTTTCTCAAAAAAGTAGATCTTCATGTCTTTAAAGTTAATTTTTAAAAAATCTACTTGACATTTTCTGAACTTTTTGACTGGGTTACTTGTCCCACTCTATGGTCATCCGTTTCGAATGGAAAATATCCGGAAACATTTCGATCATGTGAAAATTTTAAATAAAAACTTATTAAAAATAATTTTTAAAAATCAGCTACTAAAAGTACCTATTCGTTTTTCTCAGAAATTATTTTTTTATTTTTGCATAATGTATGTTAGGTTTAATTTGTTTCTTAGCTCCTGTCCCATCACATCTCCAAAGGAATGTATCGAATTACCAGTAACCCTGTATAAATTTGCATTAATTTGTATATTGAAAAACGCCACTTCCTTAACAATTTGATAATTCAAATTTAGAAACTATAGTGTTCAAAATAAATACCATGAGATCGAAAAAAAATGATTCTGAGCAGGCCTTGACTAGTACAACACGATTGGCTACACTGGTTCTAGAATGCTAGTCAAGGCCTGCTCAGAATCATATTTTTTTATCTCATGGTACAATGATTAAAGTCAAGGTTTACGTACTTGTGTGGCATTGCCTAACGATGTAACGATAGTATTCATAAACCACAAGCAGGACTTCATTGTATGTCTTATAGATGCAACGGTAATTTTTAGTGGATCAGTATGTCGCTATAGTATAATAACAATTTAGCTGCTGCAGTTTATTCACATAGTACATTTTTTTTTCAGGACAATGGTGAATCTTGAAAATTTCTATTATTTCGAGACGGATGTATTTCTACAATTAAAGGAACTACAAACCATGTAAGTAACAAGAAACACAGCTTTAATCACTACATACTAACTAAATCAACATCTATAAAGTGAAAACGTACTTTATTGTCTAACTTGAAGAACTTACAAATTTCGCAGAAATTAAGTGCTGCGCTTAGGAGTTAAAATATTCATATTATCTAAACTTTGCCTATTAAAAGAGCAAAAAACATATTACACTGTAAATTTCAGTAATAATAATTTAATACCGCAAAAATCAGTCAAAGCGTGAAAATAATTTTTAGCTTAGCCCTCTTCGGTCTTTAATTAAATTTGTTGCAGGCTACAGCTGTCGGCAAACGTTTTAAAAACGAACCTGTCGGTATTTTTCGTTTCCTATGTAAATTTATTACACCCAGTTTCAGGTTCGATAAATGTACAAACATTTTTTTTTTTTCTGGAAATCCAGAAACGTTTTTAGGAAGTTGTCTATATTTTCCTCACAGCTGGTTTTGAACTTCCTCATTTCATTTAACATTGCCTGAGGTTAATAAGATATTTCCACTTACAGAAGTTCTTAGATTAATTAAACAGTATTCTGCCTCTAACATTACATACAACAAATACCTACTCTTAACGTACCCCGAGGCAAACTTATACTTTATACTGCGTATCTTTTACACCTAATTAAACCACAACGTTTGGAATAATTTTGAATTCTGACAGATGAATATCATTCTTACATTGGAAATATATGTTAAACAAATGCAATGAACACTGCATATTGTAAAACTGCCATTTTACCAACATTGAAGAACAGTAATTTCTAACTTTTTAACATTCTTTACTTACTTTAATAAAGAAGAACAGAAACGAATCTGTTAATATTATTTTAATATCATTATATTGCATTCACGAAATATTTGAAATGTTGGAAGTAAGCATAAAATCGACTTAAAGAATTTCAAAAAGTACATAGCTCGGCTTTTGTGAAATAAAAATCGATTTTTGAAAATAAAGAACATTGTACATCTGGACACAATTTATTGCATTAAAACTGCAGAGAAAAGTGGGACTATCCATGGAAAACACGGTGATCCTAAACGATTGGCAGTACCATTACCTAGTATGTAATTTTGCATTTTCCACGTACTACAAATTGCATAATAGACTATAAAAGTGGGCGGTCTTAATTTGAACAGATCGGTTAAAATGTGATTCGATCCGACACAAGACTAAATTGTCAAATTCCGGTTAATTAAATTAATTAAAATTAAATCAACTCATTTTATAAAGACTTAGTTATTGTTACAGCATATATGTTCAAAATGTTCTCAATTATTCTGAAGATATAGCTGAACGTGACAACTCTTCTTCTTCCTCTTACGGTAGCTTCTCTTTACGAAGGTTGCTGATCATCATAGCTACTATCACTTTTGAGACTGTGGCACGGAATAACTCCACCGATGGTATCTTGAACCAGTCGCGTAGCTAGGATACTCTTCATCTTCCCACGCTTCTTTTCGCTTGTACCTTACCCTCAATAACTAATTGTAATAGGTGGTATTTTGGGCCTCGAGTTATATGCCAATTTTCTTATGTTTATTGTAAATATTTGTTCGAGATCTTTGTTCCTACGATTAAGTACTTCCTTATTGGTTATCTTGTTTATCCATGCGATGCATAATAGACGTCTGTTAATCCAGTATTCAAAAACTTCTAATCTTTTTATTGTTTATTTGTGTATTGTGTTAAGGTCCAGCTTTCTATACCATATAATAGAATTGAGAAGATGTAACATCGAGTAAATAATCTAAATCTATATTGGGAGATGTCAACAAGGCTTTCATTTTAATAAAGGCTGATCTTACATGTTCCAAGGTATTTGTAATTAGTGACCTGTTCGATTTGGTAGTTATCTATTGTGATATTCATTTCTCGTTAACATTTCTAGAAATTTGGTTTTACTAAGGTTTATACTGAGTCCGAATTCTTTCCTTTTTTAATTTATTTTAAAAAGCAGCTTCTGCAGGTCATTCAAGTTATCTGTTATTATTATTTTGTCATCTGCATAACGAATGTTATGGATTATTTCGTCATTAACCTTTAGGCCTGCAGATTCATCCTCTAGAGCTTCGTTAAAGATCTCCTCTGAGTATATGTTAAATAAGGTCGGTGATAATCTGATAATATACATCCCTGTATCACTCCGCGTCTTATCTCGATTTTTTTGGTAAAGTTATTGTCTACTCTCACACGGCCCTGCTGATGCCAATATATAAAGCCGGCAGTACAGGCCCCAAAGCCTTTGGCCAATGTTTTCGATTTCTTTTTTCCTGTTTTTTGCTACATTTTCTCAGTTGCATAGTAGACAGTTGGTTTTATATACTTCTTCGCTAACTCCTCTTCTTTCATTCTAGCTATGTGCCCTGCCCACCTAAGCCGACACTACCTCACTACTAACGAGATGCTCTTGTCCTTATAGCATTATTGTACCTCCTTGTTGGTTCTTCTTCTCTAAATCATACCTTCTTTCACTCCACCATATATTTTCCTAAGAACCTTTCTTTCCCATATTTCCAAGAATTTTTCTGTTTCTACATCGGTAACCCAAGTTTCCGCAACGAAAATTACCGTGGGTCTTTATGATAGTCTTATATGCACACTCTTTCACTTTTCTAGACACTGTTTTATTACTTAAAAGCTTATTGAAGGCATCTGTACACCTTACTCCTGCAGCTATCCTTGTTTTTATTTCATTTTTGTAACCTTCACTTATGATCTGTACCCCCAAGTATGTTGTCTGATGCCAACACAGGTTTGATATTATTGTAGTATTTCGGGCATCAGTGCGTTTCTTTCGCAAGATGCCTAATAGTTCTTGATGTTGGGCTTTGTCAAACGCTTTATTGTAATAAAGCACCAAAATAAATCTCTTTTTACATCTAAGCATCTTTGAGCCAGTACAGTGATTGGTAAATAGGGAACCTCTATAACTCATACCAAGTCCAGATCGACAATCAAATTCTCTATTTGACATACTTTGAGCATATTCTACCTGCCGTTAAGTCAATTAACAACTGTTCCTTCCTTGTAATTCCTCTACGCCTACGGCATGATATCTAATTTAGCAAAATTCATTTTTTAAATAACCGAACAAGGAACAATCCAGTGGGATAAAATCTGGCGTTTTTACTAATGATTCTGTCATCAAAATATGATTAAGTACTCTATAATTTCACATGCTGTGTGCACCGTTACCCCATCCTGCTGAAAATACGAGCCATTTTGCAATTCATAATTATAGAGCTGCTGAATAAATTGTTCCGATACTTGTTCTCTATAATGATGGGCATTTATACTGTCATTAAAAAATAGTACAACGAGACGCGCCGGTTGTCAGGCAGGATGTGAATCATTTCGTGCGTATGCGTCAGCTGTTCGAGACTATTCGGGAAAAGTCTGAGGCGATCCACACTGCACTCGAAAGCCGCGGTCAGGGTATAAAGGCGCAATTCCGTGAGCGACGGAGTTAGTCTACTGCCGAGAGCCTACCAGCGAGCTACCAACCAACGTGTGGCAATCAAGTGCTCGATTAATGTAAATGTGCGTGAATATAATTAAATAAACTGTTTAAATAAATTAGTTAATATTTCGGATTAATATTAGTGTTGTGTTTTAGTGTTTAAGTTGTTGTTTCGTGTTAATTGTTACATTGTTTAAATTTGTTAATAAATAATTCACACCACGGATCAAAGTTTTAAATAAACGTGTTAAAAACGTTACAAAAAGGCCCCGGGTTTGATCCCCGGCATCTCCACCAAAATGGGATATGGGAACGCACATTTTCAACAAGTGTACCACGCGCAAGTGAAAAAAATCGTATCCAGAAGAGTGATGAGAATCTTCAAGACTACGAAACCGACGTTGCACGATTGGTTCGACTAGCCTGCCCTACGGCTCCCGACTCCTTCTTGGAACAACTAGCAGTACAAATGTTCGTAGATTGTTTAAGGGATGGAGAAACGCAGCAGTCATTAAGGTTAGCGCGGTCAAAAAAGGGCTGTGTCATTAATCGTTGATTTGCGTGGAAATGCCTTGAACATGAACATCCTTCAAGTGATTCCAACAAGTCAACAGAACGACTACCGATTGCTAGTTTCCCAAAAGGAAATGAGATATGGGGGCGCACATCTTCAACAAGTGTACCACGCGCAAGTGAAGAATCGTATCCAAAAGAGTGATGAGAATCTTCAAGAGTACGAAGGCGACGTTGCACGATTGGTTCGACTAGCCTACTCTACGGCTCCCGACTCCTTCTTGGAACAACTAGCAGTACAAACATTCGTATAATTATTACATTATACCTTCTTATTCAATGATTCTACTTAAACAGAAATGTTTCCCAAATTCTACACTTCAAATGCGCTTAAGCTTTGGCTCTTAAAATCTAAAGGTGAGGGTACTGAAAAACCACGAATTAGTTATTTGATCTTTAATCTGACAAAAAGAGAGTACCGCGTATTTTTCTACAATTTATAGTGAAAATGAGTTGTATATTAATTAATGCTGTTAGGTGTCAATAGAGCCACAAGTATGGTGTGTAAATAGACCCCTTGAAGAATTAACATTATTGTTATTTTATGTAGATCCCGTGGCTCGTAGATAGGTTGTTTTTTAGTAAAGTTTTATGGTTCTTGGATTTGTTAATACTTTGTTAAAAAGTTAAGACTCTAATTTCTAATAGGAGATTATTTTGTTATTTCCCTGTTGGTCTAGTCTTGCCATTAGATTTCCTTTGAGTTGATAATCAAATCAAGGACTTCTGTGGCGACATTGGAGCCCCGTGGAGGCACTGCCAGGAACAGCATAGAACTCGGTAGAGGTCATTTTGAAAATCTAGTAAAATGTGTTTTATTTTCGATTTCGATGCATTATTTCTTCTTAGAATTAATACTCCCGTGCGTTATTAATATTTTATTTGTTGTTTGAATGTCAATAAAAATTTCAATACTATATTAATATTTTTAAGCGGCAACCCATTCAGAAGTGAAATATAGTATAATAGGTATTTTTGAACTCCTCTCTAAAGGAAATTTTTACGAGAAAAGTGATATAACCCCATTGAATTTCTAACAATTCAGACTTACATGAAATTTACTAATATTACTGTTTATTATTAATATTTCGATGTGGTTATAATCCCATAACACGAACTTAATATTAACTCAAATTGTACAAAAGTTTACGTATTTACCTCATAATCCCGAATGCGAAAGTTCAAATCAGGGAGGCATGTATCAAATTAAACGCTATCCTTTTATCTAGGAACGTATATTTAAAATTATATGTTCTTCCCGCTTGTTTAGCAAAACTTGTAATAAAGTACAGAAAACGCACAAGGTAATAATAAAATAAAGCAAAATTCTTGTAAAACAAACCCCTGAACTTTACACCATAAATAAACCACTAATTATAAATAAACGTATAACGTAATCCAGCTTTACTAAATTCCACAAACTAATGATTTTCAGAACAATGAACGCTTTATAATTAGAAGGTATGAAATTTCAGGATTATCTCAAATAACTAAAAGGAAAACTACACCGCTTTTATTATAACTTCATATTAAACTATAATGAGTTGATTAATATTCATGGTGTAAATCAAAACATTTTTCACACTTTGGAACTTAATAATGGAAGTCAAAATAAGAAAAAATGCCCAATAAGCGTAAGTCCAGATCTCCTTGGCCTTTAAGATATTCGATTTTAAGTTTTAAAAAATTCGACTCTTTCTCATATTGAAATTGCAATGTCCACACTCTAATTAAAAATTAAGTTTTAGAATATACAAAATATACATGTTTTGACGGTATAGCTATAGACCCTCACCAAAACGTGCTAACTGCATTTTGGTGTGTTTCTCAAACGCTCCTGTCACTATTGCTATTATTACTTCAGTAATAATTAATTAATTAAGTATTTTAATACTTAGTTCTTTTGATAGCTTTTCAAAAATACTACGATTATTTTGTAGTGCTACTACTGTAGAAAACATAATTTTGTTTTGAGTATTTTCGAATGAAATATCTTAAAACTATTGAATTTACTGAAGTGTGTTATTCGCATAACTTATATCATCAAGCGATAAGCAAATAAAAAATACTTCAAACTACAAAATGCCCTGACCAATATTTAGCTCTGACATCAATATGCGTATGAACAGAATATGAATGAACCTCTGTTTTCGACTTCAAGTCGAAATAAACCACAAGAGAACAACACAAAAAGGATAATAAAAACACGGTGGTGTTGTTGACAGGGAGATTTTTATACGAAATGTCTGGAAACTCAGGTTAATCATTTTAGAGGTCAACTGGGGAAAATAAAATAAAGTGAAGGCGTAGAACAACTACTCCTTCAAAATGTTCGGTAAAATACCAGTGAAATAAATAAAAATTATAGAACTTAAAATGAGTGATTTCAGAATTATATCAATCTATAGCGTATTCAGTATTCACTAACAACTTTGCAATAATGTAAACGAACGCGTTGACAGTATTTTGTATCCACACGGTGTTGGTTTACTTAAAATTTGTAAGCATGCATTTCTTTAACATTAATACACCATGCTGTAAATAGATTAAAACTTTCTAATTTCGTTGACTAATGATTGCGCTAAGTCGCGCTTGTTCGAATTATTATATTTACTAAATTCTTGATATTGACATAATACCTCGCACTAGAGTATTGAAGCAAGGCTATCTATTATAACTTGCATGTAAATTGGAACCCTTTTAGTATTAATTATTCAGCTAAAATTTTACCACATTCAGAAAGAAACTATATTACTGTAGGACGGTTGCGGTTCCCATTTTACTTTAATTATTTTTATAATAAATAAAAGGTTCTGTTAGTGTAACATAGTGTTACAGGGGGGGAGGGAATCCCCCTGTGGAATCCCACGTTGCATCTGTTAGAAAAACCTCGGGGGTGTTGGGAGGTGATGAGTGTTGAGTGCACCTTCAGCTACTTATAGACCTGAAAGCAGGCAAAAATGTGTCACAAGCCAACTATGACAGAACATTGCCAATCAAGGAGATCCACCCATGTCAATTTTCCATCCATCCTAGATGACCCACACGGTCTAGGAAGTCCAACGGAACAAGCAAATGCGGAAGCGGACCTACTTGACGACACCGTAGGGGGGGGGGCATAGCCCGGGAGCTACTGCACTGCATACATGCAACCAGGTCGAGGGCCTTTGTAACTACGCCACTACGCGTAGTTATCAAAGTCCCTAGCAATTAGCCGGATATATTCGGGTACCAAAGCCTAATGCTCTGATAAACAACAACGAGCCTCATGCTCTAACCCAAAAAGCCTCAGGGCTTGTCCACACAAATAACAATATATCAACAATAACAGCACAATCACATTTTACGCATCACACACAATCTTGGCTCTTTTGCATCAGTTAACACAGCTGTACGTTAACGCGTCCCATGAGCGACTAACCCTTCTAATATTCTGACCTGCCCTGAATCATAAATAATTCCCTCATTTTAAAAGCTCTCGTTCGGTTTTAATAAACAAGCTTTGCTTCAAGAAATCTAATGCTTGCGTCATCCCCGCCAAAAGTACGTACATTACGTCGTATTAGATAGAGAGCATAGTTTCAACTTCTTTCACATGACAATCGCAACCTGAGCCGATAACGAACTACCTTTCACTTTGTTAAAAAATTTAGAATAAGTAGTTAACAGTAATTGATACAGTTAAGTATGTTCAAAGCCGTCTTGATAACTAAAAAAAAAACATCTTTCAAGCTATTTTATGTTTAAATAAATAACCAAGCATATCATATATTCCTAAATTCAGAAAACAATACTATTCAATTACGGCAAGATGCGATGTGCTACCCATAACAAATAAAAAACCTGATAATAGCGGAAGGCACGTTATTTTAAAATTGTGATTACGTTACGTAATAGTAAAGGTAAAGGTATCGGCACTTACACTCCGCGAGGAAATATAGCCGATAACATAAAAATTTAAGGCCTCCTAAGTCACTTTCTTATCCGGTTGTCTCGCACGCTTATCGTATGGGGTGATGTGGAAAGCACCGCGCCTTTGCCAGCCCCTACCTTCCCTACTCCACCACTACGTTTCGACTCCCAATTATTTTCATTGGCTGGGTTAGGCCATCCGCCAAGCTTGCGACTCAAGTTTTACCCGAGACCGTCCTTAACCACTCAGCCACCCCGGCGATGCATTACATAATAGAAATTAAAAATTTATCTTAAGAAAGTGTTTATAGTTTTTAATATTATTTCAAATAAAGGTGCGAGAAACGAAAAATGAAATTTGGGGTTTTCAGTTTTTTCTTTTTTTAATAACTAATAAACGTGTGTAGTTAAGCGAACTTTCTTTGTGGCATTATATTAAACGGGAATTTAAACCTACCCTCTATCTTTTATAATAAATTAGATACCCACGGTGGGCCTAGAATTTGAATCAGCCTGTATAGTTCAAGTTACCATAATTAACCACAAAAAGTCAAACTTCAGTTGACAAACTTTAAATTGCAGGTACGAGGACGTATTGAAAAATCCTTAGCCTACTATAGAAGCAAACAAAATTTGAAAGTCAAAATATTTTATTATTCGACATATTCTCCTCTTAATTTAATACATTTATTTACATTTATTACACCGAACCTGCAACGCCTCTAGACCTTTAAAAAAAAAAGTTTTATCTTGCTCTGCAAACCAAGCCTCCACAGCTTCTATAACCTCTTCGTTGGAAGAAAATTTACGACCTTTTAAACTTTTTTTCAGTTGAGGAAAGAGATAATAGTCGGACGGAGCCAGATCTGGTGAATAAGGGGGGTGTTCCAGTAATTTGAACCCCAAATCACGAATTGTTTGCATGGCAACATGCGATTTGTGTGCAGAGGCATTGTCCTGCAAAAACGAAACACTTTTGGACAACTTTCCGCGTCTTTTCTCCTTAATTTTTTCTCGTAGAGTGGTCAGTAACGTTGAATAGTAATCCCCAGTTATTGTTCTACCCTTATCCAGATAATCAATCATGATATTTTCGGGGACGGACACAGAAACTGGCCTACCCGATCGCTCTTCATCTTCAATGGAAAATTTACCTCTTTTGAAGCTTGCAATCCAATTTTTTACGGTCGCATACGAAGGACATTGATCGCCAAGGGTATTAAGCATATCTTCGTAAATCTGCTTACCTCTTAACCCCTTCAAATACAGGTATTTGATGATGGCTCGATACTCCAATTTTTCGATTTTCACATTTTCGGTCGACATCCTTTTTTTGAAATTTTATTGCGCAAAACTGGTTTGACTTTTTGACGTGAAACTTTACATTGACACTTCTAATAAGTTACTCTTCGTTGCTATGGTATCGCAATATTTTGTTTATCCATGGAAGCGGTCTAGGCTAACTACCATGAGATCGAAAAAAAGATGATTCTGAGCAGGCCTTGACTAGTACAACACGATTGGCAAGACTGATTTCAAAATGTGGCAGTAAGTTAGAGGTTAATAAATGTCAAATAAATTAAAACACAAAACAGTATTTATTTAGGGAACAAACTGAAAACTAAGATGAATACATGTTAGAGTAGGTGTTCAAAATGTGATCCTTCACTAGTATTACAACGATAAACTTAAATAATTCTAGAAACAAGATTGCAAAACTGACTTACATTTGAAACGTCACTGTCACATTATAATTCATAGGCATTCTAGAACCAGTGTAACCAATCGTGTTGTACTAGTCAAGGCCTGCTCAGAATCATCTTTTTTTCGATCTCATGGTAGATATCAATACATCCTCGTATTAAATAAAATAAGATTACAGCTTGTTGGTAAATTAAATAGCAGTTGTCATATACATAGTTATGTATCATATAGCAAATGCTTTAACATCAATAATCCTAATTAATTATAACATTTTCACACACTGAAATTCAGTTGTGGGCCTCTAAAATTTCTCTCCACATAAAACTTTTTTAGGAATTTACTCGGTTACACAGCTGCAGGGTTCTTGTTGAGTGTCTAGAATTAGATTTACACTGAACTGAAAACATTTCTTTGGATTTTCCCTTTTATGGCAAGGAAGCGTTATTCTAGCAACTATTTCAATATCTAGTTTTTTTTAATAAGATCAGCTATCACCGAAGAACTTGTTTTCCTTACAAGCTTAAAACTTTTCGTTCTGAATACATTTTTGCTGCATTTTAAAGAAAAGGGAACTTGACTGGAAGAGCGGTTGTTTTTGTTTCATTTTCAAACCTTACTTGAAACGAACTTAAAAAATACTTAAAAACGTTTCAAGTTAAAAAGAACGAGAACTTATTCCAATGGAAACCAAAAGTTCTTCAAACGCTTTTCTATTTTCATTTTTCATATATTTCAAAACTTTATATATTATTACCACACCAGTTAATAATTTTTTTATCAATTTCAAATTTTACATCACAACCAAATTAGTGCCTAATGTATTCAGTTATGACGATATTTAAATTGAAATCTGTTTACGGAGCTTCCAACAAACACCATTTGGGCAACGACATATGATCTATTATTGTAAGTTAATTCTATGATAACTGACAGCAAACTAAACATTTATAGTGTTAGTTAATTACACCGGGTATGGTACGTACTACATCCTAATCATATGTGACATTGCGCGTTGATGTTTATGAACTGCTAATCGGTACACTAAACAATAAACAGTGCTTACGGAATTATTGGAAAATTGCAAATCGTTGTCAGAAACAACATAATACCCGTTAAACCTAGTTTTACAAGGTTTTACAAATAACTGCGTTTGATGCTTCCGCTGGGCTTTTAAATCTTAAAAGTGTTCTATAACCGTGCTTGTAATGCAGTAAACGTTTTCAACATTGAACACTGTTTGTTGTATTCTTTTCCTAAAACTTTAACGACGTGCACTGACCGCTAGATATTTTCAAAATAAAAAAAGTTAACAAGTTGTACAAGCTGTTAACCTACACTCCACCACTATAAATTTTCACAGAAGTTTCAAATAGGATACTTAGTTCGTGAATTTAACAAACGTTTATTTATATTTCTGACAATTTATCGATATCCTTCTTTCATCATAATACCGCCATTCACAACATCTTAGATTGAATATAGTTAAGGCATCTTAAGTAATTAGCTGATAGCCAGGGCGGCGCAGTGGTAGCGTCAGGTTAGCGTTGGGCTAGCCCTTGGTTCGAATCGCCCTGGTGGCCATTCGTCGTTCGGAACGTAATTAACGACGCTCTCCTCCGAATACAGGCCGAGGAGACAGAGTAACAAAGTCTGACACATATATACACATTACACTCTACAGATGGTGCAGTATGTAGGATCAAACGACGCACAAATTTCTTAACCCGCAGACACGGACCGCGTAGAGTCTAACACGTTAACGCACCAGCCTCGACACCAAAAGATATAAGAGGTTACAGATAATACAAGTAATTACGTAGCTGACGAAGCTTTTCAAGAAGGGAGAGTTTGTCAACAAAGTGATGAAAAACTGTTCAGCTCCCTGTTCAGGAAATTAAAGTAAACAACTAAAATTTAAAAAAAAGTAATACAGGGTGTGTATAAATTGGCGAAAGAACTACAGGTGGCGATGTTGGTCATAAAATTCTGAGTCGAAAATCATAATACCAAAATGTTGGACACTCCTTCCTCTGTCTCCATAATTTTTACAATTCTTTTTTCTTCTAATTTGCAGCTCTTTCTGTCAACAGATAATGAATTAAAATACTTATTAAAAGACTTCATTTTCAAACTTTGGTACAATATTTTGGTATTAAGATTTTCGATTCAGAATTTTATGACCAACATCGCCACGTGTAGTTCTGTCGCCAATTTATACACACCCTGTATAATTAAAAATATTAGATATTAATAATACGAGCGATGTTCCACTCATAACCGGAATTTTTAGTTTATTAAGAAAAACAAAACAATAACGTTACAAATTTAACTCTTATTTCTCGACATAGTCCCTTCCTTTCGCGTAACACTTTTGCCATCTTTCCACTAGCTTTCTGATTCCCTTTTCGTAGAAGGTTTTTGGTTGTTGTCGAAGTCATAAATGCTCAGCTTCAATAACAGCATTCTCTTTTAGTCATCTTCTCGATTGGTTTGCTGCATCACTGTTTTCCAACTTTGTCTATCTTGGGTTAGCCGTTTTCGGTTTGTGTATGTTTGCCAGTTCATGTCCTGAACTATCTGGTTCATGTATTGCAGTCTTGGCCGTCCTGGGGCGTTTTTCCCTTCGATCATACATTCCATAATTGTTTTAAGCATATCACATGTCTAAGTATGTGCGCTTTTAGTGCGCCTCTTCTTTTAACTATGTTATTCCAGAGGATTCTCTCTTCTTGGGCTCTTTCTTCACTGCTAATTCTGTCCACCCATCTAATTTTCATCATTCGTAGAAAGCCCCACAAATCAAAGCTTCTAATCTTCTCTTTTCTACTTGGGATATTTTCCAGGTCTCGCACCCGTACAGTACTACGTTCCAGAAAAATTGCTTCAAGAATCTTTTTCTATTCTTTAGTGAAATCCTATTTGACCCCAGTTTTGTTAAAAGCTTCTTTTGCCTGTCTAATTCTATCTATCATCTCTGTGGCGTTTCTTCCGCCTTTCTTTATTATGCTTCCTAAATATCGAAAACTTTTAACGTTTTGAAGTTGTTGTCCTTCCAGGAAGGCTGTCAATTGTTGTTGTCATGTATTATCGCATACTATTACCTTGGTTTTTGACTTAATTATTTTTGAACTCAAATTCCTTACCGTTTAAGTGTTCTTTCAAGGGACCACACAGATAAAAGTCACATGGTGACAAATCAAAACAATAAGGCGGATGTGCCCAAACTTCCCAGTGGAGGTTTTGTAAAGTTTGAACTGTTGCTACCGCCGTGTGAGGACGAGCATTCTTGTGGAACAAACGGACACTGCGGACTGAACAATTCCGTCTTTTTGACTTTATTTTGCAGCAAGTTGCTATAATATTCAGCGTTGACAGTTCTACGGTCTTCTAGAAAATCAGAGAAAATTACTCCTAATGAGTCCCAAAATATGGTTGCAAAAACCTTTCCAGCAGATGCGCAGGCTTTGAATTTTTTGGGCGGAGGCACTGACAATGGTTTTTGAAAGTAAACAAAGAAATAATCTAAAGTCATGTTTATTAACCTTGAAAATATCATGCGTATCTTTTCTATACGTTAAAACTGCATTTAGTTAGGACAACTTTAAACGTATCAATTACAAAGGGCACAAAGAAAAAAATACTTTGACTATTGCTAAACTGTAATATTCACTATATTTATCTCGTAATATTAAAAATTACTCTTCATGTTCTGTTTTCTCTCTTTCACTCTGCTCTTCTACATTTTCCCATATAATGTTGCATCTATCTCTCCATGATATCCATCGTTTCTATTAGTATTTTCTGTTCGTTATAATTTGTCACGATAGTTTTTATTTTCTTATCTGCAATTTTTAAAATTTGTGTCCAACTGCCTTTAATTGTTGCTGTAACTATCCTCTAATTTTTCAATCCTTTTCCCAACAACTGTTTTTAACTTTTGCTAGTTGTTTGCTTTTTCGTCTGTAGTTTGTATGATTCTAAATCTTCGTGAGCATACGAATTTCATAGCTTGTTCTTCTAAGATATTATTTCTTTCACTACTTGTTTCGTGATTTTATTAATATTCTAGGCTATCTTGTGAATAATAATCGTTTAGTTAATTATATTTACCTATTGTGGGAAATTCATTTGTTGCTGATACTGCTATTTTGTAATTTGATAGATTGTTTATATCTATTTAATTAATTAGGCTCTCGATTGGGATCTCGGTTATTATAAAAATAGAGGATATGAAAGTTTTAATGGCAAATAACAATTGAAGATACGTGCATGACATACGTAGATGTAATCGTGAAAAGAAAGGTATCTATTGTCCTAAAAGTTAAATGAACATCGCCATTTAGAAAATAAGAGTTCTTTGTCCAGATTACGATGTACCACAAGTTGACTTCAAAAAACTTTTTCGTTTTTAATATTGCTAAGGCTGCAAGTAAAACACAAATGCTGAAAATCCATCTTCTATCTTTTATAAGCCTTGAAATTTGGACACCCTTTACGTCACCGATGTTATGATTCAATTGCGCTGATGGGCACTCATGCGTTATTTATAAAAGATAATTTTATTTTAAGTTACTGTAATTAGTTATTATGTACTTTATCTTTTAGGTTAACCAGAAGAACAGCCGATATATTTATCCTGGGCTAAACCTCCCTTTATATTTGTTGCAAATTTAGCTAATTCAAACATTACTGTTTTCATTGAAAATCAAAAGGAAAATAAGGTGTTTAGAACCTCTCCCTTATACATTGAGTTGGTTTTTTAATAACATTTTTAAACAAGATACCTATTCCAAAATAATGTCCCCAAAATGCATCGGCTGACACACCATCCAAAAATAAACAAAAAATTCTATAAACCGTCAAATGCTTCGTTTTGGAAATACAGAGAGTTTCAACAAACACCGCATTTTTTTAATAAAACGAAAACCAAAAATTAATTACAAGTATTCAATATTTCTACTGATTAGCTCAAACACACTGTCAAATTTGAAAACTTTTCTAAAAGCTTTTCTTTTCCAATTTAAATCTTCAACATTCTGAAAACCAAACGATTATCATTCATAATAATATTCAATTTTTTGCAGTTCATTTTAGGATACTTATGTTGGAACACCCGGTATATAATCGGATATTGATAAATGATTTTAATTTTCCACTAATAATACTCAGCAATAAATTTCAATCGCAGATCCACCCCAAACTCATACCTTTTTACGGAAGTCTCGGTGGCAGAGCAATGTTAATGGTTGAAGTTCAAACCCTATTATTTAGATTAGCCGTTGATCTTCGTAATTGGTAGATTAAATTGAATTTAAAAAATTATTTATCTCAGCATACCACGATACATTATCTTTTCTTTTCATTACATATTTTGCCTTCTTGATTAGTGCTTGAATATATGCCGCGGATAAAAAAGTTTAGTGCAAACCTTGTGGGTTTAGGAATCCAATATTGAGTACTTTAGTTCCGATTCTTACACAACTTTCATGTTACCAACGCTTAAAGTTATACGTACTAGACTTTTATGAAAGTCTATAATTTTTATTTATTCTTAGAAACATTGGCTTAAAAAACTGTCTAGGAATTAAACTAACTTCCATCTTTTTACTGTTCAAATTCTAAAATAAGCCAACAGTAATTTACGAATGCATTTTTTAATATTCGTTTAATAACACAATCCGGAAAAAAACCTTTACAAAAAAATTTTAATTTCCTTAATAATTTGAATAATTCATTTTTAGTGTAGACCTCTTAAAAATCTTGCCGCGTTATTAACCTATGCAAGATTTGGTGATAACAAACTTTATGGATGTGTATACTTGCGTGTATACCCCGACATTAATTCATCATAAAGAAGACATTTCCATATAACGTGTCGTTTCCCTGAGGTTAAACGACGTCTGTCTTCGGGTTGATAAATGACATATCACTTTAACAACTTCCCCTGTAATTAGGACATTCACAACCACTTACAAAGTTAATAAATGTTTTTAGGCAACACAAATATTGTAAACTATTTGACAAATTGCATCATCTAAATATATGAACAGTTTTTAATTTCTCGGCTAATTATAAAATAAATGTTTAAATAAGGTTTTTACTTGATATGTTAAAACTCAGATAATGTTGTATTTATATGTGCATTTTAAAAGAATAAAAATTATAATTAAAATATTTTCACCTCAAAGTTCAGAATCTAAGGTGAAAATTTATCAGTTAAGTCAACAGTATTCCCTCTCCATCAGCACCACCAAAGTGAAATAAAAGCTCTTATAAAGCAAATTTACCAAATAGTTTTAGAAAACTCGCCAAGAATAGTAGGATCAAAAACGATACAAAACTTAAAATAAATCCCATAGACAATGGACGTTAAAGAGAAAAAGGGTTCCAAATAAGAAATCTTATTAATCTAGCAACGTAAGGTTATTTTGCACACGTATCTTGAAAATGTAAAACCTCGTGGTGATCTTTCTAATATGCTATTTGATCAATATTTTCCGCTGGAAGACTACAAAACATTTAAATCGAACAAGAAAATTAATTCCACCATTTAAAATAAATAATATTCTAAATATACAGAAAGCAGGAGCTTTCTGCTGGAAATAGTGTTTCAACCTCTGCCTGCTGAAACACAAGTTGAAGAAATAAAGAATTTCTTTGAGTCACGATATCCAAATAAATTGTGTATCGAGCTCCACAAAGACAGGTCGGTACATATCACCTTCAATAAATGCTATAGAAATTCTTCTCAAGTCTACATCAATAACCCACCTCCGACAAAACATGGGATATATTATGCCAGTTAATAAACTGGGGTAAAGCTACAATTATCCCTTCGAAATATACTGGTAACTTGTAAAGTAATCAGAAAACCCCTGTGGACCTACAAGATTGAGGTGCGGAGGTATAGCTTTCTACTTGAACATAGAAATTGTCGAAAGGTTTAAGCATGTTTAAGCTTAAGACTGTTCGAGTTACAGTCAACGCACCATTTAAAGGCGGATTTACACGTATATAGTAGCTAAAGCAAGCTACTAAATCAAGTAGCTAAAATTTAGTGGTTTAGTTACGAGACCACGTTTACATACATTTCAGCATGGTTATTTAGTTGACGTTGACTTTTTAAAATGGGGCAACGTACAATAATTCGTTCTTCATTAAAGAAATGCGATTTTTCACTTATGTGGTGAATTAGCGGATATACTAGCCAATAACTATAATAAAAAAAAGTGTGTGTGCTGTAGAAAATGGTTATCTCGGAGAGAAACACATGGAGCTTCTTCAATGTTGTTGAAGGAACTTGCTAATGGAGATCTAAACGAATATAGAAATTGCAGAACAATTTAACAAACTGCTGGACTATACCTGTTAGTGTGAAATTATAAATAATTTTATCATATCTGGCGACAGGAAATAGCTTCAGAACGTTGCAGAGGCTATTTCGTGTGTCAAAATCAGCAATTTCCAAATTCGTTTGATCTTACTAATACACTTTACTAAACTAATGGCTTGTTTACACGCGTTTAGTGCTAATCATTAGTACTCGCTACTCGCGCTAATACCATCACGTGTAAACAGGCCGAATTAGTGCTTAGTAGTTATTAGTGAAATTGCAAGTGGCAGTGAATAGAAACCTGTCCTATTTACTAATCACTTGCACGTACCCCCACCACGACTCCACTCTTCACTCGCGGCAGCATTAACAAAAATTCAAATTGGTCGGGTGTCATCCTCATAAAACTTCTATAGTCGGGTTGATCTTCAACTGCGAGCTCTTTTAAAAGTACAACTGAATTGCCACGAGTGTCTCCTCGAAGCAACCATTTTCTTGTCCATATTCGTTTTTCTTTTTTTAATTCATTTTCAAGTTCTTCTATCAACGCTGAGATAATTATATTCGAATAATGTTTAAAAGTATATGTATACAAGACGGCGCCGGCGGTAATCCATCATTGACGGCTAATTTTCCGCAAGTGCATTAGTACTCGCACTAGCCACTAAGCCACTAAACTACGCTCGACTGTTCACACGTACTTGGCGAGAAAGTATGAAGCAGTAGCGAAAAATTAGCCGTCAACGATGGATTACCGCCGGCGCCGTCTTGTATACATACCGGGTGTCAATGAAACCTGGGGCACCCCTATTTTTTATATTATATTTTAAGATATCAAAATGAAATTTGGTATACGTAATATACTGTTTAAATGGCATTTTTTGACATAGAACACATATTTCTGTCACTTCCGGTTTCGCCGAAATTACCCCCAATTTTGTTATTTTAAATGGAACACCCTGTATATTTATACATTTTTGGAATTTCCATTTCATTTTACGTATGTAATATCAAGTTTGAAATATTTTGATGACAAAGTAAATAGTTACAGAAGAGTAATCTAGGATGCCATGACCTGCGTAAAATGGAAGTCAGGGTGCTATGACACTCAAAACAAATTCTTCTAGCACTTCAACTATAGCAAGTCTGTCACTTTTTTTGCGCATTTCATTTGTTTCAATTGTTTTGAAACCCGGTGTCTAGATTTAAATGTCCAAAATCCGTTTTTTTTTTGAACGGGGAGTGTTATTCCGAATTAAATTTTAATATTAGTCCCGTATTATTGGTATCAATAAAATCCTTGAAAAACGCTCGTTTTTAATATCCTAGTGTCCCACCCTAGTGCCATTTGAAAAAATAGAGTTATTCTCAAAAAAGCATTTTTGCCAACTTTAGGTCATTCTAAAACAGCAACGAAAATAGTTGAAGTGCTAAAACAATTTGTCTCGAGTGTTGGGGCACCTTGACTTTCATTCTGCTGCGTAAGTAATGGCACTCTAGATTAATTTCTGCAAAAATTTATTTTCTCATCAAAATGTTTCGAACTTGATACTACCATGCGTAAAATTGAATGAGGATTCCAAAAATGTATAAATATACAGGGTGCCCATAATCTATCTCATTACATGGGTAACTTTCTTAATATAAAATATAGAGGATCGGTTAAATGGGGAAAATTGAGCAGAATTACAAGCAGAATCTTATGCCATTTTCAAATTTGACATATGTCATCAGCTTTTTAAATTTTTTTTTTTTAACTGAAAACTGTCGTTTTTTTCAATGTTGTACTGTTCCACGACCATTTACCTTAGAACTGAAGTAAAAGTATCTTCTTGCAGATATTTTTGCGTAGAATTCGATAAAGTTACGCAAAATGTCATGGCCCTCTTGGTTTTCGAGATACAACATAAACTTGCATTTTTTTAAATGGCAATCATAGTTGGCTGTGATCTCATTAAATACTTTTTGTTTTTCTGATTTCATTGATATAAGGTTCGATATACTTTACTCTTATATTTTCTTTTTAAATGCTAAAAGAAGTTTATTGGTACAATTAAGCAGCAAAATAATACACAGGTAGGCTTTGGAAACAAAAGCTTCAAACAAAAACCCCGGTTGTCAATCAAGCAAGTTGATTAAATTTGAAAACAGAATTTTTATTGATAATAATATCTACTATTAATGGTTTTAAGTACATTATTACAAAAACAGCTTATAAATTAAATCTCCATTATGTACAAAAATTTTAATTTCATATTAAATGTTCAAAATGGCCCCGTTAACCTGTACGCACATTTGACATCTTCTAACCATCTCTCTATGCACTTTTTCCAAACTGTCAGGTCGAATTCTGATCTTATGTTTAAAGTTGCCTCTAACTAAAGTCGTGTTTAGCGTAAACATAAAACGATATAGCTTTATGTAATTTTATATGTGTATAACAAAGATACGCGATGTTGCCATGGTAATTAAACATGACGTTAAATTTAAATAGTAGATCAGAATACCGACCCTTGTCTTTAACGGCTCCCCATAGGAAAAAATCAAGAGGTGTCATATCTGGAGTTCTTGCCGGCCAATCTATAGGACCTGCATTTCCAATCCAGCTTGGAAAACGTTATGAGAGGTACTCAGAAACAGCCCGTGAATTATGGGCAGGAGCACCATCATTTTGGAAATGAGTAAAACTTTCAAGCAAATTTAATGGCAATTCATCTAACATGTCCACCGGGTCATTTTGAAGGAATTGTAAATATCGCTCTCCATTTAAATTGCTATCGTAAAAGAATGGGCCAATTATTCTGTAACTCAGGATGCCACACCACACATTTATTGAAAAAATATGCTGATCCTCGCCTCTCGACAGTAAGATGGGGATTATTTTCGGACCAACAGATGTGATTGTGCCTATTAAATATGCCGTTGTTGGTAAATTTTGCCTCGTCAGTAAATAAAATACCGCGTGAAAAATTTGGGTTGTTGTCCGTTTCTCGTAAAAACCATCTAGCATAATGCAATCTTCTTTCTAAGTAGGCAGGATGCAACGTATTCTCAATATGAGATTTAAATGGCTTTAACTGATTTTGTTTTAAAATTAAACGAGCTTTTTCTGCAGAAATAGCACACTTACTTGCAATTTCACGGGTAAATGTTGTTAGTTTGTAATTTACATATGCCAAAACTCTTTCTTCGTCTTCTTGTTTAAATTTCTGCTTTTCATCATTCGGGTTCATAAATGACCCATATTGTTTCAAAGTGTTTTCTAATTTGGAAAAAAGTCTTTTATCCGGTTATCTTCTTTTCATATATCTTTGCAAATACATTTCACTAGCTTCATTACTGTTTCTGTTACTAGCGTAGTAACAAAAAAGCATGTCGTTTTTCTCTTCATTTGTATACATTGCTTATTTTAACAAATTTATCTTCATAAAATAAATCACCTTGTCAGTAACGTAACTTATGTAAATCAATTTGTTTGACAACGGGGGTTTTTGTTTGAAGTTTCTGTTTCCAAAGCCTACCTGTGTATTATTTTGCTGCTTAATTGACCAATAAACTTCTTTTAGCATTTAAAAAGAAAATATGAGAGTAAAGTATACCGAACCTTATATCACTGAAATCAGAAAAACAACAGCTATTTAATGAGATCAGAGCCAACTATGATTACTATTTAAAAAAATGCAAGTTTATGTTGTATCTCGAAAACTAAGAGGGCCATGACATTTTGCGTAACTTTATCGAATTCTACGCAAAAGTATCTACAAGAAGACACCTTTACTTCAGCTCTAAGGTAAATGGTCGTTGAATGATATAACATTGAAAAAAACGACCGTTTTCAGTTTTTTCGAAATAATAAAAAAAAGTTGATGGCATATGTCAAATTTGAAAATGGCATGTGAATTTGCTTGTAATTCTGCCCAACTTTCCCCATTTAACGGATCCTCTATCTTTTATATTAAGGAAGTTACCCATGTAATGAGATAGATTATGGGCACCCTGTACAGGGTGCTCCATTTAAAATAACAAAGTTGATGTCAATTTCGGCTAAACCGGAAGTGATAGGAACTTGTTTCCTATGTCAACATTACATATACCAAATTTCATTTTGATATCTTAAAAAATAAAAACTTTATGGGGGTGCCCCACGTTTCGTTGACACCCGGTATACTTTTAAACATTATTCGAATATAATTAACTCAGCGTTGATAGAAGAACTTGAAAAGAATTAAAAAAAGAAAAGCGAATATGGACAAGAAAATGGTTGCTTAGAAGAGACACTCGTGGCAATTCTGTTGGACTTTTAAAAGAGCTCGCAGTTGAAGATCAACCGGAATATAGAAGTTTTATGAGGATGACACCCGACCAATTTGAATTTTTGTTATTGCCGCCGTGAGTGTAGAGTGGAGTCGTGGTGGGGGTACGTGCAATTGATTAGTAAATAGGATGGGTTTTTATTCACTCCCACTTGCAATTTTACTAATACTAAGCACTAATTCGGCCTGTTTACACGTGATGGTATTAGCGCGAGTAGCGAGTACTAATGATTCTTACATGCATACACTATACACACCGGGTGGTGCGTCACCTCACGCACCATAGGGATTTCAATGGTAATTTTTTAATATGTAATTATTTGCTTCCGTAATTATTTTAGACCAAAAGTGTAATTAAGTTTTTTGTAGAGAAAAAAAGACTGCATCGATTGATGCTATTCTACACAATTTTCGAGTTTCGTGTAACAGAAGAACTGTGGGGCTTAATTCTTGCACTTTGACAAAAATCACTAATGCCATGAAAGTTTTGAAACAGAGGGGTGGAGCTATGCCACTGTTATATCTCCACCCCTCTGTCATAATGACAGTTTGAAATTATTTTTCAATACGAAAAATGTAATTTTTTGCCTTGGTAAACAAATAACCATTATTCAACAAATTCAATAGGAAGGGAAATTACTTTCAAAACAAACTTAACGGAAAATAAAATTATTTTATGTAACAATTTTAACAAGTGTAACTAACTGACAAGCCAGACTGTTTCAGTAATTCCAAGGCATCAGTGATTTTTTATCAAAGTGCAAGAATTAATTTCCACAGTTTTTCTGTTACGGAAAAATTGAAAAACTGTAAAATATCATCATTGGATTGGGCATTTTTTTCTCTACAAAAAACATATTTGCACTTTTGGTCTAAAATAATTGGGGAAGCAAATATTTACAAATTAAAAATTTACCATTGAAATCCCTATGGTGCGTGAGACAATGCACCACCCGGTATAGTACAGAACAAATTTATAGTGACTTAACAAGCAATTAATTAAAAATAAACTGCAAGAGGTTGTGTTACCAAAGAATTTTAAATTGATAACTTTTCCATCCGAAATATTCCAGGGAAAATTCCTCAAATTTAAAAATTTCGAAAACTAGTTATTAATACATGAATAAAAGAATATCTTTCCTATGTTGCATTAGATATTATTGTATAAAACGTTTCCAAAGAAGAGCTTAATAATTTCAAATACGTATTTATTCATATTTAAATTTTTGTTTCCACAAGCCACTGGGCAAAGGTACTTATACAAAGAGTAATTTCACCCTTTGAAATTTATTGGCCGCAAATTGTACAATATACATTTTGTGATAGGTTAAAATAATTGTGTGTGTGACCACTGTTAAAGGGCAGGAAATTTGCGCATAAAATATACGTTACAGGGCTGTTGATTATTCTTTCATTCTCCCTATCTGCGTGTGTAACATATTTGCTTAATGTATGTAATATGTGTATAAATGTTTGTTTATTAGGTAAAAATTTAGGCTTGTAGAAGTTACTACTACTACCTCAAAGCACATTGAATAAAATCCGAATAGAATTTTGCCAAACTCAAAGAATTTCCATCCTTGAAGGAAAATTTTATAGTGCCAAACGTAATATTAATTAGCACGATACCTACCGTTTTATCTAGTCTCCAAACGGAATAAAGCCTTATATTTTTTGTATTAAAAATCTCATCTGACCTCGGTCGAGATTGAATTTGAGACCTTTGGTTTACAAGGCAACCTTACTAGTTCTCTATACCACTGAGGCAGGCATATGTATGAAATATAGATTGTAAAAAAATGTTTAATATAAATAGTAGGTGTTCGATTTGGTTCTCAAATTTTGCAGTTTAGTTTTAGGGAACCAACCTAAAATTAATCGAATCTAAAATTTGAAAAAGCTGAAAATTTACTTGAGTTGCTACTTGCTAGAACTAATTTTTAATTATTTTTTTTTTTCAGATACATCCACAGAGCTCCTAAATTACTAAAAATTCAACCTGAAGTCTTCAGCGTACATTTACCTAATTTGAGGATTTTGTAAGTATTTAATTACTGTAATACCAAATGTTTTATGTGACGTAATATTGAAACAAATTTTATTGTGGATTTTCTAAGTCGTTTAAGACAAAATTTTTCTTGAAAAAACAAAAATTCCCTTAAGCAAACTTAAATAGACCAGAAAGATGGTTAGATTACAGCACGAACATTAGCACGTTCCCGCTCGAGTGTTAATACTCGAAAAAGCTCGGGAAATGACTGCTTTTTATTAAGAAAAGAAATCAGGAGTTAATTCTAGAATTCAGGCAATCGTTAATTATCGAGGCTGCGAGATAGCTTCTACAACTTCTTTTTTTGGTATAAAACTCTGTCATTTCATAAATTGTGTTCATTTAAAGTCCTCGGGCAAGTTAATGAAGCTCAGATTATTCTTATGACCGAAAACTCTTTCTGCCTTCTGATTTGATAAGTTTGCCATCAGCAGTTATTTACGAAAGCACGAGTTTCTTTTTAAATTAACACAGACACTTTTTTGCACGTAAACGTTCAATCATTTCCTTAAAACAAACTGCGGTATGTTATCAACATATCCATTTTGAACAACAATGTTTTTCAAGTATGTGCATTAACATTTCAAAACAAATTATTTTTTCTTTAAATAAAATGTTATCTTAATTTTAATAGAATAAAATATTATTTTTTTTATTTTCTCTTTAAGTGAACCGGTTGCTAATATTTATAAATGTCTTATCAACACCTTCAAGTTCTAAATTTAGTTCATGTTTTTAATATTAGTTTATATGACTTAATGTGAATATTGCATAACAGTGTTAAAATTCAGAACATCAGGCGCAAACACAATGTAAAATGTAAGCGTAATTCAACATTTACAAAAGATAATCTAGGTATGTACCTATCAAACTTTAAAGAAATAACTAGGTATTTGCATTTATTGCCTGTACATATTTTTTAGTTGCAAACCCTTGGCATAAACAAGGGCATAACAAAGTGTTTAGTCATCAAACTAAATAAAACATCACTACAACAAATTGAAAGCACTCACTAACCTTCGAAAAATATTTGTCGGAACCAAAAGTCATTGAATTCAGTCTGATATTTATTTAATGCAATAAATTTAACCAAGCCAGTAAAAACCGATTCAATCAATATTTGAGGGTATTTTACGTTAACTAGTTCTGCCATCATTTTAAGTTACATAGTTCCATGGAAAATTGTCACGTGCTAATTCCGCACTACGCCATTTATAGGGGACGTTGGAAGTCCTGTGGGGGTTCAAAACGCTTAAAACCCTTCAATTAGGGGTGGTCATAATAGAGATGAAAATAGGGCGCCACTACGGGATGTCACCCAAAGATGGTTACGAGGAACGTACCGCAAATAGTTCCTCTAGGGCTCAAAGGGGTTGGGTTTGGCGGTACCCTGCTGCAAGATGTGACTTACCTTGCGTACTGAAATAACTTACTTTACTGGAATTCTTAAACTTGAAGACAGACTCACACGGTATACATAAATCTTTAACAAAACACTAACACACAAATATTCTAAAGTAAACACGATAAACACAAATAAAAGGCAAGAATGAATTGACAAAGAAATTTAATGAAAGCAAAGAATTATTCAAAACATATGACACAAAGGGGGTTCATAAATTCAATCTTAAATTACGTGAAAATGGGTGATTAAAGGATCTCACATTTACTTGAGTTGCGGCAAAATTAATCATTAGCTAGACTCCCATAACCGCAATCAAATGAATGGCGATAACAAATCTTAAGCTACAAATCCAACTACAAAAGATTTTACACATGCAACATAACACAAAATATTAACTTGACAAACTAGTAAACTGGTTGGCAGCGGCCCTCAACCTTTGAAATGTGAATATTATCAAACCCGCCTAAAGACGAATTACAAAGTCTTCAACGCCTTACCGATGGACAAACAGATTGACCAGAAATCGGCTACTCAAAAGACACGTTGCAAACAAAACACAAAGATAAACAAAAAGGCGGTACTTATTAAACTTTAAAACAAACTGCACAACACTAATAAAGGCCTCCCCGCAAACGGCAATCGTAGAAATCTTAACTAATGTTGAAACATGAACGGCAAAAGCAGGTGCAGCATAAAGGAAGGTAAATTACCTGGCAAGATGTTCGTACTTAAACGGAAGGCCAAGGAGTATGTGACGGACATGAGACTAGGGAGGGCTTGTTGGTGGCAGCCCAAATGGAAGCGATGGGGTCAGTTTTTTCGGAAACGGGTGCAAAACGACGAAGAATATCCTAAGACTGTGGGTTTTCTTAATCCCAATTAAGGAAACTGTGTGAGTACGGCACTTCAACTTTCACTAAACTTTCACGCAAATCTATCTCTTTCCGGATGTATATCGCACCTTCTGGCATAATCCGACCAGGTCGCAACTTAGTCCTCCACGAGAACTAAACAAGAAAATGAGGGGCCTTTTCAGTGATTTAAATACCCAAGCTGGAAACGATAAAATTGCACGTCCCGTCTTAATCCGGAGCTTACTATGAAGACGTCCGATATGTTCGAAAAGCTGCACGTACTAACGAGGGGGGTAGAATACTCGAACCACGCTGAAATATGTCAGCTGACATAGCCTCGCGTACAGAGGATTCCCCGAACCTTATCACGAGAAGCTGTATTCAGTGAAATAAGATGACATCATGCGTCGACAAAATGCACGTGAATTAGGTCACCTTGGAGTTTTTAACAAAGGAAAACTTTTACAACGACGAAATATTAGGGTGACTTTGAAGATTTGGTAGAACTTCAGGAAAAACACGCTGACTTGGCATAACCTTGGATGCTCTACAGACTGAAATGAATTTAAACTGTAGCAAAAATAACATAACAAAGCACGAGATTAAAATTAAAAGAACAAGGCCGTACTAACGAATTTTACCAAGAATTCAAAATGACGCAAAATTCAAAAAGTAACAGAGAATTACAAAACCACGTGACAAAATGCCTCTTTTGTGAAATAACTTCAAATGCAGATATTACTTAGCAATCATAGAAAAGCTAAGTTAAAAATTAACTAAAAATGCCGAAGCTATTGAAGCTTATGGTTTTTATTAAATTTCTTAATTATGTTTCTCAATATGTAAACCCTTATTATAGTAGATTTCACGACATCGACGACTCCAAGATTTCAAAGCCTTGTTGATTAAGTTTTGAGGTATCCTTTTCAATTCATCAAAAATAACTTTTTAATGTCATTTATAGTTTTGCAGTTTCTCTTGTTTACCTTCTTCTTGAGGTAACCCCAAATAAAAATAATCCATAGGAGCGGCATCAGGGCTGGCAGGTAGCCATTCTTCTGGTGTACTAATACTGAAGTTTTGTTCCTTGAGAAAGTTAAGTGTTCTCTGGGCTCGATGGCTGGGGCAAGAGTGTTGATAAAACAGGAAATCGTTGTTTGGATATAATTTTGGCACATATTTCTTAATAAATGGTTTTGGAACACTATTAATGCAGTATTCAGCATTGATCTTTAAGCCAGGCTTTACAAATCGTGATTTTATGCATCCTCTGGCTGATTATTCTCAACCATACCATGATTGATTTTGGGTGACTTTGAGTAGCGAATGTCTCACATTCGGACCTCGATTGAAATCGAGAAATGTATTAGCAACGGGTTTTACGCTTACTGTTTATTAAATAAAAGAGAGCTTCATCACTTGCTATTATTTTCTTCCACCCATCGCCTTTTAATCGCATGTACAAAGGCCACGATCGTTTAGCAATCGCAGATGCACTGAAAAGTTGTCCCTTTGGCTTTTTAACGAGTTCCTTGGGTAACGTACGTATGTTTAATATGATTTTTTTACTCCCATACTTTAATTGATTTATTAAACATTTACTACCTGTACTTTAATGAGATTCATTAAGATACAGATTTTTCATTAAGATACAAGTTTATAACCAATAGCAGCAAAGTATTTTATTTTGTAACTATAGTTACGCGAGTTGCTGATGTTTCTTAATTGACATAATCAATAGCAGCAAAGTATTTTGTTGTCAAAAATAAGGTTAGGTAGCAGTTTTTCAGAAGGTGCCGATTTTTTCATTATTATAACTGGTTGTAGAAAAAATAGTGTATGCAACTCGCATTTAATCGCCTGCGGCTCGTGTCTTAATTCCCATACTCGTGTCTTAATAGCTATCATTATATCATTGTCACTTAACCGCAGGACTCTCTGATCATAAGCCTTTCGAACCGTGTATGACTTAATGATCTTCTAATATTTCTTCTTTCTTCTTCTACTTATAAAAGGCGAATCGCCTGTTTTTCTTCTGGAAGCCCCACGCTGGATGTTTAGGTTGGTCTTGTGATGTTGACTGCCAGCTGTCGCGCCATCTTTTTGGTGGTCTCCTTGGAAGTCGTCTGCCATGTGATATGCTGTTGCAAGCTATTTTTGCTATTCTAGTATCTGCCATTCTGGCTACGTGCTGGTTCCACTCACGTCTTCGTTGTCTCATATTTAATAGCTATTATTACTATTCTAGTATCTGCCATTCTAGTTACGTGCTGGTTCCACTCACGTCTTCGTTGTCTAATATTTAATAGCTATTAATAATACAAGTGCCAAAACACACGCTTAAAGTTCGAGGTTGTTGCTATGCAACGAGACGAAGTCGAGTTGCATATATACAACCGAGATACTAAGCGTTTTTCGCAAGAGTGTTATTCAAAATTACTATGTTGGTCATGAGCATGCCTAAAGGTGCTTATGAGAAGGTTTATTCAAGTTTCTGCCATTGGCATAATATAGACAATTATTTCCTTCGTGTTTTAAATGACATTTAAAACATGTTGTTATGGGAAACGTGTTTTAAAATGCTGTTTATAATCTAGGATGGGAAACGTGTTTTAAAATGCTCTTTATAATCTAGGATGTAGATACGAAAAATGTGATTTAAAATGTCACCAGCATAAAAAATAAATAAAAATTATTATTAAAATCGTTTCATTATATTTTTTTCTGACCCTGTACTAAAGTTTAAAGACGGTATTAAACAGTTGCAGCTCTACTTTTAAAACTAACAAAATAAATCACTATAACGTTATCTAAACAGATCTTTAGAGATGTTTTTGCTACAGTGGATAAATTAAACGAAGCGCATTCAGTATTTAACGAACACTTATTTATTTACAAAACAAGAAAATCTTCAGTTTAAAGTACATTTATAGGAGTATGCCCGGTTTATCTACTTATCTGTATAAAAGCTTTTAAGAATAGTACCGTATTTACTGGAGCTACAAATAAGTTAAGCTAATTAAGGGAGAATTAAATTACGAATATACGTAAAGTAAACAAAGTAAACGAACGATAGGTTGAATTAACAAATGTAGGACATTTAACACTTAACATTCTTGTTTGATTAACATTGTTTCTTATTTATTAAACTAGTGTTTTAAGAGTTTATCATTTGAATATTTTTCTAATATTTTTATTAAACTTGGAAATTGCAAATTAATTCTCAATACATTTAGAGCTAACTTCACTTAACATAAACAACTCCAGCTATAAGCACCGTTGACCTAAAACAACATAAATATCCCTATGCTAAACTACTGCTGCTACCTCTAATAATACAACTGTTTACCTTCTCACCCATCTAAAACGTAATCTCACTAATCTGTTTCTAAGATTTTTTTAATAAATAGCGACTAAAAATTATTAGATTATTACTTAAATTTTAAACATGCTTTTATATTCAGGATGACCTAATAATGTATAATATATTATCTAACCAAATATCATAAATCCTAAATAATAATAAAATGTTATTTAGTTGATGACAGTTCATATTTACAAAAGTACATTCGATCGCCGTATCTAAGCTGGGGCTAACTCAAATTTTCAACCCCAATTAGGTTTCGTTGCTAGCGAAACTCAATACTAGCGTTATGAGACACAGTAACACAATATATTGCTACGTTTACGTATCAGTATTCCTCACCAAAGGAGAAGTGATAGCCACGCTAGGTTACCAATCCCTAAGGAAAACACCTGAGTAAGAGGCTCCTCTACTTACATATCATCATCATTATCATCATCAATCGACATGGAGCAGATCCCCGTGGATCAATCCGGGATTACGCCAGGCCCACCCCATGCCAATATGATATGAAGGGATTTGTTATGATAGGTGGGGATTGGGAGCACTGAATAGCCGCAGAACACCGCTTCTACAGTGCAAGGTAGTTAGCAGATCGCATATTCAATGGGAGCTGAATATATGACCGAGATGGTTAAACATGTTCTGTCGTCTTATACTAGTAGAATATCCGCTAATTTCCTATGTCTATGATATGAAACGCCTTAGCACAGACATGCCTGCCCTGTTATATGTTACTTTATTCTAACTTATGAAGTCTAATCATTATTATTATCATTGCTTTAATTATTATTTTTATTGCACTTTACAGGTATATTCCTTGTTTTCTTATTTTTATTGTCCTTATTATTATAATATTTGTATTTTCGCTGTTCTTCTGCATTATTCTTCGATATTTATAATTATATTCTTCCTCTAATTCTATTTCCTCGATATCTGATTCTTCTCTTGAGTCGTATATGCGGTTTATTTCCCTCTTTATGGTAATTTTGTTTCTTGCCCATTCTTCCCAAGTTTGTTGTGGTATGCCCGATCACTCTATTTCTTATTCTGGTGCCCGAAGTTTAGGTTTTCCTATCCATTGTTCTCAGTTGTGTGGTCCTGGTTATCTTATCATGCATCGCATTTGTTGATGTCTATTTCTTGTTCCGCGTCGTTCAGATTTACTGTGATTTCTATAATAGCTGCGTGTGAGGCTGTGTCGATTTCTTTAACGAGGTCCCGGATTAGTAGTAGGTATAGTTCGTTCTCCTGCTCTTCATCGTTTATCTTCCGAAAACAAGCAAATGATCCTCCACTGATAAACCCCGCGTTTCTTGAATCGTATTGTCTAGACTAGGCATTATGTTAAACTTAAATTTTAATACCGACCTATAACTCTGGCTTTTAACTTATACATATAGGTACCCGTATAAAGTCGTATGCGCATATTGCTTTTATTCTAAAATTCTAAAATCATTAGCTTCACAATTACTACTTCTATTTGCTATTCTATTTGCTATTTACTAACTTTAACCATGTATATTTTTAAAATGATATTAATTAAATAGTTCGGTATCGTTTATTCCCTTCGTTCTGTTGACCGATTCTGTAAATAAATGTATTCCCTTTTTGGAACCGAATTCACCAAGTCACATCTGGTATACCTTCTTTACAAAAGAGAGGCCTTGAAATTTTTTTGTCCTCGGCTCCCTTTGCTGTTTACAGATACAGGTACCCGTTAGGGTCAAGCGAAAATAATGGCCACGCCAGTTGCATTTGTGTATGTGATTTGTTATAATTACTACATAATGCACGATCATTATCATCCGACTCTAGTTCAATCTACATTGATCTAAACAACCTAGATATCACTTAAAACTAAGACTTATCTGTATTCTTCGGGATTTTTCCTCTTGCTTCCGGTAGCACACACATGCAGTTTATTTAATCACTTATTTCATTAGTTTTATTAAAATTATAATTAGCGCCAATCTATTATTACTTTGGTACTTTGGAGTATACTGGAGTAGCCCTGTAATTACAACTGTAAAGAAACCGCGTCCTTTAAACAAAAAAAAACTTCCTAAAATCAAGGAAACTGTCGGAGCTCGCTTAAAAACTATGTTTACCGCACTAGTTCTCTGAGCGTTCCCCAGAGACTCCTCTACCTACATATTATCAACAAATTCATGAGGAATGAACCTACTACGAATTACAGTGTTTTATAATAATTAGTAAAAACTTTTCAGAAAGTTAATCGATACTGTGTTAAAGTTAACATGCATTGTAAATGTATACACCGTTGCTAATAAGTCATACCTACTTTTCATACGTGTGGAGATAGTGAGCTGTTTATAACAACCTTTACATAGATGAAAAAATTGTATTAAGCGTGAAACTATTTTACCCCTATGGTAGATGAGTAGTTAACGTTAATTTCCAGAAACGTCAACAACACGATTTATTAATCCCTATTTTAAAGTTCATAAAACATAAAGTTTCTAACGCCACAACGACGAGCGTTGGCGATAGACGATAGCATTATGTTGATTTACAATTCAAAATGACACGAGGCATGTCTAAGTAGTTGCATAAATAGTACGTTAATTAATGATATTTATATTAAACATATAAAATGAGTTAATATGATATAAAAGAATTAAAATGTTGCCGAACCCACTGGACTTAGACAGGATGTCTATTGTGTAATTGTGTCAAACATCGCATTAGTATAGAATCTACGGTTTTACTTCGAATTCGAAAATGGGCAGATTTTTTTTCCTTAAAAATCTCGCCAACCTAAGCGAGTCATCGCAGAAACCTTTAGTTTACAAGTCAAATATGCTATCTCTTACGCTCATCGCCTCACAATTGTTTTATTAATGGATGTCTTTCAATTTGGGTTGGTACCATTAAACCCAAAATTGAAAATATGGCAACATTAAAGAATAACCAATGTTGTGACAATCGCTTAATCGTGACTAATTGACTAATTGGGAATAATTAATTAATAGTGCTGATCAAATAATCAAAAGCTCTCACCATAGCCAAACAACCAATGCGATATAAATTGATGGTAAATGATCAAATTGTAGAGCAGAGGTCAATTACTTGGGATGCGAGATCTCTAGGCACAGTGACCTATAATACACGGAAGTCCAAAAACAAACCATCAAAGCTGCCGCGGTTTTTGGTTGCTTGAGAGACGTGATTTGAAAAAACAAATATCGGAGTGTAGAAGGGAAAGTAAAAATCTATAAGACGAGTATATAACCTCTAATGATAATATGCGATCGAAACCAGAGCTGACACAAGTAAAACCAAACAGTTGCTACAAACCAATGAAAATGCGTATATTAAGAGCGATAGCTGGAAAGAATATACGCGACAAAGTTAGGAACCCACAGATAAAAGAATTGTGTAAGATTGAAGATGTGGTCAGATGGGGACAAAATAGAAGGGGAATGTAGAAGCAACATGTAAAGAGGATGAATGATCTATATAACGCAAAAACCACATTGACGAAGATTACCAGGAGGGCCACCTATTTTTCTATTATCGATATTGACGGAGTAGTCTTAGCTTTTAAGAATTAAGAATCGCATTAGCTACTTATGAAGCCCTTCTTTAGTAACAATGCTCAAAAATTTAATTTAAAAAGATATACCACGAGTGTAATACCTTTAAAATTGGTTACCTTAAAGAAAACGCTTCTGAAGTCCAACATTTGCATTATTAGGATAATACTTTTATATCAAACAGAATTTAATTAACTAGTTCGAATCTCCCGATGGGCATGATTTTCCTGCAGTCTGGAGCCTCTGGAGGTCGATATCGAGTCCTGATGACCATTCGTCGTTGGGCTCCAAATTAACGACGCTTTCTTTCGAATACATGCCTAATAAGAGGTAGAGTAACAAGGTCCTACACGTACACGTACTTACACTGTACACATGGTGCAGTATGTATGTATGTATTAAACGGCTCACCAATTACGTGACCCGCAGAGTCGCGCCGGATTGTGCATTGCACCCGTAAAGACCGCATACGCTAATGCACCAGCCTCGACACTGAAAGGTAGAGGTTACGGATACAGACAGACAGACATTTCTAAAAACGGATTCTGTTATGTAGATACAGGATGAAATTTTTGAAAAACATCTCTAATTTACTTATTGTGAAAAATATATTCACAAAATTTTCAGGAAAATAGTGTATAAAAGCATAAAAAAAGACTTAAAAGTTTTCTGCAATCACATTGAACCTTTGTTTTTCTGTTTATTGCATTTTTGAAACATTAGTAAAAAGTACTTTTCGACATCTAGAACATCCTTAAAAATGTAATCTACAAAATAGTAATTTAGTTAGTTACTGTCTTATTTCTTCACGTGCTTATACTTTTCTGAATTTATTATTTGTTAGAAAACGAGATAGCTTGTTTATTATTATTCAGGATTAAGCATAAAATAACTCATAATAATTAATGTTATAATTATAAATAAAATTAACCCGGTTAACATTATTAAACCGGTATACTTTTAAAACTAATCGTCCATCATTCAATCTTTAATCTTATTATCCTGTCAGTTTTATACATGAATTCACCGTTGAAATTATCCAATTTTCTAACGATAGCAGATAATTCCATTGTGAATCACACGCTATGCTATTGAATTGATATCTGCTGACTAAATCAATATCCATCAGAAACTTTAATGTGTTTTCATTCCTAGTATAAAATGAGCTTCTTTTCCATAAATGAATTTCTGGAATGCACTGACACTAAAACTGATATGTTAAATCTAAGCTAAATGTCTCATTGATAGTAGCACATCTGCTCCAGACTTGTTTCATATCAATGCCTCAATGCCAGAGTCGACTAAAACCCGTTTAAATGGTATTACACTAATATAATTTACCAGTGTTGCCAACCGTAGCGGAATTCCGCTACTGTAGCGGATTTTTGGACTTCATAGTGGCGTAGCGGCGGCAAGAACTTATTTTTTTAAAAGTAGCGGAATTAGGATCACCACTTTACAAAATTTAAATTAACATTCGAAGAATTGATGTAAGGTGATCCAACTTTATTTTTCTGAAGTATGCATTCCTAGAAACCATATCGGACAGTGATAATAAAGACTCAAAAAAGTAATAATTTTTGTATTGTAGGTATGTTGATGTTTAAATTTTAAAACGAAAAGGTCTATTTTTTCCGTGTATGCATGTTCATATTTTAATAAAATAACTAAAAGGCGTTTAATTTTGACCAATGCCTGTACTGTCCTAGAAAATTTAGGCGGTAGCGGTATTTTACAAAATGTAGCGGAATTATTGGCGCATGGTGGTGGAAAAACACGCTAGACGGTTGGCAACACTGTAATTTACTGCAAGGAAGAGCAAATTAAATAGAAGTCCGTTTTCTAAAAAGATACAACTTGACTGTAGTAAATGAACTATTGATATGGTACTTGAATTACTTGCCATTATAAATAAAACAGGAAAATATAAGAACGGTGTATTCAATAGTATTGTACATGGTACAAAAGTAGATAAAACTAAACAACCATGGGATTGCACTTATAACTGCGTATATATTTTTAAACTAAGTATATTCACATCTTTCGGATAATCTATTTTCAGAAATAATACTAAAACTGCGAACGATTCTGTAGTAAAAACCTTAATATTGCATATACTTATCTACATAAATAAACACAAGCAAAATAAAAGAAAATTGTAACAACGGTTGAAGTCAGTATTTTATTTAAATTAAGTTAAAATTAACGGAAATTAATATCAAATATTGAAACTAACAAACAGTGGCGTGCAGCGAGTTTTTTACTTGGGGAAGCGCTTCTGGTTTACTGATAAGTACAAAAGGTGACAGCTTTTGATATACAGTAAAAAAAATTACTTACTTACTAGTGATTTATTTGTAATAAAGTTCTATTCTTCTATGCACCTGAGCAAACCTGTCAATTACATCTTCATAAAACCTTGGATTTTGCGATAAATCTTTAATACACTTCTTTTCTATGGATAAACACTGCGAAATTGGACAGTCTTTCTTCACCTGTTAAGTTTCTGATGTAGGTCTTAATGCGCTTTAAAGTAGAAAAGCTACGTTCAACCGAAGCGCTTGTTGCCGGAATTGTTAAAACTAGTTGGCACAACTTAAACACTTCACTATAAGACTCTTCTACGCCAGTTTCTTTAAGAAAAAACAACATATTTAATGGTGTTTTCTGATTATTGACTTTTTGAGAATCATACAAAAAATTTAATTCTCAATGCAAAGCGTCAGAGGTATAATTCAATTTTAGGCTATTAAGAGCTTCCTTTGGAAAACGAGATTTGTTGTAGCTGGTGAAATTACATAAGTCAACAAATTTTAATTCATTAAAATTCTGAAACTTGACTCTCAGTTGTTGCGTAATATTATCCAAAATTTAAGTATAATCGACGGTAAGAAGTTTCCGTATCACCCACATTGTCGACCCTGATTCGTTTTCTTTGTGTTTCTATGAATACTCAAATTTACTGTTTCGCTCCAAAGATATTGAAATAGTTCTCTTCTTTGAATTAATCGTTCCTCAAATGCATTGATATTTTAAACGCAGAAGCCAATATCATTTGATTTAGTTTGTAGGATATCAAATAAAAGGTCGATGTGAGAAAACATTTCTGAAAACACATTAAACAAAAAATTAAAATTAAAGTCACTCTCGAATAACTGTAAGTGGCCTCTTGAAGAATTTACAGTTTCAGGATCCCACAGCTCTTTTTTATTCAAAATATCTTTAAACAGTGTAGTGAGTTTTCTCTGGAGTAGACGTGCAAGTACTTCCGTGGTTCGGAGTCCATGTAAAGCTGCAGTTCCTCTATGTCTGTAGGCCACGTCATATGCACACTGCAGATACATAGAAAGAAGGCGACTAAGCCCTGTAAAGGAATGCCACTTAAGAAGAAAAGTAAATTTATGATGTTTTGTATAAACACTTAACGAAAACCTCATATGTAAATGAGATATTTTTTTGTTATGTCAACATTAACTCCATAAAATTCGCCCTGTCTGCCCATACGTTGTGACAAATTTGAATAGCGCCAAGGGAAAATTCTTATGGGTTACCGTGGAAGAAAAGGGCCAATCTTCGTAATTACTATACATATTAGCATTATAAACGTAGATAATTTGTCCTTTCAAATATTTCAGTAAAAAAAGTGCCAATCTGCACTAGGGTGTAGTAATAACTCTAAAACGGCAATTTTTCTTCCACATAAAACAAAATAATAACCAGTTCATCGAAAAATTCAAAGAGGGATACGTAAGTACCCACTTACTTTGCCATTTCGTAATAAGTTTCAGTCTAATTTCCGGTTCTCATTACACAAAAATTTAAAGTTTGACAAACTTATCTCGATCTTTTATAAAAAAGTTAGCGTGACGATGTGGATGTCACTGACACACACTCAAATAAACATATACATCTCTTTGTATATTCTCAGATTCGTGATCTACTCCCTTAAATTTCTGTTCACTTTTGGCGATTTTTTAAATAGTTACCACAGCTAACACAAAATCCGAAACATTTGGTATACCAGGCAACCTTGTTACTCCCCTACACCACTGAGGCCGACAATACTTATTATTGTCTGTTTGTTTATTGTGAGTCCTAGGATCTCAACGTACATCGACTACTATGCTGCCCTGCTAAAACCCAAAAGTGGTAACTACATTTTTTGAGAAAATTGAGATAATGTATGTATGTGTAAGTGTATATCCGTTATGTGATCAATAAATACTTTAATTCTTCAATTATTCTGAGAGGTAGCTACAACTATGAATCAAAGAATCAGGAAGTTTGCAACATATGGTAAAAATTCTTATTATTAGACTTAGAACCATGTCAGTTGCCGCTTTTGGGCTTAATACGGCAGTAAGGTCATTAGTCACTACCTACCTAGCATTTCCACTTCCTGACGTGCCAAACATTGTATTAGCAGGAAATCTTCGATAAAACTTCATATCAGAGACACAGAGAGAGAGAGAGAGAGAGAGAGAGAGAGAGAGAGAGAGAGAGAAGGAGGTGGAGAGGAGAACCAGAAATCGAACCCAAAATATATTATGGCGTGCTACAGATTAAAGAGGACAGGTGAATGGTAAGGAAGAATAAATGAGAAAGAGCATATGGGCATATTAAAAAGGCTGCAAACTAATGTACCGGCCATAAATATGTCCATGAACAAAATAAAGAGGGAGTATAACTAGTTTTAAACTAAACTTTGAAGTTATACATAATACCGATGAGAAGAAGACGTAAGAATACCCGACTCTGAAGAGACTCTGTGTTGTTATACTAATGGGTTAAAGACAAAAATGAATGCCGCAGAGGCGGGAATTTATATACCAACAGCAGGAATCAGTGTATCAATATCACTGGGCAAAAAATTTTACCGTCTTTCAAGCTGAAGTGATAGCAATTTTAGAATGTACAAGACTAGAGCAAGTACGAGAAGCTGGACAAGAAACAGTTCACATACTCTTGGACAGTCAGGCGGCGATGAATGCACTAGCATCATGTGAGGTAAACTCGTCGTTTTTAGACACAGTGGAACGAAGGGCAACGAAAAGATCTATGAATTGGCCAAAATAGGTGGAAATTCCACATTCACGTTATCAAGGTTTGAGTTATCAAGATCGTACTAAAGGAAAAAGTGATGGCGGACATAAAAAGGGAGATATACAGAAGATAACTCGGGACAAGAAAAAAAATAATTAAAGAGCCGAATTTAAGCAACTCCATTTTTCTTAATGGCAATCTATTAGAATAATAATCGGAATTTTAACAGATCATAAGACATTGAGAGCACACTTGTGTAAAACAGGAGTAGAGGCTAACCCATACTGCAGACAGTGTGAATCAGAACAAGAAATTGGGCAATATTTGACAAGAAGAAGGAATTGGATCTAACTAAGATTCGTCAGATTAACGGTGAGATTCGAATAAGAGTAGACCACGAGGGGGGGGGGGATATGGACCCGTGAGGCCTTGATTGCCGAAAGGTCATACTCGTACCCCCGAAATCTATCTATTGAGATGATATTTAATTTGGATGCCTATAATTAAAGAATATATTATTTTTGAGTTATTGACGAAAGTATTATTTTGCAAAGATTGGTAATGCAGATTTTTTTTTAATTATAAAAAATTGTAATATAAATTTTTTTATAGTAATCATTATTAGTAAATAATTAGCTAAATTCAGTAGTCGTAGAAACGTAAAATAAGTTACTTTAGAAACCTTGTAAATAGTCGTTATAGTGAAAAACAAATGTGAGAAAAATATCCTACATACAGAAAAAACAGTTTTAGAATTAAATTGATATTTTTCATTCGAAGGAGGAACAACGAGATAAAGTTGCTCGTCCCAAAACAACAAATATCAAACAAATAATTAACTATAAATACAGTTAACAAAAACAATAAGAATCAGTATTAAATTAAAAGAAAGTGAATTTGAAGAAAAATCAACTGAAGATTCAACTTCAAGCAAAAGCAATTCAAGCAAAAGTGATTCAAGCAAACGCAATTCGTGCAGAAGCAATTTGAGCAAAAGCAATTCGAGCGGAAGCAACTCAAGCAGGAGCAATTCCAGCGGAAGCAAGTCAAGCAGAAGCGATTCCAGCAGAAGTGAGTCAAGCGGACAAAAATTGATTTTTGGGTTTTTTTGAATAAAGAAATTTTGGGGAAAGTAGATAGTGAGTGTATAAAAAAAATAATTTTAAGATAATTTTAAGGTAGGGCTGCTAGGGCGAAAAAGATAATAAAAAAGAATCTGCATTATAAAAATTTGAGTAAAGTTTTATTTTGGTTAATTAAATATAAATTTGAACATACAACGAACCTACATAACGACCCATGAAATGAGTTCTCTGAAAGTAAACTAAATTAAAGAGCAAAGTAAAATATTTTTAAAAAATTGTCGTATCCAACGTAAGTAGTGTACGGGGTTACAGTACACTAATACACTTAGTATGTGTTCATTGATAAATTTAAAATGTTTTTACTTCGTACGCTGAAGAAAGGAACGGCTAGATTTTGTTAGACATTTTTAAAAATAACCCTTTATTTTTACATAAAGATCGGTCTTTTCATTTCTTGGCAAATATATAATACAGATGTTTTTGGCTTTATTAATACAATTATGTCTATCTAATAGTTAAATTTATCAAAAGATCATCTCTAAGTGTAGCTGTATTAGCACCGATTTTTTCATCTAAAAAATTTAACTTTCTACTATCTTTACTGTGAAAACCGGCCAGCACTTAGTATATGTGTATCTGTGCATATTTAATCTATGGTATTAACTACCAGTAGCTTTAACTACAAAGGACGTTACATATTTATTAATTGGGCGAACTCTAGGCTTGCGGATAACAGGAATTTCAATACATATCCACTGCTAAGACCGTTAGCAGAATTTTGCCAAACCTAAGGTACTTCGATCTGTAGAAGGAAATCTTTATGAAGTGAAGCAGTGCATTGGTGTAGGCTTTACCTCGTATCTTTCGGACCTTTTCCACATTAAAAATCTTACGTAACCTTGGCCGGAATCGAAACCAAGAAATTTGGTTTATATGGAAAACTTCCCCTTTCTTTTTAATATTTAATAAAACTGAAAAAACCAAAGCTTCTATTCTATCATTATACATTGTGAAGTCTTAATAAACTACAACTTGATGAATAACCTCCCACCGCCGATATCCGTTTTTAAGCTTCATCAAAAATTCAATCAAAAGAGGAAAAGTGAAGTTTTGAACTAATAGTATCCAGGGCTATTCAAAAGTATTGTCATTAAATTAAATGTGTATGTGCTGACCTTAATAGAAGTACATTACAGCAAACATTTAAAGCTTATCGCAATTTTTGTTTATTTAAAATTTTGTTACACACTTTTGAGAACCGCTGGCTAATATGCATTTAAAAAGCCTGTGATAGAAATTTGACCCTGCAAAGATAAATGAAACATTACACAATTATGTAATTTACAGGTTTCACTTCACGTACACATACCTGGGCTCTGTTATCAGTTTGAACAAGAAAGGCGTTTGATAAATTTATATTGTAAACAGACCTGACCTATTCTAGTGTCCCTGTATAATAAAAGCTAAATATTATTTCTCACTCCAGGCAGCAGTTTGCCTGTTAAGAACAACAGAAAACAAATGTGAGCAGAGTTGGAAATGTGGAAATGAATAATATTTGTTACCTTATACATAAATTAACAGCGACATTAAAGAATGTCTAACAAAAAATAACAAGTCTGTTTATTTTCTTTTTTCTAATACCTACTTATAACATAACGTTATAACGTTATAGTGAGGTGCTTTGTTTCAAAATGAATAATTGTCAGTTTCAGAAGCCATTCGGCTTGTTTTAATTTAACTTATCCTAATATTAGTTTTACAAAATTTACATTAAATCAGAATTGCCTTTTCCCACATTAAAAAACGCGGAATCAATTAACATCTTTTAAACGTAATGGAACTTCTACACGGCTTTCGTAAACGCCGAGAAACTTCTTAAGTTCTGTCTGAATTTCTTATAGAATCTTTCATTGGGCATTTGATATTCCAAGTACGTATTTGTTTTTATCTTATCCCAAAAGAACTCTCTAGTGATTTGTAGTATTCTCAATGCTGGACTTGGGCACTTAACTTTTATTAAATTTTGGTAAAAAAGTGAAACGTATATGCTTAATATTTTTCTGTCGGTTAAACGTGTTCACATGCTTTAATTATTTGTACTTTCTTGATTTTAATGTTCATTTAGCACTAATTTTCAATCAGAAATATGCCACCGCTCACAACCGTACTACGTATTATTATAAGGATGATTCCTTTTTTGCGAAGAAAACTTATTTTTCTTTTTAACCTTAACTCATTAAATTTATGTAACATAATTCTACATTTTCTTAAGGGTGAATGGTATTAAATATCGTTGCATCTAAACCACAGCTCTTGAATTCTTGAATAAAATATATAAATGCGGTTAGTAATTAATTGTGAAAACATTATTTAGAATACTCCAAATATTTTATGTAGTAACATTATACTAATATAACATTACATTGAAGTTTGTTATTAGAATAAACTCTAATTTAAGCTACTGGAAAATCTACAATTCTCATGTTGTTCTAATTAAATCCTATTTGCTAATTCTGCTAGAAGCTTTTACACTAGCAGTGTTCACTTAGCACGGTCACAATGCACTAAGTTTACGATCTGTGCCTGTTGCTGGTAGTAAATCTATAAAAGCTAAAGTTCCGACCTAGTAAAGTGAACAAAACCATAAACCGAATTAATGGAATAAGGATTTCTTTTTAAATTTCCGTGCTGCTGGATATTACTCGATAAAGCTTTTAAATTAATTTTAAAGTGCGCTGTCATTGTTTGGAGGGCTTTTCTATACATTTGTAATTCCCCATTTTGTAAAAAAGTAAAAAATCTTATTCATATAAATATAGTAACTTCAAGAGCTTACAATTTTAAAGAGATGGAATGTTGATAATTAGAGAAGATAACACTTTTATAGAATTTGTTATTTCCTTTATTGGATATAGATATTACCCAGTAAAATATAATTAAAATAACCTTAAGTATTTTCAGGCGGATAGTTAACACAGGACTAGAAGAAATGCCAAATTTAAACAGCTTGAACACACTTTCAGTACTGCATATGATGTAAGTATAACAAAATAATTATATTTAACATTAATCACAATTAAATTTGTATAAGGTATTTGTAGATCAAAATAGGCCATGAAATGAATTTATTAAGTTGGCGCCAAATTTGGTTGAAGTTTGAACAACCTGTTCTTTTTGCTAAATTCATGTTTATAAGTAAAGCTCAATAGAATTTATGGTACAAGTCCGGGAAGTGACTTATTAAAGTAAGAGTTTAGATGTTTATGGATGAGGCGACGAAGGAGCCGAATCCCGAATTTCTAAACAAATACTTTAATAATAACTTCACGGACATGTATCGTATAACATTTTATTTCATACTGTAAACAATTTGATTTTTTATTTTTACATGTGACACTTTTTCAGTAACGTCAACATGTGACATTATTTGGTGCATTTTGTATTAAATCACACTACCAGTTTTTTGTTTTTCTATTTGAGGTTTTAATGTGTGAAAAATAACAATCCGGTAAGTGTTGCTTGGTTATACTTACCGGCTCTGATACCGTAATAGCTCACTTCCCGGGCTCAAAATAGAGTCGGGAAACTGAATTTACCAGACAGTATGAAATAACGTATGTTCATTAAAAAAAACTCGCAGAAATCCCTGGAAATGATTTTCATATGTAACATACAGCCTAAGACATACTTAAAACAAATTTTCAAAGCACTCTAGAGTTGTTTTTTTTTTTTAATGAACATACTTTAAAATAATAAATACAACATTAAGGAATTGAGTATAACTGACAACTCTGGTTCTGTCATGAAGCATGACCTTAACATTAATCCAACTTGTAAAAAGTTTTGAACTCCAACGAAACTGTCAGCCTGACATGACGATCTTTAGTTTAAAAAAGTCATAAATGCCTTACATGTCCATTACCAAATATCTTACCTTATAATTTATATTATTATCGTTTTCTGTAAAAAAAAAGGTGTATTTTAAGACTAGTTTATTATTATTATTATTTAATAGCAACGCTTTTACAGGAATAATTATAGCCCTAATATTTAAACGGGGTGGTCCACCACTCTTATTCATATTTCTAAAATAAATTTATACAGAATGTTGTGTTCATTGGGCCACCTTTCTGAAAACACGTTTGTTATTTTAATTGGTGCGTCCTTATTTTAACAATAGTTTATTTTCTTCTATCGTTTCGCTTCTAATTTTTTTGTTGTATTCTGCGGCATCCCTCCTAACATTTCTTCTTATCTCCTTATTTCGTTTTTTATTTCTTCTTTTGTTAATAGTCCTGTCAAGTCTTTGTTACAGTAGAAATCACTCGCTTGCGTTTTACGTTAATTATCGGATTTATATTAGTCTGGTTATATATTATTTTATTTAGACTTCCCAGTTACATCTAAGGATTGCATGGTTGCATACAATGCTATTGCATACGTCACCCCTCTTCTTATTTTTAGTATTCACTTCGTGGATTTATAGACTTAGGGAATTTGTAAAATTTTAGGTTGGCTTTCTTCAGAGAATTCTGTTGGAAAATTTATTAGTTAGCTTCTTCTACTTTAGTCATTCATGGTGAACGGATCGTCGTAACCTTGGTTTTAGTATTTGGTTTTACAAAATTAGTTTGATCAGCCGAGGTTCGACATATTGAAAATGGTTTTTAGTTTGCCTTTTGCGCCTTTAGTGAATTTAAAACGTTCGTAGTTTTATATTTTTAACCGTTTTCATAACCTTTATTGGGATTTATCTGTCGACGGCCATTTTGATAGAAGCATTTCAAAGGGCATTTTAACATCTGTTGGTATGTAAAGATTTAAAGATTTCTTACGGTATTCGTTGTATTTCAGCCCTTTTCTTGTAGTACGTTTTAGTACTTCTTTTAATACTTCTTGTAGTACTTCCTGTACGAACAACGTGTTCGTTGGTAGAAAACATCTGTTATCCACGTGTTGTTCGAGGTCACGTTTTTGGTTTGGAATTTTTGGAGCCGAAGAAATTAGTCCATCCTGTGCTTAATTACCCTGCAATTAGCAGGAATTTCCCCTAATTCAACTTCGTATCCTACAAGTTTAGTTTTAAACTCAAGGTTTGATTTTGAGGTTATTTTGTGTTAAAGTTAAATTTAGAAACATTCAAACATATTTCATTAAGCTTGATAATTTTGGTATTTAACTATTGTTAGTAATTTGATTAGAAACGTTTATTAGCCATATTTACAGTAATTGTAATTTGCATTGTAATTTAAAGTATTAGTAAAAATTTTCAATAAATTTTCAATCGTCATTTAGTACATCGTACTCCAGTACGCTTGAATAAATATTGTGGTTGCAGTCACAGCAACGTGAATTTATGAACTGTAATTTTTACTTTGTAAAGGAATATTCAAATTTTCGTGTTTCAACTTAGTCAATTATTTTCTTTTAATTTATTTTAAATTCAGTCGTAATTGAATTTGTGGTTACCGATAGGTCTCGCAAGACATTGTTATTATTTACTATTGTGTTATTATGTTTTTTCTATAGCCGCGACAACGACAACATTTTTATCCGTGTGCGTTAGTTAATAATTTAGTTTAAGAATTATACTTGCGAACCCTCCGAGGGTCTACGTTCGTTTAATTACGATCTTAGCCATTTTGAACGATACAGTCTACGTTCGTTTAATTACTTACGATTTGGGTTAATTTAAACCTTACATTCTTCTTTCGTTTAGTTACGAACTTCGTTATTTTGAACATTCCCTATAGTTTTTTTTGTTTGTTTAATTAGATCTTGTGGTTTGAAGCATAATATTTAGAATTAGTTTGTTTACGATCTTAGTAATTTCTTTATGGGTTTGTTTGAACGATAACTTTTTCAATTTGAATTTTGTATATGTGTCATTTTGCTTATGAGTTAATATATCCTATTTCGTTAACTACAAAGCCTTGCGTTTTATTACCAAGTCAATTGACTTTGGAGGTCTATTCTTCAGTAGATCCGACTGAAGACAGTGTTACTTAAGAAAGGGTCTGGCGCCCAAGAAACATCGTTAGTTTAGGTATTTAGTGAGCCTACTATTTTCCTTTTTGGAACCTCACGCCCACGCAACAGAGTAGCGGGTTTATTTAGTGTTATCACCTCCGGATAACAATTGATATACTTCACCTAGTGCTGGTGTAGCATCTTTAGTCTCCTTTTTCAGTTTGCTTGGTTGCGTAACAGAACAAAACAAAGGACCAAATATCTTTCGACGGAAAATGGAAATTGGAAGAGAATAAAACATATGCCTCATGGAAGAACTGTTGACAACCGCCGAGAGATTATAAACTTAATAGAAAGCTTCTACAGAGATCATATATGCAAAAATGAAATAAAATTAACTCTTAAAAAGATGAAATCTAACAAGGTTGCAGCACCCGATGGGGTAATCACTAAAATGATCAAACATGGAGGTAACAAATTCCTACATCTTTGGAAACAGTGCTTCGACTCTGGAAAAGTTCCCAAGTTATGGAAAAAAGCAAACATAATACCGCTATTTAAAAAAGGGAACATTCAAGACTTAAAAAATTACCGCCCGATATCGTTAATATCGCACCTTACCAAACTTTTCACCAGAGTTTTAACTAATAAGAGAAAAAAACAAAGCTAGGCGTTTTGCAACCTCCTGAACAAGCAGGCACTGTAAGACAAATAATGAAAAAATCATAGGAATATAATCAACGACTATATATGGCCTTTGTTAATTTTGAAAAGGCCTTCGACACCGTAGAGACATGGGCACTATTGAATGCATAAAATCTAATTGTAGAATCGCCAATTACATCCTACGAAACGAAACGAATTGTGTGTTGCGCGACAGAATCCACCCCCTACTTCCGGCCTCTATACCGCGCGAATCGCAAATCGTCTAATATAATTTTTGTTCAAAATTTTGTTCCCATCAACTTTACCCGATATAAAAATTTTCAGGCGGTTCACCGTTTACGAGATAATTGCGAAAAATAACAGAACTTCGCCGTTTGGGGGATGTTTTTTCAATATTAAGGGATGAAGCCCCCACCGAGGAAGGGGAAACTCGACGGATATTCGATTCTAGAGTACTCAGGAGTATGTACACCGAATTTCAAAAATATATATATTATTTCCGCCAAAACGGCTTTTTGAGGCTAATATGACTGGACTAAAAATATAGGTCCCTAAACCCGCACCGGTTGCTGATCGTACCCTAATTTTCTGTGGACGGAGCATAGTCTCCATAACCTTTTGTTTAGCGAATTCACACATTCTGAAAGGTGAAACTAGGTCTTATCAGTGAAATATGTATTTTTCTACGACATGAAATTTTTCGAAAAACCAAATAAAGGTTACAAGTCTTCCTTTAAAATGCGGCAACAGATATTATAAAACACATTTACTTGTTTCACTTGTTGAATAAAACATTGCAGGTCGTGTTCCACTGCAGTCCTGACTGCCTCAATGGTTTCAAGTGTTCTTGTTTCTGGTTTTTTACTTCCCTTTTTATGATTTATACCTTCTGTTTCTCGAAATAGCTGTACAGTGTAACACAGTGTTATTCTAAATTAATCATATTCGACGTTAAAATTTGAAAAATTATTTCGGAGATCTCGAAACGTATCCACAACAGAATATTCCGATACACCGCCTACATTTACTACATTTCTAAAATAAACAAAAATAGACGTTTTTTGTCAGCTTTGATCTTTCGTTAATTTAATAAAAGTTTTGTGCCATCCACCCTAAGTATAACTAAATATTTAATTTAAAAATACCTTTATATTCTATTAGACTTTTTGAAACCTCCCTCTTCCGTGGCCATTCTTGACACAACATTTTTTGGATCACATTTTATAACGAAAGCGTCAACTTCGCGCAGCTGTAATACAGTAAACGACTATTTTCTTTTACAAGTAGTCATAACAGTTTTAATTAATAAATACTGAATGCAAAAATTAGGAAGGCATCCAGTACAGTTTGCCGACTAACATATAAAATCATCTTTGAAACAGTCCTTCTTTTTTTATGGCCACTACAAGCTTTCAAAATCAATTTCTTTTTAAGAATTTTATATAATTATAAACTTATTTAATCCAGTTTCAGTGTGCTCACTGTAAAAATTAGAACTAGCCAATTCTATTTAACTGTCAATTTTATACAAAAGTGAAACTGAAGAATATACGAATAGAAATAAAAATAAACGATAACCTTCCCTAAATAGATAGACTTTTTGGAATCTAATTTAAAATAACGATGTTTCCACGAAAAATTGAAGTCAAAAGTAGAGCTATACGATACGGAAAATATGATTTATAGTTTTATGAAACCCGGTAATCTATAATATTCTGTTTATAAAAACAGTTAATAACCCAATAAGAAATAAATTCCAGAGAGCCCTTAACTATGTATTTGGTTAATAAATTAACTTTTAATTGCATAATAATATTTAAGCTTAAAATGTAATTTTAAGATAAGGGCTATGTGTATAAGAAATTTGCATTTTTGCAACAAATAATTTCATTGAATAATAAAAGGTGGTCTGTATAACTGTATATCTTATTGCATTTACATTTCAATTTTTACTTACATCAAATCATAATTTCAGCATTCTGGTATATTTGGAATATGTAAGATTTTTGTAATCTTAAAATGCTAGAAGTAATTTTTAGGGAAAAAAGAAATAAAAAATCTCAAATATTGAAAACTTCATTATAGTTCTTTAATAAATGAATAAATTAGTTATTATAGGTATTAACAGAACGTCTTCCGTGTTGAAACAGAAGAACTCAAACGTTTTTAAGGTGCTTCGTCGGGAGCACTCAACGTGTCAACCACGCCAGAGGCGAAACTCTTTTGGCCTCTTCTCCTGTCCTTCTGTCTCAACAATGACACGGTTCCAATCCGGAAGACGTTCTGTTAATACTGACACCGTGGAAGTCTTCGAATTCATGATAGTTATTATAGGGACTACAACTTAGTTAATACGATTTATATGATGACAGCAAAATAAGACATAGATTTAAATTAGCAATTAAGTTGATAGATTTACAATATTCTTTTTTATAAAGCTCGTTATTTATAACTGTATTGCCGGTATTACTTAACAATTACTTGTCTAGGTTAAATAATAATTTAGGGAAGACAGAAATTGCACTTCTTAAATTTTAAATTAGGAAGAAAGTGATATGCTGAATATAGTTTATTACCACATCAGAAGACTCTTAAATACTTCGTATTCGACATAAAGTCAAGCGTGCGCCAAAATGCATTAAACACTTATAATTATGAAACTAATTAAGAATTCTATGCCAGACGGAACAACGATGACGACCCTGACAAAGCAAACAGACATGATAAAAAATAGCAATAACAATAAAGCAAGAGAAATTCTAAACAAAATACGGGTAAACAGGTACCACTGGAAAAAGGGAAATGAAAACAGGATTATTGAACACACGAGGACTAAATGGGAAAGAGGAAGAAACAAACATTAGATGAATTTAATAGAACAGGAATAACATTGTTAAGGCTGACCGAAACAAAGGGGAAAGGGAGATGCTGTATAAAAACGTAAAATGGGTTGCTTATTTCAGTGAGGTGGAGAATAAAATGGGCTCAAGCAGGAGCTGCATTCATGATTCATAATAACTATGGCAAAGAGCTGAAGCAATGCAATTTTATTTCTGAAAGACATTTGACATTAAAAGTAATAATTAATAAAAAATTTCATACTATACTGATAGCATATGGACCCAATGAGAATGACAAAAAGGAAGATAAAGAAGGTTTTTGGGCTGAATTACAGTAGCAAGTTGGTAAAGCAGAAAATGTGATATTAATAGGAGATCTAAATGGAAGAGCGGGAAATGGCTGGAAAAAATAGCGAATGTACGATATGAAAATATGGGGAAGCAATAAAGACGACCAACGGGAATATGATAATGGAATTCTGCACAGTCAATGAACTAGTAGTTGCTAACACTTATACATAACTACACCAGAATGGTGGAAAGTAGAAACGAGAAACCATTTATTGACTTAGTACCAATCAAGACAACGTTTTTAAAGACAATAAAGGACGTCCGAGTTACAAGAAGGGTAGAAATAGGATCGAACCATTACCTGGTTGAAATGAACCTAAGGGCGGCGCAAATAAAAAGAGATCAACAAAATGAGAAAAAACATAAGTTTAATAAATAACATAAGATGCTTAAACTACAGTTAGAGAAGTGCGTGCGCAGGCTTTGGAAAAAAAGGATGCGACATACTCTGCTAACAAGACTGTAAATATTTGTTTGTGTAGTACTTGACCTTTTTGTTTTTGTGCTCGTAGAACCAACCTACAAAATGAGTGTAACCCATCCACCATTCAGATGGCCCGATATTGTAAATGAAATGGACGCATCAACCATTGAAAACTTGGGGAGATTAAATCTGCTAAAAGTTCACTCGCCTGATAAACAGCTGACTTGCGCGAGGATGGTCTACACTAGTCTACAGGCAACCTTCAAGGACGTCTTCACCAACGACGCCTTGCAATTAAACAACAGAATGTGACTTAACTACATACTCAAGTTCCTAGACAAAGATTTTACGACTGATGCAGATATCCTACTCCTTTGCGAAACCTTAAATACAAACGAACTTCATATTTTCGGCTTTAAGTTGATTCAAGTCCCCACCGTACAAACAGCTCGAAGCCGCCCAACAGGAGGACTGATCATCGCAGTATGCAACGACCTAAACTTCTGAGTACAGTCAAGAACTAACTTTACCACACATCCACACATGTCCAACTTCTAAACCAACAAACAAGTGTTACTAATGCTTAATTTGTACTAATGTATTTATTTATGTATTGTTATCTGCCTGTAATTGGCGAACAAACTAATTAATTATAAACTACCGTTAGAGGATGTCCGAAGAAATTATCAACAAATAATTAAAAGGGAAGTAGAAGCCAGAATAAATAGATGCAATAAAAGCGTAGAGAACATTTGGAAAACCTTTAAAGAAATCCTATTAACAGCAGCCACTGAAGCATGTGGAGTGACAAAGTATACGAAAAAGCAGACAGCATGGTGGAATGAGGAAATTAAAGCACTAGTTAAAGAGAATAAAAATATCTGGAAAACATACCTCAAATCCAAGAATGAAATGGACTATCACATGTATAAAGTGCAAAAGGTGAAAGTAAACAGGGCATTTAAAATAGGGAAAGAGAAACCCTGAATGAATTTGGGGAAATGTTGGAAAAGCAGGCACAAGGGAATTCAAAATTACTATATAGGACGCTAAGGAGTCTGAGAAAAGAAAGCAGAGATTCATTACAATTTGTGAAAGATAAGAATGGGCAAATTAGGACATCAACAGAGGACATTAACGAGAGGTGGTTTGAATATTTTAAAGAACTACATATTACGTGCTGAATCTTAGGAAAAAGGAAAAGTGAAGATAAAAATAAGGACGTGAGAGAAAGACCTAATACGCAGGACACGATTGAATATGAAGGAATTGTGCAGGCCTTAGACAAAAAGTAGATGTATTCTATAAGAAGTATTAGTTGAAATTTGGAATAGGAAGAAAATACCCGATGAATTGACAGTATATAATAAATATACAATGTGTCCACGGATAGGTGATACAAGAGGTATAAATAACCAAAAATTTTTAGATATCAATACGCTGTTTGGCAGTCTATCCCTGCTTGGTCTTAAATTCATTTTAAGCAGACTTTCGATTTTTTTAAATCAAGGCATCTGTGTTAGCACTGTTAAAACGAATGTGAGGTTTAGGTAAAGTCTTAGTATTTTAACAAATATCGCAAAATTGTATTAGAGTAAAGTTGTTCAGAACACAAAATTACGCTTGTATGCAAAATTTGAAGTTGTTCAGACAGAATTGTTTTTTGTTAGTTTAAAGCTTTTGTTGTGCTCGTAGACGCTTCAAGAACACAAAATTAGGATATTATGTTGTTTCGAAAACTTTATTTTAAATTGAAAGTTTCAAGAATAAAGGAAACACAAAAAAGAATGTTGTAGTGTCTACTTGATTTGATTATAAAAATTTCAGAAATTCTTTCAAAGTCCAAAATAAAATTTTCTGAGAAATCAATAATAAAAAAGTTTTTCCTCTTGTATCACCTATCCGTAGACACATTGTATAATAGTTCCTATTCATAAAATACATCATGACAAAATCGAATGTGGTAATTACCGAGGGGTGTCCTTACCTGCGTACCTGGAAAAGTATGTGAAAGAATTCTTGAAAGTAGACTAAGAAAAGAACTTGAAAAACATATGAAGAAACACAAGCAGGATTTAGACCAGGTAGAAGTACACAAGATTGGATATTTGGACTGAAGCAAATGACCGAAAAGGTCTTAGTAGGAAGTGGAAAGTTATACCGTGAGTTCAAAAAGTTATCACATAAGGGTTGCCCATGAGACGCAAAAGTAATGTCTACTGCAAGGTTTGGAACCTTTGTTTTTACAATTTTATTGAAATTTGCACAACAGTATTATGCCAGCAACACAATGATGACAGTTAATAAATTATAAATCTTGCAATTAACATTTTTGTGTCTCATAGCCAACCCTTATGTAAAGACTTTTTGTGAGCGCTAAATGAGAAGGCCTCCGACGCACTTCCGAGAAAAGATATTTGGGAATACTTAGAAGGGCATGGGGTATCAAAAAACCTTATTGAAGCGAGAAGCATAATATATGAAAAAACAATGAATATAATCAGACCTGAAACAACAATTAATAAACAATTTATTACCAACCAAGCAGTAAGGCAGTGTGGAATATTGAGCCTCTAACTGTTCACCACAGGATGATATTACCAACGAAGCAAGAATAAAGCAAATGCAGACGACTTAATACTGATGGCGTCAAGTATTAAAGAATTGCAAAGGACTATTGAAAGATCGAAAGATACACTAGAAAAATGTGGAATGAAAATAAATTTAGGGAAGACAGAAGTGATGTTAGCAGGGGAACAACAGCGTATTGAAATAGAAATAGAAGATCGTGAAATAAAGCAAACAGCGCTTCTGAAATATCTAAGTGCATTAATTGATTGTAGAGGGGATATGGAGAACGATGTTAACAATAGAATTAGGTTAGCAGCAAAGCTTTTTAATGCTCTAAGAAATTCATTTATAAAGAAGAAAGAGTCAGCAAATCAACAAAAATTAAAATATATAAGTCAGTGTTCGTTAATATCCTGATATATGGAAGTCAATGGTGGGTAATGAGCGAGAATAGAAATTTAAGATTAAGCAGCTAAAATGAGAGTGCTACGCAGTATTGAGGGGGTTTATAGGAGCGACGTTAACGGAATAAGGAAATAATAAGACGGCTAGGACTTAAATCAATATGGTCCTTTATTGAGGAACGCCAGCTGGTCTGGTTTGAGCATTCAGTGAGAATGGTAAATGATAAACTTGTGAAAGTCATATGAGAATGAATAACAGAGAGGAAAAAAGAAGAGCTAGGTCAAGAAAAACGTGGAATGCTGAAATAGGAAGTACGCTACACAAGAGAGTATGTACAGGTAATAGGGCTAAGGAACCTCAACGGAAAGAAATTGGAGAGATTTTGCAAGAACTAATTCGTTACCCTCGACACCAAACGGTAAAATGTGGTTATGGATATTAAGTAAGTAAAAGCTAGGTTTCCACATGCAATGATTGCTAGCGCCAGGAGCGTGCCATTTTACTGGTGCCATTATTAATGGCGCCAGTTTGTGTTTCCACAATTTTGATTCGGTTTTTAACTGGCGTGGAAACAAAGATGGCGTCAACTGCAATAGTTCGTGCTGGGGAGAATGTTGTAGTTCAAATTTTATCTCCAGAAAAATGTTAAAAAGGAAAAAACGAAAGCATAGGTGGTGGGTACGTAAATGGATATCAGTAGAGGCCATTTGGGTGCATCAAATAAAAAATTTATAAAAAAACACACAAAACTACAAGTAAAAATCCTTACACCTCTAATTAGAATATGTCGTTCAATTTTAGTAAATAACACGAAATAAACGTTTTACTCGAAATAGCACATTCATTCGCATATTATAGTGATTTTCTACTCAATTGGCGCCAAAAAGTACACCTGCTTTGTACTTTTACTGGCGCAGTGATTAGTGGTGCCAATCAAATGACGCCAGTAGAATTGACATGTTTCCACAGGTAAATAAACTGGCACCAGTTGAATGGCGCCAGTAATCATTGCATGTGGAAACCTAGCTTAAGTGAATAATTATGAAACATTTTATTGAACAAAGATATAAAAATAAACTTCACGGTATTTTAATATACTAAAACACAAGAGTAGTAATTACGAAATATGGTAGAGCTTAAACGATCACTTTGTTATTCTAAACTCAGTCTTGTCATCAATTGAGAAATTCATCTATTACTCGCTTGTAGCATATCTTACGGAATATTTTCATTCTCACGTTGGGCACTGAATTGTTCCAAATTTTTGGGCATTGTTTTATACTTAAGGTATATGTTTGACTCAAATGTAACACCGGTGGTAACACCCTACATATTTAGTAACACTAACTGGTATACTTTACCACATCAAATTTGAATTGACAAATCTATACCATTGTTCAAAATGTTTTTATCTGGAATACAATCTAACAATCTAACTTCAAACTTGACAGTTGACTATTGACAAAATTCACCTAATAGTTTCGTAGCTTATTCTCCAGTGATATCAACTACTAGATATTAAAAGAAAACATGACCTGCTCTATAAATTTGTTTTGTTTCATGGAACACTTTTCTAGTCGAATACTGATAATAGTAAAAATGAAAATAATCCAACAATATTTAATTTATCCTTAATTAGAATTGCTTTTAATTATGCTAAATGCACATATGATTACAACAATAAATATCACTTCTATCATCTCGGCGCACATATCTTTATCTTACAAAGCGGATGTTGTTACACTAAATGTATTTATGCCTACATCTGAATGTGAGCTAAATTAGAAATTCTGTACTCTATTAACTAAACATAAATTTCAATAAGGAAATAATTTGAAATTGTTCTACGTATATGCAGATGAATATCATAGATGTTGTAATGAAACTACAACAAAATACAGATACCTACTGATGTACTGATTATTATTTGTGCACGTGTGTACGACAAAGAATATACAGTAGTTGATATGCTTTATTCAATTCTGCCTTCTTTTGAGATAGATTTGTTAACTACTTCTCTTTAAAAGTAAAAAATTCAGATGTCTTTTAACAGCGATCCTTTTTTTATTACATACTTATAAAATAAAATTAGTTAATTTTCCAGAAACAGGTAAAAATATTCATCCTTGCTGTTTCAATTAATATGGAAAGGAGTTTCCAACTCCTTATTACTTATTACGTATTGTAGTCCTGCATCTAATACAATCATAACATCAAAATTGCCATTTAAAGAGTGATCTCAATAAAACGAATTAATTAGTAATTCCATTTTGTAACGGAACTTATCGTATTGTTAATTCTTCATGCGATAAAAGGAATATCAAAATTATACCAAAACTTACATCCTAGACCGTATTAACAATCGCGTGATTGCGTTTTAACCGGGACATGTAGTTAACTTAAGCAATTCTGAATTTAATTAAGCCATTGCTGTCTGATTTTATCATCGTATCATAAACACACAAGAACCCCGCTAATGCCTGTATATTAAATTATTTACGTCTTATCGTATCTAGGAACAAGTCAGCGTGAAAAATGTTTGTGACAGAAAACAAATAAAACTCTGGTGCTAAAAGGCCTACGTACAAAAGCTTCCGTAATATCGACACTTTGCTTACTCGTTGTTAACGCTAAACTTTTCTTTTGTTTCAGAGACCTTGAACACAATAATATTCAACGAATTCTGAGCAAACAGGTCAGCAGGATTAAAGCAGAACAATTGTAAGTTATCATGAAACCCCAAGTTACCTTTTATTGTATCCTTCATTCAATTAAATTGTTAAACATACATGCGTCACTGATAAAACCAAGCTTAAGGTTAAATCTACTGGATAATTACATTTTTAACTTTGAAAACATGAAATGAAAGCTTTATTTGTTTTATAAAAATAAAGCTTATTTATTTAATTATTCGACTCAGATTTAAAAGGGCAAGTTTTTAAAAATACTCGAACTTGAATAACAGTTTTTTTGTAAATCTTTGAATTTAAATTCTTAAATTGACGAATATTTGAAAAATAAGTGAATATCACGCTTACCATTACCTTATAACCTTCTAATTAACATATATGTATACAGTCACGTTATACTTCGTCTAGCGAATATACAACTCTAAGCGATTAAAATTCCTATGCAATGGATGCAGGTGCGACGTGACTGAGTCATTAATCTGAAATATGCACTGCGCCGCTTTTCTTTTCCACCTCTGCATTGTGTGTGAATTTTATATTGTAATTATTTATCGTAAATAAAGAGAATGTGTTGTAATTCTTTTAATTATATACATAGTTTGACGGTACAATAACCCTATTAAATAATACGTACTATTCTTGACTATGTCCTTTATTTTTTTCTTAATTTTATAAGAGTAAGTATAAGTACATTTGAATTTTTAAAATATAAAAAATTAATCATATTAAAAACTGTTTAAGCGTTCGGTAGATATAACAAATAACTTTTGGTATCTACGCCAGATTAAGACCGTGGTGGATATAATATGAAAACATGTTTCTAATACAACAACCCGGTGATGCTCTGTCTGCGTTGAAAAAAGCAGTCAAACAGAGATAGCATCGCAAACACTCTTAAATATATACGTGTTCATTTTACGGCGAGTAAACAAGTAATGCAGAAGAGGATGCCACTAGTTTGACAACGCTTCGCTTAACTAGCAGCGCTAACGACCCGGCGCTGTATATTCGCTAGACGTACTTTACGTGCAATTTGTAACAGATCCATTAACCTATATGTATAGTATATAATTCACAGATATTGTAGTATTTGTGTCTTGATCCCATTAAGGAAATTTGAATACTTGATTTCATTTCCGTTGTTAACTTGTTTTTGGTTATACTCGTATTTTCATAAAATATCTTCCGCACGTTGAACAACCAGAGTGTCGCTCCAGGCGTTTCAAATAAATTCCAGATTAGCCTTATGAATGTTTGTTGACCGTCAGATTGATTATGTCACCACGGTCCCTTCTTCTTTATAAATTGTCTGTATGTCAACCAAAGAATTTAGTTGTATCAAAGAAAGATTGTTTTAGTTTTAGGCTATTGATGAATCAATTTTTTATACTTTCACGTCGATAAAATGTAACATAAATCTTTTGTCAGCTCCAAAAATACGCGTAATAATTGCCTTGTGTTTGATCAGGAGGTACCTATATGTATATGACGGGCATTCGATAACGTTGTGTGGAAATCTTTCCATCACTATTATAGTTTTTATGGAATAGTGAAGTTCGTGCCGAAGCAAAAACCAAAACACCTCTTGGTAGAGATATAACGTTTACATCGATTAGTTTCAATTTGCAGTACTGAAAATAATTCTGGACACTTTAGTCGTATGAATTAAAATTCTCAAATTTAAAGATAATATTTGAACTTGCGTCATATATGACATGTTTTTATAAACTGCGGTATTCTATATAATTTTAGTAATTAATGTAGGTTGGTAAATATTCAAGGTGGTTCAGTGGTAGAGCGACAGGCTAGCGTTGCGCTAGTCCTTGGTTCGAATCCCCCTGGTGACCATCGTCGTTGAGCACCTAATTAACGACGCCGTCCTTCGAATATAGGCCTAGGAGGTAGAGTAACAAGGTCTTACACATACATACAAATTCCACTCTACACATGGTGCAGTATATAAGTATAAACGGCGCGACAACTTCGTAACCCACAGAGATGGCCCAGGCTTGTGAATTACATACGTAAAGCCTCATACGTTAACGCACCAGCCTCGACACCGAAATGTATAAGAGGTTACAGATAATACATACAAAACAATGTAGGTTGGTTGCACCTTCAATATTTTATTAATAAATTAATAATATTATAACATCACCAACCAGTGTTTTCACAGGGCTGTGCAAGAGGTATAGTTAAACACTATAAGCGTTGAAGATATGCAGCGTTTAGTAGATTTTATGCCTAGCCGAATTCAGGCCTAATTAAGTAAAGCGAGAAGTTGCCCGACCCGATATTACAGTTTTAAATATAGCTTTACTTTATTACTCAAAGATGATGGTACTTTGTTTCAAATAAACTTAGCTTTAAGTTATTTCATGATGTTGTTTATTTCTTTAGTGAAATATCAATAACTATTTATTAATAAAAATTGTATATGGTACAAAAAGTGTCCAGAAGTAAGTCCACAATTTTTTTTAAACTACCGCGTTTTTTTATTTTGTGAATCTTTTAAAACATTTTATGTCGTAAATATCATTGTCCTAGATTGGGCGGTTTTAAACCTAAGAAAGCAACGGAACGCTACCTACGTATAACACATAACACTTTCCCCAGGATAATTATTATGGTTGAAAACCAAACAGTAACGGCCCTTAAGTGAGGAGAAGGGGCAAAGAATCCCCCGGTCAAACAATACTATAAGTTTTAAATTAAAAACAGAATCGGTACGTAGAATGTCCAAAGTTTCAGGCTCAAAAGGCAGCGAACGTAATTAAAGGAATGAAAAATTGACATACTAGGTATTAGTGAAACGTTGTGGTCAAATACTGGGAAATGTGAAATACACAAGCATCAGATTTATGACTGTAACGTTTTTAAAACGTTTATTTAAAACTTCGGTCCGTGGTGTGAATTATTTATTAACAAATTTAAACAACGTAATAATTAACACGAAACAACAACTTAAACACTAAAACCAGAACACTAATATTAACCCGAAACGCTAACTAATTTATTTATACAGTTTATTTATATTCACGCGCGCACTTGTACTACACGTACTTGGTCGCAACGGTAGACCTTTGGTAGACAGCTCGTTTCCCAATAAATTGCGCTTTTATATGTATACCAGCTGCGGTCTTCCAGAATCCACCAATCCAGAACATTCGAAGTCTCGAAGCGATGACGTAATCGAACACCCGAAGTAACTCTAGATACTTTTATCGGCGGATGACGCATACCATCTCACACGTGCTCTCCCCAACCGCTTACGCGTCTTGTTAAATTATACTGGAAATGACAATCTACAACATCGTAAAGGAATTGCCATAATAGTAACAAAAAAAAATAAGCAAAATATTACTAGGATTTATACCAATATCTGACAGAGTAGCTATAATGAAGATTAATACCATATGAACAAAAATTATTTAGATAAGGGATGGCCATGGTGAACAAAATCACTGCCTTTGATTGGTTCAGCTTGTTGTTGGTTCTACATGATAGGTACGTCCAGAATTCCAAAGCCACCCTTTATCTAAATAATTTTTGTTCATATGGTACTAATCCCTGCAATTTAAATATATTACAACTCTATACACCAACCTCCGAGAGCATTGAAGAAGGCCCAGCAAAATCTAAAGAACATAAAAAAAGAAAATAATAACCCCACTTACCCTTGGAATCGTTACAACCAACGAATGCATCACATTGCTGAATGCTTATTAATGATAAGATTAAAAGGAGGGAAGTTAGAAAGTGCAAATACTATTCTCTAACGAACACCGAGATGAAAGTTCTTTCTCAGTATTTATAGGGCTGGAATACACTTCTCTCTTCTCTTTAATACACACTCAAAAAAAAAAAAAAAACAAAAAAAAAAAAACAACTGTGGTTTAGACTAGTAGTGCATTGATAATAACCATATCATCTCAAAAGATGTCTTCTGCCCTTATGGAGTGTCATGCCAAATATCGTCCAAATCAATTCAAGTGTTTTGTTATTATAAGAAAAATTAATTTTTTTTTCAAATAACTTTAAAGTAGAATGCTGGCTTAACAAAACCAATTTGGATATATTATGTAGGTAAGGTAGCTTTTGTTTATTGCTATCATGAACCATGGCCTACTAATTGCTAACAACATCATATAATCTGATTTTGTTCAAAAAAGGTATTGTTACTGCATTTAACCCCTATAAACTATATATTTTCGAAAAGCAGAAAAAATATGAAATTTAATGGTACTTATCATAGCCAATTACGACTTATATTTAAAAAACACCAACTTTATGTCATAATTCTTAAAACATGAAAATCAGAAGATATCTGAATTGTCTATCACATTCCACTTGAAAAAGTGCTTCTAGAATGTTTTTGCCGTTTTTGAATATCTTCAAAACCAAGAGAGTTATTTGAAGTTTTCGATATGGCCAAATTTTGAATTTTGAGCTATAACTAAAAAATAACAAAAAATAGCGGAATTTTGTTTTTATGGACTTGAACCTGCATCAAAAAAGAGCCCTGGACTCCGACATCAGTTTTTGCCTATCTCCGATATTAAGGGTACTTCCCATTTAAAAACGTCGAAAATGGGCCACCCTGTACACTCCTAACTTCCTATATTGAACGTGCCTGGACTATTTAAATGCAAACTAGAAATTCAAAATAAACTAATTGAAATAAAATCAAGCACAGCTCCATACACACAGATAACGAGCACCGTTGAACTTATTGCTACATCATTCTTATTTACTTCAATAAATTGAAAGCTGACAATTTTAACAGTATGCCATACTGCATTTTTATAATTTTCTATTCAATATATTTTACTCCTAACATAATAATTTATTAATTTTTTTTACAATCAAATCCTACCTTAAACGTAAAAAATTAAGATATTATAAAATAAATTTAGTCTATTTTTCAAAAAACTAATGTTTTTAAACCTATTTTTAAAAAGTCTAGGAAAGGTTTAGGTCTCTTCACAATGTGTATTATTCAATTTCATCTGAATACATATATCATCTAACAAGTACACAGCCACAGCAGACGGAAGTAAATTTTCACTTCAATAATTTCACTGATAAGCAAATAAACGAAATAAATATACAGGTTGTCCCAAAAGTCAACGTCATCCCTTGGAGGGCTGATAAGCCAGCTCAAGACTGACCAAAATATCAAAATATGACCTTAGTAAAAAATTGTTAGTTTTTAAGATACTGGCACTTTTATGAATTTCGTGGAAATCGACACCTTAGATTAGTTTTTCGAGTGCCACAGCTACAAAATTCCATATTTTGTGATTCTAATTTTTGTTACGTAACCCTGAATAGCCCTGCTATTGATTACAGTCCAAAATAAAATTAATAGTCTTTGGAAAAAAAGCCATTTTTGGCCGATGCATGAGTTAATTTTTTTTTATTAGCTAACTTAGACTGTTCATACTGTAAAAAAAATTACCACGCTAACCTGGTAAGTTATTTTAAAAATTGCTCATTTAGTGTAGTTTTTAAAATGGTATAACATTTTCTATGGAACGCGTCGCCAGCCAACTATAGCAAAACATAATCGACAATGATGATAGATAATCCCGCTAAGTTATCCAAGTCCCAGGCAAATAGCCGCCTAAATGGGTCTAATAAACAACAACGACCCTCAGGCTCGGATAACATCATGCACTCAACAAGCCTCGCCGCTTGCCAACAACAACAAATACATCAACAGCATAGCTGTTCACACCGACCTTATCTCATCGGACATGCAATCAAATCAATTCAATTCAAGCTTAACTAGCGTTTCATCTTTATGTGAATAATCATCCAAAATGCATCTTACACCAATGTACCACTAATTCACATTCTACGCACCATACACGAATTCACTTGGTCTTTTTGTATTAACACATCTGTGCGTTAACGCATTCCGTGACCAAGATCCTGACCTAAGTCGGAGCTTTAACCATAACGAATTCCCCTATTTTAAAAATTCTTGCTCGGATATACTATGAAATGTGTCGTTTGAAAAACAAACGGTCTTTGTTTCAAGAAATCTGTTGCTACGTCATTGCCGCCAAAAAGTACAAATAATCTAGTAAATATTTCTTAGAAATACAAGTTACATCGATTCTGGCATGCTCACAAAGGGAAAAGTAAAGTTATGTTTATGAAGCATTCTTACAAGCGCACTGAAAACTATCCACATAATGTCCAAAGATAATTCTCTAGAATAAATCGTTTTAAATAAACCAGTTATGCTCCACATGTTATTAGAATGGTGTCTAGTAACAGTACATTATTTTACTCAGATATAATAAACGAACATCAATAGAGGGTGTCTCTAAAATGTGTGAACATAGCTTTGCCGCAGATTCCTGGGCGGAAAATAAAATCATTTAACCCAACTTACCTATATCTAAATCGTTTCATTAAGCCAGTATTCTGCTTCAAAGTTCTTTGAAAAACAATTAATCTTTCATATAAGAACAAAACGATTTGGATGATATTTGGCATGCCACTCAATATGGACGGGCATAAGACACCTTTTAAGTTGACAATGGTTATTATCAATGGACCACTACTGTATGAAACATGGTGTCACAGCCCATATCAGACAGTAACTCTTTAATGGTAAGACCAATAATTAAAATCATTTTTTCTCAGAAAGAGGCATTCAATAGTAAACTTTTTCGATGATCACTACCAGTTGTGAAATTATTCAGTACTGAGACGTCATGCACCATTTCTTTTTATTTGTGAAAATGAAGTCTATTTGGTTTTTATGTTTGCCGTCTGGACTTATCAACGTTCATTTGTTTTGTGGCTTTTTATTGAAGAAGGAGTTCATAACTAAAAGTTTGTGTTGTTGTAGGTAGTTCAATAGTATACATCCTCTCTCATTTCGTTCTCCGTAACCATAGTCTCCAGGGGAACTTTCTGCTTCATCTTGTTTTTTCCCGAGTTTTGCGTTAAAATGGCCCATTATAATAGTGTAATGATTTGAACTCTCTTGTAGGGTGGTATTTAGGTCTTCGTAGAAAACTTCAATATCTTTCTCGTCAGAATCTGATGTTGGTGCGTAAGTCTGTATTATTTTTAGACTGTATCTGGTGTTCAGTTTAAGCGTTAAGCAAATGACTCTTGGGCCAATGCTTTTGACCTCCTTTATATTTGCAAGATGTCTCTTGTAAACGATGAAGCCTACACCACCCTGGGATTTATCTTCCAGTCCTTTATAATGAAATAGATTTCCAGATTTCAAAGAATCAATAAAAACAGGAGGAAACAAACTGCTGCAGACAATGAAAATTCTTTTTAATGAATGCCTCTCGAAAGGAACTACACCATCCGAATGGTGCACTACTGGCAGCCAAACTATCGCTAACGTGATCTCCTTGCTACAAATGCCAAATAAAAATCTGAATGGAATAATGCAGTTATAATATTATTACACAGAAAAGGTGACATACCGAATACTATAGGGAACTATCGACCCATAAGTCTCTTGTCACACATAAATATAAGCTCTTTACTAAAATAATTACTAAAAGACTACCTATGTAATAAACTAAATGCCTGCCAGACAAGAGAACAGGCTGGCTTTAGTGCAGGGTACGGTACGAATTACCATCTCCTAAGCCTTATTGAAAAATCCGTGGAATACAATAAACCCCTAGCGCTTATCTTCGTTGATTATGAGAAAGCATTTGATTCAGTAGACCACACACAATGCTAAAAGCTCTGCCAGACTGCAGAATAGACTATCGATTTTCGAAGCTCATCAAACATATTTATGACAACACTGATAAATTCAATATAGAAAGGGGTGCCCGCCAAGGCGACACCATCTCGCCAAAGCTTTTGAATACTGTTCTTCAATACATGTGCAAACAAGTAGACTGGGGCGACCTGGGAGTAAACATAAATGGCGAGCGACTAAATCACTTGAGATTTGCTGATGACCTGCTCCTCATACCCGATCCACTGGATAATGTCAAAATGTTAAAAGATCTGAACGAAGGATCAATGAAAATAGGACTCAAAATAAATTACTCCAAAACCCAAATAATGACAAATCTCGTGCTCGGCGAGGGCATATACATACAATGTGATTTTTTAAAAACTCAATTGCAGCAGGCCGTATTCTGACTTAATACAGACAGTTCTAAGGTGATTAAGACAGAATACGGCCTGCTGCAATAGAGTTTTTTAAAAATCACATGTAGATGGTATCAGAGTGGAGCAAACTACATCTTTCAAATACCTTGGACATGAGATTGCCATCGGCAAAGACAATCAAACCCACGAAATTCTTTGAAGAATAGGCCTTACATGGGCTGCCTACGGGAATCTCAAATGTGTGTTTAAGACAGACCTGCCAATTTGTCTGAAGAAAAAGGTCTTCAACCAGTGTGTCCTCCGAGTCCTTACCTACGGCGCAGAAACTCTAACACTGACTAAACAGACAATTAAGAAAATACGGGTTACACAACTAGCGATGGAACGATCAATGCTAGGAATCTCTCTCAGGAATCACATACCCAACACAAAGATACGCAGAAGAACCAGAGTTATAGCTGCTGTGTAGAGAATAGCTGTACTAAAGTGGAACTGGGCGGGACACATTGCAAGAACTACCGACGACAAATGGACAAGAAGAATTCTTGAATGGAGGCCTAGATCGGAAGCTTTCAGGAACAGAGGATGTCCCCACACCAGATGGACCGACGACTTAAAACGCATTAACACCAACTGGACGCAGACAGCACAAGACCAAACACAGTGGAAGCTGTTAAGGAAGGCCTACATCCAGCAGTGGACTTCGATAAGCTGAATGATGATAATGAATCTGTAGGAACACTAATTTTGAATGATTTTTCGAAACCCAGAATTCTTTAAAGAAGATAGTTAGGCAATAGTTGATAATAAATTTTATTATTAATATTGCAGCTAATGAACTTCGTGTAATTTTTATTATTATTTAATAAAACGAATCTTGAAAAAATGCACGCTGGATTGTTGGAAATGATTGACCTGTGTAGAGTTTATTTTGCAGATAAAGACCAATGTTATCAAATATTTTAGATTTTATTTAGTGAGAGGAATATGCACTCAAAGTTTGTCAGTCGAATTTGTATACACCCTGTATAATAATCTATCAATAATCAGCATTGCTCCTATATTCTTAATCATAATAATTAAGCATATGCATATAACGAAAGCGAATAAAAATTCAATAAAAGTGGGTTAGTAAGGTTTATATAATACAAACAAAACCAAATGTACATCTAAACTACTTTAATCTAACCGTAGCTCTCTAGGCATTGCAAGTATTAGCAATACATTACTTACTCGTTGTCTCTATAAATGTTGATCAAAGAGCTTTGGTTTTATCACTTATATGTCCTATTGAAGCATTTGCAGATAAGCGATTTCGTTGTATTCGAAAATATGCATATTTTCATTATTTTCAAACTGATGCATGTTCTCAAATCGATGCATATTTTCAAATCGATAATGTTTTTCCCTGTGACCACGGCCGTTACTAGAGATAGCCGTGCTGTGACTCATATTTTACTTTATATGCAATTCGCACATGCCAAATTTAAAGAATAACTTCAAATACTTATCATCTTATTTTATTTTACAGATTATTAAATTACAACAACCTTCAGCTTGTGGAAGAGGAAGCTTTCTACGGATCTCAAATCGCTAAGTTGTGAGTATTTTTCCATTTACCAAACTTAAGAGCATTTTCAAGCAGATGGTTCGTTTAAGCTGCATCTCATCTTTGAAACAATGTTGCCAGTGCAGTGTCAACATTCTAAAACCGTTAAATATATTTGATTCACTGATGCAATCCTTTTTCTGAACCGCTCGAGTTCTGAAAGCGAAACTTTAATTTGTCATTACATTTAACTGTTTTAGGAGCTTAAAAGGCAACACAAAATTGAAACATCTCCATCGCCGAGCCTTTGCAGGATTGCAGAGTTTGAGATACATGTAAGTAACGTCAACATTCTAATTTTCAGATACCATAAACACTGTTCAGCTTGATTACATTTACATTAACTTACAAAATTTTGACACTCGTTAAGCATTCATATCTGTACCTCAGTTACTTACGAAAAGGTCTGAATTTGCACAAGAATTTCTAACAAACATAATTATACCTGGGGCGTATCGCAGGCGCAAGGAGACCAAATAGAAACGTTCAACAAATAGAATCAGTCCTGCATTTTATTGAAAATTGGCTTCAATGAAATTGTGTCTACGTTAGTACTGATTCGTCCTAACAAACTTGATTTTATTTCCTCAAGAATCTTTACTGTCGCCAAAAATTCCTTTGAATAACAAATAAATTATGTAAAAACTGACGAACCTGGATCTAACTAACATAAAACATCTAAAAGAGAAAGAACGTGTCGACCATAGTCTTTCAATCGAATTTGATGAATGTCTAACAAGTCTGTATAAGGAGTATAATATAACTTTGACCAAGAAAATTTATTCGTCTATAACTGTCATCTTGAATAATGTATAAACATTATAAATTATAATTTTGTCTTATTTCAAATTTATAAACAAATTTTACTCTGAAAGAGCTAATACGTCGGTCGGAAAAACTTTATTGCATTGGAATGAACTGTCGCAAATATGGAAGGCTAAAACGAGATACATACATATACAATTTAAAAGTAAACTTTTTGAATAAATAATAATCACTGTTTTGCTTAGCTTAAAAAACCTTTGACTTTAATACTCAGATGCTATCAGTGTGGCACCGTTTGACGTCAGATTTTCATGGTAGTTCGATAATGTTAAAAATGTCTAATACTGATAATAAAAAGAGTGTTCACACTCGATCACAGGAAATTGTTCATAATTCGTTCCATTATTTTAAACACGTGTAATAGTGAGTTAATAATATGTAGTTTCTTTAAATAGGTATTTAATGATTTTTTTAATATTTCAATATTTCTTATATCCGAGTTAAAATGTTACTGATGAAGCAGGGGCGGCTGCAGAACCACCAAAAATAACATTATAATTAAAACAATATCTATTATTATATCTATTAATAAAATAAAATAATACATTTGACAGTCTCTCCGATGCCTTGTTGTAATATTACTTTACGTATATAATTGATGAATCAGTTAACCAACTGAATAATATTCAGAATGAGGAGCATATGCGCGGTCACGGAACAGCTGTCTTATTTGGAGCTGCGCTCGAGAATCTGCTTGTTCGGTAGACATCGTTGCTATACGATGGGACTCGAAGTTGCAAATGTAAAGCTAAGATTGAGCTGCATATTTTGCAGCTCCATTTATTGAAACGCTGCCTTTTAAATGTGATTTTGTAGTATTTTGACTAACTTTACATTTTTAAAAACATTTCTAAACTGGATACAATATTCTGAGTCTATTTATGTCTATGGAGCAACTTAGATAATATCATAATATTCTAGAGTTACCATCAACGATTATTTATGGTTTTCAGTACTTATATTTATATCTATTTGAATGTATTCATTTGTATGTACAACGCCTGTTTCCCAATTCAATCTCCTATTAACGTATATCTTCATCGACGATATTAATGTAATTAAAAAAAATGTATTCGCAGAAATTTGATCAAGCACTGTAAGAGTAAATTTAATTTTTTTATCTTATAATTATTATTGGATATGTAGTATGCACAATGTACAAATAATGACATAATAACTAATTAAAAGTATTTTTCTTCAAGCGTATCATAATTGTAACATTTTGCTACTGAATACACAATGTAAAAATAATACTAATACAATAATGGAAATCATTTTGTTACTAGTAACATAATGTTAGTGCAACTCGTCACAAGTGGTGGCGCCACTTGTCATTGTTTTGATTACAACTGTCAAATTTGGATAAATTGAGGCAGTTGAAAAGGTAAAATTACTTCAAAAGCGTGTTATACGCTTCGAAAATTATTTTCCAACGATATTACTTTTGTGTAGAAAGATCTTTTCGGTGCACGCGTCTACACAAGTTGTTGACAGTCAAGTAAGTACTTTTCAAATGGTCTGTCGTTTTCATTGATTAACATGCAAAATATTTGTACAGCGCTTGAAGAAAAAATAGTATATGTCACTCGGAGCAGAAAGCTCTTTCTTGTGCTTTGCCCAGATTGCATGGCCTCGCCTATCGCCTCGGCCGCAACCTTCTGAGCTCAGCACAAAAAGTGGGCTTTTTACTCCTAGTGACGTAATATACTATTTTGAATTTGCAAAAAAACAAACATCTACTTAATTCAAATTAATGCATGCAGACAATACACTTGAAACCTCCAAATATTTCTCCTTTTTACTGTTTGTGTGTGTGGTCATCAGCTAAATGTGGTTGCTCGCCTTCCATTCTTCTCTATCTCTGGCCTTTACTTTTAGTTCATAGTAAATGTCACAGCCCATATCTTCCATGATTTGACGTATATATTGCTGTTTTAGTCTTCCTCTTGCTGTTTTACCATCCATTTTACCCTCAATTATATTAATTAGCAATGCTTCTTTTCTTATTACACGGCCAATAAATCTGTCTCTTCTTCTTTGTATTTTCTTCCATATTTCTCTTTCTTCTCCTACTTTTCTTTGTTATGTGGTCGATCTATTTGATCCTGAGTAACCTCCTATAACACCATACTTCGGAAGATTCTAGCTTTCTTTTCTCTGATTTACTAACAGTCCAGCTCTGACTTCCGTATAGTAGTATACTCCAAATGTATGTTTCTAATGTTTTTTGTGGCTATAAATAATCCATTTGATGTGAAAAGATTTCTTTTGCTATTGAAAGCAGCTTTGGCTTGCTAATTCTAGTTTTTGTTTCTGTTTTACTTCTGCCATCTGATGTTATGATACTTCCTAAGTATGTAAAACTCCTGACTTGCTTTAGAGGGATCCTTCCTTGTCTAATTGGGGGGGGGGGGGGGGGTTCAAGTTGACGATCTTCTTTTCCACATATCATGATGTTGGTTGTTTTCTTATTAACGCAGAATTTATGCGTATAGTCAGGCTGTAAAAGTATATCCATTTTATTTATAAATTCTTCCAGTTCACTTCTGCTTTTAGCTATAATTGCAATGTCGTCTGCGTATCGGAGAAGGCCTCTTTCCATGTGTCTTTGTTCCTATTTCCCTTGTCTCCCTTAATTCATCTACGGCTTTCTGTACATACAAATTGAAAAGTAGAGGAGATAAAGCACAGCCTTGTCTGACACCTTTCTTTATTTTCGCTTCCTCTTGCATTTCACATTTCACCCTTCCTTATTACTGCACTTTGGTTAGTATACAAAGAATACCAGGTGATTCACGTAAGACGCGCCCCTTAAAAGCTTCAACTGTAACCCACCATACGAGGTTTAATATAGATCAAGGTTATTTATAAAATTGTAAGTTGGGTTGCCTGTTCCAGTTGTTAAGGGGCGCGTCTTACGTGAATCACCTGGTATATTAATCTTCGATCTTTGTATCTCACTCCAGAATTTTACAGTATTTTAAATAATTTCCCCCAACCCACATTGTCAAAAGTTTTTGAATGTCAATAAACGTAATATAGATATATGTGTTGTTCTTATATTTTTTCGATTTCATTTGTCTACTGAGAGTATTGCCGCTCTTGTCCCAGAATCTCTCCTGAACCCAAACTGGTCCTCGGTCAATTGTTCTTCTACTTTCTTTTCTATGTGATTATAGATGATTGTTGAAATAATTTTGAAACTGTGTGACATAATTGATATTGTTCAAAAATCCTCCCAGTTAATAGGCGATGGTTTTTTAGGAATTAGTATTATTATTGTTTTACTTATCTCTTTGGGAATGTATTCTATGTCACATATGTCCTTAATTAATTCATACAATATATGTAGAATTTTGAAGTCTAGGGCTGTGATTGATGATTTCACTGTTAATATTGTCAATACTTGGCACTGTCAACATCCCAGTTGGTTGCGATTTCAGAAACATATTTCGTAATTTGATTCAGAACACAAAATCAAATTTCAAGATTTGTAAAATGTCATTGTCTATGATTTAATCTAAGACTCGTAATTTGTTTTTCAAAGCATCTGGGATGACGACTGTTTATGAATAGGTACACGTTAGTTCTTCTAGGTATTCCTACCATATGTGTGCAACTTCTTTGTTATCAATCAGTATGCGTATTATTTATTCCGTGTATTTTGATAGTCTTTTTGCCGAAAACAATATTTTATTATTATATTAATAAGCTCTGTCTACCGGCAGTACGCGAGAGTGGGAGTGCACATAATACTGACATAAAACGTAGAAGAATATTTATACTTAAAAAATGTTTTTTTATGAATGTAACTAGAATCTTTCTGCCTTTTCCTTAAACCCCTTTTACTGCGCGATACTGTTACAAACACTACTAGCCGTGTGCGCGGCAAAATCGTAGCAGGTGAGCATATGCGGTTGAAGCAATATGATCTAAATTCGTCTGGAGCATTTTATTGCACAACAAGTAGGTACCTATTTATTTTTTTTAAATGAAATATTTCCAAACAAAATCATATTTAATAATAAAAATATCTTTCTTAACATACAAAGAAAATATAAATTCTGTGACATATGTACAACAAGCTATAAGGTTTTCAACGAAAAAATCATGCTCAGTCTAAGTGATGTGAAGTGTATCACACAATTATTTTTTTTACAACATACGGTTCGAGCAAAGAACAGTTAAAGCACCGCATGCGATTATACTCACTTTGAGCATTGACGCCCCTTGCGATTATACTCGTATTGAGCAGTGAAAGGGTTTTAATAACCACTTTCAAACCCTTTGGGGTGTTCGAACAGGCGAACCATCTCATCAGGCACTTCTGCCCAAATTTTTTGTGTTTTATATTTGAACTGGATTATCCCTCAACACTGTAAAGGTATAAGAGGGTAAAAGAGAAAAAAGAAGAAGATAAGCTTGCTCTGTCTGTATGATTTGCTATTATATCTGGGTGTATTTTTTCGCATATTTCTGCTATGTCCTTTTACTTTGCTATTCTTGGCTGCCGGGTTATTGTGTTTTTTAGTTGTTTGTTGTTTGTATCTATTTCTTCAATCTTCTGTTCTTGCGTTTTTATATTGTTTTCGATTTTCTATCACTTCAATTATTTCTTGTGTTATCCATGATTTTTTAATTTGGAGGCTGTGTCTATTTTAGGCTTCTATCTCAGTTATCAAATTTTGTTTAACTACATTCCATCGTTCATCTAGGTCCATATCATGTTTAACATTCGCAGTTATTCTGTCTGCCACTTTCTCAGAAAAAGCGTTTATCATTTCATTATTTTTTAGTTTTGGTATATCCCACTTGTATCTCTTTGGTCTTCTTATTTTATTTAAGACTATTTTTTGTTTTAACATAACTAAATTTTGGTCAGTATCTGCGTCTGGTCCTAGATAGCTTCGGCAGTCCTTACTAATATGTAGTCAATTTCAAATCTTCTAATGTATCCAGACATTTTGCATGTGTATCTTCTGCGTTTATGATGTTGGAACATTGTATTTAAATGTTCTCTCATATCGTTTTTCTTGTCCTACGCCATATTTGCCTACTGCTTGTCTCACTTTTCCTTCTTCTACTACCGCTCCAGTCTCCCATTATTATTAGGTTTCCTTCTGCTTTTACTATTTCCAGTAGTTCATTTATTTTATCATACAGTTCTTCTACATCCTCATCGTTGTAACCCGTTGTGGGTATATAAACTTGAATTATTACAGTGTCAACTGATTTTGTTGCAATTTGAACTTTACATTAATCTTTCGCTTATTTGTATGCATAAAAATATTTCTAAAATTTTGAGTGAAAACCTGTTTTTTAGATTTAGGACTACCAATTATGGAAAAATCGAGAAAGTTCTTCCACTATTATCTAAGTACATAGGTTTCACTTCAATCAAGCTATTGAAAGAAAAAAATTGGGTTATTATTATTATTATTATAAATTAATAAAAGAATAATAACGAAAAATTACGATTTTCAATTTGTTTATAAATACTTGAAATATTGCATATGCGCCTAAAATTAAATTCTAAGCAACTTTTTCAAATAATCTTCTTCGATGTTTTGTCATCTAACCCCACATTTTGCGACTACACGGTGATTTTTTGAAATTCGCCGCCAGTGGTCACGTGACGTACCTCAGATTCGATTTTTAGGTTATCAGGCATACAGAACCGATCCCCCAGAAAAGTTTTTTCAATTCTTTAAAACAAATTCTCATATGATGCAAACTTTTTGCCGGCCACTGACACTGTACATAGCAAATTCCAATTAGTGCATTTAAATCTATCGTAACAACACTGGTTATTGTAATAGTAATAATAAAATGGTAATGTAGTACTGTGGTTATTATAAATAAATTATGAAACAGTTCAATTCAATTTAAAGAATAAATTTTACAACATTTTTTAATTATTAAAGTTCTCCTAGCATATACATACAGAGTTTTAAATAACATTTACATTTTCATAATTATATGAACTACACTATTCCCACAATTTAATCTCCAGAACTTAAATTTTAATGTACTTGTTTAGTGAATCAAATTTATTCAATTAGTATAAAACTTTATTTTTGTTCGACGTGAAGAGATGATTCAGATTTTTCTAAAAATTCCACTGGTTGTTTATTTCATGCCATTGTTACGTCAAAGTTCAATCCACTTCCATTCAGGCCTGCAGATGATAAGAAACGCGGAAAAATAAATAATAATAGATTGCAGTTCCCTATACAGCGAATGAAACTCTATTTCTTCCTTTGTGAAATTGTATACATTGTGGCAACTTTTGTCGGTTTTGAATTCAGCGAAGAATTGATAGATAGAATCAACATTACAATAAGACCATCCGAAATACAGCAAATATCTCTTTGGAAGCTGAATAAATATGTATATCAAAAAGTAATAATCATTTTGTATCTATCCAAAAACTTGTTACTATAATATTCTATAAAATGGTACATGTAATAAAAAGGTTTCTCCCAGGATATGACAGATGAAATTCTTTGTGTAAGCCTTGCTGTTGGTTCTTTAAAAAGATATAAAATCATAGAACAAGTTAAGCTTCATTTAATAAGATAATTCCCCTTTGAATGGAAAACTATGCCTGGTAAATTCTTTCAACTAAAAATTTTTTTCTGAACATTTTTAAAAAAATTCAGCCCAGATAAAATTTCATTGTTTTATTGAACAAGTCGGATTCTTGATATGTTATATTTCCTTTGGGATAATTTGTTGATAAAAAATATTCACAAGTAAAAATATCTTATCCTAATCTTTTATGGTATGACGATACATTTTAGTAAAGCAATATTTTGTTTTCATAAATCCACAAGTTTACTTAAAAATAAGTCACAGTTTACAGTGTTATAAGTTTAGTATGAATCAAATTATTCGTATAAAAATTTTATATTAATAAACAGCATGCAAAACTTATGGCCTCTTCGAATGAAATATTCTTTAATTTTTGTAAAAAGCTTTTCTAACTTGTTCTTTGTGTCATATTTTAGACCCTGGATAATATTTGAATTAGGTACTTACTTCACACAGCCTCACCAAAGAAATAACTTTGGAATTTTTAGATATAGTTTAGTAATTGAAATTGAGAATCTCAAACAGTCATAAATGTTTTATTCACTCTTATATAAACAATTGCTTTAAATTATAACTATATGATAATGTAATCATTATCCGTACTTAAATTTGAAGTTTATCATAATTAAATCATATAAAAGTTGTGGCAAAAGATAACTTGTTTTATTCAAATAATTTTATTTCTATGAAATTGGAGTCATGTATATGTATTAATGATTACTCCAAACAAAACGGAGGTATCAGTGCTATAATGTGACTTCTTGTTTAACCCCATATATTTTTCAGTATCTTCATACAGTATTTAACTCGATATTAAATACTCTATCCTAATATTGAAAAATATTCAAGGTGTACGTACCATTTAAAATATTTACTTTACATGCAACATCCGGTTTGTTTGGAAGTCATATTACAACACTAACTTTTCTATTTTATTCGGAATACGCATTATACGCAATAATATTATACATAGTGGCCCACTGAAAACAGTAAACGCAAGTTTTAGTCACTTAACATTATCAATTTAAATGCTGATAAACTCACTTAGTAACAACAGATCAATAAAAAAACCAATTAGGGTAGGCTGTGAAATTGAATTATTTTGAATTGGTACTTTAGCCACATCCACAAAATGACATTTCGGACATGAATTTAAGGTTATAAACTTTGTTTACAATAAAAATGTCAAATTACAAACGTTATAAAATGTCATTCTGTGGATGTGGCTAAAGTACCAATTCAAAATAATTCAATTTCACAGCCTACCCTAATTGGTATTTTTATTGATCTGTTGTTACTTGCTTATTACAAACAACTTGTCAGATAAAGTGCTTTTGTTTGCTACGTTCAACTGTTTAAGCCTACTATATCAAAATAATTTTTTTCTGGAATTAATGATCGGATTTGAAAAATAAAAAGACTGTTGAAAAGAGAATCGAAAGGCCTTTAGAATTGTGTAACGTTTGACACCCCTTTCTATTTAAAATTTTTAGGGTGCAATTCACCCTCATCTTAGGGTTGAAGTTGTGTAAATAATACTAATCAATTCAGATGTCCCCCTTGATACTAGAATTGACGTGTTCGAGCGTTTTTCGCAAAATTGATGTTAATTGGCCAAAATTTGCGTTTACTGTTTTCAGTGGGCCACCCTGTATACAATACAAATTCTTACCTTTTTTATATTGACGTCTCTCGTACAATCTGTCTTTTTCGAGACAATAAGTAATATGAATTGATAGTATATTACAGTAACATAGATAAGTAATTATCCAGTAATATCACTTCTAAATGTTTAATGTTATTATTACTGATAATATTAAATCACATTTGATGAATCGATTTCAGTTTGTTTTAGTTAAACGTTAAGAAAACTAATACCTTGAACATTAGAAAAATTACACTAATTTGGCACTAGAAATACTACACTGAGCACAACACTAGCGTCCTTGAGGAAGGACCAGTCCAGAGGATCATGTCTCTTCAGTCTCTTTTTTGGTTGTTGAATAAGCCGGAATCGTTTGGCACAATCTTCTAATTCCGCTTAGATCTGTACATCTCTATGTAGGTCATCATTTGGAACATACCAAGGGGCATCAGCAGCTGCTCTGAGCACCTTGAATTTGAAACGCTCTATTTTCATGATGTTAGAAATACTAGCAGAACCCCAGACTTGTATTCCGTACGACCATGTTGATTTTATTATAGCTTTATACACTAACATTTATTTACTATTGAGAGCTGAGAAGAGCGACCACTTGAGCCAATAGCGATTTCTGTAAATTTGGTCAAATTGAAATATTTTTTGCAAAATGTGTTTCGCCCAAGTTAAGCGCTTACCGAGACAAAGGCCTAGGTTTTTAACCTCATTCTTTTGAAATAGAGGGCAATAATTGTTCAGCGTGATTGTGGGACAGATGGATCTCGCTTGTATCGGAATCGAGGATGTAGACTCTTCTTGATATTTCATTAAGAAACTTCTATTACAAAGGTAAGATTTAAGCACTTTAAAGAAGGTGTAGGGTAGATTCTGTTTGATCCTGTACAAGGCCCCCATGCCATACCCTATCAAAAGCTTGGATTATATCTATGAAGACTACGGAGCAGTAATTATGTCAAACATCATACCTTATTCGCCAGGCAACTCTATGTACCTGTTCTATGGTGGCATGTTGGTTGCGAAAGCCAAACTATCAGTTTTAGGCTATAGTCTTTTAGGGAAAATAGTTTAGACAGAACAGGTAAAAGTTTGATCGGTCTGTATAATTTGACTTCTGTTGGGTCTTTGTCTGATTTTTGGATAAGTATTATACAGGCCAATTTCCACTGAAGTGAAATATAACCTAAGTTTAGCGTAGTAATAAAGGTCATAGTAATGAGTCTGATAGCCTCTATCGGAAGTTCTTTTACGACCTTACCCGTAATCAAGTAATACCCAGGTTTGATGGCGTTTTGTACTTCATTGACTTTGAATTTTTGTATTGGAAGGTCTAATTAATTGAGTGCATTTAGTAAGCTATTGATTGTCATTTCTATGATATCTGGAATATATCTCTTGGATGTAGTTGAAATACGCTTCCGAGATATTTGGCGAAAGTTTCGGCCTTTTAATTGGAAGAACATGATTTTAAGGGTGCTTTATTCTTCTTGTTGCATTCCAAAGACAATAATTTGTTTCTTCAGTGGATGTGAGGTTTGTCAGATATTCTTGTATTTTACAATTTTTGTGTTCGTTTAACAGGTTTTTGATATGCCTGGTTGCTCTGTTTTAGTTTATTTTAGCACTAGGAGCGTAAGTGGTTTGCCATTTTCTTCTAAGTTTACGTTTTTCTTCCATCAAATTCAACATGTAACTAGGACAGTTTGTGGGTTTACTCAAATTATACATTTCTGGGGGTGCAACCCAGGCTGCACTTTGGATCGTTTTCATCAAGTGTTCTACCGCATCATCAATATCTGTAATTATTTTCGAGGGTACTTTGGTGTTTAACTTTTCGGAAACTGAAAGATGTTCCAGTCCGTGAAATTTTTTGTTAGCGTGACGGACTTTGTTAAGGATTGAAATGCTAACAGTTGGTTCACCCGTGGACAAATGTTTTAGCTTGTTAGCTGTCATTACCATTAATAGTTATTTGCCTCTCGAGTTATCAGCTGGATGATGTTTTGAGTTACAGTCTTCTCCTATCAGAAATCTATGTCCAAGTGAGTTGGAAAAGTCTTTGGACTGTTCTTGTTTTATGGCGGGTCCCGGAGCCCGGAGGGCAGTGCACTGCTGAAAGTACTAAGGAGGCTCTGCCATTATCTACTGCCACACTTGCAGCTTGGATGTGTCTTTTACTCTCCTTAGCTAGTACGGCTGGGTAGCTCAGTCAGGTATAAAGAGCTAGTTCGTAATGTTTAATACTGGCTTTTATTAAGATAGCTGCTCCACTTAGAGCTTTCCCCTCTGAATGTTCTAAACAGTATATACACTGCGGATAAATGAAAATGCAACACCCGTGCATAAATATATTGGAACGAAATTTGACTGTAAGTTTGTAAGTTAGATATGCACAAGGATAACAAACGATTAAATTTTCAAACTTCTACGTTGAGCATATGTATAGTTATTCCGAAAAGGTTTAATAATGAGTGTGACCCCCACGAGCTCTAATGCATTCCCCCACTCGGCGAATCATGGAGTTAAACAAATGTGAAATTTTCTCCTGCGGTATAAGATCCCATTCCACTTGCAGCCTCTATTCCAATTTATCAACCATCGCAGGATTCGCAACGTACCTAACTCTTTATTTGGCGACCAATGATATCCCACACATGTTCAATTGGTGAGAAATCCGGAGATCTAGCCGGCCAGGGAAGAACGGCAATATCAGACCGATGCAAAAAGGTCATAGCCACATCACAAACATGCGGTCGTGCGTTGTCCTGCTGGTGTATGGCACCTGGAATGTCTCTTATAAATGGTAACAACACCGGTTCCAAAATGTCATCAACATAGTGCTGACCAGTCAAAGTGCCTCTTATAATCACCAAAGGTGATCTACCATCATAAGTGACAGCGCCCCAAATTATAACCCCTCGAGTAGCAGCCGTCTCACGGTTTTTAATGCAGTCCGGGTTGTGTCGTTCATTTCAAAGCCATCTGACCTGTATTCGGCCATCATGCCAATCTAAAGAGAACCGAGATTCGTCGCTAAACACTACCCGGCGCCAGTCATTATCCCAATTTCGTCTTTCGGTGCACCATTGATATCTACCAATTTTGGGAAAAATGAGATTACCATTTACAGGTGTTGCATTTTTATTTATCCGCAGTGTATGTACGAGGATCATCCAAATTCTAATACCCGTTTTGTTTTTAAACAAAAATTATTTAACCAGTAGCGTGAGACGAGCTTCTGTATTTCGTTGTCGTAAAACTCTCCTGCCTGTTCGTGCAACCACTTACAGAGTTACAGATGTGGCCATATTGTTACAATTTTTTGGATTCCAAATTAATTGTAGCAGTTTTTGTCCTTTTGCCAATGTTGTGAGCGTGAAGAATTTTTTTGTTGTGCTTGTTTAACTTTCTTTTCCTCAAAATTTCATATTTTTTAATTCATTCACTTAATTATTTTCAAAATTTACTATTTTCTCTTTAAATTTAATTATATTGTTATATTTTTCCGGGTCTATTATTCTTATATTCTCTTTTTGTATTATTCAAATTACCATAACTTATTTGTTTTCATTTTGAATGCTTTCCTTAGTGAAATCTTCGCCTACTATTTATGCAGATTGATTTGCATAAGTGTCATCCTGGTGTTACTATATTGAACCTGCGCAGTAATTCTCTCTGTCAGGCGCTGTGAATTTTTTGACACGAATTAGTTCTCTTTGGCGTTAGAATTCCTGCCGAACGCACGCTTGAATTTTGTGGAAAGTTATAATTTTATTACGTTTCATTTTTAATGATCGTAATTTCTTTAATTGATCCGATGTTCGGAATTGGTTGCTGTTATGTCTAATTAGCAGTTTTTTCGCACTTTTAGTGGTGAGTTACCTTTTTTTAGTAAATTTTCTTTAATCTCCATTTTTCTGATTGCATTGGAATTTTCAGCTCCTAATTGCACCTATATTCAATTTTTATGGTGTTAATTAGCATTATTTTCCTTCTGGAAGAGCTTTGTGTATTTTCCTGGATGGAATATTTTAATTTCGTTTGGAAATTAACTTTTTGGTAATTTTCGTTACACGAGGAGGGACGCCATTTTCCTATGCCGTTTAGATGTCATTTCTGATCAACTACATTTTTCCAGTTGAATTCAAGTGTTGCTGAATTCCAGATTTCTTATGATTCATTATCAAGGACGATTAAGATAAGTGTTATTAATATTTTTTTGTATTTGATAAAATTTTACATATTATTCAAATTAAATATCGCACAGGTGTGTGTCCACCTGTTAGTTTTTGTAAAATTTAATGCTTAGATAAATTTTGTATTTTGTCATGGTAATTCAATTCAATCATGAATTAGCTTTTTGTTTAATCTTTTATAAATTTTGCTATTTAATATTTTCTAATTCATGAATGAATTATTAATATTTTTTGATATTTAACTTTAAACTTGTATTTTTAAGTACATTTAACTTTGTGTGATTATTTAACAAGTCTTAATCCATTTTCTATTCAACATTTAATTATTGTTTTTTTTTGTAATTAATTTTAAACCCTGGCCTTTTGCGCCGAAAGTAAGAGTACCGTAAAATAAAGCGTTACAAATTTAATTATGGCTTTTATTATTGTTTAATAAGTTTTTACTGTAACAATATTATTAGAAACTGAACTAAAATTAGAACAATTTTAGATAACACGTTTCGTAAGACCTTTATTTAGTTTTTAACATTAAAAATAGCATTAATATTTTGTGAAGCATCGCTTGGCAGACTTTAGAGCTGAAACTCTTCTTGTCATGTTGTTAATGACATTGACAGCATACTGAAGTAATCTCTTGTCATTGACTTTGTCAACGAATAACATCTAAGTTGATCAAGATATCTAAACAAATAAAAATGTTATGTGTAAACAATTACTTAACAAATGTCCGTCTGCGATATTTCAGCGAAATAATGGCAGCTAGATATTCTGTTGATCAAAGAGTGTTTATTGAGCAATCTATGATAAAAAACAATTAGTCGGCTACGACAGTGGTTCGTAAATCTAGCACGGCGAATTTCGGTTTAAAAAAAATCTTCTACTGTTTGCGGTCTGTTCCGAAACATGTGGCCTTTAACATAACCCCACAAAAAGAAGTCAGGTGGTGTAATATCAGGTGACCTGGGGGACCATTCCACATCTTTTACTGAACCAGTGCTTCTCCATTTATTTAATAAATTGTAGACAGTTTTCCATGTTGGTCTTGATGCACGGAAAACTTTCATCTAAATTGACGAACCACTGACGTAGCCGAATGATTGTTTTTTATCATAGATTCCACAATAAACACTCTTTGATCAACAGAATATCTAGTTGCCATTATTTCGCTGAAATATCGCAGACTGACATTTGTTAAGTTATAATTGTTTACATGTAACATTTTCATTTGTTTAGATATCTTGATCCACTTAGATGCTATTCGTTGACAAAGTTGTATAGTTACTTTTGACGAACACTGTACTTCTGTACCAATTAGAATTTATTATAACATCCACATTGTAAATATTACTAAGTCCTTTTGCAAAAATGGTAGCCCAGACTATCAATTTTGTAGGAAACTTTACATTTTGTTTGTCCAAGTTTTAATTACAGTTTCTAATAATGTGGCCAAATCTATGTTCACAGCGAAGTTTAACTGATCACTGTTTTCATACCGCTTGCCACCCAAGAAGTGCTTAAGATTGTTAAGCAGGTGAAAATCGCTTGGTGCTAAATCCGGACTATACGCCGGATGACCCATAATCTCCCACTTGAAAGCAACAGCAATATGCGGGCAAACATTGTCATGCAAAAACACAATGCTCTTGGTCAACAGTCTTCGGCGTTTATTTTGAATGGCATGTCTCAATCGTTGGAGGGTCTGACAATAACTGTTTGCATTTATTGTTTCACCAGGGGTCATAAAATCAACCAAAAGAATACACTTACTTTCACAGAAAACAGTGTCTACTTAATTTTTTTGGGTTTAGAGGGTGAATGGGTATGATGTCACTCCATTGATTGTTGTTTATTCTCAGGAGTGAAATGTGGGACCCACGTTTCATCTCATGTGATCCCGCCGTGCGCGCTTCGCACTTTTATGGAGCTGTTAATATTAAATGTCGTTTTCGGAAGAGCCACTGTTATAAACTTGACAAAACTTGGTACACACTTAGCCAAAATGTGATATTAAATAATTAACTTTGACAGCTCGCGTTGTTTTCGTGTGAGCGTCTTTTATTCACCAACGGGTACTAGTTACTGGATGACACTCGTAAAATTAGGGATTTTTATGTAAGTTTTGTTAGTTACATGAGCTTCTGATATGAGCATAACGTCAATATCAATTTCTGTGAGGAATATTTTGGAATATGTATATAAGAATACCTTTATTTTAATTGGAGATTTCAACGGAAGAGTAGGCAACGATACGGAAAAAACGGAAGAGACAGTAGGAAAGTTTGAAGAAAGCACAAAGAACTGGTCAACAGACTATCGATTTTTGTATTCTTAACGATTTAATTGTAGGAAATACATGGTTCCAGCATAACGATATGCACAAATAAATACGGGAAGTAATTTCAAGAAATGAGAAATCTATTATTGATCTTGTACTAAAGGAGAAAAGTCACGAGACCAGACTAAAAGATATCAGGGTGAAGAGAGAAAGTGAGTTGGGAAACGACCATTATCTAATAGAAGCTAAATTGAAGCAAAATATAAGAAAGGAAAACAAAATTATAGTAAAAGGGATAAAATAAATGAATTGCCCACAAACTAAAACGTACAAACTACAAGAGACAGCCGTTAAGAAGAAATACTAAGACGAAATTGAGAAAAGATTAGCGGTGGATAAAATAGAAGTACCTACATAAAATGAACTTAGAAGACGTATGGAATTATTTTAAAAATATGTTAATAAAAGAGGCAGAAGAAAGATGTGTGAAACCAGTAAGAATACAAATAAAGGAAAGCAAACGGCATGGTGGAACCAGGAAATAAAGGAGGAGGTCAAAAAGAAGAAAAGGTTGTGGAAGAAATATCTAGGTACCGGTAAAGACACAAACGCGTATGAAGTATACAAAGTACAACGAGAGTAAGTCAAAGCGATGATAAAAGAAGCTAAAAGGCGATCTTGGAAGGAGTTTGGAGAGAGGGTGGAAGAAAACGTTAAGGGAAATACCAAGCTGCTATATAGAACTTTAAGAAACATAAGACAAGAGAAGAAAAATACACTCAAAAACATTAAAAGTAAGAAAAGGCAGACGTTAACAAACGACAACGAAATATTAGCTCGACGGAGAGAATATTCCATGGAGCTATCGGAAACAGAAGAAGACCAGGAAGACGGAAGACAAAACACTAGAGAAAGACAAGAAAAGCAACAACATAGCAGAACGGGGAAAGAAAAAGAAATTAAACTAGAAGAAGTGGAAAAAACTGTAAACAGATTAAAAACAGGCAAAGCAGCGGGAATAGATAATTTAAAACCAGAGATGCTTAAGTACCTGGGCGAAAAGGAAAAAATCTCTTACATGAAATCATCTCCAAAATACGGCATACACAGAAAATACCTCAAGACTGTAAAATAGCAATAGTTACCCCCATCTATAAAAAAAAGGAGACGCAATGCAATGTAATAATTTATTATAGAGGCATCTCCCTGCTATGTGTGTCCTACAAAATATTAGAGAAAATAATAGAAGAACGGTTATGAGAAAAGCTTGAACCAACATTTTTAGACGCGAAGGCTGGTTTCAGAATTGAGAGATCTACTCAAGACTGGGTATTTGTGCTAAGACAAATCTCTGAAAAAATACTGTGAACAAACCGCAAAATATACGCGTGTGCAATTGATCTGGAGAAGGCATTTGACAGTGTCCCGAACAGAAATATTGAAAACGTTAACGGTAAAATACTAGATAGGTACTACCATGAGGTCAAAAAAAAAATGATTCTGAGCAGGCCTTGACTAGTACAACACGATTGGCTACACTGGTTCTAGAATGCCTATGAATTATAATGTGACAGTGACATTTCAAATGTAAGTCAGTTTTGCAATCTTGTTTCAAGAATTATTTAAGTTTATCGTTGTAATACTAGTGAAGGATCACATTTTGAACACCTACTCTAACATGTATTCATCTTAGTTTTCAGTTTGTTCCCTAAATAAATACTGTTTTGTGTTTTAATTTATTTGACATTTATTAACCTCTAACCTGCTGCCACATTTTGAAATCAGTCTTGCCAATCGTGTTGTACTAGTCAAGGCCTGCTCAGAATCATCTTTTTTTCGATCTCATGGTATAAAAAGCTTCTACTTATAAAGAAACTTTAAACGTAGTACGAATTGGAGGACTGGCAACAGAAGAATTCAGAACAAAGAAAGGTGTAAGACAGGGAGGTACACTCAGCCCCTTATTATTCATAACACTCATGGAAGATCTAACTCCCAAATCCAAAAGCAGATATAAAAGTACTTACCTAGAACATAGAAAGCTGGCACCTACATGTATAAACGAACTACTGTATGCGGAAGACTTAATATTATTTGAAATAACAAGGAAGAACTAAGAGATAAAATAGACGCATGGTATGAAGTGCTAAGAAGCTGTGGCTTAATCATTAATATTAAAAAGACAGAAATAATGAGAATAGGACGAGAATCGGAAGAAATAGAAATAGAGATCGACAACGAAATATTACAAAACACATAAAAAACCTGGGCTCTATAATAGAAGAGAATGGTAGTCTGGAAAGAGAAATAAATAACAAAATAACGAACACTAACAGGATCTATAGAGCACTATACAACAACTGTTTCAACAAAAAGGAAATAAGCAAAAGAAAAAAGACTAAAATATATGAAATAATACTGGAGCCTGTTGTCGACGTATTCTTCAGAATCGTCGACGCTAACTGAAAAACTTAAAAATAAAGTACAGGGTAGCGAAATGAAAATGTTAAGGAAGATGGAGGGCGTAGCAAAGAAAGACAAAATAAGAAGTGAAGAAATCCGGCGGAGATTGAAAGTAAAGAATATAATAGCTACACAAAATAGGGACACAACAACTTAGGTGGTTTGAGCACATTACCAGAATGGGAGAAGAGAGGCGGACAAAAATTATATCGGAGACGCAACTACAGGACAAACAGGTCAGTGGGACACCCAGTGCGGCAGTAACAAAAATATTAGCAGACAGAGGCTATACATGGACTCAAGCAAAGAAAATGGCGCTAAACAGAAAAGCATGGAGAAAAATTATCACCTCTGCACGTATGGTAGAAGAAGCTATGCGATAAGAAGAAGAAGAGAAGAATACCTTTAATGGTATTTATGTAATATATTTAGGTGTCTCCATACTTTTAACCACCACCATAAAATTCAGAATATTAAGATTTATTTGATTCAAGTTCTATGCAACTTAATATTTAAAATATATATATTTATATTTATATTTATTCGTTGTTCGAAACTGTTTGCTAGCTTATAACTGCTCTTTCCAGGACACATCTTTCCTTTCAAACACAACGACAACGTTCTCTTTTCGATTACATGTCCCGCTACAATACAGAAACCAAATGTAATGACAATATTTGTCTATTCGTTATACACATATTCAGGGCCGTAACTAGGGGGGAGCAGGGGGGGCACGTGCCCCCGGCGGCAAATTTTTAGGGGGCGGCATAATTTGAAGAAACTAAAAACATACATAGAGAAGAAACCAGCGAACAGAATTTAAACAATATCGCTAACGAATTTATTTCACGAACCAGTATGAGGCGCAATATGTTTCAAGTAATGTAAATTTTTATTATATACAATGTATATTGTATATTATACATAGTTACTGTTTTTTCCGTTTCTCAATAAAAATGATTTTAATTTTATGCGTTATTTTTTATGTTTTCCGGAGCTTAAATTAGATAATCAGTGGCAAAAATAAAGTCAATTGGGAGCGTTAAGACTGTGGATTTAAACTCAAATTTTTCAAAAACGAACCCCCCTTTCTACCTGGGTAAGTATACCCTTCAAATGAACATTTTCAAAATCCGGCGCCTATGGTGGGGGCGGCAAATATGAGTTTGCTCCCCCTGACAAAAGCTCTAGTTACGGCCCTGACATATTTAGTTATTATGCAGCTAATATTTTAAAAATATTCAATTTTAACCTTCTATAACAGTTGAAGAAACTCTGTAGTTTGTCATTAAATTTTATTGGCAACTAATTACCAGTAAAATTCATATTGTGTTGCCAAACAATACGTAATACGTTCACATAATCTCAAAACACATAAATATAACATATATCAAAACGTTATTACATACCTACAAGCAATTCTTTTTAAAACGTATTAGGTTTTACAAAGGTTCCAGTTAAATATAAACCACATTATTATGAAATATATTATTATATTTATGGTTTTACTAGTAATATCCGACGAGGTATTTCACAAAAAAATGCGCTCAAGAATATGTACTTGCAGTAGAAACTTTATGGTGTTTTATGATCCGATTACACTTATGCCTTATTGTAAAGGAATAAAAAATCACCACGCAAGTTGTCTCAAAGGCACTTTCCTAAAAAGAAGATCCACTACAAACTTAGCAGTTCAAAAATAACATAGGTATAATATCTAAGGAATATCAAATACATTTAGGGTGGTTGCACAACACTTTTGTTAAATTAACCAGTGATCATTTGATCAACAGTGGCGTGCCCATGGGGACGGGGGTTCCGAGTTAGAACCCCCCCCCCCCCCCCCCAGACTCCTAAAAGTTGCACTATCCCAAGACTCCTAAAACTTGCCTTAAGATCAAATAACCCGTTGGTGTGATAAGTCAACCCCCCCCTCCCAGACCAAATTTCTAGGCACGCCACTGGGGATCAAAGTTCAAGGGAGCGCCAATTTTTGTTTGCTGCTAATGTGTTTTTTGCCATGTGAATTTGAATTTTGATTTGATTTTATTCATTATAACATGTAATCTATCCTTAATTAATAAAGATGTAATTTGAAGAAAATGTTAAAAGGTGTATTCCGGGAATAAGTTTATATATTTTTAATCTGTAACTTAGATACATTAAAGCTTATTTTTCTGATTTTCATTCAAAAAAGTGTAGGTATCTAATTTTTACGCTGCACATTAAATTATGTTTTTAAGCAATTTGTTTTTGTATATTTTTGTATAACCATTAAATAATACATCCATTGCCTACGCGTTTCCTGTGCCCATACATATAATTCACACCACTGAATTATGAATTTAATTCTCAGGCTGTGCCAAATCACAAAACTGCAAGTTTACGGTTGCATTATGACTTTGTGCTCCGAAAGGTGCTCATTACCGGTTTGAAACTTAACTAACCAGCTGCGAACAGAGCGTACAGTTGTGGACAAAAAAAAATAGGACAACTCGAAAAATCAAGTAAACTTTATTCTATAAAATTTAGTTACTTGATTTTGGCTTTATAATTATGATATTTGTCACATTGACTTGCAATCAAATTACAAAACAGGGACCATTTTAAACTAGAAAAAAAACACTGTCCTATTTTTTTCTGTCCACAACTGTACCTACTGTAAAATTTAAAATTAATATCAGCTCATTTAAGCATCCTCGATCCTCGTATACGTATTATTGTTTTCATTCAAATAGAAATAGAATGTATGTTAAGAGAAATATGTACATTAACATTAATTCATATTGTAAAGAATTTTTTGAATTGTAATACTATACCAAAATGAAAATGTAAATTTTCAAGCCATTTCTATCTTAAGACAGGGTCTAAAAGAAATTCGTGAAATGATTTAAATGGATTGGAGCTTGTGAAGGTAGAAGTAAAATATTTGGTAGAAGACTATCATTTTAAAGCAACAATTAACAGCTGCCGATAGTAACACAAAAGTAGTTGTATCAGTAAATAATAATATAACAATAACAAACGACAAGATAACAGAAACAATAACATAAAAATAGCAATTAACATAAATAACCGCAACACATTTAAAAGCAAAAAAGATAAATCGATTGTCCACCGTTAATTAAAATTAAATTTAAGGCTGGCATTTACACCATGAAATATACCTCATTTTAAGCACATTTTGTTCCAGTTTTTTAGACTCATTTTTTAAGCAGGAACGGCAGAGCATTTTTTTTTGTAATTATCCATGTCTTTTCTATCTATTGATCGAAAGTTTTTTTTTAATTTCTGAAAACCAACTTTATAGTATTAAAAAATCTAAAGCTCTATTTTACTTCAAAATTTTCAAATAGTTTTTACAAAAAGATTAATACAAAAAAAATCTCTCTATCAGTAGATAGATACAATCACTCTCTTTCAAACACCACAAGATATTTTTTTTCAAAATGCAAATTATGCCAAAAAAACTGGAAATAGAGTTCTAGAAAAATCGGTTTAGATTTCCAATTTATAATTTATCGTTAGGCAACACAAATAGCACAGTAACAACGAGTAAGTACTTATCGGCTTTACGGAAACTTGACAAGGAGATTACAATTTAAATACACAGAAAATCGTAATTTTTTCTGAAATCGTCAAGAAAGCTTGTCATGACAGAACTCAAGTTGGTCATGAAAGTGTCACTTTACAAGACTAGTCACTTTCATGATTTTTACAAGACTCATCTGTCACTTTACAAGACTCATCTGTCATTTTTAGACTGCAATTGAATTAGAAATCGTCACTTATCTTATGAAACGTTTATTTAATATAATTAAAAACACTAACAATGAAATACAACAAATTATTAATTGGTATTAGAACTATTAAAATGAAAATTAATGTTAATGCTGCCGACACTAGTATTATGCACATTAGAAAAGTTTATTCCAGGTATATAATTCAAAGCATTATTATTTCTGTTTTCTGTTGCGTTAGCTATGTTTGACAACACTACTTTTTCGTTGACATCCATGTTAGGAATATTAACATTGTCAGCTACAGCAGTCTGATCAAATGCACTTGTTGAAGGAATTTCACTCGCGCTATTTTCCGTGAATGCACCTTGACCTTGCTGTATCTTTTTGGCAATTTTTCTTTTATTTTCTAATGATTCGGCTACATAGCCCTCCGCTACTCCTGTAGAAGACCATCCGCCGTGTCTTTTAAGGTCTTCTATGCCACTTCCACCATCAATCAACAAAGTTGCTGATGTTCTCCTCAAGGCATGGCCCGTATATTCCGCTGCATTTTGTAAATGAAGAAAACCAGCTATTTTAGCAGGTATCTTTCCGAAGGTATGAATTCCTACAGCCTGAATACTGCATTTACCTTGTCTATATGAAACAAATAAACGCCGGTGTGGTGTATGAGCAGGGCGAAGTGCTAGGTATTTTCTATATAAGGCAATATTTCCGGGTTCGCCAACATCGTCCAAAATTAAAAATCGTCTTCGTTTGTGAGTTTTCGAATCTGGAATGTTCACAATGAGAGTATCATTCTTGTCTTCAATGTCATCTAGAGTCATCTTCGTCAACTCATCGCAACGGCATGCTCCGGCTAGTCCAAAAATTAATACAACCTGAAAATATAAGCCGCCAATTTAGATTATTTTATAATTTATTTATTAAAACTACTTACTTTTAACAATAGGAAGTCGTGATCGGGAGCTTTTCGAAGAAACTCGTTTATCTCATTTCTTGAAAATACTCGGGACTTTTTTGCTTCATATCCTACCGATTTTCTTTTCAGATATGATTTTAACTTTAAATAATTTGCGATATTGATGTTTTCTTTAATTAACAGCACGGCTCTAAGCATTGAATAAATACTCCAGAGGCTTGAAGACTTGTAAATTTTACTTTCTCCAGCAAAAAAAGCCAGCATCACTTCTTCCGTAACTTGATTAACTTTTTTGTTATTACACCAGCTTTTGAACTTTGCATATTGTTTCTCATATCTTTCTTTGGACTTATCCGGAAGCAATTCTTCCACTGCAGCAGCAGCTTCTTCAATTATTCCAGTGGGAAGAGTGTTTTCCATATTATAAAGCACTTTACAACTGTTTACAACACAAATTGTGACGCTTAAAAAATTTGTTGACAATTCATTGTCATGGATATCAACTTCTCATACGACTCTGATGTTGATATATTTTTTCAGTTTAAATCTATTTTTAGTTTTTAGAAAAACGATTTCAGAAAAAATATAATACATCACTGGTCATGAAAGTGTCTCTGCTTGACTCGGAGGCTTTAAAGAGATACTCGGACGCTACGCGTCCTCGTACTCTTCAATAAGCCTCCTCTTCTGCAAAGTTTCACTTTCATGACTTGTAATGTAATATACACACATCACAAAAGTCTAGGGATATATTTTTTTTTATGCAAAACTGTCAAGTATTTTGATTTTTTTTAGGTGGTCTGCATATAATAAATTAACACAATACTTTTACAACATTCTAAATTAGAAATTTAATTTAAAACAAAAGAAGACAAGTTGAAAAAGCTTTAATGAAACTTATTAGCAAAAAGTTGATTTTATACAATCATAAGAAATTGAAGTGTCAGCACTTAAAGTATTAATTAATTAAATTTAGTAGAGAGTATTTCCTCCTCTTTGGTTCAAAACGGCTCTGCATCTTCTAGGCATTGATAAAGTTAAATTATCTATTGCATCTTGCGGTAACTGTTGCCAGTGTCTTACAAGGGTATCACGAAGCTGAATCCGAGTATGAATTTCATCCAATTCACTTTCAATGCTTCTTCCCAACTTGTCCCACACGTGCTCAATAACGTTTAAGTCTGGGGACTGCGTAGGCCATGGTAAAACAGAAATGTTTTCGTCTTCAAGCCACTCGGTAACAGTACCTGCAACGTGTGGGGTGGCATTATCATGCATTAGAATGAACTCAGGTCCAACAGCACCTGCGAATGGAAGCACTATAGGCCTCAGTACCCTATTTAGATACCCATCGGCATTTAAAAACCTCTCAAGAAAACAGAGATCTGTTTTTCCGCCAATGCAGATACCACCCCACATCATTACGGTACCTCCTTTATAAGAATGGACATCTTGAACACATCTGAGCCTTTCCAAGTTACTAGGTCGTCTCCACACTCTAACTCTTCGGCTGTCAGGGTGTATTCCAAAACGAGATTCATCTGTGAACAAAACCCTAGACCATTGCTCTTCTGTCCACAGAATATGCTCTTCAGCCCATTCTACTCTACGTGCTCGATTACCATGTCGAATTGGTGGGGCTCTTATTGGACGTCGGGCGTGGAGATTGGCTTCATGCAATCGATTTCTGATTGTTTGAGAACATACAGTTACATTATGAGTAGTCTGAAGCTGTGAAAGCAATTGTTTAGCCGTAATTATTGGTCGTCGTCTAGCTTCAAATGTTAAGTAGCGATCTTGAACTGCGGTAGTAATGCGTACACGACCTGGATGTTGTTCGCTAGGATCTCCGAATGTCCTATATCTACGCCACAGTCTGCTGATAACACTTTGAGAGGTGTTTAAAGCTGCTGCAACGTCAACTTGTCTTCGACCAGCTTCTAGCATACCTACAGCTCTGTTCATTTCAGCTAAACTTAAATGTTGTCGTTGTTGATTACCTTCCATAATAACAGCACCAATAAAACTTAAATCACCCCAATATAAACGTAAATTAACTGTAAATGATGATTAAATTATTCCCTAACAACACTGAAATTGCTTTACTTTTAGTTGAATTGACAATTAAGCATTTGCATTTGTTTGTTTATTATTGAAACAATTGCTATCGCTAGCCCAAAGACTAGCACTAGCATACTTGATCAATGGTAGAGATATTTAATAACAAAATTGATTTATATCGATAAAAAAATATATATCCCTAGACTTTTGTGATGTGTGTACTTTTGTTTTTGCCATATCTTTTACAGTAATAACACAAATAACTATGTAAATATGCAAATTTTCAGATATGAATCTTACGCAATTCTTGACCTCTAACCTCAACTCGTTTTTGACGTTCTGCTGAAACGCGCCTTCTTATGACTTTTGATTTTTTAATTAGTTATGCAACTTTAGATACGTCAAATAGAAATATTGACTGTATGTAAATGCCAGCCTTAAGGCAGTCTGTCATACCAAGGCCCTCTGAATTAATATTGCATATAAGGCCTTACCGCTTCATTTAGCCAAGACGCAATTAACAAGGACGCAGGCGCCATTTGACATGAACTATACATTTGTCACAAAAGTATAGTTCACGTCAAATGGCGCCTGCGTCCTTGCTAATTGCCTCTTGGCTAAATGAAGCGGTAAGGCCTTATATGCAATATTAATTCAGCGGGCCTTGGTCATACTCGGTATAAAACTATTCCCGGCGGTAGGTGGCGTCTGAACAGGCCGTATAACGGCGTTTGTCGTCAAAATCGAGCAGGCCGTGAGTAGCATAAAATCTCGATTTGACTATTGTGTATTATCTAATTATCATTTTTGTATTATTGCTCGCTCTAGCATCCAAAGGACGACTGGCCTTAGGCCAGTCGTCCTTTGGATGCGTTTTCGTCCGAATTGCATTCGTCAGAAATCGGACGAAAAAGGGCGAATCATCCCGTTTCAGTAAAACGTATTGAAGGTCGTACAGTGTGTCCGAAATTATTCGTGCGAACTCGTACGAAAACATGCGATGTGCGATCATCCGAAAAAATGGGATTTGTTCGCAATTGTTCTGACGATAGTGTGACATCTTTAAATCATTATAGGTATAAATTGTGAAATTCTTCGAATTCTTTTCGTTTTGCTAATATGTTATTAACCCAACACTTTTTCTTTTTAACTTTAATCGCCGTCTAACAATATATGAATATAACTATTTTCCAAAAGATAATCATCCATTATTTATATGCTGGTTTGACAAATCACTGACTGATTCATGTCATACAGAAACTTGTCTAGTCGACGATAGCACATATACGAAATCTGACGAAATTATTCGTCCGATTTCTGACGAAGGCAATTCGGACGAAAACGCATCCAAAGGACGACCGGCCTTAACTAGTAGACTTAATAGTATATTATACACCAAGGTAGAGAAGATATTTATCTCAGCCGAGCAGTGAGTTGTGAGGCTGAGAAAAGTCTTCTCTACCGTGGTTTATACAGGGTGTTGGGAAAAGGTCGCACCCCAGTAGCACTATAGCGTCCAATACAACTTAAATAAGATGAATCTGATGTTGAAAATCCTCCCTAGCCGTTAATTTTACAAATACAGCCATTTTTATACAAATAAATTTGGCAACAATGTATGCTCGTTTCAAAGCTTGTAAAAAAATAATATTAGCCATGATTTTCGTTTTCAAATAACATGTTTGCTCAGTTCGTAGGTTTCATAGATAAATAAAGCAGTTGTTGCAAATTTATTGAACTAAATTAACAAAAACAAGAACTTATGAACTTATAAAAACTTATAAAATATTTTGAAAATGTCCTCCGTTGACCAGGACACATAACTGAGCCAGGGGCGGACTGGGCCGCCGGGAGTCCGGGAACTTTCCCGGTGGGCCGGTAGTACTGAGGCCGGTCAATATTATCAGAAATTGTTCCTATGGTTTTGACTGCAGGTAAATCGTTTACTAACCCGCACCCGGCGACTTCAAAGACCTGTTTGCCGTATTTATTTATTATTGTTTCCCTAATTATCTCTTTATTAGGTATGCATATGTTTCATGCCGATGCCGTTGATATTACTTGTTTGGTATCTACTTTAATACAATTGTTACATTGAAGGTGCGTCGTGCGTTTATTTATTAATTTTCTTTTTAATTCATTGACGTAGTATTGCGCAGTAGACGCAGGGCGCTCTATCCTGTTCCACAGTTTGTTAGTCATATTTTGACAGCCTAATTATTGGGGTGGCCCATAAAATATGTCGTTTTTATAGAGCTCTTTCACACGCGTTTGAAAAACATTAAATGTGCTATTGTTATACACCATTAGAAACTAGTCAAGTAGGCGAATATCTCTGCTCGATTTACTTTTGTTATTCTTTTGTTCCTAAGCTACAACAAACGCCATAATGGCAGACGAAAAGTACAAAATTTTGGTAATTTTGCGTCATTATTGGAAACAAAACGTTTCTGCAATCGCCGCAGTTAAAAAAATATGTGAAGTGAAAGGGGAGGGAGTAGTGAACATTCGCTCGGCACAACGTTGGTTCAAAAAATTTAATGAAGGAGATACAAGTCTCAAGAGGGAACAAGGTTCTGGTCGGCTTAATTTGTTGAGTAACAACGAACTGCGAGACGCTGTTGAAGTTAATCCATCTTCAAGTACCTACTGGTAAGTTATCAGCAGAACTTGGTTATTTCAAAGAAACCATACGGCGTCAGTTACATCAACTTGAAAAGGCCAACAGACGTTGCAGAGAAGTTCCACATGAATTGACATGAATGTCAGAAAGACGAGTTGAGGTCTGCAATCGGCTGCTTTCGAATCCTTGGGACGAAACGGATCGTTACTTGCGACGAGAAATGGATATATGTATTTTAATATGTAATTCTAATAAAGAAAATCAATGGATTACCATCGGACAACCTGCATTCCCTGTCCCAAAACGAGAAAGGTTTCAGACAAAGGTCAGGTTGTGTGTATGGTGGAATTTTCAAGGTGTTAGCCACTTTGAGTTGGTTCCTGATGGAAGAACCTTTGACGCCAACCTTTATAATCAGCAGTTGGGCAAGATGCATGTTGCTCTACGTTGGCGTTACCCTGGATTGGTAAATAGGAGGCGCGCAATTCTACAGAAAGGTAACGCCAGACCCTACCTCATCCAGCTTATAGACCGGACCTTGCACCTTCAGATTACCACTTATTCCGATCGATGGCACACTTCCTGCGGGGAAGAAATTTCACAAAACTTGAAGAAGTTGAAGCTGCATGCCGAGAATTCTTTAACTCGAAAGATCCAGCATGGTAATGTCGCGGCATTAAGTTTCTTGCAGAAAGATGGCGAAAGACATTGCTTCATAAGGGTCTATACTTTAGTGAATAAGAGTTAATGTTTGTTGTTTTATTATTAAATATAGATTTCCACAAAAAAAAACACATTTTTTTATGGGCCACCCTAATAATAGTGAGAGGAGGCCGGTCATTATCAAATTTCCCGGGCCGGTTAAATTTGCCAGTCCGCCACTGAACTGAGCCCTCCGTATTGAATTGGGCTGCAAATTTCGCAGCATCTCGGGAGTTATTTCGGCGACGACGGCATTTATTCGTTGCTGCAAGTGGTGTACCTACGTCATTTATAGGTTCAACATATACCCTGTCCTTTAGAAATCCCCACAACAATAAATCCAAGAGCGTAATATCAGGGCTCCGTGGAGGCCAACTAACTGCTCCCCCGCGAGCGATCCAGCGCCCTGGAAAGTTTTCATTGCAGCAAATCCTTACAGCTCTACCATATTGAGAAGAAGCTCCATCCATTTGGTACCACATGCTCGCACGTAAATTTAACGGAACGTCTTCTAACAATCCCGGTAAATCGTTCTCCAAAAACTGTAAGAAGTTGTTCGCATTTAATCTTGGGGAGAAAACATACAGCCCAATTAAATTGTCATTTAGGATGCCAGCCCACAGATGTATTTGGTATCTATGTTGGTGTCTGCTAGCCCTTATAGCATGTGGATTCTCTACTGATCAGATATGATTATTGTGGCGGTTGAAGACACCATCCTGGGTAAAAATCAGGGGCGGATGGGCCCACCGGGATACCGGGAAATTTCCCGGTGGGCCGTGGGCCGTCGGCCGCCGTGGGCCCTAAATTTACCAATTAAATATATCTGTGTACTGTGTAATTTGTAATTTAATTTAATTTTTGTTAAGAATGCTAAGAGATTCTTAGATCTTAGAACACATTTACGAAGAAAAAATAATATTAGAAAAAAAAACGGTAAATATATAAAACTGCGGCCCCGACGGAATATTATGTTGCAGAACACCTGTTTTATTTTAGCGCGAATCGCCGGCCGCCGCTACGCAATTATAATCCTTACATAAAAAAGCATCCTCGTTTTTTTCGTTACTGAACTGTATAGCCGTATTTTTCAAAGAATCACATCAACGAATGGGCTACTGCTTGGACATTGGCAACAATCCTAAAGCGAAGAAGCTCCAATTGATAGGAGAAACTCGATGGTGGTCAAAAGACTTTTTGGTAATTTTAATGAACCCGATAAGGCATTGTATGTGGACCTTATCGATGTTCTTAATACGATAGAAAATACAACAAAAATCAAACCCAACGCAAGAGCGACAGCTGCCAATTACAAGGGGCAATTACTGAAATATGAAAATATCCTGATTGCGCAGATATTCCTTAAATTGTTCTCAATAACTGGCCCTCTATCAAGGTACGTGCAGACTGCAGGATTAGATTTGTTGAAATGTAACTCCATGGTTGACAACTCTTTGAGTAATTTAATAAAACTTCAAAGGAATATGACAGAAATCGAAGCTTCTACAGATAAATTTATAAATTGGGCTAAACTCGTTTTTGAAAACACGCGGTCAAAAAGGAAGAAGAGATTTTTTGATGAGAAAGCCTCTGATGAAATGCCAGTGAGTCCGAAAGATAAATTTAGGATTGGCTTCTTCAACGTCATTATGGATACTGCAATAGAATCTGTCAGCAAAAGATTCGTAAACAACGCTGAATTATGTAAGGATTTGAGCGTTCTGAGCCCAAATAATTTTGAAGAAATCGCCAAAGGTGAGCTACCAGAGAACTCTTTGAAAATACTGTCAGAAAAATTGATCAAATTTGACTCTTCTGCAACCCCTGCAAAATTAAAGGAAGAGCTGACAAGTTTTGCAGGAAACTGGAAGACTATGAAATTAACAATCCAAGATTCTTTCAAAACAAATTATGCCGGATTTAATGACGAAGATTCAGATGCAGACGTCTCTTCTGAAGAACAACTAAACACGAAGGAAGATGAAGGAAGCCCAAAAAAATCCAAAGCGTGCACTGAGTCAAAAAAGCTCAAAACTGCGTAATATGTTGTTAGAGTGCAATTTTGAAGTATAACCTACATAAAGGAGCGTATTCCACACTGGTGCTCGCGTATCAATATATTCTTTCCTTGCCGATTTCACAGGTAGCTTGTGAGCGGTCATTTTCGACTTTAAAATTCATTAAAACTAGATTGAGGAATACCATGTCTGATAATAGACTCGAGTCATTTATGTTGATGAATATTGAGAATGACATTCTGCACAATATCAAAAACGAGGAAATCATCAATCGTTTGGGCCAAACAACCAAACTGATGAAGGAGGCATTAATGTATTGACTTTTTGTTAGTTTTTCTTTGTTCCTGCTTTTTCTTTATTATAAATTGTTTTTTAAAGTAAAATCAAATGGTAAGTAGGCACCTGGATTTTCCTATAAATCCACTCACCGAGTAAGTATTCATCGTGGTCATTATTCCGAAAATGATCCTCGTGAAAAGTCTATATTTTTGTTTAAATGAATATTTCATTGAAATTCTAAAGTGCCAGGAGAATGCGTGACCTTGACAATTTTCAAAAATTTTGCCTGGGCCGTTCTCCCCCCCCCCCCCGGGCCGCCTACTCATTTTTTCCCGGTCGGATTTATCTTGCCCATCCGCCCCTGGTAAAAATTGACTCATCCGTCCATAAAATTTGCGATAAAAAATTCGTTCCGTCATCGTGCCTCCTCAGTAGCCACTAGCAAAGCTCCAATCTTCGAGCTTCATCACCCGACACAAGAATTTGAACTTGAGAGTAACGGTAAGGATGGCAATTTTCAACTCGCAAAATGTCATGTACTGTATGACAATCCACACCAAACTCCCTTGCCATTCATCTTGCACTCCTGCCAAGTGCTTCTTCTACGGCAGCTAAAACTGCTTCTTCTAGTTCTGGTGTTCGAACAGCTAGCGGGCGGCCGTAATCTTCTGTGGGTGGCATAACTTGTCCTCTTTCCCTGAGCCGTTATTCCACAGGACGGATTATATTTTTGTCAGAATGGCGTCTTCCGGGAAATCGCTGTACGCAAATTCAAGCTGCTTCAGTTGCATTATCGTTTGCCTGTCCTAAGCACAATAACATGTCGCAATACTCGTTAAACTGGTATTCCATTGATTGTAGGCACTAAAATTGTGTAAATGTTCTTATGTCAATAGGCGTCACACAAACGAACTAAGGAAAACTTGACATTCATACGCTAATTTTCTTTTTTCAACATTTTTTTTAAGAAGGCAGTGTTGTCAAGATAAACTAATGTCCTTCTTGGTAATTCTTAAGACAAAATAAATTTGGAATTTTACAGATGTTCTTTAGTATTATCGTTCAAGATTAATGATTTAGTGGTATAATGAATTAGTTTTTAATAAAATCGAGTATATTTATAAGTAAAGATGCTGTAATGTCGTCTTAAGTTTTAGATTAGGAATTCTTGTAGTATCCTAAATAGATAAGGTAGAACGATTTTGAAGGCAGTTTTATGATTAATTTTGAGCGCCAAATATGGTAGTATGGTGCAGGTGCAACCTTTTCCCAACACCCTATATACTATTTTGTCACTACTAGCACCTTTATTCCATTAATTAATCATTTTTACATCAATAAAAGCCTTGCTTGAAAAGGGGGAGGAGTTAATTTCAATTGACATTTGTGTGAAATATATTTATAATAGGCACCTGAGTGCATAGCAATTGTTTCCATTATTAACCAGTAGTCAATAATGAAAAATTATATGAGAGAAATTTATCTTCTTGGCTCGAAAACAAGGTCAATAATGATATCTTCTAATACTAGTAGTGAAAAAATTAATTTTTTGACAAATCCTTATTTGCTTTTACAATAGTCGCGCAAAATAATTTACATAATTCCTTTGCTTCAATAATAGTTTGGTATTGCACTCCGTTTCTGCTTCGCGGCCGCATAAATTTCCCGTTAGATCAAACAACCGTCCATTACCTAACCAACATTATCGGCAAGTGGCTATAGGTTGTACACTTAATATTAATGTGGCCATACCTTCTGTGTTAGAGACGTAGGAGAATGTCCCGCATTGTGAATCATTGAATATACACCTATTCAAATTCATGGAAATGTCGATTATTACTAGAGATAGTGATAGAGGGTAGATTTAAATTTGACACGCTTGCAAATTTTTCTGCTTAACGTAAATGACGCAAAGGAACTTTACTTAAACACAATCGTTTTTCTACTTCTTACGCGGTTATTTGAAATACGAGTAATATTTAAAAAAATCTTAAACATTTTCTAAATGTACCTCTTCAGGCGCCAATATGATATCGAATTAAAGGGTTTAAATACAGTTCCATCTGTCCTACACTATAATCAGATTATTTATTTCCTATGGGCCCCGCATATTGCAATTTCCCACAATTTACATAGAGCTTTATCTTCTTATTTCATAAATGTCTAATAAGCCTACTGGAACAGTAGTTAGGTACTTAGTGGAAATTACTCCTCCAGTAAAAAAGTATAAACAGGTTTACGCTTTTCCGTTCCTATAACCAGCAGCATTTGGTCATGTGGATGCTGCTTATCAGTTATCACGTGTGTTTGTTTAAATTATCTCGGACAAGGTATGGGTTAATTCTACCAACAAACGTATGAAGCTAGAAAAAAATCTTGGTCATAATTGTCTTGACTGTTTACAGCTGTTTATTCTAAAAACAAAAGTGTTGAAATCGTTTTACAGTTTATTTTTTCAACAGTAAAAGCCCGAGACCTTTTATTTTTATCGATACAATTTCATTTTGTACGAAAACGAAGTTGCCATGGAAAATGGACGAGACTAGGCCTACATTAATTAAAAACCCGCGCCCGTAGGGCAAGGGTTTTTTTATGTAGGCCTAGTCAAGTCAATTTTCTTATGGCAACTTCGTTTGAGTGATACAAGAATGAAATTTTATCCATAAAAATAAAAGGTCGAGTGTTTTTTTATTGGAAAAAATCCTGAAACAACAAACAAATTTTTATTAAAGACATTTTTTCTGACGTTTATTTTATCAATTAATGTCAAATAATATTTTTGAAGTTTAGGTTTCTGTAGCAACAGAGCAGACAGAGACGCGTCGTTTTTTCGATGTGCGAGAAGGACGTAATGATATTTTTTATCATGATAAAAATGAATGATTGGCTGTTGAAATACTGATCCAAGCGTTGTTATTGGACAAAAGTGATGTCATGTAGGATTTTTTCACTAAAAAACAGTATATTTTATTTATACCACAAGAATATTGTCCATGTAATGCGGCAATAAATTAATTGCTTGACTTACAGGACACTAACGTAACTTAACTAAAACTATATGATTTTTTCTAAATAAAAATCACAACCAAGTTCAACTTGATAATAAAAAAAAAATCATTGTTCAGGGTTCAGGTATTTGATCTTGTTAATAGACATAAGCTAACTAGATTGAAAATTGAACTTGCAAGTTTATTATTTGATAAATTAGAGACGGATTTCTCCCAGCATAATTTTGTATCAATAATCAACCCTAACAAATTGACTTGTAAATTACGAACCTCGTGAATATTATTAATTACCGCACGTAAACTAAAAGTAATGTTTTGTGTCTTTGAATCATTAACAGTTAATTTATTAGCTTTAAACCAGTTCATTATACATTAGCTTTAATTTTACTTAAATTTTCCCATAGCGTAACTGAGACCTTACCTTTAGCCGAGACTAGTGTCATGTACAACATACTTATAACAGGAACCCAGTGCTGGGTATACATTGCGGCAAATCATTAATTAGAAATAAAATCGGACCCAGCACTGAGCCCTGGGAAACAACAATATTTATATTCAAAGGGGATGAAACGTTGCCATTGGTGTCTATTATTTGGTGCATATTTGACAAGTAAGAATGTAATAATTTTTTTCTACAAACACTACTAAAAACTGAATTTTTAACACGGCATACTGCAATTAAAAATGTAATATTAAATCGCAGCGTGTTAAAAGTAGATCACGTGGTTTACTTTTAACACTAGTGTTAAAAGGCTGCTGTCACAATGACAATTTTGGAGCAAAAATATTAATCAAAGATTGATTTTACCTACCAAATTGACAAATCTAACGTTGTCCTACTAGCAACTTCTTCTATATCGACCAGAATTTCTTCACTTAGATTAGAACTCATCTTAAATTATTCTTTTTCACTTTTGACAAGCATATGTCAAACAATACATATGTAAGCTCAATTCTAAATTGTTTCGTAAATGTCACAGAGTACTAGATTTTTTAGGTAACCTTTGCAATCTCTAATAAGAGAGTTTAAAATGCTTTCAATGGCGTTTGTAGAAAAAATAGTGTATGATATTCATGTTAAAAGTGATTTTATTTTGTTCGTGGGGTTGCTCAACTCGCTACGCTCGTTTCGCAATCTCCCCCACTCACAAAATAAAATCTCACTTTTAACACTTGTATCATAAATAGCTATTTTCTACAAACACTACTAAAAACTGAATTTTTAACACGGCATACTGCAATTAAAAATGTAATATTAAATCGCAGCGTGTTAAAAGTAGATCACGTGGTTTACTTTTAACACTAGTATTAAAAGGCTGCTGTCACAATGACAGAGCAACTAAAATATTAATCAAAGACTGATTTTACCTACCAAATTGACAAATCTAACGTTGCCCTACTAGCAGCTTCTTATATATCGACCGGAATTTCTTCACTTAGATTAGAACTCATCTTAAATTATTCTTTTTCACTTTTGACAAGCATATGTCAAACAATACATATGTAAGCTCAATTCTAAATTGTTTCGTAAATGTCACAGAGTACTAGATTTTTTAGGTAACCTTTGGAATCTCTAATAAGAGAGTTTAAAATGCTTTCAATGGCGTTTGTAGAAAAAATAGTGTATGCTATTCGTGTTAAAAGTGATTTTATTTTGTTCGTGGGGTTCTCCCCCACTCACAAAATAAAATCTCACTTTTAACACTTGTATCATAAATAGCTATTATCTACTTTCATTTCGTAATATCAATATTACGAAACGAAAAATCGTTTTGTAATGAACTATATTACAGCACTAGTATCGTAATGATTTTTGACATAAAAATTACAGATTGACAAGTTTAAAAGTGGGGATCTTGAGATTAAAAAGGGTACTTTATTTGCAAAGAATTAAGTTGGGACCCTTTTGCGATTTCTTTGTTTTGCATTGTTGGAGTTAGAGGAGTAAAATTAGAAAAACCTCATCTCTTTCAATTTCAACATCAACTACAGAAAGGAAATATTTATAAACTTTGATATTTGAATACTGATATACTTACGAAAATAGAATAACCAAAATCAATTGAATAACTTGCTTCCAATCAGCATAATTTCAAGTTTACAATTTTTCGGAATATCAACTAATCGCAAAAGAAGTGAATACCAATTTCTAGTGCGTGAAACTAAAACAACCACAAACTGAAATTTAATAGTATTTTATGTATCTAGGACGAAAAGTAAGTCTTTAAGGTATGAGCAAGTTGTTTACGGCCGAGGCGGGTAGCCGAGGCCGTAATTACTTGCGAGTACCTTAAAGACACTTTTCGTCTGAGGTACATACATAATTTTATGTCATACTGTTTCTAAAGTTGTTAAATCATTAAAAGAAATCTCCAGCAATTTGTAGCAGCATTAGTTTTAAGTAACTAATCTAAGGCGCAACAATTCATATCTCCTAGCAACGAGCATTTATAGAACAAAAAGTGACACTTTTCGTTCTAGGACTTTAAAATGATACTAGCACTTTAAAGTGTCACTTTTCGTCCTATAAATCGTTCGAAAAACGTTGCTTTAGAAACGAGTATGACATAAAAGAAGTAACCTCACATTAAGGTTCGTTTGTGATAATTTTATTTAAAATTAAACTTATGTTGAAACAGAAATTACCATTATGTTGTTAAGGCATTTTTTATTAATACCATGCTTAAATTATTAACTGAATTCAATGCAAATAACGGTCCTAAAAGACCTTTATTTAACCATGCTTGAAGTGATAATATCGCAAAACTTTTGATGTGATTTACAGATAAAAATAAATTCTTCCGTATTTTTTTCTATCCCTTAGGCGCTCGGTTTTACTTTATCTTGAACTTTGACCTAAAACAATGGGTAAAAATTATATTTTAATATTTTAGGAAGAAACTGTTTTTTGGAATTGTTATTATATAACTGCATTAAACATGATGATTTCAATCTGAAATTCTAATTTTAGATTTCGAACTTTACTTCTTATGCAACTGTTTTACTTTATGAATCAAAACGCTTAAGCCAGAAAACATAACAATCAAACAAACATATCAAAATTCTCAGTATTATAATTGCAAAAGAAAACCGTATTAAAGTAATATAGGTACTTAATATGAAAACGCTTAACCAAAACAATCAGTAATTCTGCAAAAACATTTGAAAAAAACAAATTGAAAAATTTATAAGTTTCACATTTTCACAAAAACTTTTAAAAATCAGTATACAACAAATGAAATAACGTCCTACCTATCCTTTTAGAAATTTATATCTTATCGCTTGTGTTTCCAATAAACAATCAAAAAATATTTTGGACGTCTTCCCATCTTAGATTTTCAGAATTTATCCTATAAAAGTTCTATCGAATCTAATCGGGTGAATAAATTTAATTTCTGTTTTAGAGACTTGTCCAGCACAGCAATTACGTTGCTTCCGACTGAAGGACTACGAGAAATAGACGTCCTTAAAGTTCAAGACACAGAAACCCTCAAAGTTTTCCCTTCAGTATTCAATTTCCAAGTAAGTTAAATTTCTCTACTTAATCAACTCTTCTACGTAGTGAATCCTGAATTTTGACCCCATTGTAAAATGTAAGCCTTAAATAAATTATTCCCACCTTACATTCTTTTAACAACATGTAACACGTATTGCTCTACATGCCACACATCCATCGGATTCTAAACAGTGAAGTATTATAATATTACATCGTATTTTGACAGTTAATCAAAGAAGCATGGTTAACCTACCCTTATCATTGCTGCGCCTTTAAATTTCCACACACGCACAACCCTTGGGAATTTGAGCGCCACCGCAACTTCCGTAAACAACTTCAAGATGCCTGTGCTACTAAAAATACAACTTTAAACTACATTCTCCTAGGAAATAATAATCCAGCTTTAAAAACCCTCTTCAGATGGGCACCCAACAATGTTAGTTTCTCTCAAAACGTAATCGAAGACAACTCTTGGAATGAAGACGAGGAAATATTCCATAACAGTACATTACCTGTTAATACAGGATATCCAATCACCACCGCCGTCTGTGGGGAGATTTATACCAACTATCACGAAGTATAGACATATACATATCTGTTAATTAAGCGTTAACTAAAATATTATGTTATAGGTAAAGTGCCATCCAGTGCCTGATGCATTTAATCCTTGCGAAGACCTTATGGGCAACTGGGGATTACGAATTCCCGTTTGGTTTATATCTCTTTCTGCAGTTATTGGAAACTTATTTGTAGTAATAGTAATATCCACGTCTCATTTTCGCCTTACAGTATCGAAATTTTTAATGTGCAACTTAGCAGTAGCTGATCTCTGTATTGGTATACATCTATTCCTTATCGCTGTGGTAGATGCTTGTTCAGTAGGAGTTTACTTCAACTATGCAATCGATTGGCAAGGAGGTAAATATTATAAAGAAAATCGTATTTCAGTAACCGAACATTATTTTTAAATTATAATGACTTCATTTCTTTTGCAGGCGATGGTTGTAGAGTAGCAGGTTTCTTAACAGTCTTTGGAAACATTCTTTCAGTATATACCCTTACGGTAATAACTACAGAACGTTGGTATACTATCACATGGGCTATACATCTAAACCGACGACTTAAGCTCAGAACTGCAGTTCGTGTAATGGTAGGAGGCTGGATATGTGCAGTTTTCATGGCAAGTTTGCCGCTTATTGGGGTTAGCAGTTATTCAAAAACCAGTATATGTTTACCTCTGGAAAATAAGGGAAAAGCGGATGCAATTTATTTATCAACCCTTTTAGCTTTCAACGCTTTTGCGTTTGCTCTTATATGTGTCTGTTACGGAAGCATGTATAAATCAATAATAAAAGGGGGCAACAGATGCTCCACAACTTCTGTTAGGTCAGATTTGACAGTTGCAAAACGAATGGCCTTGCTAGTATTCACAGATTTTGCTTGTTGGGCTCCTATAGCCTTCTTTGGATTAACTGCTTTATTAGGACATCCTTTGATCACAGTAACACAAACTAAAATCTTGTTAGTATTCTTTTATCCACTGAATTCTTGTGCTAATCCATGCTTATATGCATTATTAACACAACAGTATAGAAGAGATTTCTTTATTCTAATGGGAAGATACGGTTTATGTAAAGATCGCGCAGAACGCCATAAAGGAGCTATTGGAGGCAAACCTCTACCATATGGTTCTGGACCTCAATACAAAAGGCCAAGCGGCGATGGGATGGTCAAATGTAACAGTAACAACAGCAACCGGCATTCTGTGTTAACAACCTTTGTGTCGGTCGACATACCACTTGGAAGGACTAGTTCAAGATACAGTTGCAGATCTCGTCAGGGTCAGGACACATATAATGCTGCTGGTGATCTTAATTTAAAACAAATGAATAATTGTGATACTTACGATGATTACAACAGACACACAACCACTGAAAATTTGTAGTTTTTAGCGCCGCGTCCCTCGTACAGGACACAGAGACGTTTATTGAATTATACATAAAATCCTTCCATTTCTTATTTAAATACCTTCTCAATCGATATTTTGTAAAAATAATGTTAATACAATTTAAAGAGCGGGACGTGGCCAAAGAAAAATACAAACAACCGTGTACAGCTTACGTTAATTGTATTACAAAAAAATGCGACTCTTTAATAAACCTTTCTTAAAGAAAATATTTTTTTATTATGTTAAATTCCTATACAGGAGAACTCCCTCAACAAATACATAAGCAAGTTAAGAGTAACTAGTTAGTGGTACAAGACAAAAGTTGTGCTGCAATTAACAATAATAGAGTGTATAACGCTAATTTAATGAAACGTTTCTATTTTTTAAAATTTCTGTACGTAAAAATTGTAAATAAAAAATGTTTTACATTTTTTTTGTCGGAATAGAGTTGGACAAACTAATCAAAGTAATTATATGTTCCTCTTAAAAATAGAGAAAAGTAAGCTTCTCGTTCTATCTGTTATAATAAGGTATGCCTAGTCTAACGACCCCTGGTTTCAGTAAGAATTATATTTTATCACTGATTTATACAATTTATACAATACGCCCGTTTTATCCTGTCTTCATTTAAATTTTTTTAAATATTTGATATACCCCGTGTCCATAGGGTTTCGCACCATAGAATCAGAGTAACGTTAATTTATCCCAAAGATCAGCTCTTGCTTTTACGAAAACAGCTTAACAACAAACCCTATTATATTTATTTTTTCTACGTAATAAACGATTACGTGGCATTCAACTTGACGTATGGTTTGAAACAAATCAAGTCCTATTTGAATTTATACTAAAATCGTCATGAATATTTACGAAAAATTACTACTAAAAAGGATGAGAGAAGACGTAGAACTCTCGACAGTAATACCTCGACATCAATTTGGATTTCGCGAAAACCATTCAACTATTCACCAAACAAATAGAATTGTAAATACTATTGCTAAAAGCTTGGAAGAGAAGAAATACTGCACGGCAGCGTTTCTCGATGTATCCCAAGCTTTCGATAAAGTATGGTATACAGGACTGCTGTACAAGCTAAAACAACTACTCCCAAGCCCATATTACTTAATCATACAATCTTACCTATCCGACCGCTACTATTCAGTGAAACACATGAACACACTTTCCGAGTATTATCCCATCAACTCCGGTGTCCCGCAGGGCAGTGTGTTGGGGCCGATCCTCTATCTCCTGTTCACCTATGACATCCCAGAAACAGACAACACCCTAATTGCCACCTTCGCTGATGACACCGCCATTTTATCTGTTCACGAAGATCCAAATGTAGCCAGCGAACGCCTCCAAGAACACTTAAACCATGTCAACGAATGGTTAAACCGATGGCGAATTAACATCAACAAAACCAAATCTACGCAAGTCACCTTCACCATGAAAACTACCGCTTGTCCGCCAGTCAATATCGATGGTACCCCCATCCCTGTAAAGAATGAAGTGAAATACTTGGGACTTCACCTAGACCAGAAATTAACATGGAAAAAACACATACAAACAAAAAGACAGCAATTAGACATTAAATTTAGACAGATGTATTGGCTGCTCGGTAGAAGATCATCATTATCAACTGACAATAAACTGCTGCTGTACAAAATAACACTAAAGCCAATATGGACATATGGCCTTCAGCTGTGGGGATGTGCCAAGAAATCCAACATCAACATTATCCAGAGGTTTCAGTCAATGCACCCTGGTATGTCACTAACCAGACCATCCACGAAGACTTGGGAGTACCTTTCGTGCAAGATGAGATCCACCGATTTGCCGTCAACTACCACACAAAAACTCACGGACACCAGAATGAGCTAGTGAGCCACCTATCAAATGAAGAAATACCAAGGAGACTACAGAGAACATGGCCAACCGACTTATTGTTGTAATAAAACATACCCTCCATAAGTAAAATAGGTACATACTATAGTACCCTAATCTGTACTTTATATAGGAGTAACATCAATGGATGATTATCTCCTTCAATGTCTTGCACTCTAACAACTCTTTTGCTTAATACTCACTCAGAGTAGATGTAAAAATCACAATTGATGCCAATAAAAAAAAAAATGAATATTTACACTGTGGAAGAAAAAGTTTAAATAGTGAAATGGGTCTACACAGGAAACAGTTACAGGGAAACGTGTAGACGATTTACAACGACATATCCCAACAGACCTCGTCCTGCACACACTACTGTTGGAAGAATCATAAGCAGATTTGAAAATACTGGTAATGTTTGCTCAAGATTTGTAGCACCTGATATCATTAATCCTGCGGTTCATGATCGCGAAATTGATATAATAGCAGCTGTTCGTGCTAATCCTAACACAATTAAGTGCAGAAAATGGGTTAAGTAAAAGTTACGTACATAAAATATTAAAGAAACATAAATTTAAATCGTATAAATATCAGCCTCATCAAGAGCAGCGGGAGGGAGATTCCGAAAACAGATCTGCATTTTGTCAAATTATGATGGATAAATTCAACATTGAACCTGATTTTCTAGAAAGAGTGTGCTTTACTGACGAATGTACGTTTACTTTAAATAATCAACCACATTCCCAAAATTTTCGATATTGGAGTACCAACAATCCTCATTTAATTGTAAAAACACACACACAATATCCACAGAAGGTTAATGTTTGGTGTGGAATATTAAATAACGTTGTAATTTGTAATTAGACCTTATTTTATTAACGGGACGTTGGCCGGAGAGACTTATTTAGAACTTTTAACTGAAACTATTTGTCCTGCAATTGAACATACAATGCTTGGAGATGAGCGACCGATATGGTACCAACACGATGGCTATCTCGCTCACAATTCAGCAATAGTTAAAGAATTCCTAAACAATACCTTTCATGAAACCTGGATTGGACGTGGAGGTGCAATCGGTTGGCCCGTTCGGTCCCCTGATTTGGCTCCGAACGGTTTTTTTCTTATGGCATTACTTAAAATCTAAAGTTTACTCTTCCCGAGTTCATCCTAATTTAGATTCTCTTAAAGATAAAATTACCGAAGTGTGTTTTAATATTAGTCCCCGATTGTTAGAAAAAATTGCTTATAAATTTTTATAAACTGATTAAAGATAGGCAACCCAACATTCACCGACTCTGTTCATCACTTTCAATTTTCACAAAGAGGTTTAAGACATTAAAAATCGGTATTTGCAAATACTTATACTGAATTTTAAAGTTTTGTTAGGTAGAAGCAATACTAGAAGATCCAATCCTTTCTTGGCTGTTTGTAAGTCAGACAACCCAAAATACTTAAAAACGGAAAATATTTTAACTAGAACTCACCCTTAATGATCAATGCTTAGCAATCGACTATCAATTGCCACCGGAACAGTAGATCTTTAAAATAAACTAGCATCACTCCAGCGATATGGTGCGTAGTCTCGTGGACGCACGGTATAAGATTTACCATCGCAACTTTAAATTAAAATATGGTTTATTGGAGAAACAGATTTATCAATTTAAACTTTCAGAATAGTTAATTAAAGTATTTATTACTTCTACTTTGTTTAATGCTTGACAATTACTTTAGAAATAAAACGAAAGTTTTTATAGTTGTGAACACAGTTGCGAATATTCTATGTTGCAAATATTACCGTTTGTCCAAAGAAGTTTATCTGAGAATAATTTTCTGAGAGAGTACTTCACGCGCCAGTCTTCAAGAATTACTACACTTGGAACTAAGCAAAATACAAAAAGCATCAGCAGGTGAGATTTAAAAGGTCTAAGAACGCTGGTTGAAATGTTCACATATGTTGCTATCACAGTCTTTCATTAACAAATGTTGGAACAACTTTTCGGTTTAATTATAAAGTCCAAATTTATTACAGCAATATTAAATCTGTGGCTTGGTTCTAAAAGGGCCAATGTCCATTTTTTGACATTTGGGCCTATTTACATTTTCGAATTGCATTTGAAGTAAATTTTTACGCGCAGAAAGTGCAAATGTTTCTCTTTTAGTAACAAAAAAGTTACAGACGTGCTTAGAGTCAATGTTCAAATGTAATAAAGATTTATTTTTATAGATAAAACGTCCAATGTGGACATAGGTCTGAGTATATGTTTATTATTAATTTAATTTCTAAAAAGACCAAAGTGGACATTGGCCCTTCTGATAGACGCAACAGTGACCCATTTAGCGGTTTTTTTTCGGTGTTTCTTTTAGACGTTTTACTATGAATGTACGTTGAGTTGTAATAAAGAATTTCGTTCCAGTTTTTTTAACTAAATGTTGTTAAACATGTTCTCGTCATAGTAAAAACTTAGTGAATTTATGTTTAGCTACAACAATAAATAATGTTGTTCAAGGTAAGTAACAGAAGCTAAGAGGAAATAAGAAGAAGTAGGAGAAAATATAACATAATTTATTATTTAGACTATTTCCCACATATAATACCTATAAGCCAATCATTTGATCCATATTTACACGTTTTAACCAATCACGTACAAAGTATAACGGCAAAAACAGCAAAATTTCCCAAGGGCTATTTTCGCGAACAAAAATGTCGTGTAACCATGATCACCCACTATACAAACAAACAAAAAAATTTGTTACAGTGACATTTCGCATTATTTGTGAAAATGAATAGTTATTTATGTATCAAGGGCGTAAAGAAGGCAATTTTGGCCTGCGGCGTGAATATTATAACCCGAGGCTTTAGCCGAGGGTTATAACATGCCAAAGGCCAAAGTCGCTTATTACGCCTGTGGTCACGAACGGAGACACGGAGAAAAATTGTATTGTAACTAAGGTATTTTTGTGACATTTCAAATTAATTTGTCGCGAGCGTAAAGTGCACCCGAGGTCTGCAATAATGAATTTTACGCCCTTCTTTGCGGGCGAAAAGTAGTCACTTTACGTCCGGGAGTGCAAAAACGTTTGTTATAGTTTTCCGAGTCTCATTTGGGAAATAGTCTCATCAAATATAGCTCTGGAACTTTATTTTGCAGACAAAATTGTACCTCAAGATTGTTTCTTTGAGGTAACATCCCTCGACAGATGGAAAGGCAAAATCCCTCGCTATCGCTCGGGACGCTCATGTCCATTTGCCTCGGGACGTTACCAAAGCAACAATCGTTCGGATACAAATTTTGCCAGAAAAATAAAGTTTCCTTGATATATTATGACTGACAAAATAAAAAATCCCATAAGCCGCTGTGATTTTGTCACTTTGACAGCGGCTAAAAGTTTGCCCTAACTTTTATCCGGCTAAAACACTACCTTAACTTTAGTTGCTATACACCTTTGCCTTCAACACCAAATAAAAAAATTAAATTTATATTGCTCATTGATTAAATTGTCTCGCCGAATTGCACTCGAGGCTTTATTTAGTCAGGATAAATATTTATTTGCGAAACTCAAACTAATATTGCTTTACAGCAATTAGACTCGAAAAATTGACAGCAGTTAAAATCAACTTTCGACTCTAAATGCTAAGCAATACGTTTTCGTTGCAAAAATAGTTATTTTTGTAACAAGTACCTAAAATCATGTTTATTGAAAACATATTATCTGCCCTGTTTATTTATTAACTTCATGTACTGTAATTATATTATCACAAAGAGACCAGCCTGTATATAATAAAGTGCGCGCGCCTTCAATGCACGTGAGTCACAAGTAATTGTTGATTTGTCAAAATATTATCAGTATTATTGTCTGTGTTATTTATTGTTCTTAGAACTGTTATATTTGCAATAATTGTGCATTCAGTTTAAACTGCAACAATATAAGTAAACAGATGTGCGGTTTGTGCGTAATCCTGTCACGTAAATTTGAAATAAGATATTTTATTTACTAAAAGGTAAGTGTACCTAACCCTACTTTCCTTTGTTATTGTCTTAAAAGTTCAAATAATAGTGTACATTGTATATTAATTGCAGAATTTTAATACCAGATAAAAATGGAAGAATTACACAGCTACATTAACGAACTAATGACAAATACTAGTGAAACTGAAAACGGTCAATGTTCAAGAAAAGTGTACCGTTTACTATCTCAAATTAAACTTGCTGATAAAGATGTCGAAATTTTCCAGGAAATCATTATTCCAAAGCTTTTAGTACTCATAAGCAATAAGAAAATTAAAAGGGATCTCATGTATTTAAGTATATTACCAAATAAGGACAGATGCTTGTTACAACAATTTCTAAACTTTGAGAAGTCATCGCTTGTGCTGTACATAGGAAATTCATCGAAACTACTTGATTATTGTTTATTTCAAAATGAACATTGGTTTACAGCTATTTTACAGAATGAAAATCTATGTGGAGAAGATTTATTTTCAAAAGGTGTTAAATCCGTAATAAAAATATTAAAGTTAATTAATATTTCCAATCAATGTCACATCGATGTTAATGACATACAAATGTGTTTAATGCAGATAAATTGTGCTCATAATAAATTTGTTGAATTTTATGTAAACGAACTAAATCGAGTACTGGATATTGTACAGTTATGTCAGAAATATTTGATATCTGAAGAAAAGACTAGCACATCTGATATTTATCATTATGCAAGCAGCAACTCATTGTTAAAAACCATTTCAAAGTTTGTTAATTTGCAATCATTTGATGCTTGCAATGATGCATTATTGAAATTAAAAGAATATAAAACACAATTGGAAGTAGAAACATTCACTGCATACATTGTTTTATTTAATGTTTTACACTGTCTATATCTATGCCGAAGGATTAATAAATATGAAACTAATACAGGTAAAGACGAAATTTCAGAAATTATCAAAGAAACTGAATTAAAACTGGTGAATTTAACCAATTTAAGTCTACAAATTGAAATATTAGAAAATATATTTGCATTGTTATTTTTACAAAGTGATCGTGAATCAAGGAATAATGTTTATTCAAAATCGTACAATTTTTATTGCTCTGAAAACGAAGTACGTTTACTTCTAATGTTTCTCAATTCTACTTGTGAAGAAATAAAAAGAAAAAATCCTTACGATAAAGCATCAGAAGAATTTAAAAGATTTACAGAACTTAATAAATATTTAGCAGATGGTTTGTGGAGACTTGAACTATTAACAAATTCGAATTATGAGGGATGTACAAGAACAAAAATTGAGGAAAATATTATTCCGTATATGTTAGCTCCTCCTGAGTCATTGATTCATTTGTGCTTGAAACAAAATGACTTTAATAAAGCACGCCAAGTAATACAGGTAAGTTCTAATGTAAAATAATATTTATGGTATTATAGAGCTATAATTTAGATAGAGCTTTTTCCAATTTTTCCTTTGCGTACCGTTCATAAGGTGTAGATTTATAAGTACATTTTTTATTGTTTGGTGTATGGTAAACCCCAAGTGGATTATCCATTAGGTATTTTTTTGCTGCGTCAATTCTTTCTTCTGGATTACAAAATTTACATTGAAAACAGCAACAACACCAACCTAAAAACGAAATTATAGTAGGTAATGCCAGTACTATTTATTAACTAAATTTTTAAAACTGTAATTTACCTCTTTGGCACCAGCAAGGAATAGCAACAAGTAAATATACTAAAAGCCATATTAATATAATAATTCCAATTCTATGAAATATTTGGGAGCGCTGCTTTTCGTTTGTTTCTGGCTTCATCAAATCTTGCCATAAACATTTTGCGGCAGTCAAACCTTAAATTGTTAATATACTTAGGGTTGCTAAGCAATATCCCACCAGTTGTTGCGATTATTGAGAGCGCTAGATACATTTGTTTATAGTAAAAACTAGGACAATTTTGTCCACAACTGATTTTTTACTATTTTTCATACAAGATAATGAAAGTGCATTGCTGCTCAATTTAAAAGTTGTTTAAGTTTTCTTTTTGCAAATGACGGCATTTTATATCGCTTAGCGATATATTATATATCTATATAATATACGAGCCCTATTGCACAACAATTCGCCCATATATAATTTTATATAATTATCAATGAATACAATGTGAATATCCATTTAATTTTAATAGCAACACCATAAATTATTGTTTTTACTTTTTAAGAAACAGAATTTTACCTCGAATTTTACAAGATAATTAATTTATTTGTAAGTTTTCGAACATATTGATCCTGACACAAAGAAATAAGGCTAATTTTGAGATTATATTAATTTGGAACTCCTTTACTGCAGCGTATTGCAAACAACTTGTGGATACTATGCCACGTCGGATTGATGCAGTTTTACAAAACAAAGGCGGTGTTACACAGCGGTAAAGCGGCTTATTCTTTGACAATTTTTTCTATGGCGTGTACTAAAATTATTTAACATTCATTTAGATTAGTTTATATATATATATGTAGCTTTTACAGGCCGTGACGGCCCATCGCTGAAATTATCTTTCTCCAATTCCTTCTGTCTACTGCTGCTCTCCTCCAATCTTCTACTCCTACATCCTTCAGGTCCTGCAGTACTTCGTTCTTCCACCTGCTTCTAGGTCTGCCTATCGCCTTAGTTCCTATTGGATTGGTCTGTAGTACTTTCTTCGTCATCCTGCTGTTGTCCAGTCGCTGAATGTGGCCTAACCAACTAATCCGCTGTTGTTTTATGTACTGCACTATTGTTGGCCCTTTGTAGAGTTCTTGGAGTTCCTTGTTCGTCCTTTTCTTCCACTCGCCTTCCACTTTTCTTCCTCTATAGATCCGTCTTAATATTTTCCTTTCCCAGACTAGTAGTTTTGATTCTCTAACTGTCCCTAACTTCCATATTTCGCATCCGTATGTGACTGTTGGTCTTAGAACCGTTTTGTACAATTGTATTTTTGCTTTTCGTGATACTAACTTGGAGTTTATAATGCGGCTTAATGCCCCTGCTGCCTTGTCTCCTTTCGTTAGTCTCACTTTTAGCTCTTCCTCCTCTCTTCCATCTTCTGTTATTTGTACGCCTAAATACGTGATTGATCTTACTCTTTCTATTTCTGTTATCTCTTCGTCCGGTCCGCCTATTTTTAGATTTTGATCTTCTGCCTTTTCTGCTTGTCTCCCTAGTATCATGTACTTTGACTTCTGTTTGTTTATCCGTAATCCCACCTGTCTTGCATGTTCCTCTAAGGTTTTCAGTGATCTTTTTAGGTCTTCTTTGTTGTTTGCGATTAACACTAGGTCGTCTGCATATGCTATGCACTGGTGTTTTGCATTAAGTATGCTTCCTTCTCTGTTTATCTTACTTTTTCTTATTACCCACTCCAGTGTGATATTAAACAGGAGTGTTGACAGCGGGTCACCCTGTCTGACCCCTTTATTTACTGTGAAGCTTTCAGACATCTTTCCTTTCCATTTGACTCTGTTGCATGTTTCTTGTAATGTCATTTGTGTTAGTTTTATTAGTTTTCTGGGTATTTTTAGTTTTGCCATGGCTCTTAGTATCTCATCCCTCTTTAGTAGGTCATAGGCTTTAGTAAAGTCGATGAAAGCTGCATGTATTTCTTTGTTATATTCCCAGTAGTCATCTTGTGTTTCTTTTAATATGAAGAGTTGGTCGGTAACTGATCGGTTTTTTCGGAATCCTGCCTGATATTCGCCCATTTCCTTTTCTGCATGTTCTTGTATTTGGTCTCTTATTTTTGTGGCTAGCACTTTATATGTTGTGTCTAGTAGTGCTATTCCTCTGTAGTTATTATAGCTTGTTCTTTCTCCTTTTTTGTAAATCGGAGTTATTGCCGCTTCCGACCATTCCTTCGGCATTCTTTCCTGGTGCCATATTTCGTTTATTAAGTTGTGGATCTCTGTGAGCAGCTCTTCTCCCCCATTTTTTATCAGTTCATTTTTTAATCCATTTCTCCCTGGGGCTTTCCCGTTCTTCAAAGTTTTTATTATCTCTTTTATTTCTTCCTTTGTGGGCGGATCTATATTACCTTCTGCCTCTTGCATTTCTTCTTGAGTATCCGGTTCTGTATTTCCTTCCGTTTCTTCGTCACTTTCCTGCTGTAACAGTTCTTGGAAGTAGTCTCTCCATCCTTCCACGATTTGATTTTCGTCGTTTATTCTTTCACCTTTCTTGTTCTTGAAAGCAGTTGGCATCTGTTGGAAGCCTCTACTGGTTTGTTTTACTTCCTGGTAGAAGTTTCTTATTTCTCTGTTTTTGTATAGCTCTTCTGTTTGTTCTGTGAGTTTATTCCAAAAGTTTCGTTTCGATTCTCTATATATACTTTTTGTTCTTTTTCTTTGTTGTCTGTATTTTTCTTTATCTTGTTGTGTATCAGTTTGCAGCATTTTGTTTCTTAATCGTATCGTCGTTCTCCTTTCTTCTTCACATTGTGTGTTGAACCATTTGTTTTGTTTTTTCTTTTGGTTTTTTCTGCCTACTATACTATCTGCTGCTGTTTTTATGCTTTCTTCTATTACTCTCCATTTTTCTTCAATACTTCCTTCTTCTGTCGTCTTTTGTCTTATTTTTTCTGTTACCGTTTCTGCGTATTTTCCTTGCCAGTCTTTTTGCGCTAATTTTTCTTTGTCATATTCTTTTTCTTTCCTTTTGAATAACTTTTTCTGCACCTCGTTGTGTATTTCTTCCCATTTTGCTGTTACTAAGAAATGGTCTGAGTTTGCCTCTGCTCCTCTTCTCGATTTGGTATTATTTATCATTTTGCAGAACTTTCTTTGTATTATTATATGGTCCACTTGGTTTATTGTTTTTCCATCCGGCGACACCCATGTGCCTTTGTGTATTTCTTTCCTTTGAAAGTATGTGCTTGCTATTCTGCAATCTTTACCTGCTGCAAACCCGATCAGCTTTCTTCCATTTTCATTTGACTCTTGGTGTTTGCTGTGTATGCCTATAGTGGGTCTAAATATTGGTTCCTTCCCTATTTTTGCATTAAAATCCCCTGCTATAATTTTGATATGTTTTGAGTTTGTTTCTTCGTATAGATTTTCCAAGGTTTCATAAAATTCGTCTTTTATTTCCTCTTCCTTCTCTTCCGTTGGGGCGTGTCCGTTTAGCACAGTTATGATTTTGTTTCCGAAATCTATTGTGATGCTGCACATTCTTTCGTTTATCGGCGTGAAACTGTGAATTTTATTTTTTATTTCTTTTGCTATCAGGAATCCTGTTCCTAGTACCCGTTTTTCGTCTCCGCTGTTGAAGAATATATAATCCTCCAAGGAGGTTTCAAAATTGCCTTTTTGCTTTGTTTCCTGTAGTGCTAGGATTCCTATATTGTATCGTTTTGCTTCGCGTTCCAATTCTTTCATCGCTCCTGCATAATTTGATCCTTTTATATTCCAGGTTCCCAGCACCCACTGTTTTTGTTTTACTGCATTCAGTTTTTCACTCCCGTGCAGTTTTCTTATTCCCAGAATTTTCGTTCTTTTCTTCCATTTTTCTTTCTCGGTCCTGCTGTCTTTGTTTTTACTTAGTTGTTTAAGTTCCTTTATGGTATATGTTTTTCTTTGTTTGTCTTTCCCTCGTTTGTCACTGTAGGGTCTTTGACTTTGTAGTTTTTGTGTTAATGCTTCTATACTTCTTTTCAGTTCTGTTCTTTCCCTGTCTATATTTATTTCTCTTTTTCTTATATTCACTGCTAGTTCGTTTAATTCTGCTGCACTGTTTTGTAGATTTTCTTGCCCTCTGCGTAATTCTTCGCCAAGTTCTGCTTTTAGCATTTGTATTTCTGCTAGCACTTGTTCTACGCTTCCTGCTTCTCTGTTTTCCATTTTTCAGCGTTTAGTTATTTTAGCATGTATGGGCTCCTTTAGGTTGTTTGACCTCAATTTATGATGCTCCAATTAGGACTCGCCTGGACAACTTTGCGGGCGTGGTTATGACGTACGCGCTGCGTCAGAGCACGCGATTTTGATTACTTTGTGTTGCTAGTTCTAGCTCGGTTTTTCTGGATTTTCTTATCTATATTCTTGTTCTGCCGTTTTTGTTATTTGTCTAGTTTTCTCGCGTCTTTCACTTCTCACTTTCCACTACTTTTCCACTTTCACTTCACTTACAATAAGAGCGTAGTTTTCATAGAGATCGAGGCCGCAGCTGACGGTTCCTCAACGCCTCCCTACCCTCTCTTCAGATTAGTTTATAAGTTCAACTATGTTTAAATTCACTCTAAATATGTTTTTTTGTTGGTGACATTTTAAGTCACCTTTTTAATGTCTACATCCTAGGTTATAAACAGCATTTTAAAACACGTTATCCATAACAACGTGTTTTAAAAGGCATTTAAAACACGTAGGCAATAGCAACAATAATTTATTGTCTATATTACGCCAATGGCAGAAACTTGAATAAATGTTCTCGTAAGCAGCTTTAAATATGCTCATGACCAACAAAAAAAATTTTGAATAACACTCTTGCGAAAACGCTTAAAGTATCTCGGTTGTAAATGCAACTCGACGTCGTCTCGTTGCATAGCAACAACCTCGAACTTTAAGCGTGTGTTTTCGCACTTGTATTATTAATAGCTATAAAATGTAATATCATTTGCTAAATAAAACATTTTATGTTCAGCTATCTCATAATGACTAGATTATTTTACTGTTTAGAGGCCATAAAATATCACTTTCCGTACTAGTCCATAATGATAGAGTAAAATGGCCGTTGCTAAGGAAAACGGCCGTTGCTCATATTAAACAACCTGGTAACTAGCCTCTTGCAGGGTGCTGCACCCTGTAAGAGGCTTGAGCTATAAATGTCATTTGAACCTCAAATTAATTTAATAGTAGATTACGTACCAAGTGCCGAAAAGTGGATTTTTACTACGAGTACTTAAATGCCGTACGAGTCTAGTTAAATCACTTTTCGGACGCGGCGCGTATACTATCTTTTCGCATTTTATATTCTCACATAAAAAGTTATCTAAATTTATTGAGATACATTCTGAATAAAATTAATAAAAACACTGAAAAAAGTAGGCGGATTCTCGATCTGACAGGAACTGTTTTTGACATAACAGAATTCAATTCAAACAAATAAATACATTTATTTTTGGAAATCTAATTCCGAAATGGAGTTGAGTGACGAAAATAACTTGTAAAATCATTCAGAAGATATTTTAAATGCTGCCCGAGAAGCTATCAAATTGCATTTTAATGAAACCTGACGTTGCTATGCTATAATGGTTGCTATGCTGTAAAGTGGCCCATTACATCACGATTTTGAGTGTCGTAAAGTAATACATTACAGTACGAAATGCGAAAAAAGTAAATTTTATGATATGCAGCTGAACATAAAGCTTTGTATGTAATTCGTACATAATTAGGCTCGATGGACTTGCCAAATTTATTGGCCTCGCCCATAAACTTTTTGGCTCGTCCATAAAGACTTATATTATGTACTCGTTATATAAATAGCTAATATTTACATTCATTTAATGTAGACGGAGCTAACACACTAAAAATATATAACATAGCAATGGGCAAACTGTTGTGCAATAGAGCTCGTATATACGTAGTGCTCTCAGTCAATCTGTGTATAAAATACCTATTCCTTTTGTTTCTTCAATACTACAATTTTTTTCTTTTTTAGATTGTTCTATTATAATTTTAACTGCATCTTGCATTGACTCTTCTTCTTTTGTTTCAGTATAATTGAGAGTTTCATTTGAAACCTTTATACTTTTAGAATTTAAATCATATTCTGCTTTTAACGAGTTGTAATCGTAGTGTGCATCTTCTTTATTTTCAGAAGGAATTTCTCGTAGTTTATCTTTCAGACTTTCTTCATTAAAAGCAATTACATCATCCTAAGAGTCATTATAAATTACCTTTTTAAAATTACTGTTTTAAATATTTCATTAGTAACAGCAACAAATTAAAATATTTTTAATCAATTTAGACTACCTAACGGTTACAATCTAGATACAATTTGACTACAACACTAATGTGTTACAGGAGATCAAATAGTTACAAAATGTTACTGAATATCAAATGATTATACAGTTTTATCAAAGCAAAGTCGCAGGTTGTATCAAATGGGCATTAGAAAAAGAACCTCCATAGTGCTTCTAAAGTGTGGATGAAACACTGGGATTAGTGTATATGTTACGGGCAATGTGGGAAATCCGGGCAGTGTTAACAATGCCCGGTCAATGTGGATAATGTACTTTTATTTTTTTTTTAAACTGTACTTTCTCTACCTCTAACCTCCAATAAACACCTCTACTGTTTTGGCAGAGGCATTTATTGGAGGTTAGAGGTAGAAGAAGGTCAGTTTTAAAAAATAAAATAAAAGTGCTATACTAAGTACATTATCCACATTGACCGGGCATTGTTAACACTGCCCGGATTTCCCACATTGCCCTTAACATATACATTCCCAAGAAGGATAAATACAAAACACCAAATTGAAAACATAAAAAACCAGAAATGCGGCGAATAATGTAGCTAAAAAAAAGAAACAAGAATGGGTAAATAAAAAGTTAGAGGTAATTGAAGAAGAGAGAAGAAAAAATAACATTAGAATATTCTATCGAAAAATTAATGGCGGGTAATATAGACCAACAGCCATTATAAGAGGAATGAACGATAAAGATGGAAGAACACAGTATGGTGATGAAGAAATAAAAATATGAAAAAAATACTGCGAGAACTTATTAAATGAACCGACAAAGTAAAGTAAGATGTTAAAATGTTGGACAAGAAATAGACACACCAGAAAGTAACGAAGTACAAAAAACAATAAAGAAAGCAAAAAACAATAAAGCACCAGGAAGTGATAACATAATAACGGAATTTGTAAAATCTACAAGAACAAATCAGTAAATTGATGCAAAATATTTGGATACAAGAAAAAATGCGAAGAGAGTGGAACCGAGAAATAATCATGCTACTATACAAGAAAGGTGATAAAGAGAATTGTAAAAACTACAAAGGGTTAAAATTACTCAACACAGTTTATAAAATCTTTTCAATCTGAAACAATAGATTAAAGATATGCACTAAACTGGAGATTACCAACAAGGTTTTAGACCAGGAAAATCAACGGTTAATGCTGTGCACATCTTCCAACAAATCCTGGAAAAGGTAAAAGAATACGGGATAGAACTTCACCTGTTCATCGACTATGAATGCGCATTCGACTCAGTAAATAGGAGGAAATGATTGAAGGATTAAAAGAATTAGAAATACCGCAGAAACTAATAAGATTAATAAATATGACGCTAGAATACACAGAAACTGTAGAAGTAAAAGGAACACAAACAAAGGAATTTAGAATCAGTAAGGGAGTGAAGCTACACACTTACTACACTTTGATCTTAGCCATAGGCCGAGAAGCGAGAAGCTAAATCCCAAGAGGCCCTAAAGAAAATAATCATTACATTAGTAAAAGTATGGCTTAAAAATAAATGAAAGTAAAACAAAATATAGTTGCCACCAATGAAAATGCAAAAAAGTACTTGAGATTTACATTTATAATCCCTTGTAAAACCTAATGTAGGTGCCGATTGCAGGTAAAAATAGCAGAGCCGTATTTAAAAATTCTATTTAAAAGCAGGAAATAAATACCTAAAAGCGAAAAGATGTTTCAGTATAACTGTAAACGAGTTATTCCTAGAAAATTTATTAGTACTGCCCATGCCGACAAGGTGCTTGCAATCTATTTAAGAGCCGCTTATTACTAGGTTTTACAAGGGATTATACAGGGTGTTTCATTAATAATTGTACATATGCTAACTGGAGAATCCCTGGCCCAAAATATGAAGATTTAACCTGTAACACTTAGATAAAATCTGCCTCCTTACTGAGATACAGGGTGTTTTATTTCAAATTTTTAAAGTAATTTTTGGCGATTATTTTGATACTGTTTAATATTTCTTTGTCATATTTGGCAGAAAGTTTAGGTACTTTAGGAAACATTAAACTAAGGTAAAAGATAGTTTCGCTATTACCAGAGGCGTACGGCTGGGTTAGAGGAACAATTTCACCCCTCTAAATTCTACGCCACTGGTGTAATCGTCATTTTAGTACGATTCTTGAATTTTTGATCATTTTTTACGAAAATAATGTACTCTTACTCCATAACGATAAAGTAATTATTTTTCGAAATAATTAAAGACAAAGATGCGGCTGCTCAATATTCTGATTTGATTGTTTAATTTATTGTTCATATTCGTATTGATCATTTCGGCATTTTTACTCAAAATTGCATGGGTTACGTGAAATATGATAAAGAAATATTAAACAGTATGCTCTGTTACTTCTACCTACTCCTCTTCCCCCTGCTTCTGCTCTAATATTCTTTTAAAGTGTAGGTCCCACATGTTCTGTATCTCTTCTTTTTCTGTAATTAGCTCTCCCCTCTCATTCTTATAGAACATTGTTCTGTTTTTGCTACCTACTTTGCTTTTTTTTAGGCCTCTGTAGAATTCTCTTATCTGTTTTCTTTACTGGGTTTCTTCTAGCTTTTCTATTTTTTGTTGCATGACTTCCCTCTTCTTGTCCCGGCACTTTGCCTTTGCTTTTCTGCAGGCTTCCTTGTATTTCCCTTGTGCTTCTACCGTGTTTTCTATTAGCATTGTAAGCCTTGCTCTCTTCCGCTCGTTTACCACTTCCTTACAGCTCTCATCAAACCACTCCTTTCCCGATCTTGTTTTGGGCCTTCCCAGACCCTGGGCCCCTTGTCTGACTGTGTACTTAATTGCTTCCCACTTTCCGTTGACGGTGTCCTGTTGGTTGTTAGTTATGCTTTGTTCTGTGTCTTTTAAATATTTATTATGCATTTCCTCCGTTCGTAATGCCTCGATATTCCATCTAGTTCTTTTCCTTCCTTTTTTCCCTGATAGTTTCGGGACTTCCTGCCTTAATCTAACTCTAACTAGAAAATGGTCAGAGTTGGTGTCCGCTCCTCTGTATGTTCTTGCATCTTCTATACTATTTGCGTGTTTTTTCTCAATCAGTACATGATCGATTTGGTTGTTTGTACGGCCGTCTGGACTTTTCCATGTGATTTTATGTATATCCTTATGCTTGAGCTGAGTTGTTTTAATCACCATGTTGTTCCTTGCCGCACAGTCAATCAGTTTCTGCCCGTTTTTATTTGTGTCTTCGTGTAAGCTCTCCTTTCCAGCTATGTACTCGTATCTTCTTTCTCTCCCTACCTTGGCGTTCATATCTCCTATCAGTATTTTGATATCGAAGCTGGGTATGGAGTTATACATTTCTTCTAACTGTTCGTATAGTTCGTCTTTTATTGTTTCCTCGGTTTCTTCCGTGTGTGCATGGAAATTTATTAAGCTTATTTTTCTGAACTTTCCTTTTAGCCGCAAATAGCTGAGTCTTTCGTTAATTATTTTGTAATTTATCACTGTGTGTTTCAGCTGTTCTTTTATTAAAAATCCCGTTCCTAGCATGTTATATTCTTCTCCCCCTCCGTTAGTCCATACGTAATTGTTTACTACTGATACGCTATGTCCCTTGATGTTGGTTTCTTGTATCGCCATCACATCCTATACTCTTTTGCTATATCAACGGGATAGTTTTAAATAATATCCGGTATGCAGACGACTCTGTATTGATAACAGAAAATGCAGAAGATTTACAAAAGTTATTTGACTTCGTTAATCAGACATGCACAAAATACGGATTAGAAATGAACCTGAAAAAGACCAAATATATGGTGGTTGAAAAAGGGCAAATGCACTTTCACAAAAATAAAATTAAACAATGAAGAAATAGCACGAGTCGCTAGTTATAAATATTTGGGGACAATTGTGAATGATGACTGGAGACAAAATATAGAAGTAAGAGCTCGAATAGAACAAGCAAGGAACACTTTCATAAAAATGAAAAACTATTATGCAATCATGACTTTAACCTAGAACTACGCGAAGGAATTCTTAAATGCTACGTTTTTCCTGTATTACTATACGGTATGGAGTCATGGACTATAACAGAAGATCTGTGCAGAAAGATAACTGCACTTGAAATGTGGGCATACAGACGAATACTGCGAATTTCTTGGACCGAACGAGTTACTAAACAAGAAGTACTACTAAACCACCTTATCATTAATACATGGCATAAAACCAGAATACTTCGGTCATATTATGAGGAACGACAAGTATGCGCTACTACAACTGACAATGGAGGGAAAAATTCAATGAAGAAGAAGACCAGGACGTAGAAGACTATCATGGCTTAGAAACCTAAGAAAGTGGTACGGAAAGTCAACATCGCTGTTTAGAATTACTGCTTCAAAAATAAAGATTGCCTTATTGATCTCCAATTTTCGGTAGAAGAAGGCACAAGTAGAATAGTTTAGCAAGTTGGTGTTGTAGTCAATTTATTGTTTTTTCTTGTGTTTATTTCTTATCTATTTATTATTTTTTTTATGATAATTTTAAACAACTCACTGAACCAGTATTGCTGCTTTTATCAATAAAACGGCCTTCCCATGGTTGAAGTTCGTCCATCTCATAATTAATTTCCCTCGGTTTCTTCATTAGTTGCTTGTTATAATATGCGTTATTACTTTTAATGTTTTTATTATTACGCCGAAGAGTTAATTGATGTAATCGAAAATACTTTCCAGAATCACCTTTTAAATTAAACGATTTTAATTCTTTGGTTTTTATCATTTCATCTTCTGCCTCGTAAATATCATCAGTATCATCACTACTTAATATTTCTGATATCACAAATGTTTCTTCATGGCTCAAGTTAATTTTATAAGCTGGAGGCCATATTGCTATTACTTGCGATAACGAGAAAATTATGACAATAGTTAATAATGTTTGCACTGTCATTATGACATCCAAAATTGTGATAGCATATTGTTTTTATTATTCTAGGTATTTTAGGTTAGTTAAAATTAGTATTCTTTTTTAAAAACTTATTTCAAAAACTATGTATAGGCCAGGCGTCAGGGAAATTAATATCGTTTTAAATCGGGAAAAAGATTTAACTATTGGAATCGGTTTACTGTAGGCCTCTTTTAGACATACTAATTTATCCCCCTCAAGCACCCCCCGGAACACCCCCAAATTTGCCGAAATATGGCCCAAAAATCGGTATTTTGCCAATATCTCGGTTCTGGATGGTCCTGCGACAAATGATGTAAATATCAAAATTAAATATAACTAAATTCTCTGTCGAAAATGTTTATACACATTTTTACGTAATATCAATATTCTATGAGCTACAGGCGGGTGAAGTCGCGTGTCGTATCGGATTGACGCACCTGATTTTCAAACTACAAATACAGGGTGTCCCATGACTCGAGGTCTATCGCTTAAGGGCGCGTTATTGAAGTCAAAATAAGAAAAAAGTTCCCATAAATAAGGGTCCGAAAGTACTTCCTTTTCGAGATACAGGGTGTCCAAGAAATAAGTTTCTTTTTTAAATATCTCGAAAACGATTTAAGATATTAAATTGAGCTTTGGTGTGCACTATACTGGTATGAAGAGACTCTTTTTCAATTCAACTAGTTTTGACAATTCCAGCAGTGGCGTGCGTGACTGCAAAAAAATGAATAATTCTGACGCAAAAAATAGTACGCCACTGCTTTTTTTCAAAAAAGGTATTTGTTTCTTATTTGGCAGCCAATGCTAAAAAGAAAAGGCCTCTTGAGTTTTTCTGGTAGGACAAACCATTTTCGAGTAATAATCGAAAACCTTTTGCAAAAAAAATAATTTGAACTAGTTATTTCAAAAAACGCTCGTTTCCACACCACCTTGTGGTAGAGCGTTTGGCGCGTTCTTTTTTTTTAAGTGGTATCTCCAATAGAAAAATACGGTAAAGATGATCCAATACAACAGCTACGAACAAAATTTAGGGCTGCATATGCTCTTTATCGATTTCCGCCAAGCGTACGATACGATCATCAGAAGAAAACTCTACGAGGCCCTTAAAAAGCTGGGGATTCCAGCGAAGCTTATAAATTTAGTAAAAATGACCCTAATGAGGACCAATAACAAAATTCTGATAGATGGGCAGGTAACGGAAAGTGTCACCGGAAATAAAGGTGTGAGACAGGGGGACCCTATCTCAACGGTGCTGTTCAACTTTGTCCTAGAAGCAATATTGAGAGAAAGTGGTATTGAAGCGGGTGGAATAATTTACCAAAGAAGACATCAGATAGTTGCATATGCAGACGACCTAGCTATAATTACAAGATCAAGAAAGGAGTTAGAAACGGTATTTGGTAAACTGGAAAGCATAGCAAGAACATATGGGCTAGCAGTAAACGAGAAGAAAACGAAGTACATGGAAATGCGTCAAAACATTGGGAGAGATACAGTTGTCAGCTTCAAGGTGGAAGGAAGGGAATATAAATTCGAGAAAGTAAACAGTTTCGATTACCTGGGGGTGACATTAACAAATACCATAGATGAGAGTTTAGAAATCCAAAAACGAATTACAAGGGGTAGTAAGGCGGTAGGTGCTATCAGCAACATATTTAAGTCCAAAGAAATCTCTAAAGCCGCGAAATTAAGAATTTACAAAACGATTGTACGACCATCCGTAACATACTCGAGTGAATTATGGGCAATGACAAAACAGATGGAAGTAAAACTGGAAGTATGGGAGAGGAGAGTTTTAAGAAAAATACTTGGAGGAGTGAAAACAGAGGACGGCGAATGGAGACGAAGAGCTAATAAAGAGGTACAGGAAATCTATGGTGACCCATCCGTAACGGCGTTCATAAGAGCCCAGAGGGTAAGGTGGCTAGGGCACGTCAGCCGTATGCCGGAAAACAGACATGCGAAGAGGATGCTGGAAGAAGGGACTGGTGGAAAAAAGAAAAAAGGACGACCAAAAAAGAAGTGGCTGGATGCTGTGGTGAAAGATGTGAAAAGAGCAGGAGTGGAAGATTGGAGAAACAGAGCAAGAGACAGAGTCAGATGGAAAAGAGTCGTTAGTAAAGTTAAGGAAATGTAAAATGTAAAAAGTGAAATGTAAAATGAAATGTAATAAGGACTAAGCCATAGGCCTAGAAGGCCCGTAGTGCTGAAATATATATATATATATATATATATATCCCCAATAGGCCTAATCCACTTTTTTATTTAATTATTCAACTCACCTGCGGTACTTTTATTTTCTACTGCTAATGTATTACATTTGTTTAGCTATTTTTGAAGTTGACGGTCGAAAAGGGTCCCTGGCTTCAATTCAAGCATCGTCGTTGTCTGATTTAGCCGTGTCGTAGTGTGGCAAAACATATAATAACTGATCATCGATTTCTTCGAATTGATCTAAGTCGTCTACATAGATCTCAACGTTTGTACACGATTGACCTTGACATCTGGAACATCTTAGTCCGGCTTTTCTACAACTACATGCGACATTGCAGCCTTTTGTACACTTGCAGCTTATTGTTTTTAAGAGTTCTTGTGGAGCAGCTTCTTTTTTGGTAGGAATAGGAAACAACCCAAATTTCTTTTTCATCCAACCCCAATCTTGAGGATTCTTGGTATTATCGTACCATTGCTGAATTTGGTAATAGGTTCTAAAAGAGTGTTGCCGTGCAGCAGACTCAGTAGGAGGTAACGATGCAAGGTTGCATGTACTTTTTGCTACTGACTTGACGAAGCATCTATACCTGAATTCATTTAAAGAATGCTCATGGGGTACTGCTTCGTAAAGGGCTAAGATAACTTTTTGGTCCGCTATTTTTACAAAATCAGGATGAGAATTGGAGTTTTTAAAACATTCCACGATATTTTGTAATCCTGCGGACTTTTGTAGTAAATTGACGAATTTCGCTTTGCTTTGCCTAAAAATTGCAGAAGTTGTGTCACATCCACTGAATGCGTGAAAGAATAAAATACTATCCACAACTTCTGTTGGATAATTAAAACTTTTATAAGAGTAAATCCGCTCTTCCGATTTCCCCTTGCTTGGTTTCGTAAAATAGATGTTTGCGTAAAGTGCGGATAATCCTGTCATTAGGATTAATAGGTCAACATCTTCGCCAACAATTATTACGGAATCGTAGTGAGGTGATATATCTATCGCCGAGTTAATGATAAGAGAGTCAGCATCTTCAGCAGCTTATTTAACAAGCAAACCTGCAGTCGTAAGCTTCTCACGTAATAGAGAGATGAGCCGATTTTTATTTTGATCATTTGATAGAAACTTCTCTTGTGGCATTGTCGCTGTCATGGACTCGTCAAAATTCACAGTTGTAGAAACGTTTCTTTATTTTAAGAAGGAAATATCATTTCAGGGCAGTCGAACATAAAATTATGTGTGTCACTCGTACAAAAACGGACTTTTAGAATCGCCTTATTTATTTGCCTCGCTCGCTGCGCTCGCTCGTCCATAAAACGCGGCTCGTCCAAAAAAGTCGTACATTTTGTACTTGCAACATAAATAACTGTAAATTAGTGGTGTTCCGGGGGGTGCGCGAGGGGGATAAATGAGTACGTATAAACGAAACTTACAATAAACCGATTCCAATAGATAAATCTGTTTCCCGATTTAAAATCATATTTACGTCTGCTGAACTCCCTGACGCCTGGCCTACTTGTGTTTTTTAAAAAGCTTGTGAATTATACACCTTGCAACATAATAAACTGTGCAGGTTTCCAAAGATAATTCCAAGGTAAATTTGTATTTTGGGGCTAGAACTGGAAAAATCCATTCTGGCGTTGTTGATGATGGCTGTATCGTTTGAATTTGTCTGTGCTTGTAATATCCTGTCGAGTAATTATCGCAAACCTTTTGTAAAAAAAATAATTTGAACTAGTTATTTCAGAAAACGCTTGCAAAGGAAAAGTTTTTTGATTATTACTCGAAAACGGTTTGTCCTACCAGTAAAACGTAAAAGGCTTTTTCTTCTTAGAATTGGTTGTCGATTAAGAAACAAATGCCTATTTTGAAAAACAGCAGTGACATACTATTTTTTGCGTCACAATTATTCATTTTCTTGCGGTCACGCACGCCACTGCTGGAATTGTCAAAACTAGTTGGATCGAAAAAGAGTCTCTTCATGCCAGTACAGTGCATACCAAAGTTCAATTTAATATCTTAAATCGTTTTCGAGATATTTAAAAAAGAAACTTATTTCTTGGACACCCCGTATCTCGAAAAGGAAGTACTTTCGGACCCTTATTTATGGGAACTTTTTTCTTATTTTGACTTCAATAACACGCTCTTAAGCTATGGACCTCGAGTCATGGGGCACCCTGTATTTGTAGTTTGAAAATCAGGTGCATCAATCCGATACGACACGCGACTTCCCCTGCCTGTAGCTCATAGGATATTGATATTACGTAAAAATGCGTATAAACATTTTCGATAGAGAATTTAGTTATATTTAATTTTAATATTTACATTATTTGTAGCAGGACCATCCAGAACCGAGATATTGGCAAAAAAACGATTTTTGGGCGATATTTCGGCAAATTTGGGGGTGTTCCGGGGGTTGCTTGAGGGGGATAAATTAGTATGTCTAAAAGAGGCCTACAGTAAACCGATTCCAATAGATAAATCTTTTTCCCGATTTAAAACGATATTTACGTCTGCTGAACTCCCTGACGCCTGGCCTAGTAGTTAAAACAGAAACTTATTTTATGTTTATTTCAGATATTCAATCTGCAAGCGTCAAATATGGCTTCTGAAATAGAGTACACTACAAAACTTATTGAACTTAAGCAGCTGCTAAAGAAAGTATATGATGCACGGAAAGTAAAGCAACAAAAATTAATTTTTGAGCAACGAGCTACCACCAAAGATATCAGCACTTTAATTCAAGAATTTATTGAAACAAATTCATATATAGAAAGTGAAAAAGATGATAATATTATAAAAACCCATATGCAAACACATGAATATTTAATTCAGTACAATGCAGAAAATTCAAATTTTCTAAATGTTCTCGATTTAGCTATAACACAACCTAATTCTTTTGAATCATGTGACGAACTGCTCAACATAGCTCACATGTATAACATTGCTGGTTTGAATATTGATTCCTGCTATTTAAATTTTTATAGAACATTGCAGTCAATATTTACGGAAGTAAATAATCAACATACCATGCCAATAAAGGAAATCATCTGCAATGCAGAATTTGACCTTAATGTAGAAAAGTATAAAGCGCATCATTCATTTTATGCAGAATTATGTAGATTGTGTAATACTTTCAACAAACAATTAAATATTGAAAATGGTGGAAAACTAAATAGTAAACATGCTAGCCATAAAACATACTTAAAATTGCAACAGCTGTGCTCATATTCTTCCTCTGATCTACAAAAAAAGGATGATATTAAGTATCTACAGCGCTTTTTCAACTATTTAAAAGGTTTTTGTAAAATATTTTATATCGAAAAAAACAATTCTGCATTCATCTCAAATGGTAAAGATACCTCATTTTTTCAAGTGCTACGTCTTAGTAGATCTAATATCTTAGAAAAGCTGTTGTACAAAAAGAAATTGGATATTTCCGATTTTGAGCAGTTATTCACAAAACTCAAACTTGATTTGGTATATCATGTAGCTACTATATTTTTTCCAAGAATTAATTTAAACATTGAGAATTGTACAAGCCAGAATTATTATGTTAAACCCATAAATTCTCCAAATAATAATATAATTTCTTATGTACAAAAACGAAATTGGTTATTAGCATTTATTTTGAGTGAAATTTACAAAATAGAAGAAACTAAGTTAGATTTGAATGAAATTCGAATCAAAACCTTTATTAATTTTGTAAAACTGCAACGTACTCAATACTTGCGAGCTCTCTTTGATGATAATGAAGTAATAACAGCGCTTCAACATCAAATTGATTTACGGGGAATCGAGTCATATTTCGAACAACACATTGTTAAACAAGAAGTTGAAGAAATAACTCAGGCTGGTATTTTGAGTTCTCAAGTTAGTACAGGAAGTCTTGAAACAGGGAGAGAAATGTTTGAAGGTGATCTAAAAATCACTAACTGGAAACATCTTTTTAATATTATCAATAGCATTCCAAAGAACCAGTTACAAAAAAATAAAGAACTTATAGATATACGGGATATGGTTTTAAATGAATTAGTAAGCGATTGTTTTGAACCTGATTTTTTTAAATATGTACGTTTTATATCCGATGATTGTTTACGATGGGAATGCATTTTAAACAATTTAACTACATGGCCTGGAGAATTTTGCATTGAAGTTATAAAATCAGAGCTGTCAAGTTTTTTTGCAATTGATGAAGATTATGTAGAAAAATTTTCAGCATGGTGTGAGAAGATACAGTTATATGAAAAGGTATGTAATGTCACCTAATTTTATTAAGGTTTGAAATAGGGTAATATGTATCTCAAAAGTCCTAGAATAACTGTCCCATTATAAATTTGCAATTAAAATGAAAGTCTGACATAGAACATAAAAAAATATAATTAGAAAAAATGTTTTTTTTATGAGTTTAACTGGGATCTGTCTGCCTTTTCCTTAATAACCCCTTTCAAACGCTTTGGGCGAACAGGCAAACCAGCTCATCAGGTATTTCTGCCCAAATTTTTTGTATTATATATTTGAACCAAAGCCAAATCAACGAAAACCTTTAAGCAGAACAGGAGCAAGGAAATACGGAGTGATTCACCGTAGAGAAGAATCAGAAGAGTTCCAAAGTATGGCTACCATTCCGACAGGAGTGCAAAGGCCAATACAATACATGTAATCTTCACCAATTGGTAGAAGAAACCTTCCTTGGTAAAAATACTCCAGGAGGTATACAACCTGATTTGAAGCAGCACGCCAAAAATAATTAGTGACCACTAAATAAACGCAACAAATTTTGTTGAACCTTTATAACCCGTGTACCACTTAAAAGAACAAAGAGCTCCTTTTTTTATAATTTATTTCTATCCATTTCACACTTCAATCAGGTCTTTCATCAGGGCAGTTTCATTCTACCGACAATTCTAAATCATCTCCAAGATTAACGTTGGTCAGTTTTCTGCCTGACATTATGGATGTATGCTTTGCTAACTTTCCCTTTTACTTTCCTAATTTTCTGTTTAAATTTTAATCGTAGGTTTGTCTCATGAAATAGTGTCGTTAAAATATTTTTAGAATTCCTAAATTATTACTGCTGTTTGGTAGTATTTTTCGATTTTAATCACAGAATGGAAACATGAGTTAACTAATATCTTTTATGTCAGGTTATACCTTTGAATACATAGATATTGCGTTGAAAATAAAGACATCATCCATTCTATAAGCACTTATTTAAAAAACAGTACAAGTATTTGAGATACAATTTTACCCTTTAATGTATTTTTTAATTAAATAAAAAACACATAATTATGTTATTTCAACTTTCTAGCTAAGAATTATTTTGCAAAAAACTTCTTGGTTTGAAATCTTCTTACTCTGCAAAAATAAACCACAAGATGTTCTTCAAAATCTTTTGAATACTGTTGAGGTAAGTTTTGTGTTTCAATAATACATCGAAAATTTTATTTTAAAATCCTAATTTTCAGGTGGATCTCTTATTGAAGTTTATAGAAATCCATGAAATCAGCAATGAAAGTTTAAACATTATGAACGAATCGTACTTCATGGCTCTGTTTGATTCTAATGTTGATCTAGATAAAATCCAAGATTTGCTCAGCAAACTCTCTGTCGATCAATCAACTCAAATTTGTTATAGATTGCTTACAATTTTAAAAAAATTAGAATATCTAGACTTTGTTGCTAGATATGTTTCACAATCAGATCTTGGTGAAATTCTTCTTAAAAACATTCAAATTAGTTTAAAAATCCTATCTTGCTTTACTTCAATAGAGCAAGAGCAGTTATGGTGCTTAATAACTGATCCGCTTAGTATAATTGAAATTCTGATAATGAACACAAAATTAGAAAAATTAGGACAAGTCTTGGAAAAAATTAACCCTGATATTGAAAATTGCGAATTTGACGAAAATCAAATATCGGTAGAAAAAATTGACGAAATTCTACGCATGTATGCAGAAAAGAGTTTAGAATTTCGAGTTATACTTCAACCAGGGCCTAAATTAACTAGAACACCTGAAAGTAGTAAACTTTTACAGTCTCTTGATTCTGTTAATTTTCCACTTGGTAGAAAAAACTTCATTGTGCCAGCACTTGTACCTGATAAATCAGAATGGGTACAAAATCATGAGGTAAGTAACTTTAAATTTTATTATATCAATCACTTACAATTTAATAATCAAGTTATTTGTAGGTGACAGAATGCATGTGTTGTTCGGAAACCATTTTCTCAATGTTTAACAGACGTCATCACTGTCGAAGTTGTGGGAGAGTTGTTTGTGGCACTTGTTCGTTAAAACGAATGCAGGTTTGCACTATTTTTTACTGTTAAACCTAGATTAATAGTTGTGTGGCATAATATGATCATGCGTATTATATCATTTGGTAGTTCAACACGACAAATATTTACCACCAAAGAATGAGTTTGTTTGTTTATTGGGCGAGATATAGGCTTCCAGGTAAAGAAATGTCAAATCATTGCAAAGAGAATTCAAAGCTATATTATATGAAATCAGTAGCAGCGTATACCCAATGTTTTTAGATGTTCTACAGCAAAAAAAAAAAAATGAAATCAGCAGGGGCGGTTTGTCTTTAAGAACTACAGAACCACCAAAATTGAGATTATAATTAAAACAATAAATTATCTATTGATAAAATAAAAACAATTCACAACCTATCCACGCTTCTTGTTGTAATGTTACTTTAACTATGGAAATTGATAGATCAGTCAACCAGGTGAATATTTTAATACGAGGCCGCTCTGCAATGTTGTCTTAGCTTCTCTAGCTGTACTCAAAAATCAGCTTGTTCGGTAAACATCGCTGTTATATGATGTTGCTCGAAGTTAAGAAATTAAAGCTACAGCTGACCGAAGCAAACAAGAGCGCTGAGGAGGCGTGGTGAGCGCTTCAGTCGTTTTCAGCGTACATTCAGGTTAAAAAGGATTACGGCGGCAGTTCTAACTATATAAGAATAATAATGATGTATTGTAAAACGAATTATTATGATTGTAAAACGAATTATTATGAAATAGAAATACAGCTGTCAAGTACGATACAATTTTTACAACTCGTAATTTTGATTGTGGATGTACCGAACTAAGCATCCTTGCGTGATTGGTTGAATATCTTGCCGCTTAAAATATTTTATATAAAATTCTTGTAGTTCGCATATTTTCCGACTCTCATGTTTGCTTCGGCGCGCTGTAGAAATGAGCTGTGTAATCTGCAGCTCTTTTATTAGAAAGGTCCCTTTTTAACTTATCATTTTGATCGACTACTGATCTAACTAATTTGCGAATTAACATTTTTTTTATACCACTGTTTACAAACATTCCTAAAATGGATGTTATATTTAAATTTTTAAATTAAATGAAAATAAGTTCTCTGCAATTAATTATCAAGAATAATTAATGATATAAGAGCAATGTCGCCCTACACCAGAATTAAATATTGAAAATCTAAGCAGTAGTCGAGGAAAAACGTATAAAACACACTTTCATAAAAATATATAGAGACTACGAAACAAAAAGAAATGCAGTAAATGTAATATACAAAAGAAAAAAGAATGAATGGATTAACAACAAACTTGAAGAGATAGAGCAAGACCAAAAAATAAAAGAACAAAATTATAAACCAAACACAAAAGTTAGAGGAATAAAAGATAAATCTGATAGAACTGATTGGAGAAATATGGAAAGAATAGTATAAAGACTTGCTAAATGAAGAAAGAATAGAAAACGAAACATATGACGAAGATAACACAACAACTCAAGAAAAGAAAGAAGATGGAGCAGATCACCCCACAAAGACTGAAATAGAAGAGGAAATAAAGAGGTTGCATAATGGCAAAGCCCCAGGAGAGGATGCAATAGAAGCAGAACTTTTAAAAAATGGTGGCGAACAATTACATACACAAACAACTACAGCTATTGATAAAAGAGATATGGAAACAAAAAAGAATGCCTAAAGACTGGAACATCGGTATAATCACACCCATACATAAAAAAGGAGACAAGAAGAGGTGCAATAACGTTGCTAAACACAACCTACAAAATTTTAGCAAACCTAATAAATAAATGACTGAAATCCTCCACCGAGAAAATCCTGGGAGATTATCAAAACAGGTTCAGACCGGGACAATCAACCATTGACGTGATCCACACTCTAGAACCAATAATTCAGAAATCATACGAGCACAACAGAGAAGTTTACGCAGTCTTCGTTGATTTTAGGAGCGCCTTCGACACAATAAACAGAAAAAATGATAAAAGTACTAAAAAGGCTGGAAGTACCGAAAAAACTCATAATATCTCATAAAAATGTGCATGGATAACACTAGAGCTAAGGTGAGATTCCTGAGAATAACCGAATAACCACAGACGAATTTAGGATAAATAAAGGAGTAAAACAGGGGGATTCAATCTCCCCATCTCTGTTTAACATAGTCCTAGAAAGCATCATAAGGAAGGCAAATTTAAATAACAAAAACATCATTACAAGCCAGACCCATATAATAGCCTATGCAGATGATGTATTAGCGAATACAAGAGAAAGATTAATAAGAGCAATAGAAAAGCTAGATAATGAAGCAAGAGAACTTGGAATGGAAATCAGCGACGATAAAACAAAATATATGGTATTGGGGAAAAAAAGCAAAGTAATACAAAAACATCTGACAGTACAAATGCATAAATTCGAAAAAGTACCTGTCTTCAATTACCTAGGAGTAACTAGAACAAACAGGAAAAGAACGAGTAAAAGAAAGAATCCAAAAAGGGAACCAAGCGTATGGTAAAAACAGAGTTACTTAAAAGCACAAATCTTAGCAAGAAGACCAAAATGCACATATACAAGACACTGATAAGACCTATTATAACATACGCATTGGAAACCACAACAATGACCAAAAAAGAGGAAAAAGATTTGAAGATAATGGAAAGGAAAATAATGAAAGTAATTTTGGATCCAAACATAGCAAGGGATGGAGAAAGAAGAGCGAAAACGAATAAGGAAATAGAAAATCAACTGGGAAAAGAGAATATTGTAAGACATATAAAGGCTCAAGTGGGAAGGACACATAATGAGGAAAAAACCCACAGAAACAATCAAAAGGATAACACAATAGATACCTATGTGGCCCAGAGCTAAAGGAAGACCGAGGATGAGGTGGCGAGATGAAAGCTGTGGGAATAATTGACTGGAAAGCGCAATGTTGGAATAAGAAAAAGTGGAAAGTAATCACAAACACTGCTAAGACCCACGATAAACTTTAACAAGCACAGAAAATGAGGAATAATCCACCTCGGAAACAAAAACTGGATCTCAGGACGCCTTAGGTGTTAGCCATAATCCTAAAGGATTGTAAGGCTTGATGATGAATCGGAAGAACGCATTATTTTGTTTTCCATGTGTGTTGTTTGGCGGTGATCATGGTAAAAATCTTTGGGCGGAGGTAGGAGTAACGGATTTAGTTAATTCAAGTGAAAAGTTAAAAAACATGATGACTCTTAAGGCACATATTAACAATCAGCTAAAATTGTCTTTATTTGGCAAAACAAACATACAGGCGCAGCTTGATTTGACTTATTGGTTAAACATTAAAAAATACAATAAGGAAGTGACAAAATATAGGTACATTCTATCAAAAATTGTGAATTGCATTAAGTCTGTGGAGCATTTGAACTTGCGCTTCGTGGCCATGATGAGTCCAACACGTCTGAAAATCCAGGTGTTTCTTGCGGATTAGTTCATTTTTCATGAGAACTTTACAAAACTCTTGATGAACAGCTAAAAAATGCTACTGTTTTCAAAAGTAGGTACTTCTAAACAACTACAAAATGACATTTTAAACTGTATATTAGAATCCTCCACCTAAATTATTATGGATATTATTCATATGTATATCAGAAGTTTGTCAAAAAGAAATCGCCCGCGAAATACATGAAGCACCATTTCTTACAGTAACAGCAGATGAAACCACAAATGTCTCCGCAAAATTTCAAATAGTAACTGTTTTACGATGTATAACAAAAGACGGTGATCCAGTTAAACGGTTTTGAAATTTGATGCTTCCGATGAAACATGATGCCGAAACATTAGCTGTAGCTATATTAAGTACAGTAATACCCCAAAATTACGTGACAGGTGGGACCGACAAAGAATGCATAAGTCGAATTCGTGTATCTCGGGTAGGGTGGCCCTTAATTATGATTGAAACCAATTTTGACCGGGTCACCCCCCAAATCGATTCTAAAAAAATAAAACGTAATTTTAAGATTTACCAGACCTCCAAATTCCAACGTTAAGGGGTGCCCCAAGGAGCCTGCATTTTCCCATTTAAATAGCATAGGCTTTCAGCACACTTCTGGTTTTTATTTTTTTTACAAAAGTATGTGTGTCTGAAAAAATCCGGGGAGTGCTCCGATTCATTGCTCACTGATGCCCCTTTCATGGAAAAAATATGGGAGCCAAGTGTCATATCTTAAGCAAATAAATTGGGGGTGAAGAAGTGGTAATTTTAAAATATTGTCGTTTTTCTCGGTTGTGACGAGTTGTTAAGATATGACACCTGGCTCTCATGATTTTTTCCGTGAAAGGGGCATCAGTAAGCAATGAATCGCAGCACTCTCCGGATTTTTTCAGACACACATACTTTTGTAAAAAAATAAAAACCAGAAGTGTGCTGAAAGCCTATGCTATTTAAATGGGAAAATGCAGGCTCCTTGGGGCACCCCTTAACGTTGGAATTTGGAGGTGTGGTAAATCTTAAAATTACTTTTAATTTTTTTTGAATCGATTTGGGGGGTGACCCGGTCAAAATTTGTTTCAACCATAATTAAGGGCCACCCTAAATTCTCGGGGTACAGTTTTGCGTGTAAACACACATAAATTACAATTAATTAGGACCACAGGCTAACAAAAACATCTATTTTTAAAGAAAGTACATATGTAATGTATTCAAAAGAAAAAAATTGCATCAAGGAAAGTCAGTTCGATGCAGATGAAGAATTTATATAATAAACGCTAATCAAATCACTCGCAAGTTTCGTCGATCGTAGAAAATGCTCAGGGAATTCGCGTGAAACACATCTATATGTCACTGCAAATGCGGCACTAACAAGCACGGGCGAAATGGTCCAAATGAGGGGGGAGGGGAAAATACGAAACCACATAACGGCGAATTCACGCAAGTCGAGGTATTACTTTATTATAAATTTGCTTTTGAAAAATAACATAAATATGTAAACTTATCGCTCAAAGTTACGATGGCACTGCCGTAATGAGTGGAGAACATGGTGGAGTTCGGGCACAAATTAAACAAAAATATGAAAATGCCCATTGTGCATTGTTATGCCTATCAACCAAATTTAGTTATGTTACAAGTGTGTTCTATTAATTCTCAGGTGTGCATTTTCTTTGAAGAGTTAAACACTATTCCGTAACAGAACCTGAAATTATTAGAGCTATTAAAAATTTTAAATCAATAGGACCGGAGGGTATTCCAGTCTATATTGCAAGCTACTCTGGTTTTATTTAATTTACTACCAATGTAAAATTGTGGAAAGTCTTTAAACTGCAACTACTGTATTAATTAAATGTTACAAATTTTATGAAACATTAAGATGATAGTAATAATAATAATAATAATATACCTTTATTTAGCATACTGCTAGTATATAATACATCAAAACAGAAAAAACGAAAAGAAAATTAAAAAATTAAAAATATGCAATAACTAAATCTAGTATCTACTCAAATAAAATTCTTTTAACCCTGCCTTAAATCCCTCTAAACATGTTTTGTTTTTAATCTGATTATCTAACCTATTAAATTGTATTAACCCCTTGACAAAAACGGACTTAAACGACTTTTCTTTTTGAACCACATTTATATATACATTGCCACTTCCCCTCGTATTATAACTATGTACATCCGACAACCTTACCCTATACCTATCAAAATATTCTGGTAATTTTCCATTTAGTAATTTATACAAAAAACACAAACATCTAAATTCTATAAAATCCTGCATGTTCAACCAATTTAGTGTCTTTAACATTTCAATTATAGGTGTATACCTAGATGTTCTTAAAATTACCCTCATACATTTATTTTGTAGTTTTTGTAGTCGATCCATATCCCCACCATTCAACATATATAACACAGAACTACAGTACGTGAAGTAAGGCAAAATTGTAGTGTTATACACCGTTATCCTAGTGAACAATGACACATAGTTTGATAACCTCTTTAACACTCCCAAGCGTCTAGCCACCTTCTTATAAACAAAGTCGATATGATCCTTGAACGTCAATTTCCGATCTATAATCACTCCCAAATACTTGACGCAACTTTCAAATCTCACGTGAACCCCATCAACATTCACTTTTTCTTCAGCTTCTTGAAACTGCAGAAAAAGTTTTGGTGAAGACAAACACATTCCTACTGTCTTAGTCACATTTAATTTCAATTTATTAACACCAAGCCATTCTGCAACAAGCACCAAATCTTCATTTATCATACGAATTCCTTCCTCCGCTCCTTTGCTCCTCACATACAACACTGTATCATCTGCAAATAAATGACAGCAGGCATGCCTCAACACTGACTCGATATCGTTAATATAAAGAGTAAACAAAACTGGGCCCAGTATGCTCCCCTGCGGCACTCCACTAGGCACTTCACCCTCACTTGAAATTTTTCCATTCAACTTGGTCACCTGTTTCCTGTCCGAAAGGTAGCTCTCAAACCACTGAAGCGATATTCCTCTAATACCATAATTATATAGTTTGTTAATCAAAATTTTCCTATCCACCGTTTCAAACGCCCGTTTTAAATCTAAAAATAACAGTATTATAATTAAAAAAGTTTACTAAAACACCTAGAAATCTGTATACCTTCTTCGGAGTTGTAACCCTTAATCCCCTCCACTCACTGGCACGATGAATCGGCCCGTTAAGTATTACAATGGTCCGAGGCCGCCCCTGAAAATTAGTAAAAATGTTCATCCAAGCAACTAGCCTTTTTATATTTTTTAATGTAATTTTAATATCTTTTTTCTGAAACCGGAGCGAAAGAAATGCGAATTGCATTTTGAAGAAACTTAAATATTATAACATTAAAGGAAATGTATTGAAGTGGTTCGAGAATTACTTAAGAAACAGGTTACAAAGAACCAAATATGGCATGTCTTTTTCACCTGAGCAAAGTGTTACACTGGGAGTTCCGCAGGGTAGCATACTTGGCCCGCTATTATTTCTTATATACATCAATGATTTTTACATGCAAGTGGAATGTGAATTTATAAACGTCTTTGCTGATGATACGTTGCTGGCTGTGAGTTATCTTAATCTGGATAATGCAATACATAAAATGAATATAATTTTAAAAAGCGTGAGCGAGTATTTAAAAATTAATAAATTTAAATTAAATTCAGAAAAAACCAAAGCCATGATTATAACATCTAAATATAAATTTAGTAGTATTAATTTAGATTTAGTTAATATTATTATTGATGGTACAAAGATTGAAGTAGTTAATGAGGTAAGATATTTGGGGTTCATTGTAGATAGCAGTCTAACGTGTAAAAGCCATTTTAACTATATATGTAGGAAAATAAGTATGAAATTATTTTTCTTCACAAGAATTTCAAAAAATTTATCAATTTATTCCAAATTGTTAATATATAAATCTATAATTCAGCCCCATTTTGAATACTGTGGTAGCTTACTGTATTTACTTGGTAAGAATTGCATACAATCTCTTCAAAAACTACAAAACCGTGCAATGCGAGTGATCATTCGATGCAATAGATATAAGTCTATAAAAAGTATGTTAGAAATGTTAAACTGGGTATCCATTGCTGATAGATTGTTTATTATTAGTATGGCGTTTGTATATAAATTAACAAAGGGTAATCTGCCAACATATTTAAATCAATTTGTTATTCATAATAGGGATGTACATAGCTATGATACAAGAGGGAGAGAGGATTTACATATTATAAGGACAAAATATAAAAGCACCATGAGATCATTATTTTTTAAGTGTTTCAATGAATTCAATAAACTACCTACATATGTTAAAGAAGCCAATAATATGCGTATCTTTAAGATTAAACTGTTGGAGGTATTACGAGAGGAGTGAATATAATAGTGATATAAATATATTATAATTATTACAAGTACCTATAGATGTTAACACTTATAAGTACGAGTATATGTAATTTGGGGAAAGAATGAAATTTTGTTTTTATTGTTTATATTTATGTTAATATTAGGATGTATCCTATTTTGCACAGAGTGTCTCGTATTTTACTGTGGCTCCTCGTAAGTAATGGATCATTTTCCTGGCCCTTCAGTAAATAACTATTATTTCATACTGTCTGGTAAATTTAGTTTCCCGGCGCCATCTTGAGTCCGGAAAGTGAGCTATTACGGTATCAGAGCCGGAAAGTGTTACCAAGCAACACTTTCCGGGCTGTTATTTTATGCACCCAATCAGAGCCCGTAAAAGTGTAACCAAGCCACACCTACCGGCTTTGATACAGTAATGTTACATGTTGACGTTATTGAAAAAGTGTCACATGTAAAAATTAAAAAATCAAATTGTTTACAGTATGAAATAAAACGTTATACGATACATGTCCGGGAAGTTATTATTAAACTACTCGTTTAGAAATTCTTGACTCGGCTTCTTCGTCGCCTTGTCCGTAAACATCTAAACTCGTACTTTAATAAGTCACTTCCCGGACTTGTAACGTAAATTACTATTAAGTTGTATATATTTTAGGACTGTTGTGAACACAGAAAAAAAATAATGTAAATTAACGAATCAGCAGTCAATCAAAATACTACAAAACTATGTTTAAAAAGTAGCCTGTTAACAAATTGAGCTGCATCATTATGCAGCTCAATTCCAGCTTTAGTTTTGCAACTTCGAGTCTCATCATATAGCAGTGATGCTTACTGAATAAACCAAGTAAGACAGCTGTTTCGTGAATGCTGTATAGCAGCCTCATGCTAAAATATTCATGATTGATTGGCCTATCAACTTCCATAGGCAAAATAACATTACAGCAAGATGCAGATAGGTTGTAAATTATTTCATTTTATTAATAAATAATTTGTTGTCAATTATAATCTTATTTTTGGTGTTTCTATAGCTCTTAAGGTGCATTCAGACTCAGAAATTTTGTCCGGAAACTTGACGGACAAAACGGATGTTTTCTGCCGGACAAAATTTGGCAATTCAGACTCGCCGGAGGTTTCACAAGTTTGTTGTAGCTAACGATTTGCTTTAATTGCGCAGGTGCGAGGCGAACAGCTGTTAGTTCTAACCTTCGTTTATCATCTTTGGTTGTAATATTAGACAAATTGACAAAATAACCTACGATAATTATGCAAAGCAGACAAACGAAAACTGAAAATCACAAAACAATAACATTTCTGAAAATAATGTAGGTTAAAAGAAACAAACATCACGTGTTTATTCAATCTACTCATGCGCACGCCACGGATCGTTTGCTTTCTTTAACGGGGTACTTGTCGGCTAGATCGGAGAATTCAGAGATTAACTTTTACCGCTTCTTACGATTCAAATTCTACGCACCTCCTGATTGGTTCGTTTAAATTTCTCCGTCAACTTTCCGGACAAAATTTCTGAGTCTGAATGCACCTTTAAAGGCAAGTCACCCCTGTATGAAATATAAAAAAGTATAGGTTGCCATTTAAAAAAATCTAATACTCTAAACTTAAATAAAGTATAGCTCTCGCTTTGTGTAGCTAGTCATGTTTACAATTTTTAATATAAAAAAACATCTTAAAATAAAAAGTGAATTAGAAAACATCAAACAATTATTTTTATGCTTAGGTACCAACATATGAAGACATTTTAGTACGGGTTTGTCTAGATTGTTATGAACAATCTCACCAAGATGGTGCTGGGACATCGTCAAGTAAAAGCGAAACGTCTACACGATCAGTTGGTTGTGACTACTGGTTGCTTACCGATGACCCTAATCACAATCAAATAGTACGATCAGAATTTTCATATGAATATGCACCTAGTGTATCTTTATGTCTTGCCATTTTGAAACACCACTCCAAAAATGAATATCATCCCAAGTATATTCTGACAGTTTTTTATAATATTTTATAATTTATATTTATTTTACTTGTAGATTTTTATTAGATCAATGTGATGTAATGTTACAATTATTACAGCCAGTAAATTCTGAAGCTATACAAGAAATTGACTATCTTCTTGTGATTAAAATGTTAAAGTAAGACCAAATATATTCTTTTTATTGTATTACTAATAGGGTTTTAACATTTTAGATCTCTAGCAATTGCCGCTAAAATGCTTTCAGCACAATGCATGTTACAATGGGGATCTTCGTTGGCAGACAGAATTTTATCCCAAGCAGATTTGCTAGGTTTATTAGCAGAACGATACTGTTTACATTTAATTCCAACTGCTGGCCATAGTCAGAACCAATATATTGATGCTGCGATGTTGCGTCGTCTTAGAGATAAACTTTTGGAAAGGGAGCAATGGAATCTTGCATTAGAAGTGTCTACAAAAGCAGGATTGGATAACTCAGGTTTCTAATTTACAAGATTTCTGTAACTAATAATAATTATTATTTTTCTATCAGGTGTTTTTGCTGCATGGGGTAAAAGTTATTTGAAGGCAGGTAGTTTGCAGTTGGCAAGGGAAAAATTTCAAAGATGTTTTGATAAAACAGCACATTATGAAACTTCTACTGAACTTAGTGATAGCTTTTCCAGCATGCATTTATCACATTTCCGTACAAAATCATTACTTGCACTACCAGAAAATCGCCCTATAAAAAATCCTCCCCTCTTAAATGAAATAATTCAAATATTAGAATCAAATACTTGTATAATCGATTCAACTATTTTGAAGGACGTTAAAAATGCAAAACCTCTTTCGGCATCTACCTGGAGTTTAAATAGTAGTGTAAATTTACCTTTGCAAAATGACCCTGCAGTTTGTATTTTAAACAAGTTGAAAAATTTAAGTAATATTGCGGCAGGAAATTATTGCGGCGTCTCTGATTATAATGATTCGATAAAATCTTTAACTACTCAGAGACCTCATCTAGAACTACTCTTTTATGAAGAATGTATATATTATTTAACAAAATATGGTTCCCATATGAGTCTACTTGAATTTTATATAAAACATGGTGACTTTCACGAGTGCTTACGACATATGCTAGAAAGTCGCTTAAGTTCCGATACTTTTATTGAAATATACGTGTTATGCCTTCGAGAAAATTTTGTTAATGCATTACACGAGGGCATGTCTAAAATTGATTCAACTTTAGATGTTTGGAAGGTAATTATTAATTTGCACGAATATTTTCGAGTATTAATTTATAATTTATAGGATTATTTAAAACACATATGTAGACATCTGGAGAAGCAATCGAAACTACATTCGTTATATCAGTTACAACAATTTATGGGCGATTTTGTTCGAGCTGCCATGACATGCATTAAGTTTTATACGGATGATGCAACAACTTATATGGAATTAACTTCGAGAGTTGACTATCTACATAAGGCACAACAGCACCTTCAGCAAGAGCTAGAACAAGAACAGTGGGTAGAAGTAGCTACAGGTTGTGTATATTCTTACTAAACATTTTTTAATTTTCTGCTTAACGTTAATTTTATAGTTCGTAAATCTAATACTGATTCTCAAGAAAGTTTCGAAGCCAAAGGCATTGCCAATCCATCTCTAGTAATGAAAATGGATTCAAAGAATGTAGATAAACATATTAATACGATATGGCGCCAAATAGAAATCACTAAATTTTTAGCGGAATGTGAATCATCTGGAACACCTGTTTTAGATATTCTACCAGAGATTTTACCTTTTATTAATGAAGGTAAGAAAATAACCAGGCAGATACAAATATACAGTGTATGTCAATATTATTATTTACTTTGTGCTTACTTAAAGACCAAAAAGGAATTATTTGAATTTTGCCATACTCAGCAAAAAAATCTCCAAAAATCGATCTTATTTATAGAACTTCAAATAATTTTTTAAGCAGTTGTTTATACGTAAATTTAAAACTCTTACACAAGTTGTCGGGACAGAATTAGAAAGAGTTTCCTTTTTCTACCTAAATATATTCAGATTCATAATTTGTATAGTAACAGGTACAGTTGTAGGTTTGTATTTTATAATCTCAATAATTGATAACACAATTGATTTTTAAAAACAGATTTCTAAAACTCGGTTTTTTTAAATTAATTTCCAAATCATTCTGAACATCCGAACCAATTTATTAATTAATAACCGATTTTTATGTACCTAAATTTAAAATTTCTTTGCTAATTTTGATAATGTTTATTTATTCTTATTATTAACCGTTCATGTCCCATTGTTGGGCAAAGGCCTCCCTCCCCAATCTTTTCCATTTGAGTTTGTTTTTGGTTTCCCTTATCCATGTGGGTTATGTTATTTCAACGATTTGAGTTTCCCATCTTTGGTTTGGTCTTCCTCTGTCCGTCTCTTGGAGACTTATTTTGTAGTTCTGTGGGCCCATCGTTCTGTTAATATTCTTCCTATGTGACGCCCATTTTCATTTCAGTTGTTTGCATATTCAGGCTTATTATTCGTTCTCCATATAATAGCTCAGAGTAGAATAGTTGCTTTGGGTATCTGTTTGAGGACATTCGAAGAACATGTCCACACCAGCCTTGCATAAGTAAGGCTTCGACACCTTGCATTTAGGCTCTTCTTAAGACGTCAGTATTGGAAACATAATGTCTTGCCATTTTATGTTCATTATTCGCGATTCCAGATAAGAATACGCCACCTGGTGGCGGTTTTGTGAACCTTTACAAGTCATACCATTGTATTTAGAAGTAATCATACCAAGGCCCGCTGAATTAATATTGCATATAAGGCCTTACCACTTCATTTAGCCAAGACGAAATTAGAAACAATGGTGGCGCCATTTGCGGTGAACTATACATTTTTTAATAGCAAGGTGGGTCGAAGTTGATCCAATTTCTCACAAACAATGTGACTGGTGTGGGAAGAGGCATTATCATGAGAAAAGAGCACCTTTTTTCGAACCATTCCAGGTCTCTTCAACAATTGCTGCTATTAGTTGGTCAAAAAGTGCAGCATAATATGCCCCGTTGATGGTTTGGCCCTTTGTGAGATAGTCGATGAGAAGTATTCCTTTCGAATCCCAAAAAATCGTGGCCATTACCTTCCCGGCCGATGAAAACGACTTTGCCTTCTTTGGCGGGGGACTGCCATGATGTTTCCACTGTTGAGATTGGCGCTTTGATTCGGGAATGTAGTGGTGAATCCAAGTTTCATCGACCGTAACAAAGCGGCGCAGAAAACCTGATCATTGTTAAACAGCTTCAAATTGTCGCTCGATGTTCGCACTCTTTCTCGTTTTTGATCAGCATTCAGCAAGCGCGGCACCCATCCTGCTGACAGCTTAGACATGCCCGATTCTACAGTCTGTTCGGCCAAAGGCTGCACTCGATGTAAACAAACAAGTTTGACAGCGGCTGATTCGCACAGCAAATGCTTTGCGTAAAATTGTTGGCTGCGTTAGTGTACGCGCTTGTAGCGTGTACACAAGTAAGTTAATGAAAAGAAGCATAAAAATAGGAAATAGGAATTCTTTCTTGTAATATAGGGGAGAAGAACAATAGAAACAAAAAAACAGAAAACAAAGAATGTAAATACAGTAAGGTAAAAACACGAAGCACTAAATTAGGAACATGGAATATTAGAAGCCTAAATGGAAAAGAAATAGAATTAAGTGAAGAATTTGAGAGGGCGAGACTGGAAATATTGGTGATAGCAGAAACGAAGAAAAAAGGAAAAGGGGAAGTAGAACTGGACAATGGACATCTATTATTATGGAGCGGAGTGGATGAAAAGGATAGGGCGAACGCGGGAATAGGTTGTATAATCCACAGAGACACCAAAGATACAGTAAGCAAATGGATAGCAGTATCAGAAAGAATAATGACCATAGAGCTAAAAAATACAACAAACATAAAAACAGTAATAGCAGTATATGGACCCGACGAAGGTGAGAAGGCAGAAAATAAAGAAAAGTTCTGGGATGAATTAAATGAAGTAATAGAAACAACCAGTGGTACTATTTATATAGCTGGAGATTTTAATGGAAGAGTTGGAATAAGAGACCATATATATACAACAACCATAGGTAAATATGGAGAAGAAAAAAGAAATAATAATGGAAAGAGACTCTTAAACTTCTGCATAATACATGATCTAATAATAACGAATACTTTTTTCGAGCACAAAGACATCCATAAATTCACAAGAGTACAACCGAGTAGAGGAGAGAGATCAATTATTGATTATGTACTAATAGAACGCGAGAACAGGTCGTTAATACGGGATGTCAGAGTCAAAAGAAGCCATGAAATACACAGTGACCATTTTCTACTAGTAGCAGAAATAAGAACAGAAGAAAAAGAAACTAAGAAAAATAAAGCAGCAGAACAAAAGAAAATATACCCGGAAGTGATAAAATCATACAGACTACAAAACAAAACATTAGCAGCCAGATATGAACAAGAACTAAATGCAAAATTAACAAAAGAAATTGAAACAGCAGAAAGTCTAGATACAGAAGAAATGTGGAAAGTATTTAAAAGTGCTATTATTGAAACAGCTCGCGAGGTATGTGGGACAATAAAGCAGAGCAAACATAAGAAACAAACAGCATGGTGGACAGAAGAAATTAAACAAGAAGTCAAGATTAAAAAGGGAAGATGGCAAGTGTACTTAAGAGAAAAAACAGAAAGAAGCTATGTATGCTACAAAGAACAAAGGATAAAAGTGAAGAATTTAGTTAAACAATCAAAACTAAAAACATGGGAAGAGTTCGGGAACAAACTAGAGAAAGACAGGAAAAATAACCAAAAGTTGTTCTACAGAGTCCTAAAAAATCTCAGAGGAGATAAAAAGGTAGATAGCTTAACAATTACAAACGAAGCAGGAGAAGTATTGACAAAAGAATCAGAAATAATGGAGCGCTGGAAACAATATTTTCAAGGTTTACTTAATGATGAATCGACAACAGTGCAGCAAAGAAATGAAGATCAGGAAATACAGCAAGGAGAGCAAATAGAAATAAATGAAGAACAAGAAATCACAAGAGAAGAACTAATAGATGCTATCAAACAGTTAAAGATAGGTAAAGCACCAGGAAGAGACAAAATTACAACCGAAATGGTCAAAAACATGGGAGAAGGAGGAACACTATTACTCTTGAAGATTTGCAATAAAGTATGGAAGGAGGAACAAATACCAAAAGAATGGGAAATAGGACTAATTCTACCAATCCACAAAAAAGGCGACAAAAAAGATTGCAGGAACTATAGAGGCATAACACTAGTAAGTACAGCAGTAAAGATCTTCGAAAAAATAATTGAAAAAAGACTAAGAAAACAAATCGAACCATCGCTAGCAGACACACAAAGTGGATTTCGGAAAAATAAATGCACTCTAGATCACGTATTTGCAATAAAAGAAATCATCAATAGAACATTGGCAAGTAATAGAACAATATATATGGCATTTTTAGACATGGAGAAGGCCTTTGATAAAGTGCCAAGAGCGAAAATATGGGAAACACTAAATAAAAAGAAAGTGGAACCAAAATTAATCAGAGTAACGAAATGTTTGTACAAAATAACGAGAAATTGTGTAATAAGCAAAAATATGGTATCCGAAGAATTTGTCACTAAAGAAGGGGTAAGACAAGGGGGAAGTTTAAGTCCACTATTATTTATAACGTTTATGGACGAACTGATTAAAAAGACTCAAGGACTAGTAAAACAAATGTTTCTAGGCTACAGAAATGTAGAAGCAATTAGCGTCTCCGAATGCGCCTTCGCGGACGATATTGCAATAGTGGCTGGAAGTGAAAAAGATTTAGAAGATAACATCAACATATGGAATAAAGTATTGACTGAAAATGGGATGAGATTGAATAAAGAAAAGAGTAAAGTTATGGCGATATGTGATGAAAGAAAAGAAGTATACATAAGAGTGGAGGGAGAACTAATTGAGCAGGTTGACAGTTTCCAATATTTAGGAGTTAACATGGATCATAAAGGAAGACAGGATACAGAGCTAAATAATAGAATAAAAAAGGCAAACAGAGCATATTACGCGATGAGCAGGTGTCTCATAAATAAGAAAGAGGTGTCAACCCAAACAAAAATGAAAGTTTACAAATCGATATATAGACCTATTCTGACGTATGGAAGCGAAGCGTGGGTATTATCAGTAAAAGATAAAAGTAAGATCAGAGCAACAGAAATGAAATATCTACGAAGAGCCAGAGGAGTGACAAAACTTGACAGAATGAGAAATGAACAAATCAGAAGAGACCTTAATATAGAACCAATTGAAGAATATATAGAACAACGTCAACTAGGATGGTGGGGACATCCCCAAAGGCTAAACAATACAGCACCTGTGAAAAGAATATGGGAATGCAAACCACCGTGGAAGAAAAAGAAAGGTAGACCAAAAGAAACTTGGGACAACACAATAGGAAAAATCCTAAAGAAGAAAGAGAAAACCTGGACCGAAGCAAAGAAGTTAGCACAAAACAGAACGGACTGGAAAGTGTTTATAAAGAGTTAGTTTTTAGTTTTAAGTATGAATTGTAATTTAAATATGAATTGTATTTTAGTTGTATTTAGCCTTTACACCCAATAGGGTAAAAAAGGGATTTGATTATATATATATATATAATCTTGTAATATAATTGTGGTTCTAATAAGAAACGTTTTTTTAAATTATGTAGGTCCAGGTCCACATCTAGTAATTGCACCAATTGAATGCGATCTGTAAAATAATTTAAAAATGGAATTTAATAAAACCTAACACAAATTTTATTAAATTCCATTTTTAAATAACAACTACAAAGGTACAATTACATTAATAGCAATTACGTATGTATGTATGTATTGGCGCAACAACCCAAGTGGATTATGGCCTGCTCCTCGTGGAGCTTTCGTAATCCTTTCCGTTTCATCGCACAGGGTGGCTTGGTCCTTGTGCGTCTCGGATTTCTATGTTTAGAGGTGTGGGTGGGATCTTGTTTTCTTCACTATAATGTTCCATATCTTCTTGTTCTTAATTTTGTTTCGCCATTCTGTTATACCCATTTTCTGTATGTCCTTTTCCACCTCCTCTTTCCATCGTAAGCATGGTCTTCCTCTCTTCCTGGTTGTTCCAGGTTTCCATTCAGTTATTATTTTTGTGCCTCTAGTGTTATCCATACGGTAAATATGTCCCATCCAACTCATTCTTTGTGCTTTCGTGTATTTTATAATGTTCTCATTATCCATTAGGCTGTAGATCTCGTGATTCATCCTGGGTCTCCATGTTTCTTCTGTTTCTCGTATTGGGCCTAATATTGTTCTTAGTATTTTTCTTTCGCAAACCTTAAATAATTGTTCCTCCTGCGATTCTGTTAGGACCCAGGTTTCACACCCGTATGTGATGGTTGGTCTTATTACACTTCTATATATTCTCATCTTGGATGCTCTGCTTAGTATCTTATTTTGGAGTAGTTGTTTGCATGCGTAGTAACATCTGTATCCTGCCTTAATTCTTGCACTTAGTTCTTCCTTTATGCTGTCGATTGTGTCCAATTGTGCTCCTAGGTAACTGAATGTGTTTACTTGTTCAAATATGTATTCGTTTATATGTAATGTTTGGTTTGAGTTCCTTTTGTTTAGTTCTGTTGTCATATATTTTGTTTTATTTTGGTTGATTGTTAGTCCCAGTATTCGTGATTTTTCATCTAGTTTATAAAATGTCTCTTTTAGTCCCTGTTTTAACAACTACAAAGGTACAATTACATTAATAGCAATTACGTATATTGTTTTCAAATAAATGAAAGTAAAATTAGATGATTAGTTATGACTTAGCGTAATGAACAAATAGTTTTGTTATGAACTGTTTGAAATTTTATCAGAAATTGCGAATATTACCTATTAATCACTTTTTTCGTCTTCCGAACTTTCTTCACCAAGGTTAATTACGAGTTTCTGTACGGCTACTTCGATTATATTATCCAACTCGTACATGCGTTTTTCTCGCAAGCTAATATAACGTTTCTTGCGTTTAAGCACATCAGCAGCTTCACGGTCATCCATTATTATTAAAAAATAATAAAAACGGCAAACGAGAAATATTGACACGCACAAACACTAACTTGCACAAACACCTTGCATTTAAAGCGTAAAATATGGAATTACCATAAGTACGTACTTATGTAAAAATGCGTCACCGGCTTATCGGATAAGGCAACTTTCACCAGTATACAACCAATCACAGCCCCTATTTCGACCTCGTGGTTGTCAACCATCACGTGGTTTTGTTTACATCGAGTGCAGCCTTTCCCCGAACAGACTTTACGTGCAAAATATGATGTATGCATTCAGTCGATATGCCTACGATCGTAGCTATCTTGTCAATGTTAATTCTTCGATCCCTCAAAACAATATCATGTACTTGATCGATTGTTTCCGGAGTTGTTACTGTTTTTGATGGTCCTGGTTGTTCATCATCTTCAAGGCTGAAATCACCACGTTTAAATCGTGCAACCCAATGACAAATCGTTGCTTTCGAAGACGCATTGTCACCCAATGTTTGCTGCATAACGGCCAAAATTTCAGTCGTGTTTAGCTTCTTAAAAAGCAAATATTGAATCGCACCACGCGTTTTTATCCATTTTAGGATTTTCCATTTAAGCATCGTCTTTAAATGGTTGTAATTTTTTTCAACTGAACTTCACCTGCCACTATAAAAAAGATGGATTTTAACCCCTAGAGGGCACTAGTAGTCGAGTCTCACGTGCCGTCAAATCACCCTCCTCTATATTTAGAAACTTTGCTCTAAATCGTCCCCATATGATTCTGTTTGATGTGCTTTCCCATTCTATCAGTGACTTGCTTGCTTCTTTGTTTAGCATTAGGGCTGCTCCTCTTTCTCTATTTGCATCTGTATCTGGGTTGCCCGAGTACAGCATTGTGTTTCCATTTTGTAGTCTTGTTTTTCCTGCTCTATTCCATTGTGTTTCACTAATTCCTAGTATACTTATCTTATATCTGTTCATTTCTATTGATATCTGGTGTGTCTTGCTCTCTTTGATCATTGTCCGCACATTCCAACATCCAATATAAATTTCCTCCCTTATATCCATCTCATAGTTAACTTCTTCATGTTTGTTACTTAACATTATGTTTCCTTTATCCATTTTTAAAAGATTAGCTTCTTGGTTTGTTTTTTTTTTTGCTTCTTTGCTTGAAATTGTTTATATATTTGTAAGTTTTTCACTTTTTTTATTAATGCTTCTGGTGGTTTTACAAAAATTAATATATAAGTAGTACCGTATTACATCAATAATAAGACGCACCCTTATTTTTCTAAGCTAGCAGCTTCTCGGAACATACTCTTTACCCTGGTAAGATGCCATCCAATATAAGACGCACCATGAATACAGAGACACCAAAATACGAAAAAACATTCCTCTTATAATCGATGTAATACAGTAATTTACTAACATACAATCTCGGTTTAACTTTATTAATGCAGAAATGTAATATAATATTTTAATCTTTATTTGTTATATTAGCCAAAAAATCAAGAACTACTGGTCATTGACAGTTTGTGTTAAAACAAAACAAACAAATCAAAATTTAAAGCACAAAATGTATATTAAATATCGCTTCGACACATACACACTGGGGTTGCCACCCGTCCTCGTTTCACGAGGATTGTCCTCGTTTTAACACTGTGTCCTCGTGTTGAGGCCAAAAATCCTCGCAGTGCGCCTAATAAATCATAAAATTAACGGTATTCAGATAAAAATTAATAAAATATATAAAACAACTTGAACAGCGAAAAAATCAACAGTTTTATGGAACTGAAATACGCAAGCATTTAGTCTAGAATGTACAAGTATGTTCCCCAGCTTTAATAAGTTTATTGAAACAATCGAATCATTAAATTTAAATGACAAGAACGGTTTAGGAATTAATTGTGATGCATTATTTGACGAAGTTACATCTGCAGATGAAATATACAAAACAGTATACAATTTACCTGATTTTAGTAAGCTCTCTTGTGCAGAGAAATTGTATAGTATCTTAAAGTCAAGAGAATTCCCAAATTTGTATAAATTTATTTCCTTTAATCTAAGCATTCCAAGTAGTTCAGCATTTTCAGAACGCGTATTTAGCGTAATGAAAATCAAATGGAGGGATGAGAGAAATAGAGCTCTCCCAGAGCTGATTAGAGCAGAATTGTTAGTTTATTTGAATAGTAACCTGTAAGTTGTACGGAATATTTCAAGGCAATAAAAAGTGATAAATGTCTATTAACTTGTGCAAAGAGTAATCAAAAATAAATGCATGTTAACTATTTTTATTCAATTTTGCCGTATAAACTGACGTTTATTTGTTTCTGGCCTGCCCATAAAAGTTGATGTTTTATAAACAATCGTTTAAAATTTTTATTCCGCTAGCGCTTTAAAAATATCAAATCGCTTTAAAAATGTCAAATAAATGTCAAAATTGAATAAACAGTTGTATTACACTTGCGGATTAATAGTTATTTATTATACATGCGGATTAAATTAATGTTTAATGAGCGGTACGTTTAACCGCGCGAGCGGTGGTAGCCGCAAGCGCGTTGATACCGCGAGTTAATAAGTGTAATACAACTGTTTTTTCAATTTTAACATTTATTTGACATTTTTAAAGCGCTAACTGAATAAAAATTTTAAATCGCTAGCGGAATAAAAATTTTAAACGATTATTTATTAAACATCAACTTTTATGGGCAGGCCAGAAACAAATAAACGTCAAAATTGAATAAATTAATTTATTAACTCGCGGTATCAACGCGCTTGCGGCTACCGCCGCTCGCGCGGTTAAACGTACCGCTCATTAAACATTAATTGAATCCGCATGTATAATAAATAACTATTATGTTATACCTAACCTCTAATCTTTATTTTAAATTTATGTTAATAATTCATAAATGAATGTTCCTTATGGTTACCAAAAATGTATACCAAAAATAAAAATTGGTAAGATACATAGGGCCATATTCATAAACAGTATTTAAAGTTAGTAGGGGTTTAGTAGATACTAAACCAATATAATTAATATATGTTGCTATGGCAATTAGTAACATCTAACTTTAAACACTGTTTATGAATATGGCCCTTATTATTTATAGCTATTAAGACAACAAGTATTTTATAGAAGGTTTAAAAATCAAGGTCGTAGTTCAAATCCGAGCGAACGAAGTGAGCCGAGGATTTGATAGACCGAGATTTTTAAACTATAAAACACGAGTTGTCTTCAAGATTTTTTCTAACACTAATTATCTTAAATTTTCTTTCACTAACATATTATTAGAAATTTTAATAAATTATTATTTGAGACGCGTCATAATACACAAAATGCGAAGATTGCTAGGTAACGACGTATTTAAAGGCCTATAAAATCCGTTGTCATTGACGACGTATTTTATAGAGAAAGCGTATTTTAAAGGAAACATAACAAGTGAGCTCTTATGTACCATAGAAACAGTATAAGATGTTAGTGTTAGAAAAAATAAATTTTTAGTTACATCAATTTGCTTGCGATTTCTTATTATGCCATCTGTAACTCAGAACCTCATAGATACAGTACTAGTAGAGTAGCATCAATATTATTATTATTATTATTGTCCTCGCGGAGCATTTTCAAAAGGTGGCAACCCTAATACACACAGACGAGGAGGTGGTGTATATCATTCTACTATCACAAACGACAAATCAGTACTAACCTGCGTCGCTGTATTCCTTCTGGTCGGTCACAGTGCCGCCAGACACGTACACTCACCGTCGGTGAAATTTGAAAATATTTTGACAGCAGTTTTGAACGAACGCGCCCTGACGTTGCGTTCCTTATAAAATAATTTAAAACTTATTACCGCATGGATGTACTGAATTTTGTGATCCAGCAAAGCACTATGCTCAAATATTTTTACCTACTACTGTAGCGCGGCACACAGTTTGACAGACACTGGTGTAGAGCATGTTTCCATTTCTTTCTTTGCAAAATTACATCACCTATTCTTCTTATTTCTGGCAAACCTTACACCCCAAGCTAAACATTTTGCACGGCTTGTTCCAGTTCTAATAGTCTTTCCTCTGTTCTTAATGTTCTTATATTTAAATGCATATTTTTAGCTTCTGAATTTCTGTTCTTCCGTTATCTTGGTTTTATTCGTTTTTGTAAAGAAAATGAAAAAGGACGAGAGAAGCTGTAAAACTCTTTCCAGCAGACTGATCACCAGGGAAGAGAAAGACCCAACCCCCCCCAACAATAATTACAAAAATGTTAATGATTACCTTATTTAAATTTATGTTTTACATTTTTTTCTACACCTATTTAATTATATTGCAATTATTAGCATTTTTTTTGTGAAAAATAGTACCTATAATTCACTGCAGTGAATTATGGATTCATAATTCACTGCAGTGAATTATGATTTCGGCCAATCACAAATACAAATCCAAAAATCAATATTTCGCTAATCCAATCATATTTTAAATCGCCCGCGATCAACTCCTTCTGCGACTGACAATCGACACGCCCAAGTGTCTTGTCATATTGCTTGTTTACTAAGTTATCAAATTTGAGTCTAATATATTTGTTTAATAGGTGTAGAAAAAGTATCGTATTACATTCGCGATTATGGCCATTATTCGCTCAGATGATTTGTGCCACCCGCCTGACGGCTCGTGGGCTCAAACGTCATCTTCGTGAATAATGGCTGTCATAATCGCTCATATAATAATATACTATTACAGACTCACCTGCAAGTGATTTAAATAAAATGAAAATACCAACGTTATTCGGATCGTATTATGAAAGAGTACAGTTAGCTGTATTAGCTATTGTTTGCGGAAATAATGTTGAAGATGGATTTGGCATAGCTTTTAGGTTAGTAAATTTTTTTTTATCACAACTTGTGATAGAGCCATCAACTTGTTGAGTTAAGGTGCATTTGTTTACCTGTTCTGAATGTTCTTTTTACTCCAATAAATTTCTCTATTTATTTATTAAAGTGACTGCTCAATCTGCTATCATACGGTTATTGTTCTGAAGGGTTCATGTGTCCTGTTTGCTTTACTGTGCTCTTTGAATAAGTAAATAAACGTGCCTTGAAATTAATTAAACCATTTTGTTTTATGTGATATTGATTTGTTGTCTCGTCTTCTGTACTAGAATTATTCAAGATTACAAACTTAGCCCCGTTAAAGTATATTGTCAAGCTGGTAAGCAGTTGGCTAAAACCGAAAGGTACACTACCATTGCACAGTTAGTAAATTGCATACGGTCCAGTGGAATAAGCGATTCTAGTGTGACCGACATGTGTGATGAAATGCTTATTCTAGCTGTACAAACATTGACCAAAGCACAAGCAACCGGGCCACAATTAGATGGACTTATCAAACTCATCACAGATCGAGCAGCAAAAGTAAGTAAAAGTATTTTAAAGTTTTTGTAATCTAAAATCTCATTTTCAGATATCTGCATATATCGAATCGAAACAATTGAAGAGTGCTTATTTATTAGCTGTGAAACATAAAAGGATGGGCGATATCCGGAGAATTCTAAGAGAAGCCGAATTTTTAAATCAACCAAATATTAAAGCTTTGTGTCAAAAAATTTTACATGCATATTCGCATTCTCCTTCGCATTCCAAAGACTAAACACTTTAATAATTATTTGTGTTTTTATTAAATGTCTTACCCATTTATTTTAATCTTATCTATAAATATAAATATTAAAATCAGACAAATATAATGGCTGTGTCATATAATTATTAGTAATGATGTATTTTTATAAAAAAATAAAAGTTGCAATAATATTACAGCTGCCCCATAAATCCTTATATTACCCTGATTAATATTATTACAAAAACAATACTTTGATTTTGAGACCAATAATATACGTATCAATAATTAAACCTTACATCTGAAAGTGAAAATTAGAAAATTTGAAAACTAAAAAAAAATCATCACATAAATTAATTTGGCCTTCACAAATAATTCTTACATTCTATCGACTTATAATTCATTGTTTGCCAATGAACGTTTGGCAGGTATGTTTTAAAAATATAAAAGCATTCGAGTAGAATGCAGCAACAACGTGCTGCACTTAAATGCAGTAACAAAAAGAACTTATCAAATTACTAACATAAACATCAACTGTTAGGGCGGTCACAGATACAGTTAGAGCTGTGGTGTGGTTGAAACCTTAAGACTTATTTGGAATGCCTGTCACAAAAAGACCTGAATCGTTCCCCGCATGAAGGGGGAAACTCTTACATGGGTGGTGCAAAACTGCACACTTCAACAAAATTTTATCAAGTGCCGTGACAAAAAGCTATTTGCCAAAGGGGTAACTGAATTCAAAAGTTTCAGATAGACTTCCTCATTCACCCCGAGGCGGCAGTTACTAGGTAGGTTCTGATTTTAATTCTTTAAGCAAATTTAAATGTGACAATATATGTTTTCATCCATTATGAGCGTTTCTTTTTTATTAGATTTTTACATTTTTTTTTTAAATACAAATGCATGCCATACTCATCAAACAAAGTTCGTACTGTGATAAATCTGACGATATTTTGTACCAAAGGTCAACTTAATTTATTAAACAGAGTACACATATTTTGAAAGGATTTGCGTGCACATGCTAGTCTCTGTGTCTGTGCCCGACTTAACTCATTGTAAAGTATATAATTACATTCAATAACAGCAACAACCACTAAATAATAAGGTATCACTTTATGCCAATATTTTGTCAAACGATTTATTAATTACATACTATGTACATATGTAATCGTTAACCTCTTATACCTTTCGGTGTTGAGGCTGGTGCGTTAGCGTATGTGGTCTTACGCGTGAAATGCACAATCCGGCCCGCATGCGAGTCACGTGATTGGTGCGCCGTTTTTTACCTGCATACAGCACCATGTGTATAGTGTATGTGTGTGTACGTATAGAACCTTGTTACTCTACCTCGTAGGTCTGTATTCGGAGGAGAGCGTCGTTAATTAGGTGCCCAACGACGAATGGTCACCAGAGCTCGATACCGATCTCCGGGAAAACTTGCACCCAGCGAGATTCGAACCGGGGACTAGCGTAACGCTAGCCTGACGCTCTTACCACTGCGCCACCCTGGCCCTTACTATGTACATATAAAAATAAAATGCTATTTTCACACTAGGTGAATTTAAAAATGCTAGGTAATGTTCAACAAAACAAGCCAAAAATAGAATGTCGTTTAAAAAGAGATTCATTTCTAAATATAACATTACAATGAAAATTAAAAATTATACTTTCAATCCCAAAAATGTAAAGAAAATAAATTATTCTCACCTAAAAATTAAACATTTCGCATATTCGTCATACGTATCCCATCTTGTTGTTGGCAACTGTCCGTTATTCAATGTTTGTGGTTGCTACTGCAATTGATATAATTTAAAAATATAAATATGAACAAGTTTTAAAATAAGATTTTAAAGAGTATATAAATATATAATATACAGAATTATGACACTCGTTCTTTAATCTTCTAACAACTCTTCTCCGTTTGTATTGTGATTTTCATCGTTTGCTGTGCCATTTTGAAGTTCGGCGTTTAATTTCTCTGCAAAAGCTGAATCCATTTCTGTTATTTTCTTTATAAAGTTCTCTTTTTGTTCCGCATTCCATTGAACAAACCATTCTTTAAATAACTTTACCTAAAGTACTAATTATTAGTGTTTTAAATTTATCGGATTAAAGAAAGTTTACCCTGCATTCGAAAAGTGACATAGGTTTATCCTGGCAATTAACTGCAGAAATATGGTTGACAATTCCATTTACATAGACTTTATTGGAATATTTTTCGGCTAATATTGGTAAAAAATCCGATCTTTGTAATTCACTCCACTCACTAAACCACTGAATAAGGTATCGAATTTGGGCTTCTGCACTAATACTCGTCATGTTGCTTGTTAACAACTACCAGTCTTGTCTCTCAAACCTCACTATGAATGAAAACTAGAACAATAAACCGCTTTGTTCTTTTATTAGAAGTCGAAAATGTACTGTAAAAGAGAAAGGTTACAGTATACCATGAGACTGCAAAGTTATTGTTTACTAATTACAGACGCATTTTTCCTCGCCGGTCTAAATTTAATTTGAAGGTCTACATACCTTTAATTTTTGCTTTAATTGATGATAATCTAAAACTGCATCACTGTGCACACGTTTTTACCATTTACACCTCAATTTTTTTAAAACTTGTTGAATTACATGAACCGTAATGACCTCGCACTTTTTAAACAGCAAAGCCTTGACCTCTTAGTTTTATTGGTTATAGACAGGGCCGGCATAATATTTTATTTCATACTGTCTGGTAAATTCAGTTTCCCGGCGCCATTTTGTGTCCGGAAAATGAGCTATTACGGTATCAGAGCCGGAAAATGTTGCTTGGCAACATTTTCCGGACAGTTATTTTATGCACCCAATCAGAGCCCGTAAAAGTCTAACCAAGCCACACCTACCGGCTTTGACATAGTAATGTCACATGTTGACGTTTTGAAAAAGCGTCACATGTAAAAATTAAAAATCAAATTGTTGACAGTATGAAATAAAATACATAACGACATTCGTCCGTGAACTCTTTTTACAGTACTCGTTTCGAGTTTCAAGACTCGGCTCCTTGCGTCGCCTCGTCTTTAAACATCTTACTCGTACTGTAAAATATGAGTTCCCGGACTTGTGACGTTAATTACTAATAAAATATAGGCATACTTTTAAATGTTCACAAAAAATGATCAAATTAGAATCTAAAATATCTTAATTGGCCGTGATGAGTTGAATCCTTTTATTTAGGGAAGGAGAATAATTTCCATTAAAAAACAATTCTTTGTCATTTTTAACACTTTATTTTATTCACACAACTCATGATTCTAGGGAGGATTTTTTAATTAGCATTTTTATAACAATGTGTGTAGACTGTAGATCATCTAATTACTAAAGCTCGGATTTATAGGCACAAAAAAGGGCCAAATAGGCGCCTATAGAGGCAGGAATTTTTGATAAATAGGCAGCTAAAATTCGAAATAAGTAAAAAGGCGAATTTTAAAAAACCTTTTTAAAGTAATTTCGTTGTTCTAACTTGCAGAATAACGGTTACAAAATTTATTCTTTTATGTATCAGCATAATAAAACTTTTATTTTGGGTTTATTATTTTATTTTTCAAAGCTCAGGATGAGAACATATCCACGCACAAAGTTTTGAAGACATCTCGAAGACAACTTTTACTCTTTTCACTACTTAAATGCAAATAAAGTGCACTTTTCGTTCATGAACTTTTTCGACCCCTCCCGCACAATCACCACAAATATTACAACGTAAATACACAAATTTCTATTCATCCTCGGACAATAAGGGGATTAAGGAAATTCCGCACCATTAATAAATTCCAGAAAGTACAGATGGACGAGTCGTAAAACAGTCTACCTGTTCATTTACTGCTGAAACCCTTGAGAGATTATAGTCTATAATCTCTCAAGGCTTACTTACGGCTTACTACACCTCACACTGCGATTATGTGGATAGTGTTTCTTAAAAAAACCTTCTCTCAGAAACGGAAAATAAGCCATTTTTGCTAAAAATTTATAAAATATGGCGCGGAATTTAATAAAAAGGCACCAATAGGCATCCAATGTAAAAAAGGCAAAATAGGGCCGAAAACAGGTTAATAGGCAAAATAGGCAAAAAAGGGAATTTTGCCTAAAATCCGAGCTTTACTAATAGCTAATTAAATTGCAGAATCCAAGTAAACTACTGAAATTAGTTCATACGTATCGAAATGCCTGAAGCTACTTAAGGACGCTTTAGTTATTAAATACTCCCCAAAATAAATCAAAACAACATTGAAGACCTTCAAGGTTTCAGTGTCTTCCTTAACGTTGTCGATGTAAACCAAATCTGAAACAATTCCCCATACATTAAAGTCCATGTCCGTTAAGTCACATGATCTTGCAGGCCACTCAATCGAACCTCTTCGTCCAATCCAAGATTGATGGAAGTGTTCATCTAAAAATTGTTGTACTGGTGGAGCACCGTCTTATTGGTAAATTATATCTGGAGGACAGTGTTCTAAAATAGCCATTATTCTTTCTTGAAGCAAATTAACCACCCTATTGGAAGCAATGGTTTTGAAATTGATAAAGCAAACAAAAATAACAACAATAACAATAAATTAAGAACCCATCGCCTTCCTTGTGAAATATAGGTAGGTATAGGTACGTTAAAGTAAATATAAAATAAATATCTCAACAAAAAATTGAAACACATTAGATTTTATACCAGTAAAAAACTTGGGTCCTCTAAACCCAGCGCCAGTAGTTGCGGTACACATCAGGGCGCCAGTACTGCCAGGTTATAAGATAAACATCGCCGATAATACGTTCTTACAGAAAAAAGGGACTAATAATTCCTCCGGATCCCGGATCCCGGATAGCAGCCCAAACGTTTATTCCAGGCAGTATATGAGGCCAGTGGCGTGCCCATGGGGGGGGTTTCCGGGTTAGAACCCCCCCCAAGACTCCTAAAAGTTGTACTATCCTAAGACTCCTAAAACTTGCCCTAAGATCAAACAACCCGTTTGTGGAATCAAGTGATAAGTCAACCCCCCCCAGACAAATTTTCTAGGCACGCTACTGTATGAGGCTTGCTGGGGGCATTTTGTGTGAGCATATGAGGCTTGTTGCTTGTTGCTGTTGACAGGAGCATGAGGCTCCGGGACCCATTTAGCCGGCTATGTTGTACTTGGGAACTTGGGTGACTCGGCGTGGTCACAAAGGGCTCTTGACCTGGCTGCATAAATCAATGCAGTGCAGTGACTCCCGGACACCCGGACTATGGTCAGCAGGTAGACTCGCCTTTTAGTCGCCTCCGCATTTTCTTTGTTCTATGTTCTGTCGCAGTTGGCTCGCGTGCGTATCTTCCGGTTTTAGGTTCATAGGTAGCTGAAGGTGCACCCACCGTCATCACTTTCCAACATCCCCGAGGGTTTTCTACTAGATGCGACGAGGGATTCCATAGGGTGATTTCCTCCCCCCTGTAAGTAACACTAGCCAAATCTATAATGCTAAATGTATAGTAACGTGTGCCTGTTTTATTTTCATGTATCGCTGCTTCTTCCTCTGTGTCATATCCTCGTAAGGACGTTGATGAGGGGGACAAAGCCACATTTTTGAACGACTTGGCGTCGTGTTATATCCCCCTTATACGTTATACCAGGGAATTTGTTATAGTGGCCTGGGTGATGTGAGAGTTATTCCTTGGTAAGTTGATCGAATGTGCTTTTGTAAATATAAATACCTACTCCACTTCAAAAATAATTAAAGTAAAATGGAAACCGCCCGTCCCCGTCCTGCACAGGTATAAATAATTTATATTATTTCGTACAACATTCGTATGTGGGTATTTAATGTGACAAGTAAAGAATAAAAGAAAAAACATTTGCCAGTACGTGACATCGGATTGGCCGCGACCGAACATGCACATCATGAAAGTTCATTATGCGTTCGATACCATCTTTATGCGTTAGTTACGGCAACCGTTTTATAAACATCAACTTCTGCAACTGTTTAGAATTTGTAAAACGTCAACTTTAGAGGCGACTGTGCAAAAATAAGTATAAAAAGTCTTTTCGGTTTATTGGAATGAATTACTTACTACAATATGAAAAACGAAATTAATAATTCCGAAAAAGATGAAATGAATTAATGAATTATTACAATATGGAAAACGAAATTAATAAATTCTCGAATAAAAAAATTTGAACTTTGGGTATAATCTATTATTTCAATTTATACTGCGTCCGTGTAAAAAACAATGTATGCAACCCGTGTGTAAATAAGTTTGATGGCATTCGTTCGGATTTTTTCGTGACTCGGCTTCGCCTCATCACGAAACTTCCGAACTCATGCCATAAAACTTAACTTTACACACTTATTACATAAATAACTATTACTCGCAAGCTATAATAAAAATTATTTATCCAATTCAGTTACGAAATGTCAACATTTCGACATTGATTTTAGTTGTGAAAAGTGGTTCATTTTGTAACTATTTACAAAATATGCTCCCATTTTGTAACTAGTTACAAAAAGATGATTTGAGTTGCGAAAAGTGGTTCATTTTGTAACTAGTTACAAAATATGCTCCCATTTTATCACGATGACCCAACTCCTTTTTTAAGAAGATGTGGCATTTACATTTTGTTATCTGAATTGGATAAAATCTTGTATGAAACACGTTGCAAAACATGTCTTTTTATCACATAGCGTGTTGTTCATCTCGGCTTCGCCTCGACGAACAATTTCACGCCTGGTGATAAAAAGTCCATCATTTTGCAACTCGTTGCATAAATAGCTATTTACAAACGATAGAACAAAGTATGTATTTCTAATAGCAATTTATTTTTCTTATTGCGGACCTGATAATATTAGTCAGTTATAGTCGGTAAAACAGTGAGTGATTTCTACAGGTTTGCAGAAAGAAAATTATTATACCAAAACCAAATAAAGAAAAATAGGGGAAGTAATTCAGTAGTAATAAGTTTATATTTTAAACAAGGTAATCTATTTAGAAATTAGGATAATTTGAAAAATATAACTGCACTCCAAAAAGCAACGAAACAGGAGCATAACTTTTTATAATTGCTTTGACTTCAGTTGATTATGTCATAACAGTACTTATTATAACAGGTTTAATAATGCTGTTTAAATTTATTATATAAGAGTGTTAACTTACTACTTTTAGATAAATTTACAATAACATATAGTTATCTATTTATATTATTTAACAATTATAAAAAAAACAAAAAACTGTGAGGTTATGTTATTTCAGAAAAATGTCACTTTCGCCCTGGCTACGTTCACCCTTTACTGATTTAACTGGCGCTATTGTAAGTCACCAATGGTATGGACCTTGCAGAGATATGGAATCAAAAATGATAGATTGTCTTGAAGCCTATGGTTTAGATCGTGGTTCAAAAAAATGTGAGGCTCTCATTAAAGATTTTCAAGAATGCGCTGGTCGTAAGAAGCAAATACAGCGTACATTTGATATGAGATTGGAGAGAAATCGACAATACTGGACTGGTGAACGCAGTAAAGCAGATCAATATGCACCAGGTCCTAGACCTGACAGTTATTAATATCTAATAATAAACTATGTAGATAATATTAAATTGTTTAGTTTTTGAAATAAAATCATTTAAGTTACATTTTTAAGTTTATTAACATACTTATTAAGAGTCTTAGGTGATCCTGCAGTTTAAAGTGATTAATGCGTATGTGCCAAAAATTCATCTATTACAACATTGTGATGATTTTTGAATCGAAACCAGTGTTAAATAAACATCATTTTAAGATTATTTGTACAGGGAAAAATGAATGTGTTTTGCCCAAATATGTTTCATTCTTTAATGCATGCATGTTTGTATGAATTTGGCACATGTATAAATGTTAAATTTTCTACAACTTTCAGAAACTAATGCTACTGAAATTCAGGGAAAACTGAAGTCTGTCTTTAATTTAAAATTACCTCACTTTTGTGATGTTATATTTATACAATCTATACTTCATAAGACAACTTTAATATGAGACTGTTTCGCATGATCCAGGAAGGATGATCACATTAATTAAAATAATAATATCCTTGATATTCAGGTTGAACATTCCTTATTAATCAATAAACACTAAAAGGCCTGCAGCATTTTTAAAAATATACTTTAATTAGCAATTTCGTTTTTCCATTATCAAAGGTTGTTTATGTGTCATGCAGCTGAGAGGCAAATATGAGTTATTTAGTTAATGTACCTACCTATGTTATGTAAAAATTGATTAAAGAATAGAAAGTAAATTTTAGCAATGTTGACGTAATTAAAAAATCATAAACATTCTCCAAATCAACATTTAATAAGTTATTACCCAGAACTTTATAAAATAAACATTTTTCCCACGACCATATAAGAAAGTCGCTCCTAACGCACAACAAACTAGGCGCGAAAGTTGACAATATCACCCGTGCGATTGACTTTCGCAAAACAAATGAACAACCCGTGCGATATGAACACGTATAGGGATATATCGCACAGTTTGCGCAATAATAGGAAGCTGCGGCCGCTTCAAAACAAAAAATGACGGTCGTTTTACCTGAACTGTCAGTGTTACTTTTTGACATGTACATTTTTGGTCGTGGGAAAAATAGTGTTCGTAACTCGTTCGAAAGGCAAATATCTCCGCTCGTGTTTATAAATATTTCTACTCGTGCTCCGCTTCGCTCCGCACTCGTATATCTATTTATAAACACTCGCTTGATATTTGCTACTTTCGACACTTGATACGAAAATAACTATTATAAGTTCTTGTGTAATAGGTACTTTAAACTTTTAATATTTTATCCAACATCTCCTAATTATACAGCCATAATTGTACTGATTTTAGTTGAATTATATACCCTATAAGTCACTAGTGAGTTATAAATAATTCATAAGTCACGCCAACGGATATCTTAAATTTATAAATAAACACAACAATTTCAGGTATTAAAAATCATTTAATAATTATTATTATAGAGGTATAACAACAACAGATGAATAAAAAAATTTCCTATTCCTTATTAACATTAAATGTAAAAGTAAATTTCAAAGTGACATTTGACAATTGAATTAAATTATTCTCCTAGCGACATAAATTTCAAAAGGTAAGAAATTCTTGATTGATAATATTGATTAGTTTTTAGCGAATTATGGTGATGTTGGATAAAATTATGTATGGAACTTGTGTGTTATTGGTCACAAGTCACTCGTAAAAACAAAGCCACTCGCACTACGTGCTCGTGGCTTGCCCGTTTTTTCTCGTGACTTATTTCCCTTATAACACACTTGTACCATAATAGCTATTTTTCTAACACTAATATCTTATACTGTTTCTATGGTGCATAAGAGCTCACTTGTTATGTTTCCTTTAAAATACGGTTTCTCTATGAAATACGTCGTCAATGACAACGTATTTTATAGGCCTTTAAATACATCGATGCCTAGCAATCTTGCATTTTGTGTATTATGATGCGTCGCAAATAATAATTTATTAAAATTTCTAATAATATGTTAGTGAAAGAAAATTTAAGATAATTAGTGTTAGAAAAAATCTTGAAGACAACTCGTGTTTTATAGTTTAAAAATCTCGGTCTATCAAATCCTCGGCTCACTTCATTCGCTCGGATTTGAACTACGACCTTGATTTTTAAACCTTCTATAAAACACTTGTTGTCTTATAGCTATTAAGACAACAAGTGTTTTTTAGAAGGTTTAAAAATCAAGGTCGTAGTTCAAATCCGAGCGAACGAAGTGAGCCGAGGATTTGATAGACCGAGATTTTTAAACTATAAAACACGAGTTGTCTTCAAGATTTTTTCTAACACTAATATCAGACATTTTTTTTCGCTAATATATTATTAGAAATTTTAATAAATTATTATTTGAGACTCGTCATAATGCACAAAATGCGCAGATTGCTAGGCAACGACGTATTTAAAGGCCTATAAAATACGTTGTTATTGACGACGTATTTTATAAAGAAAGCGTATTTTAAAGGAAACATAACAAGTGAGCTCTTATGCACCATAGAAACAGTATAAGATGTTAGTGTTAGAAAAATAACTATAAATTACTTATTCATAAAACTTTCTATACCTATAGTACAGTTTTCGTTGCATGCTTACAAAAAAGAGTTGTTGTAATGATTTACTTTAGTATCTGTAGAACTGATATTTTATATTTGTAAGTAGATTTTGCTTTAAGAACTTAGAAAGAAGTTACGCAGCACAGTGGTTGAGTCCCAGGCTTGCAATAAGCAGGTACCTACCTATTGCTAACACAAAACTCAAGAATTTTGAACTGATGCACCGTTACCTGTCGAATACTAGCGATAAAATTTGCCATACAAGCCATCAACGTGTTAACTCAGTGTAGTCGCTCAAGCAACGGACCAATTACATCGCGTGCATGGAGCTACCATGCAGTGATCACGCACCAATGTTTGTTTACTTTTACTTCCATTGACTCGACTGTGAATCTGGTATAGTTCAAGCCAGTAGATGGTTGCTGCTAGACCTAGTGATGCCATTGATAGTTGAGATTAATTAACTCAGACATATAAAATGTCAACAAACTCAACACAAAATATTTACAGAGTATTAACTATATGCTCTATTCAGAAGGCTAGTTTATACATAAGTGGGTTACAAAATCTTACGCAATACCCTCCGTTGAATAGAATTTTAAAAATCTGCTTTAATCCACCAATTCACATTATCATGTGTCAAAATAAATGTAACACAAACTCATGTTACATTCATCGACTTCAAACAGGCTTACAATAGAGTAAAGAGAGAACAACTGTACAGAACGTTGAATGAACTGAATATACCAAAGAAGCTTATCAATCTAACTTAAAATGATGCTAAAACAAACAACAAAATTTGAAGTAAAAGAGTGGTTGCATCAAGGAAACCCTCTTTCTGCAATCTTATTCAATGTGGCATTAGAGAAAGTCAGATAAATCGAACAGGACTCTTATATCATAAAAAATACATCAGTGCCTAGTGCCTAGCGTTAGCAGATGATGTAGCGATACTGACAAGAAGTAAGAGAGAGATGCAGGAAGTAATAAACAGATTAGAACAAGCAGCAAAAAGAATGGGATTGGAGATAAACAAGAAAAAATCTAAGTATATGACTTGGGATGAAGAACAGTTACAACCAAATAGGTCACAAGAAATAAAAAGAGAGGGCGGCAAAAGTTACAAAATAGAGGAGTAGAAAATTTCACTCACAAAAACACCAGGAGTAAGTGAAGAAGTAAAGATAAGAATGATAAACCGTTCATAAGACCAGTGTTCACGTATGCATGTGAGGTGTGGACTTTAGGGCAAATAGAACAGAAAGTAATAGGAGCATGGGAAAGGAAGGTGCTAAGGAAAATCCTAGGAGGAAAGCAAGTAAATGGAGTATGGCACAGGCGAATTAACAAAGAAGTCAGAGAATTGTATGGATCGGAGAAGAAAGGATGTAAAAAAAAAGTGCTGGAAAGTCGGCTAGGAGGAAGAAGAAGACAAGGGAAACCAAAATCAAGATGGACAAAGGAAGTAAAGCAGGGCCTAAATCAACTCAACATAAGAGATTAGAAAGAGAAAGCAATGGACAGAAAGGAATGGAGGAAAATAGTGCAAAAAGCCATGACCCTGCAAGGCTTGCAGTACTAGTTTATACGGAGTGGCCCACTGAAAACAGTAAACGCAAGTTTTGGCCACTTAACATTATGAATTTAAATGCTGATAAACTCACAAAGTACTTGCTTATTACAAACAATTTGTCAGATGAGGTGCTTTTGTTTGCTACGTTCAACTTTTAAAGCCTACTAGATCAAAATTTAAATGCATTTTTTTCTGGAATTAGGTAATGATCGGATTTGAAAAATAAAAAGACTGTCGAAAAGAGAATCGAAAGGCCTTTAGAATTGTGTAACGTTTGACACCCCTTTCTATTTAAAATTTTTAGGGTGCAATTCACCCTCAACTTAGGATTGAAGTTGTGTAAATAATACTAATCAATTCAGATGTCCCCCTTAAAACTAAAATTGACGTGTTCGAGCATTTTTCGCAAAATTGATGTTAAGTGCGTTTACTGTTTTCAGTGGGCCACCTTGTATGTCATACATGTAAGTAATATGTTATACAATAAAAATAAAGAAAAACGCTATAGATTACACATGGGTCCAATGGACCCGAATAGTAGGTATTGAAAGTTGTTTCTGCGGTAGAGAGAGGGTTAAGGGGTAAATTTTTCATCTCACAGGGTTGCTGAAGATGAAATTACATTGATTAAAATCAACAAAAGTACGGGAAAAAAAAACAAAATATAAGATTGACATTAATAATTTTATTTATTTTGTACAAAATATGTTGGAATATAATTACAAAGTGCATTTTGTGTTTAAGGTGCAACATTTTTCATGCAAAATGTAATACTGACAACATTAGAAAAATGTCAAACGGACAATTTCTTGCCACTTAAAGTTTATAAATACATAAATATCTGGCTACCACTTCCATTCACTTAAATAATTTATGAAGGCATATAAAACTGTAGGGATGGGGTTACAGCAGTATTTCCTTAAGAATTATTAACTTATTTGCTACAGTTACATTATAATTTAGACAAATTGTAAAACTTGAGTTGAGAATCTTGTTCGAAACAATTTTATATTTATCATATGTTAGTAGGTATATCACTAAGAAATTTCTACCTTTGGATTTGTTGCACATGTTAGTTTTGTTTCTTAATGTATGATATATCATAATTACTAGGTATATACTAAAATAAAAATACAAAATTGTTAGTTTTCACGAAATAATTTCGTAAAATATTTGTCAGCTATTATTATACGTTTTTATTTTATCAGACCAATTTTAAAACAAATGATTGTTTTTCGTTAATTTGACGATTATAATAGTTATTTATGTACCAAGGGCGTAAAGATGCTTTTATGGCCTGAAACGTGATTTTGAGCCCGAGACGCTAGTCGAGGGCTAAAGACACGTCGAAGGCCATAAAAGCAAGTTACGCCAGTGGTACATACATAATTTTATGCACGATCGAAGATTTTAAAACTGAAATAAAAAATAAATTAATTTTCTACCCACATCGAGTAGTTAGTTGCTCAATTATTTTAATTTTTTACTGACTACTTTCAAATGGTTGAAGCATTTACGCCTAGGAATATTCGCATAAATAATAGTGTTAACTGTGTTGTTAATACAAATTACCCTAAATAGAGTTCTAATAAAGAGCATACATTCGATTTTAATTTAAAAAAAATCTTTATAAGACTGTTAAAATGTTTATCAATTTTTGACGTTTCATTATAGACCGGCGGCCTATAAAGACACCCACGGGCTATAAATAGACGTTTATGTCAAACAAATTCAGACATAATTGACACATTATAATGCGATCGTGCATAAAATTAATAACGGCCAGCAAGCTCGAGTTTAAATTTTATCTGATTAATAAGCAGTTTGAGTACAATATCATGATATCTTTGAGTCTTGAGTAGATACAATTTTTTCATCGGCCTTTTTTGAAAATAGGTTTTCTCATTTTGGGGTCAAAAGAGTACAAGAGAATGTGAAAGAAACTTTTCTGCAAGTGTTTTACACTTGGACTTTTTATATTTTATAATTAATACAATTCACTGATATTCCAAAACATGTGCATATGGGAACACCAACAGCTATGCGCATGAATAACATGGAAAATAAATTTTCTCACGGCTGTGCGGAACTATCAATTTTGTAGTCTAATAACTTATGTGAAACAAGTGGTCAAAAACAATTTGGGCTCATGTTTTATTATTTTTGGACATAATATATTTAGACACTATAAATGCCAAAGCATTTTAGTTAAACAAGGTGATTTCATTTAAAATATTAAAATTTCTAAAAAGTAAAGAGGGAAAGAGGCCTTCTTTCTCTTATGTGTTTTATTTCCCTCATTTTCAACTTGTGAAATAAATGCCACCCACAAGGAAAAAGTATCTACCTTTTTGTTTTTTAAAGCCTAAATAATTATTATTAGGTAACTTGTAAAGCTAAATTTACTAATCCATTGTTAAACTGATAAAAATATAAGTTGAATTATCACTTATTAAAACATATTTCAGAAAACATTCATATCCCACATACAGGGTGGTCCTTATAAGTAACGAGGCAAAGACCAGCAATAGATGCTTGGGATCAAAATATTAGGATTTATTTAGTTTTAGGATTAACATAGTCCAAAGTTAAGGTTAAAAGAGATACAGCGTGGCACAATTTCTTCTGTAATTTCAAAAGTACTTGAAATATTCATGAGAAAACTAACTTTTTTGGAATGGGAAACAATAATCTGTATATTGTTTAAATGCCGTTAAAATTAGTCATTTCCAATACACAGTGGTGTAAATCACGTTCCTACAAACCCTGCACAGCAGGCCTTTTGGAGGCCTTTTTTCGTAAAAAAAAGCTTTAAAAAGGGAAATACTGAAAGTGTTTTTTATTGAAATATAAGTCTACAAATCATATGATTTTCAGGTATTATAATTCAACTTGAGTTTGTTTCCATTATAGCTAATTGATGGGGTTCGAAATATTTACAGTTGAAACATGATCAAACCTACGTTGTGTCTACAATATTTATATGCATACAAACTTTTTAATTTGAACGACCTTTTCAATAGACATTTTGGGTAATTTCCGAAAGAACGTGAATTACATTTTTTTATTTCAACCACCCAAGTTTTAGTTGGTAGGACAATTTGATGGTGATTTATAAACTTTTTAGAAATCTTTAAGGAATATACTTTTTATAAATCTTAAACCAGAAGTCCTTTAAAAACCTTCAGCAAAGAAACCATTTCGATATCTACATATAAAGAGTTTTTTATAAATCTTTGAGGAAAAACTTTTTTTGCAATCTTCAAACCAGAAACTCTTTTTAGAAAATTCCAAGGAAAGAACTTGTATAAATCTTCGAAGGAAAAAGTTGTTAAAAATCTTCAAACGAAAAACCCTTTTGAAACATTCTGTGAAGAAGCCATTTGGAAATATTTAGAGTCAAAACTTGTGATAAATTTTGAGGTCGAAATGTTTAAGCAATCTTTTCTTGGAGTCGAGGAGTTACTGATCAGTGATCACGCTTCCAGATTTGGAAAGAAACTTAAATGAAATATCAAAGATAGGAATTTAGGAATCGACAAAAAAAGTGTAAAAAGTGCTATGACAAATATATGAAACACAACGATATAATCAGGCTAGTTATATCTATTTACTTATTTACTTTTATGAAGAGCTCTTAGTATATTATTGCGGGGCCGGGGGGGCTTGGAGTTCTGCTATGCCACTGCCCTTATATTTGCTAGTGAAGTATTAGGGGAGAGTGGGTAGGATTGGGTCACAGCTTTGAATATAAAATCCCCAGGAAGGAGGGTGGCCTATGTTGAACATGCTTAAAAAATGCGACGGAAGTCGCCATTTCCACAGGCCAAGTTTGATTCACTTGTTGTGGCTTTTCAGTGGAGGTTATGTAGTGGTTATGTATTTATTTTACATATTTGTGAAAATGAGCATCATTTTTGTTTACTAGCATTTTAAATTTTATATTCAAAGGGTCACAGGAGGAATGGGTTATTTCAAATATTTCTTTATTACCGCCATCTAAAGCGTTCATATCAGTACTGTAGATGGCACTATATCCCACCTTGCTGTTTTAACAATTTATCCGTGTCTGCAATGCATTGTTTCTGTGAAAATCAAAATAAAGTGTTTTTCCACGGTCCAGATCAGTTTTTTATAAATTTTCAATTGAGTTTATTAGCATTATTGTCAGGTTATATTAATTCATAATTTTCATAAAGGTAGGTAAGGTAATCAAGGAGGTGTAGCTTGTTTACTGTTGACATAAAGATACCTCCAATGAGCTCAGTGAACTTACCAAATATTTTTAATGTATCGGTGAAGGTAGGAGGAATGGGTCATGCCTGCATAGGAAGAATGGGTCATGATTTCCAATGTAATCGACAGCAATGTCTCTAAGAACGATGTTATTCTAAAATTGCCACCACCTTCAAAATCTGGTGGTAGTGAAAGAGTTTTTCAATATTTTTCTTTGATATTGATTTAAGTAATTTTACTAATCTTCGTTAGTAGGTACTTTTTTCAGATTTATATTTTGTATATAAAAAAATGTTTTGGAATAAAGAGATCTTTCGTTTCCAGTAATTTTTCGTTTCATGCTATTTTGTTTAGCTATCAAAATATAATGGAAAAATGTGACCCATAGCTCCTGCGCGTTATTTGAAGTATGACCCATTCCTCCTGACTGCAGGAGCTATGGGTCAAAATTTCCTACATAAAAACCAAAGAAAATTGTCAGTATTGCTAAAACCGACCTTTTTAAATTAAGGGTTTCATGTATTAAGTATTGATGGATGATTAAGCATTTGAGAAAAGACTCTACTGCTGTTAGTTTTCAAAATAAAAAATTAAAAGTGAAAAATAACCCATTCCTACCCACTCTCCCCTACTCTGTGTCCAATTACTTGTTCTCAGCCACCAACTTTTTGTTTTAAATTTAAACCCATTGTGTTAAAGATAAAGATGACTTAAACAATGAATAAAATGTTGCATTTACTTACTACCTACTTCAATAGCAAATATCTTGGAAACAGTTAGCTTCAGCGACATTTAAACACTATATATACCTTTTTTTGCATAAAAAAGATAAGACAGCTCTTTTTCTCAGTTAAATCTGCCATAACTTTAAATATAAAAGGCTGAAGTAACGCCCGTTTAGAAGCTACATTAAAATGGAGGACGGATTATTGTTTCTTGTCCAAAAAAAAAATAATAATTATTTACCCAATTTTCTTATAAATATTTCGAAAACCTTTGAAATTACTCATGAAAATTTGGACTTTGCCATAATGTATCTCTTTTAATATTAACTTTGGATTAGGTAAATCGTAATATTTTGACCACATCTACTGTTGCGCTGTATCCCAGTACTTTAGGGCCATCCTGTATAATATAAATGTAAAATTATTAATGAAAACAACTTACAACTCAAACAGTACATAAAAAGAGCTTAAAAGAGAATCATAAAATATTGTAATGTTTAGGTTATTTCATTATTCTATCGTATAATAAAAAATGCAAGAATAAATACGTAAAGAATTACATCTCATATAAACTTCATTTGTTATTGAAAATTAAGAAATCAGATTAGCTAAATACAAATTAGTGAAAATTAACATTGCTTATAAAGTTCATAACCCATTGTTGAACTTGTACCTAATTATATTTTAATTTAATTTAATATGTAGGTAATTTTTCCAATGTCAAATGTGGTAATGACATTTTCCATACTTAATTTAAAGCAGAAAGTAGGCATTTACATCATAAGACGAAAACACAGTGGGCCGTATTCTGATCTTATGTTTAAAGTTGTCTCTAACTAAAGTCGTGTTTAGCGTAAACATAAAACGATATAGCTTTATATAATTTTATATGTGTATAAGAGAGATATACGATGTTGCCATGGTAATTAAACATGACGTTAAATTTAAATATGAGATCAGAATACGGGCCATTGTTTTTCTAACTGATGACTGATGAGGGAAATAAAAAAACATTTTGTTTCAGTCATACAAACTTGATTTGCAAGTTTACAATAACATCTGTTATAGTGATTTATATGAAATAATTAATAAATATTTAAATACTGTGAATTTATTTCAAATCGAAACATGGGATTTGCAATTTCCATAGATATAATATTACAGCAATATATTAGAGCGTGTATTTAAAGCGCAGCATAAGTAGGCTCCCAAATTCGTATTAATTGACGATCGGTGTCGTATTGTTATGTATTAATATTGTGAACCACTGAAGAAAGAAATACAAATAATTAAATGCTACAATGAAGGCTTCAATCTAAGAAGTATTGGATTTATTTTGAACATTGCTGTGTTCTAAGTATTTTAAAATAAACGCTCTTAATACATTACTGCAATGAAAACACTAAGTAAATCCCATTGCTAAAAGAATGTCTTCCGAGTTGGGACTGTGTCGTTGTTGAGACAGAAGAACTCGGAAGACGTTCTTTCAACACTGACACTGACCGTGGAAGTCTTCAAATTTATTACAAATCTCATGTTGCTTGATAAATCCACGGTATATATTAACCGAATACTTGCAGACTGCTTGAAACTATATGAAGTTAGTGTAATACTGGAAAAACTAGTATGTAATGCACAGGCAAAAGGACCACTGCAAAACTTTTATAATTAGACACTCGTTTTGCAATTAATTCCTTTCCGACATTATTTTAAAAAAAGATTTTGAGGGCTACTGTTTTTATGATGCATTCAACCTGCGTTTGTTGAATTTATAAGTATACCGTTAAAAAAAATAAAAAAACAGTTCAAATACCTATCAAATATTTCGATTATAAAATGTTAGAAATTTGTGTTTTAGTTATATTTTTTTACGACATTCGTTATTTGAATTATACAATTATACTATTATTTTATTAAAGTCTGACATAATAAAAAATTCACAAATGTAAGCCAAAACTTGAACTTATTTGAGTCTCAATGGTTTATTTAAACGTCTTCCTTTTTTGTATATAGTAAAAGTATTTTCTCAAAGGAGTGAATCCTTACAAATTTAATTTCTAAAATGAATATGTCAGCAATTGGATATTATACTTTTTAAATCTCAACTGAAGTTTAGCTTATGCTACTTCTTAATAGACAATATTCTTTAAATTTGTTTTAAGGCTGCAATCGACATAAAACATTACTTAAACCAGTCCAGGCATTCCTAAGCCAGTATTCTGAATTAGAAATAGTATAATATACAAAGTGTGAAACTGCAGTGGATTTTTGTTTATATATGTACATGGTCCAAATGTATTTTGTTGCTATGAATCAGTATAGTTAACTTATTTACTACATATCCGAACAATTTTGACATTCTCAACACTTATTAAAACATTAAATTTTACATAACTTCCATTTTTTTTCTATACTAAATTTCGAAAAAGTCAGTTTGTCCATACTACAATTTTAATTTGTCTCTATATATTTTTTTGTTTGACTAATCGACCATAATATTTCAATACACAGTACCGTAATGTTTTTCAATCACATTTATATCACATAATATCAATATAAGAACTGTCATAAGAATTTTCAAAATGTTATGAACACATGAAATTGACTATTTTACAGATGCAAATATAAAAGATCACAAAATAGATGAAGAATGCTCAGGAATAGAAATTTCAACCAAATTTTAACAACGCCTTTGTTGCGAAAATGAAAAGGCTATTTATTTCAGTTTCAAAAATCGCTCGACAAAAGTAATAAGACACAAAGCGCAGTCTTATTATGATCGATTTTTGAAACCTGATAACCGTTATAATGAATTCAATGACAGTACAAAAATTTGATCATATAATTATGTAAACACACTATACGATCTTAATTATATATTTAACTCTTTAACACTAGAATATCAAGTATAAATATAAGCGTTTAGTTAAATGTGAAACTTACCCATCCCTATGCAATTTTTATAGTTTACTATGAAAGCTTATAATTAATTTGTGCATGGTACAATAAGAGTAGGACAAAACGTTTTTACGAAGTAAAACTTACTTTACCAATTGATGGTAAAAGCAGCCTCTCCCAATATGACAATTACAAGTCATGAATATGGTTGACACTTCACAAACTTTCTTTTCAAATTCGTTTCATTATCACATTAAAAGTTTTGCTTCTTCTGTGGAATGAATGGTTACATAGTTATGATTATTATCAATTTTGCAAACTGTCAACACTAAGATTAATTTCTGCAATTTTAGCTATCTGTTTAATAGTAAGGCAATGAAAATTTGGTTATAGTTAGTTAAATTTTACCAAAAATTTTAATACAAAATATTTATTAAAATGCAAATATTAAAATTTGTAATTGTTTTTAAAATAATTAATTAATTTTGTTCAGAAAAAAGCTATGACTGCACTAAAACGTGCCAGCGACAAATTTGTTCTTGTTGAAATTCTTTCATGTCCATCCAGTGGGCTAATTCTTCCGCTCCGCTTGAATTTAAACCTAAACTGAACCAACCAACCATTTCTTTCTTTTTTGTTACGCCACGTCTGTTGTATACTGATGCCATCAATGTAACATCTGCTAGTTGAAATAATGCAACCTAGAAACAAATGAATAATTAGTAATTACCAAATTATTTTTATACGGAATATTAACTAAATTTATTATTATTATTTTATTCTATCTGTATTTGTTACAGACGAAATCTAATGTACCAACAGAGTGAAACAAGGTAATGCATGATCGGCCGAACTGCTTAATATTGCCTTGGAAAGTGTTCTGAGAAAAATGAATTGTAATAGAACAGTATGTAATGACAGAGGTCGTTGCATACGCAGATGATATTACATTAATATCGAGAGCTAAAAATGGCCTAATAAACATGGGTGACTATGTATTTGAAAAGATCAACAACTTTAACTACTACTCCATAATGGAGACTCCCTACTCTATAATGGAGACTCGCTACTCCATAATGGAGTGTAGATTTAGAGTAGAGTAGGAGATACCTGAGTATCTTAATTAACAATAGATTAGACAGAAACGAAAACATTGAAAAATGAATACAAGAAGGTTACAAAGCATATTATAGCAATGTTAACATTCTAATAAATAAGAAATTAGTAAACGAACTAAAATAAGAACATATAAGGCCCGTTGTTACATATGCAGCAGAGATCATGACTAAACAAAAATAATGAAGAACAGTTGAGGATCTTTGAAAGAAAAGTAATGCGTAAAATACTAGGACCAATAAAGACAGGAGAAGAATACAGAAGTAGGTGGAATCAAGAAATACTGGAAGAACTAGAAGGTGAAGACATAGTAAAGTTCATGAAGAGTCAAAGAATAGGATGGGACGGACCAAAGTCTGTATATGAGAAGTTGTCTCATAGCAGCATCGGTTCAACTCGTAGATGCTCGTGTGAGTGACGTAATAGCTAGACCCGCGATGTATTAATACTGAAGCTCACTTGCACTGTTAAATTAATTTTGTAACAATTTTAGTACTTTTTTGCTGCTAGTGTAAATCATTTTTACTTAATGGACGATAATTAAACGTTGTTAAGTGCATTGTAATTTTGACACCACACTTTTCTAATAACAGAATTAACTCGCTTTTGGAAAAATTAGCAATGCTGAATAAGTATGTTTACTGAAAGGGTTGTTACGATGTAAATAGTTACAAACTTATTATTTGTTTGGTGTACTTAATTACTTACAATAATAACTTACAAATTCTCGCTCCTTTATTTAGTTCACAAGGAATAGAAATTCTTGATATTCATGTTTGTATATACCGAAAAACCTAACAGTTGTTAAATAAAAACACAGTAGGCAGTAGGTACCTATTAAAAAGTTTAATTGGATGAAAAATATTAAACATTAAACCACAAGAATTGAAACAACTAGTAATAATAACGAAATCAAAAAGATCTAATTTAATATAATCAGATAACAGTAAATACACTATAATGTCACCAATTCAGAAATATTTTTGTTAACATGATGATAATCGTAACAGCAGTACAAATAGTAAAATGTTCGAATTTACCGCTTACTGTATGTACATCGTACATACAAAATGTACAGTGTGTCCCAGGATAGATGTTACAATAGGTGTGATGGACTAAAAATTTTTGAATTTTATTTTAAGATTGTGGAATTAAGCCCTGCTTGGTTTGAAGAGAATTTTAAGAATATTTTCAGTTTTTGAAAAACAAGTCGGCCTTGACATTGAACCGAAAACTATTTTCTTTTCAGGTAAAGTACCCTTTTTGTTCATGATACGGCAAAATTTTACTAAGAAAAGTTGTTCATAATAAGAAATTATGGCCCTATGCAAAATTTCAGGAAGATTAGTCAACGATAGTCTTTTCATGGCCTCCTGGCAGTTATGTGGAATAAATAATTTATTGTAGATCAGTGTTATTATTATGTTTCGTAAGTTAAATTTCTTGTTAATGCTATTTGTTTCGTTCAATGTTCTACAAAGAAAATTTTGAATAAATACAATTTATTTTGTTTAATCTAAAAAATGACGGTTTAATCAAAGTACGTAGATCTTCCTGAAATTTTGTATAGGGCCATAATTTCTGAGTCTGAACAACTTTTCTTAGTAAACTTTTGCCCTATCATAAACAAAAAGTGTACTTTACCTGAAAAGAAAATAGTTTTCGCTTCAATGTCAAGGCCGACTTGTTTTTCAAAAACTGAAAATATTCTTAAAATTCTCTTAAAACCAAGCAGGGCTTAATTCCACAATCTTAAAATAAAATTCAAAAATTTTTAGTCCATCACACCTATTGTAATATCTATCCTGGGACACACTGTATATAACACTGTTACTATTAATACGTAAAACAATTTAAACTGCGTTTTAAACTTAAATTTAAACTAAATTAATGAGTTATAGGCTACTTTGATTATAATATAAAATTAAACTAAGTATGTAGTAATTTTTTTAAGTTTTTTTTTTGTATTTGAATTCCCTACTGATGTAGACACTCGGAAAGGTTTTGGTTCTAACCGATTTAAGTAATCTATTCTGATAAACGTTCGTTGTTTAACAAAAGCACTAATAATTTCAAGATCTAAATGATGCAATTTTTTAAAAATATGTTTAGACAAACGTCTCACTTCTACCGTTTTCAAGTATATTTTTGTTTGATGAGATTTTTTAAACGCAATCTCGTAATTTGAAATGTTATCGAAAAAGTTTGTGGAAGGGTCGATCAAGCTGCCATAAGAAATTTGTTGTAACCATGATGGTGAATACTTGCCAACTGTGAGAATTCTTGGTTCTGTATATTCGCCCAATTCGGGAAATTTGGAAATACATTTTATCACATTCTTCGGTAATTAGCTAATTACAAAGGTGGGGTGTTTTCTTGCTTCACTAGATGTTCTTACACTACACTAGCGCTTTCGGAATCTTCGAAGTCTTCGGTACCGAAATAGTTTTGTGTTTTTCTACCATTTCTGTTTCCCTTAGAACTTGAGCAACAATAAAATCCTCATTGCTCTTATCTTGAGTGTTCAAATTTGATTGATCCATTCCTGGTCCTTTGCCAAGGATTTTATCATACGTAATCTGTATATTGCATCCAAGGAAGAAGGGTGGTCACTGTGGTATCCTCCTCTACTTATTAACTAACTAAATAAATTTTCTAGGGAGTCTTGATTAACTTTATGAGGAAGTATGTATTGTATTTTTGGCAATTTGTTCTTCATATCGTGAAGCAGCGCTTTCAAAGAAGAATTTGTTATTAAAATTCCCTTTTGAAACAATAATTGTAACGATATTTTGTTACAACATTTGAGGGTGCTAATAGTGATATTCATAAATATTGTCTTGACTTTTCAGCTGAATACCGTAAGTACTTTTCCATGGCACTGAAAACTTATTTACACTATACCTAGGTATTTAATAAATCGAACAAATCAACTAATTCAATCAATTTTCCGGTTTCTTCGGCTACATTGGGGTCATTTCCAGACTTATAAAATTTTAATGCGTTAGCAGTCTTAGATGAAGGTAACTATGCTGCAAGACGTACATTTTACCGCTGAAATTTTTCACATTTTATGTGTATGCTAGTTAAGTTGTGTCACACTTTTGTTTCAGCTGAATCAAACCTTACAAGTGCTTCTAATAGAGCTTTATTTATAATAACGCCATTTTCTAATTCAAAACCTGTGTCTAATAGTCAGCTTCTTAATAATTTTAATAAATGAGGTACGTCGGCAAACATATAAATATTTTAATTCGTAACCGGATTTCTAAAATACGAATTATCTATCGTTATTCTGAGGGTGTTTATGGTAGGACGTCCCACTTTTCATAATACTTTATAATTGCCCGCTGTAATAACTTACAAAAATCAAGTGGAAAATGCGGACCCGAACGAACAGGCCATAATAAAAACGTCACTTACGTATTACGTTTTTATTGCATTAAATACAATTTCAACAAATACATACATGTGTAGTGCAACCCCAAGTGTAACCCTGCAGTTGAGGTCGCACTCTGATGTCACACGCCGATCACCAACACCCCGAAGCAGTGGCCACCGCTTAACACGTAAAATATACGCAACGAGACAACTTCTCATATACAGACTTGGGGTACGGACATGTAATGAGATGCGCAGAAGAAAGTATAATAAAGAAATTAACAAAATGGATTCCCCATATGCAACAGAAGAAAAGGAAGACCAAAAATATATGGAAAGGAAATGTAGAAAATGACCTGAGAAAAATGGAAATTCCAAATTGGCCAATTAAATTTTACAATAGAATGGAATGGAGGAAGATAATAAGTCTATCGATCTCGAATGGCTATATTCCTAGAGAATTTGAAAGTCTGATTATTATTATTTGTATCTGTATCTGCAACCTCTTTTACCTTTTGGTATCGAGGCTGGTGCATTAGTGTATGTAGTTTTTACAGGTGCAATGCACAACCCGACCCGTCTCTGCGAGTTACATGGTTGGTGCGCCGTTTAATACCTATATACTGTACCGTGTGTACAGTGTAGGACCCCTCTACCTCTTAGGCCTGTATTCATAGGAGACCGTCGTTAATTTGGTGCCCAATGACGAATAGTCACCAGGACTTGATGCTGGCCTCTAGACTGCAGGAAAATCGTGCCCATCAGGACATTTGAACCAAGGACTAATGTAACGCTAGCCTGACGCTTTACCACTGTGCCACTCTAGTATTCTTATTTTATTCTAATACATCTTTAGCACTTAAATAAATACCTTCTGAAATTTTGGCCACTTTGCAAATAAAAAATTCCAGACATAAAGCTGGCATAATAATATCTATATGACATGTATACTCTCTGCTACAAAAACAGCTATTAAGAAAAATTGTTAATTGATAATAACCCTTTATGCATTACCATGGCATGGAATTAATACAAAAATTTTCAGCAAATGGTGCTATAAGAGATCGGAAGCTTTCCAAGCTTTTTGTTACATATTTAGAATTTTTAGATCTCAAACAAGCATTTGACAAGGTACCTATAACATAAAGGTCTTCTATAGTGTTGCAACGGTTACGGTTAGGGAACGGTTTAGTTCACGGTTTTTGCTATTATACGGTTAACCGTAACCGTCTATTTTCCACGGTTGTTATACGGTTCTTGCAGGTAAAAAAGAAGTTAACGAAAATTTAATGTCACCAAATATACCTCATACATCAAGTCCTTTTTCGTTTTGGAAAAACTGTTATACGTTTCCTCATTTGAAAATGCTGGCACTTAAGTATTTATCATATAAACCATCATCAGTTAATTCAGAGAGGCTGTTCTCCACTGCAGGGCTTGTGCAAACACCCAAGAGGAATAGGTTGAATCCGCAGAATTTGCAAATGTTTTATGCTTCCTAAATAAAAATTTGCCTGCTGTAAATTTTGAATACTAATTTTTGTTCGTTTGTTCTTTTTTGTATTTTAAATTTTCAGTTTAAATTTTAAATATTTTAACTACATTTTTAAGTAGGTAGATACAGATACCTACCTATATTTAAAAATTTAAATGTTTGTTTTCTTTTTTAATCTCTATCAGCTTTTATCGTTTACAATGTTTCCTGTTTATTTATATTTAGAACGTTTAATTTTACGCTGTTTTTTTGTAATACAAAAATGTAGTTTAGTTTTTTTTACGTTTTTGTTTTGTTTTAATGTTTTAAATATGCCCTTTCAAAGTGTTGTGTTTTGTTTTGAAGAATAAAGTTTATTATTTTATCATTATGCGATTCATTATAAAAACCGTAACCATAACCGTAACCGTAGGAACAACCGTAACCGTAACCTTAACCGTATAACCCGAAACCGTTGCACCACTAGTCTTCTATTTAAAATCAAGCAAGAACTACCTCAATTACTAAGATCTTTCCTATCATCTCGTTCATATCAGGTCAAAGATGGTGAAGAATTATCATAAATATACTCTATTAACTCAGGTGTTCCACAAAGAAGTGTGCTAGGCCCAATTCTGTACTTAATCTACACAGCAGATCTGCCCGTTACCCCACATACTGTAATTGGAACATTCGCAGGTGATACAGCTATACTAACCACAAATGAAGATCCAGCCACTGCTACACAACAATTATAGGAGCAAATCTGCGGCAGGAATGGCTTAGCCTGTGATTATTAAAGTTATCTGATTACCGATTATTCGATTGTCAAAATCATTCGACTGTGCCAATCACTAAACTGGTGTTTAGGTATTAATGCTTTAGTTGGCACGTTAATAAATATAATAGTAGATACTTTTTTTATTTTGAAAACATTATAATTTAAAAATGCAGTCATTTGTTAGATGTATATTTTAGGTTCAACATTTTAAAATAAGCAATTAAAGTGGGGGAATATGGGATAGCCGGGTAATATGATAGCGGTATTTAAACAGTTTCTCGAACTGCAAATTCCTCATATAATAATATGACACCGGTAATTATTCATAACCTTGCAATACACGACAGTAGGCAAAGATAATGAACAAAAGGTTTGGCATATTCTCCTTGATAGTAGGTTTTTTGTGTTACATATTGACGTTTATACGTGCTCGTCGTTATAAACCATTTGTGACTACATTTGTGTAAGGAAGTTATTTATATCATAAGGTAAGTCTATCACAGCACAAAGGTACCTACTTACTAATTGTTAATAGACTGCATTATTTCAAACAAAAAAAATTACACTGTATTTTCCTTGCGTTACTGTGTGAGGGTAATATGGAATATTCCATATTACCCGACAATTGTGTATTCCATATTACCGAACAATTTTATTTTGTAACGATATATTTCTTTACAGTCTTAAACGCTGGTGCTCTGATGACATGCAAAAGGCTGTTGAGGCAGTCAGAAATAAAAGTTTAGATTACTTGACTGCTGCAAAGCAATATAATGTTCCCCGAAGCATCCTCTTTTGTCTCTGTCGGAAAGAAGGTCCTCCTGATATTGTTTGTAAGACTACGCTGGGTAGAAATACAGTTCTACCAGTGGAGCTGGAAAAGGAACTGGCGCAGTATTTATTACTAATGGATAAAAAATATTTTGGCCTCATCCGCGGTGATGTGCGGTCAATGGCATTTCAACTTGCGAGACGTAACAACATACCTCATCCATTCTCTGAAACTTCCATAGTAAGAGCCCTCGGATTTAATAAAGATAGTGTTTTTGTGTTCTTTGACCTACTGGCAAAGTTGATGGATGAAAAGAAATTTGTCCCGAATCAAATCTACAATGTTGTGCATCGTTCAATCGAAATGCCCAGACGTGATTTCGATGAGAGGTAAATGACAAGTAGGAGCGCTTACCTCTGCGGGGGGCTCATTGGTTACAACCGTTTTAAGTATGAATGCAGCAGGCGTATTTGTACCACCTTTAATTATTTTTCCGAGAAAGAAGTCAAGTGAACTACTCAAGAAAGAGACACCTCTAGGATTGCTGTTCAATTCAGACAGATTTGTTTACCAAGTGGTTCGATCACTTTCTAGAAAAAGTAAACCTACAGCAATAAGTCCGATACTGCTTGGTTTAGATGGCCACCACACCCATACAAGGAATCTAGATGTGATTACCAAGGCCAAGGAAAACTTTGTTAGCATTCTATGTCTTCCCCCGCATACCACGCATGCAGCCTTTAGATAAAACTGTTATGGGAGCGTTAAAGACATTTTTTGCCAAGACTTTTCTAGGAGTACCAACCGGGAAATATGGATACACTGTGCCATGTGTCGCTCGTGGGCTCATGAGGCATGCTCAGATGTCGAAAGAGATAATATTTTCATATGTGACAATTGCAAATAAACATTGTCTAGAAATTAAAAATTAGTACTTATTAAAAGTCTTTAACATATTTTTATTACATCGCATATTACCCTCCAGTTTTGACAGTTCCCCTAAAATGAACATATCTGAAATTTGTACCCTAAATTAAAAACAATTTGTAATCGTTAACCTCTTATACCTTTCGGTGTTGAGGCTGGTGCGTTAGCGTATGTGGTCTTACGTGTGAAATGCACAATCCGGCCAAAAGGGAGTCACGTGATTAGTACGCCGTTTTTTGCCTACATACAGGACCATGTGTATAGTGTTTGTATGTGTGTGACAGTATAGAACTTTGTTACTCTACCTCGTAGGTCGGTATTGTTTCACTCAAAATTTCATATGTGGTACCTATTTATTTGAGACTTTACTGAGGACATAACTCCAAGATTTGAAATCAATTAAAAAAAAATCTTGAATATATCCTTGAAAATAGAAAGGGTATTCCATACTTCCCGACTTTACTCTAACCAATATTTCTACCTTCTATTTTCTTTGTATCATATCGTGCCAGGGGCGGATTAAGGCGAGGGCTTTGGGGGCTCAAGCCCATGGGCCCCGCCCGTCTAAGGGCCCCGAGACGCCCGGGCGGCCCGGGCCCCAAAAGAGTTTCAAGTTGGAAAAGTCGTTTTGTTATAAGAATGAATTCAACATAATAAAGGTGTATTACGTTTAATTTATTCATTTATCTCGGCAGCAGTCTGCACATTTCCAAGAATTTCGATAAGTTCGTCGCGCCCGTTGTTTGCAAAAATGCAAAGCAAGCCAATTAATTGAATTAATGCACGTATATTGTACGATAAAATTTCAGTCATCGACTTACTTTCTTCTCGTATGTGTGTGGCATGTTGAAAATGAATCCGCAACCGCGTAAATATAAAAGCGGTTCTCAGAAAAGAAAAGTAAGTATCGTTTTTTTTTAAATTTTAATAAGTACTTTATTACTTTATAAGGGAATTGAAACTGCGTTGCTCCGTGCATGTATGACTAATTTGAATAATTCTGTTTTCAGATTGGAAAAGAGAAATTAGAAACCCGATACAAATTACCAAAAATTTCAAATTTCTTTCATCCACAGTCTTCGACCTCAACTTCCACCGACGTTCCACCTGCCGATTATTCTACTGAAAATACTTCTAAATGTTTGTCCTATACATATGCAGAGATAAAGCTTAATTTGATTTTTCTTTTTAAAGGTGTAAATGACATTACCGACAGTACTGAAAACTTTACTAGAAGTGGAAGTGAAGAAGAAGAACAACAACATGGTAAATTTAGATTTATCTCTGATCGTGCTGTTATGATCTTCATTTCAAATTACATTACAGAGACCTCTTTTCGGAATCAAACTTTTGTACCCGACAAGGATCCCGCCAAATGGCCTGAAGTAATTGAGGATAATACTATTGATTTATACCTAGAAAAAGGTGTGCAATATTTTCAAAATTACGATTGCGATAAGAAGTTTGGAGCATCTTTACGTACATTCAAAACACAAAACAGAAAATTTTCCGAAAAAATGCTTCAGAAAATTTTGGTCAATGGAGAAGTTGTTAAAAGGCAATGGATCGTATATTCTCCAAGCAAAGGAAATATTTATTGTTTTTCGTGCAAGCTTTTTAGTGTAAATAAATGCACTCAGTTCAGTGAAGACGGGTTTTCAAATTGGAAAAAGGGAGATGAAAAAATTAACAAGCACGAACTTAGCACGGATCATAGGGCCTGTATGAATAAAAGTTTCTTCGGCTCTAGTCAACTATCTGGGTCCCAAGGTTAGGCAACCAAATATACTTACAGGTTAGAAGTAAGTCAGGGAAGTTTTTTTAATAGAAAAGCACACCAGTAGGGACCCAGATTATTGACCAGTGCCGTTTCTTCTTCGCAGCAAGTCTACTAATCTTCTTCACAGCAAGTCTACTAAAAGGATCGATAAATGCATTTTACAAACGTTTCAAAAAGAGCAGGCTTACTGGACGAACGTTTTTAAGAGAATTGTCGCTGTGGTAATGTTCTTAGCTGAAAGGGGCTTGCCTTTCGTGGTAAACACGAAATATTTGGATCCCAATTGACTGGCCTTTATATGGGGCTATTAGAATTAATTTCTGAATTTGATCCGTTTTTCAAAGCACATCTTGAAAAATTTGGAAATAAGGGAAAAGGCAATGTTTTTTATCTATCAAAAACGATATGCGAAGAAATCAAAGCTGCAAAGTATTACGCAATAATAGTGGATTCAACCCCTGACTTATCGCACGTAGATGAACTGTCCATTATTATTCGTTACTGTTCCAACGAAGGTGTGCATGAAAGATTTTTAGGTTTTATACCTATCTTTAGCCATACAGGAATATCTTTGTCAGAAGTAGTTAGTGATTTCCTGAAAGAAAATAGTCTGGAACTGAGGTACTGTCGTGGACAGTCGTATGATAATGCAAGTAACATGTCCGAACAATACAATGGCCTTCAGGCACATATACAACGGGTAGTGAAAACTGCTTTCTACGTCCCCTGTTTTGCCCATTCACTGAATTTAGTCGGAGAATGTGCTGTTGATGTTTGTGTTGAAGCTACGAAATTCTTTTTCTTCTTGCAAAAGGTCTACGCTTTCTTCGCGGCTTATACACATCGGTGGCATTTACTGTCACAACACCTAGAGAAGCAGTACACAGTAAAATCTCTTAGTAGTACTCGGTGGAGCTGCAGAGAAGATGCAGCCAAGGCATTATTAACTAGAGCTATACTCAAATATATAAATGTTTGAAAATGATGGCCGAAGATCCATCAGAAAAAAAAGATACAAGCATAGAAGCTTCGGGACTGTGCAAACAAATGATGAAAATGGAAACACTATTCATGGCAATGGTTTGGAATAAAATACTGAAATATTTTGGGGAAGCTTCTAAAATATTGCAAAAACCGGGCCTGGACATAATGTTCGGAGACAGTGTATTAAAGGGCCTTACAGCAACGATTATCTCATTTAGAGATCAATTTGACTTATTCGAAGTAGAGGCAAAACAAATTCTCGATTTGGAGGAGCATGCTGATGTTTCGGACGATGTATATAAGTTTTCTGAGAAGGCAATGCGAAGAAAGAAGTTTCCCGACGGTCCAGATGAAGCATCATCAAATGGAAGGGATTTCTTCAAAATACAAACCTTCTTAGTAGTCATCGATAAGCTTGTTTGTGAACTACAACGTAGAAATGACGCATATTCTAAAATTTGTGAACTATTTGGCTTACTACCGAAATTGAGTACAGAATTGGAAAGAAGCAAGTTAGAGGTGTTTACTAAGAAAATTATTGAAGTTTATGAAGATGACGTCGATGCTAATCTAACTGACGAACTGATTTTTTTTCGAATTTACTTAGAAACACAACTGATAACTTAACTTCCAATCCATTTGGACTTCTATCAGTTTATTATAAAATATAATTTGATGGATACATTTCCGAACGTGTACACGATTATTAAAATTTTCTTGTCAATACCTATCGTTAACTGCGAAGCGGAACGATCTTTTTCAAAGTTGTCATATATAAAAAATAAATACAGAATAACCATGGAACAAGGGCGACTCGATGCATTGGCACTAATGTGCATCGAAAGGGAAATCTTAAGAAAATTAAAGTTCGATGATATTATTACTGATTTCGTTAAAGATAAATTAAGGAAAAAAATTTTGTAGTTTTTGGTATCAATAAAAATTATGTTGATAATTTTTGAGTTTTACATTTTGTTTAGCAGGGCCCCACAAAGCTATTTAGTCCCGGGCCCGCAAAAGCTTGATCCGCCCCTGTACTCTATAATATGGCATTGCCCCCAGAAATTTTATAATAAGAGTCTCGACCCCAGTACTACTATGAAGCTAGGTACTTACAGTTTTAATATATTTTTACTTTTTGTAATGAAATTGTCTTTCACTCTCTAATTTATAATCTTAGGATTTAGCAATAAGATGATAAATAAAATATAAAATATTTACTTGAAATATGAAGGTTTCTTTAAAAAGGGGATTTGGTTGTCCTCTTCTAACTGTAGTTTTGCTGTAACCAAGTTGTTGGCCAGTACTACTAACAAGATGTAATTTTACATACGTATCTGGAGCTCGATTTAAAGCCAGATTTCTAAAATATAATGACGTATTATTAATGTTATTTAATTTAGCAACAGAAATTAATTTACCTAAAGTGTGATCCCTTGACAACTTCTACACTAAGTCTACCCGTAGTTGCATTATATAATAAACCAAGTAATAGTTCAGGTACACCACCATGTTGCATCGAATGCGTTGATCCCGTGCTGTCAGATCGAGCTAAACTCATTAAGTCTCCAGTATATCCACTTAACTAAAACAAATTTAAAATTTTAAAATTTATGAACTATTATGATAATATTAAGATAAAAATATAGTAACAATAGAATAAATTTTAGCGAAAACTTACCGTAGTATTTGCTCGAGGTTCTAAATTTAACCATAAATTATTTTCTAATTCGAGGTTTATATTTGTAAAACTAACAATGGCCTCACCAATGAGACGTTCTCTGCGCATTCTTTCACAGCCATACAGTCGCAGTCTTATACCCATTGAATTTACATCTTCTGGGTTTACTCTGTGTAGTAAAAAGCTTTCCATGTACTGTGGATTATCTCCTGATCTAATTTTTGTTTTGTGCTTTTGTTTTTTGCTTGGCAGTAAAATCAACCGCACCTTAAAAAATAAATTGACAAATATTTATTATTTGTAGCTGAAAAATGTATAATTTTATAACAACCAACCTGTGTGTGTGTGGGTTGACCTCGATCTCGACTGGGAATGTCTCTTGCCTGTAATACGTGTACAGTCATCTTACGCATGGGAGCGTCGTATAACAAAGCAATTTCTAAGTGACCACATTTGCTCACTAAATTCGTTTCAGGTTCGGATCCAATACATGAAAGCAGCTCTGTGCCATCTGCTTCCGTATTCATTAACACTATACACTAAAACGTAATCATAAAATATATAAACATGTATGTTTTAAATTATTATAAAATACACCCTTACATCTCTTGAACTATTTGTGTGCATATTGTGTTGCGCTGTTTTACAATCTGAATCCAGATTTTGGTATTCATCATTTTGATTGTCAATTTTTGTTTCTCTTAATTCGTTTGGTGATCTGTAAGCAGATAACCATACTCAATTAGTACCTACATTTCAGGGCGATTCGATTTTTTCTTTTTATCTTACCTATGACTATTATTAATTTCTGCAGTGACTCTAGTTGAACCTACTCCTTGCTTCTCTCCTACAGAACTAGTGGTAGAACTACAGCAAGAACTGTTACTGCTAATTCCAACTCTACCTTTTTCTACTAACGAAATCAGATCATGTGATGTTCTAGGAGGATAATATGGCCCCATTGCTCCTGAGGGCCCTTGATTAGCTCGGTTTACCCCCAGCTCTGATTCTGAACTTGAATCACCACCGACATCGAAAGAATATGCCTTTACTGAAAAGAAAAAGCAAAAACTTATTAATTAACATTTAATATTTAAAATTACTTAAATATTTATGATTTTCTTCATAAGCATTAAAAACAACAGAATTTATATTTCCCATTAATGTTAGTAATTCAAGTTTGTGTAGAAATTGTTATAATTTGCACTCTTACAAAAATGCTATAAAACTGACTATTTATAGTAGGTATTCACTTTAATAACATTATCATTTCTGAATACACTAAAGTCCTTTCGGGTTTATCACGTGATGTATTTAATAGCATGCGCGAAGGGTGAGGCTACACTTTTGTAACTGGCCAAATAGGTTTAATTCCTAGATTATTAAAAACAAAAATACCTACTCTATTAGGTTTAATTAAATTAATCTACATAAGAGCATTCTGATGAAAAATCAGAAGAAATATAAAAATTTTAAATTTTTAGTTCTGAATTGATTAAATAATTCTACCTATTCATTTCCAATATGATTCAATAATAACTTTACACTTTACTAAAACAAAAACGTCCATTTTTATATTTGTAAACATTCATTTGTGTAGTCCTGATTTTACTTAAATAATATAATAAATTATAGAATTCATCCCACTCCATAGTAGTCCAGTCAATAAAGCGGAAAAATCGTCAAAACTTCTAAACCCGCAAAAACAGAACCGATTTTGATGAATTTTTTTTTTAAATGTTTGTTATACTAAATTATTTAAAATCAGAAACATTTCAGCTGGCGCTATCAATTATTTACATTGTTTAAATAATTTAAAAAAAAATTTGATAATTTTTTTTTCGATGAAATTTTAACAAAGTATAAGTGACTAATTTTGAAAATTTGAAAATTTAGTTTAAAAAATAATTTTTGAATTAAAAAGTTTCAAAATTTCCATTGAAAAATGTTAATTATTCAATCATTCGGATGCAAGAATTGAATTCCAAATTTGAAATTTTTGAAAAAACTTTATGTAATTTGTGTATCTGCACTCGCTTGTTCTTTGCAAATGCAACAACAATTAACTGTAGAGTCTACAGTATCTTGTTGCTGTTCCTGTAACATATAAAAGAATGTTGGAAAATGTTTTTAACACGTATGATTTTAAATATGAGGATCAAATTCAAAGGGAAATAGCTGTAAGGCAGGAAATATATTTCTAATAATTTAAAAAGATTTCATTACATCCAAAGAATAATTTAACACAAATTGTTTTTGCAAATAATCTTAACGACGAGCATGACGCGCGGAAAATTCAGTGAAAAAAGTACTGTAGAATTAAAAATATTACACTTAAAGGGCTAAAATTTTTAGAATCGTTAAAATCAATACGTCCCAAATAAGCAAACAAAATTTAGTTAAGATTGAGTAATTATTTATTAAACGGGAAACATTTTTTAACTTATATGCAACGCAAGCGATTTTGCTGTAATGATCAAAATTACAAAAAAATGTGATTTTATAGCATATAAATGTATCATAATAACTGTAATAATGTAATATAAATGTAACATAATAATAAGAATAATAACTCGATTCTTCAAAATGCATAAACAAACATAAAAGCAAATATAATCCAATTATTTTCAATACAAACCAAGAATAAATGGCATATAATTACTTTTTCCATCGTATTTTTTTTTATCAATAATTAAGTTCTCTTCAACAATTTTCACTAATATTTTCTATATTTAGTGTTAAAAACTTATTTTAACAGATTAATAACCTCAAAACACACGCGTTCACTCCGAAAATCATGGGGAAACATCAGGAGTTTGACTTTGAATTCCTCTACCTGTGATACAAAAGGTCGATTTCTTGTGCGTGTTTAGATATTCTTATAAAAGTTTTGAGTTTTTCAGTTGACAATATACTGGTATGATCTTCCACTTAACTGAATCACATACAATTTTTAATTTTTCAACTAGCTCATTTTTTAATTATAATTTAGTTAAATTTTTAGAAACTCTCAATCTCAGGTCGCAAAAGGGATCGCCTTGATGAACCTTTAAAACTTCACCAAGTTGAAATTCAAATACCTTTCAAAATTATGCAAATTTTTACAAACAATAACAATAACAAACTCTAAAAATTAACAAATTTACAGAAATACCTTTTATAATAACACGAACAAACACACTTCCTGCTTCAATTACAATTTATCCAAGTCCTGACTTATTTTCTATCCAACAACACACCTCCTGCTTCAATTCCAAATTTACCAAGTCCTACCTTATTTTCTATTCAACAACACACCTCCTGCTTTAATTCCAAATTTACCAAGTCCTGCCTTATTTTCTATTCAACAACACACCTCCTGCTTTGGCTCCAAATTCACAACTCCTTTTTCCCAAGTACAATTTTATTTAACAAAATAAAATTTTTATTACACAATTCCAAATTATCTCTATACAATAATATCAATCTTTTATATTGCTTTTAACTAATTATAACTTTTATTTGCTTTCAAATTATAATTCTATGAAATTAAATCAAATTTAAGTGTTAACTTTTAAAAACTCAAATTTTCGTTAAATCTTTAACGTTCAACTATTTTATTTATATTTTTTATTACCAGAGCGCGGAGGAAAAATATGCATTTGCATGTAATTGTGCTTATATGCAAAATAAAATTTTCTGGTTATCTATCCGAATCACATCGTAAGGATTCCATTTATGCAAATTTTATTTTGCATATTTATGCATATGTTGAGGGAATAGTCCATAAATGCATATCCATGCATATTTAACTGATTTCGAGCATCTTAATTGCATAATTCTGTCTCCCAGGCCACAATTAAAAAATTTTATTCATATTTCCGGTCTCGGAAATTTTGTTCGACGGTCGCAATAAAAAAAATTTATTGCGACCTGCAAATTTATGTATACCAATAATTTGTATTTTTATATTGAATACCTATTTTTGTGGTTTTGTATGAATATAGCAATTGAAATAAATATTTAAATTTCGTATGCGATTTTTCAGTGCATATATAGTGTCAATTTTTAGGTAGTGACAGCATATATTTGTCTATAATTGCATATGAAGGAGCATATTTTGCTTAATTTTAACCGCATATAAAATGCATATTTCTCGATTTTATAGTGCATACTTTCTATATATTTGTATATTATCTTCTTGCATCCGACTGATTGAATATTAACATTTTTAAATGGAAATTTTGAAACTTTTTTATTCAAAAATTATTTATTATACTAAATTTTCAAAATTAGTCACTTCTAGTTAAAATTCCATCGAAGAAAAAAATTTCTTAATATTTTTTTTTTTTAATTGTTTAAACAATATAAATACTTGATAGCGCCAGCTGAAATGTTTCTGATTTTGAATAATTTAATATAACAAACAATTTAAAAAAAAAATCATCAAAATCGGTTCTGTTTTAGTGGGTTTAGAAGTAAAAACCTTCATTGACTCGACTATAGCAACAGTAAGATAAAACATTTGCATAAAATTTATCTGATCTCTTAGTTGTTTTAAACGCTTCAACTATACACACGACATTTGGCAGAAAAATAATAAGACTGATTTTCTTTTAACAATGAATTTTATTCTTTTTGCAAATCAAGGTTATCCCCTTCAAAGTAGTTCCACTGGGCAGCTACACACCGATGGAGGCGTTTTTTCCATTGTTCCATTATCTAAAGTACCAAAATGGCACCCTTTCAAATAATTTTTCAGCTGGAAAAATAAAAAGTCACAGGGACTGAGGTCCGACGAATAGGGTAGCTGGAAGACTACCGTGTGACATGGAGCGTTGTCATGGTGTAACATCCAAGTGCGTAAAATGCCTGGTCGCCCACGTGCCACCCTCTTCCTGAGCCTTTTGAGGACTTTTCGATAAAAAAAATTGATTGACAATTTGTCCTGGCGGCACAAATTTCTTGTGGGTGATCCCCTGACTCAAAAAAACAAATGAGTATCGATTTGATTTTCAATTGGCTCATTCTCGCTTTTTGAACGGGAAGAGTGTGCGGTGTGCCATTCTCGACTTTGGCATTTTGCCTCGGAGTCGTACTCAAAAATCCATGATCATTACCTGTGAAGAATTCTGGCGCCTCCTCAAGGCGGTACAAAAGATCAAGACACAAATCCTTCCGATTGGCCTTCTGCTCAGCCGTGAGGTTCTTTGGAACCATCTTGGCGCACACTTTTTCATGCCCAAATCATGTGTTAAAATCTGATGAACGGTAAACCGGTTCAAATTTAACTCACTTTTTCCATTTTGTCATCCGTTTTTGAGGTTGAAGGTCTTTCCGCATGAAGTTCGTCCTTCATTCCTTCTCGGCCCTTCAAAAAGGCCTGGATAGGGAATAAGCCCTTTGTAACTCTTCATAAGTCATAGTAGCGAATTCGCCAGGCTTTACATAAAATTTGATAGTCATAACGGGTGTTAGAAAACTCGTCTTATCAGAGTCACCTGTGCTTATTAAAATGTATGTCCTGTATTGGTCCTGTATTGGTACCTAAGTTAATTTTCAAGTAGAGTTAATCACAATTAGTTAAATGACAGCAGCTGTCAGTAGTTCTAATGAATAGTGGATATTTAAGAATTAATCTAAGACACTTAATTTTTTGTCATAGGTGACTCTGATAAGACGAGTTTTCTTGTTTTCTAACACTCGTTACTTTTACCGGTCCATTTTCGTAACGCACCTCACAAACACAACTTCAGACGCTCTCAACAATCGCGTAGCAACTGTAACAAGTTCAGACTTGTACTGAATCTACAGCAGGGGTTATTCTACCTGCCGTATGAAGGGGGAGACAGCAGAGTTGTCGGTTCGCGCACAGTGTTGCCAGTATCATTATTTTTATGCTAAACCTCGTATATGCACATCAAATCAATCTAAAAATTTGCATGATTATCAATTATCACCAAACGTAGTTTTATTAAATATTTTAGGTTTAAGAATATCGTTCTTGCTTTTTATAATATTTGGTTTTATTCGTGTTCAGACTTATTCCGTATTCATCTACCGCGTATATGACTCGAAATACTTATAAGTTGTTGTAAGTCTCCAGGGAATCGGCTAGAAGAACAATGTCATCGGCATACCTCAAAGTTTTAATCAAAATTCCGTTGACATTTATTCCATTTGGTATATGTGTGCTTTACTAAATATTTCTTCAGAGTAAATATTGAATAGAAGTGGAGACAAAACTCAGTCCTGCTGCCCTGCCTCACTCCCCTACAGATGTCTACTTCTGCTGTTAGTTGTCCTTCGACTTTTACCGATGCCCTTTGACCGTAATAAAGATTTGATGATTACAACAAGAAAAAGTCAAGCTAAAAATCACATAAAATTTCTCGGGATATCTTTGGATGCTCGTCTAAGCTACGACATTTATATTAGAGATTTAAGCAAAAAAAAACTTTCTATTGCCTGTGTTATTAGAAGAACAATGAGTAATCTACAAAGGCTTCGTAAAAAACATATTTAAAAACCATATTATTTTCCATGACAACCTAAACAATCATTAAAGTTTCCTATTGTGAATAAGAGGAAAGTTAATTCAAGTTACATCAAAAGAGGAATAATTCTGTTGAAAAGTTGCAGGCTTGAGAGCGGGACCCACGACAAACGAATTACTTCATAAAGAGTTTCATCTGCAGGAAGGTAAATAAAACAGAAAAAGCTTTTCCATTAAAATTCGCTGCTGAAGCAGGGATTTTTCTGAATGAATATTTCCCTTTTATTTATATACTAACATTCAATGTAAGATACAGATCTGCCAAGTTTCTAATTTTTGAGATTTTAATGGCAATTAGTTCTTTATGTCAGTACTAAATTACAATTTATTTAAATTGAGGTTGGTTGTCATTTTTCTGTTTAAAATGTAAATAACAGCTGCGGGCAATTAATAATAAGGTAAAAGTTGTAGAATAAAAGGAAAACATGGTAACTTCATTTAAAACTTTCCCATTAATTGCTTATATAATTACTGTTTGCTAAACTCCTCAATTTTGGAGTAAATATTTGTAGCATTGTCTGTATTTCACTGACGTCAGTACCGACAAAATCAATTTTCCTTACCAAACTAATGTATACCTGCATCACGCGATTTCGATTGTCTGAAAAAATGAAAGTATACGTCGAGTAGTCTAACGAAAAATGTTGTTTAAATATTTATCAATTTAATTTCTCGAAACTTTTATCAACTTCGTTTTAAATTTCGCATGAATGAAATATACGATTTAGTGGTACCATGACCAACTACGATTTATATTTAAGAAATACCAACTTTACCTCATGTCATGATTTTTAAAATGTGAAAATTAGAAGATTGCCGAATTAACTATCGTATTCTACTTTAAAAAGCGCATCAGGAATGGTTTTACCATTTTTGGATATCTTCAAAAACAAAGAGGTTATTTAAAATGTTGAAAATGGCCAAATTTAGAAGTTTGAATCAACATAAAAAAATCAGTTTTTGCCTATCCCCAATAATAAGGGCACTTCCCATTTAAAACCATCGAAATTCGTCTATCCTGTACATATTCGAAGAACCGTACGTACGTAATTTCATGACAAGTGGATTGTATGAATATGTTCAACAAAAATAAATAACAAAAGCAATAATTTCAATATAATTTATAAGTACTATTTCGTCGATTTACGCTGAATAATACATTGCCTCCTACTGTTGTAATTTCGTCCGACTTCAAAGTCATACATAACAAATTGCTGTAATACCATATTAACTTAACTACTTAACAAATTGTTGTAATAAATAAGTTCATTTAATATTGACCATTTATTTCAAAGAAAGGCGATAAGAAACAACGTACAAAATTTTGATACCTTCATGGAAATATGTATGTAGTAAGAAATAAAACGTTGACAAAATTTTGAACGCCGAAACTCTACTTGAACAATACCGCAACAATTCTCCACAATTTAATGAATTATACACGATGAATACTTTGCGATAACCTTCTCGATTATTTTATTTTAGCGTATTGTTAATTTGTTAAGAAGAATTTTAACCAAATAAGTAGGTACTATAGGGGAGATGGGGGCTAGTTGTTACATCTTTGAGAGGGCTGCAAATGAAGTTAGTTTGAGAAATATATCAATAGGAGCGGCTGCAAATATGTTTAACATTAATTTCATGACACTTCACCGATTCATAAAGAGGCAGGAATCAAACGAGGGTGGTCCTCCTTCAGTAGGTTACAAAGCACCTAGGAAAATATTCACTTCGGAACAAGAACTGTGTTTGGCGAGGTACATAGAGAATTGCTCAAAAATTTATTATGGACTGTCAACAAAGGACGTCAGAACCTTAGCTTTTGAAAATGTCACAGCAAATGGTATTAACATTCCTCAGAAATGATCTGAAAACAATTTAGCATCTATCGACTGGCTCCACGGTTTTTAAGAGACCACAAACATTTATCAATTCGTATGCCAGAGGCAACAAGCCTTGCCAGGGCTACGAGTTTTAATCGCCATAACGTAACTTTATTTTTTAATAATCTTTCTGATGTTTTGGAAAGATATAAATTTGAGGGACACGAGATTTGGAATGTAGATGAGACCGCTGTTACTACGGTCCAAAAACCGTCAAAAATAATAGCAAGAAAAGGTTGCAAACAGGTAGGAGCAGCGACTTCCGCGGAAAGAGGTCAGTTAGTGACGATGGTTCTTGCTGTTTCTGCAAATGGTAGTTACATACCTCCACTATTAGTTTTTCCACGAAAAAATTTCAAGCAATACTTTGTAATAGATGGACCTCCAGGCTGTGCCGGGGCAGCTCATAAAAGTGGTTGGATGACCGCCGAAAATTTTTTACTTTATATAAGACATTTTATTAAACATGTTCGAAGAGGCCAATATTATTATTATTAGACAACCATGACTCCCATCTATTTGTTGCAGTGCTAAACGAGTGTAAGGAAAATGATGTGGTGTTGCTATCATTTACGCCTCATACATCACACCGGCTGCAACCCTTAGACCGCACTGTTTATGGATCCTTCAAACGAAGTGTGAATGCCGCATGTGATGCTTGGTTGAAAAACAACCCCGGCAAACCTATGAATATATATGACATACCATCCATTGTAAAAATTGCTCTACCTAATTCTGCAACACCAAAGAATATTCAAGCGGGCTTTAGAGTCACTGGAGTATGGCCGTTTAACAAAGAAATCTTTTCTGAAGACGATTACATGCCCAGTGATGTCACAGACCGCCCTGCTATTGAAGAACCACAACAAGGTCATTTTTCTAGCGACGAACCATTCGCACATTGTTCTTCGAGTAGCGGCATGTTACAATCACCATCAGATCAATTTAATAATGACATTGTATCACTTACGACACCGCCATTAATTACCACATTTGAACTTCCTGAATCAGTTCCACCACCCCTAAATAAATTAAATACGCCTACAGTTACACCCGAAGCTATCAGACCGTATCCAAAAGCGGGCCCCAGAAAAGCTTCAACAAAACGGATACTAACAGATACACCCATAAAAAACGCTTTAGAAGAGCAGGAGCGAAAACAAAAAGCCATGAAAAAATTAAAGAATGTTGTCAGAAATCTTGAAATAAAGGATACGCAGAATGAAATTAAATCTGCATCAAAGCCAAGAACAAAACGAGCAAAGCTGTCTTCAGAATCGGAAGAAGAAGAAAATGAATCGGTGGTGTATGCTGAGTCTGATGAGGACGAATTAGTTTTCGAAGAAGAACACGAAGAAATTGTAGATAGCTTTACAAGTGATGATATCGAACTAGAAAAATGGGTGTTGGTTAAATATTCTTTGAAAAAAACCACTAAATACTATGTTGGAAAAATTATTGGCAAAATTTCTGCAGATACTTGGGACGTACAGCTTGTCAAATTCATTAATAAAAAACTTTGCAAAAAATTTATGGCCTGAAATTGATGATCAAGACACAATCGTTCAAATCCTACCAAATCTAACTACAGACCGAAGAGGCTACTTGGCATTGCCTGTGAATTTTGATAGTTATAATATTTTTTAACTTGTTATTGTGCATTTTATACGGCTTTTGTATCAGTTCATTTTAAATAAACCTTATTTTGTTCGATTTTTTAAACAAATTCGTTTGTCACAATTTGCTTCATTCTTATAACAACTTACCCCATAATGAGGCATGTTGTTACACTATGCAACCAACAATTTTTTTATCAACAGACTAAAAATTTGTTTGATTGGAAACCTATTTTTTTTTTTTAGTAGGTAGTCAATGGTACTAACTAACAGACTGTATTCACATAAATGAGAATAAACAACTATTATTTGAGAAAAAAATTTAAAATCAAAAAATGTATCAACTAGCCCCCATCTCCCCTACTTAAAAGATGGTATACATTACATAAAAATTCTTTCAAATAAAATAAAGAATGAGTTTTTAAAAGTTCTTTTTTTCTTTCTTCGAATTTTCACTTAACATATGAGCAATATTTTAAGGAATTTCAATAAGACACCGCACCGAATTTTTCAGCATAAAACAAACAGAAATTACGAACCATACAGTAAATAACTGAAGAATCGAATACCGTTGGATTTAGCAAAAACATTGGCAGAGACAGATGCGTTTTCTTATTGAATTTTAAATAAGCGGATGTGATTGAATTTATATTCTTAAACACAACGTTTTTCCAAGGTGTTCATTTTACCCCATCCCCCAGAAACCACATTTTCAGTATAGCGATATTTCCAGTCTTTTGCCAAAATGGCTCTTTAGATAAATTACTAAAGTGCCCCAAATACTTTCGGAGTAAATTTTCTTCAAAATTTTAGACCAAACTTTGAATGCCTGTATCTCCATAGAGGAGCATTTTTTTGGATTTAGATCAAAATGCTTTAATTTTACCTGAAAGTTTCTTTGTAGAAGTTGTTGGTATAATTTAGACTATTTAGAGACTACCTGTATAATGTATATCGACTACATCGCGTAATACCAGCTACACTGTGAAACTGTGTAACTTAAATAAAATGATCAAAAATACTTTAATTTACCTAGTTATTAATTAATTATTGTGCAGGTATGCAACGCTAGAGTAGTATTTTTATGAACTCAGATTAAAAAATATGCTGTGGTTATTTTGCCACTTTTGCTTGACGTTTCTGGTGAACTCATCTAAATTATATTGGGTTACTTCTGCTGTTTATTTATTATATGGGTTGAAATCTAAGTTTATGATTATAAGCGCACTGGCCCTGTTTTAATATTAATACTTTTGGCAACTATTAACCCTGTGATATTACGAGTAAATTTGTCTTTAGTCATTGGGTATGGTTGTTTATAAAAATCTATAGATAATCTTAATTTTGTAACTTATCATAATCTGTTTTAGCATTTATTAAAAATAGTTATTAGATACTTACAGATCCTTTGACAAAAGCCATGCATATTTATCAATTTATGAATTTGTAAAAGCCAAAACCCAAAACACTCAGTTTAAGGAAAGTAAAAGACTGCACATCATCTATCTATATACGTCATTTATTTTTTACGATTACGAAGAACAACGTTTTTTAAGGTTTGATAATATTTTCTAAATTACAATAAATAGTTGTTACATAAAGTAATACAGGAAACCACTTTGTGCGATATAGAATTCACACTCTATCTAGGCCGGATATTGTACGACCATTTTGTCGCAGCAATTTCCGGTTTTTACTTAAATTGCATTTGAAGCTAGTCGAAAAGCAATCGCACTATGAACCCTGGTTTCTCAAGAAAATCATGTCCGAATCTGAAGATTGCTTGACCTAAGAAAACTGTTTAGGACTTGTTTTTATAACTAGAGCATGAATGTATCATGCATTAATGACTACTAACCCTAATGGAACACGCTATGAAATAGCTTAAAAAAAATCAGCGAACCACTATTAAAACGGTTTTAATATTTATTCGCAAAAAATATGGTTTAGAAATGATTAGAATTTTAACACATGGTTGCGTAGAAAGGGTTATTTTCAACTGCCAGGATTTCAATTTAACCAATCCGCTACATAAAAATACTAAATCCACAGAAATCCACTGCAAAATAAGTTACCCTCATTTTTTTTTTTTGAAAATCTACTATGTACCTACCTTTTGAGTAAAACCACAGAATAGTATTCTGTGGTAAAACTCAGAGATGTAATCTTTTAGACGGTTTGAAAGTAGATTATTTATTCATGAGTTTGCAAACACGAACACACTAACAGTATTATCGATATGTTCTAAAAATGTTGGTATTTTTAAACTAACAATTGCGAAATTGTGTGATGCCTTGAAGGCTTGTACCTATACTACAGAGCACATATCGACTTAGTTAATAATTAGTTAAATACTTAAAGTGTTCGATTGTTAAAGTATCATTTTCATATTTTAAGTAATTAAAGATGTTTAATATTTAAGTTTTAATATTTAGGAGTTATTCATTTCAAAATCCCTTCTGTTCTTTTCCAAGATTTTGGTAGACTATTTCATTAATTAAAGAGTAATTTCGAATTACAAATTATTGCATTAAAAATAATATGATTTTTAAAACCTTGTGCGTATTTTTGTCGAAAAAATACTTATGAGGGGTACTAATTTTGTACATTTGCTTTAAGAGTGAGGAGTTACGGTTGGCGATATTTCAATATATGGATATTTTTTAAATATCTTAAAATGAAAAAACACGATCGAATGAAATTTCATATTCATAAAATCGGATTTCGATATTCAATATGTTGTATATACATTTTAAAACGAGAGACATGTTCTAAATTTATAAAAAAAAAAAACATTTTCAATATGGCAATATGGTAAAATTTAAATTCAATATTGAAATTACTTTTCCTACAGAGAATCTGGGTCCTTTCAACGCAATTTTTAATTTAGGGACCAGCCAGAAGTCACAGGAAGCTAAGTCGGTGAATATACAGGATGGTCTAATTGTGTAATAGATTTTTTAGCCAGAAACTCTCCCATGAGGAGCGCACTGTGCCTCGGTGCACGTGCGTGATCCACTTCTCAGGCCATAGTTCATGTCTTTTCCTCCATCGAACGAAGTCTCGTAATCTTTTGAGTACCTCTAAATAGCATTCTTAGTTAATTGTTTGTCCCTGTGTAATAAATATATCGCATAAGAAACACTGCAGTTCCTTATGGTATGGTAGGGTTCTATTTTATTAGGTATTTGCCCTTTTATATAAATTGGAATCGTTAAGCTGCTTTTCCATTCCTTTGGTACTCTCGCTTCTTTGAAAATAATGTGGTATAGCTTTAGTAGTTCATCATGGAGGTGTTTTCCTCCATATTTTAACAATTCATTACTTACCTCATCAGGGCCCGGCGTTTTTCTACATTAATGAGATCTTATTGCCTTCTGTACATCTTCTATGGCGATTTTGGCTTCGTTTTCGTTCTCTATATTTCTGATGTCAAAGTCTGTATGATGTTCTTGTTTCCTATACAATTCTCTCAAATATCTACTCCATTCTTAATTGCCAATTTTATTTTATTATTTATGAACTGTATTCGAATTTTTATAAAAAATAATAATTAAGGTATGCATTTTGTGCGAAACTATAGCCAGATTATTCCCTTAAATACTACCTTTACATAACTAATTTGATCAAAAAATTTTTATTATACAAAATGCGGCTTTATAAAATTAATAATGTTACTTCAGCAGATTTTGAATAATTTGTCACGGCTTTTGGAATTTTGCGTGAATTAAGTATAATACAGCCCTGTTGTTCGAAGTTTAAGCCGGCCCTGAAGCTGCAAAATTCACAGGAATTAACGTCAGATCAGCACATTCCCTTTTGGTTGCGCAAAAATTAATTCAGAAAAGTCCCAAATAGGATGATGCAATATTTTGTTCAGCGATTTCTTTGTTAAGAATTCGTCATTCAAGGTTCCCCCTGCGCACAAAGGCGCGTTTGGGCATCTTCTTCTAACACCGTATTCGCTTGACGAAAAAAAAAATAGAGAAACTAATCAGAGTTTAGCCAGCTTTCAACACCATCAGTCGTGCAATTATTGTTCCGGTTTTGGCAGTAAATCCCGTTTGTCAGCCTCTCGTTCTGATTTAGTTTTGGAAAAAGTATCTTACGACATATTGTCGAATTATCCCAGAGAGTGTCTTATCGTATCGGGGAAATATAAGTTCTGTGTGAAAGTTCCGTTTAAGTTTGATGTTTGGTGAAGTACTCACACAGTTTCGTTTCGGATCAATAATCTACTAGTTAGGACATTCCGTTGTCTTCGCACCTGCTTTCGGAAGAGGACTCCATCCTTTTCGTTGCCGGCTGCTGCTATCTGTCTCTGGGATTCGAAGCCTTTCATCGCTTCTATCTGGGCCACCCTCAACAAAGCCCTTTTCCCAGGTAACGATATTTAAGGTTGCCCATTTGTATTTGTCGGCTGCAACATTATCAGCTTCAACCCTAATTCAGTACCGTATATTTCGGTCTACTCGTAGACAGGCACAAGTCAAGTATTGTTTGTAATTTATTTAAGTACATCAAGAATCTTCCTTTTGTTTAATCTGTTCGGCGAAGTGTTTAAATCTTCAATCAGTTAGTATTACTTTTTGCTTTAGTGTTGACAATTCAGAAACAGTCGCGATGATTGCCCATTTTATGTTGCATGTGTGAAATTATTTGCAATCAGATTTTTAGCTTAAGTTTTGTCATCACCACACATTTGATTGCGATTAAGGGAGCCTACTTGTTATTTATATTTGCCGTAACTTGAGGAAATGTGGCATCCCTCAATCCTCCTTCCACGTAATTTAAGATAGAATTTATGAATCCCTTTTGTGTCATATTTTAAATATTTCTTACATTCATTAGATTTCGTTGTTAATCCATTATTGCCTTTTATTTGAGTTTTGTGTTTATTTTGTAATAATTGTGTATAGCTTGTGAGCCTGGCTACTAGTAGAAGTATTTTATTTCAATAAGTAAGGGTAAGTACATCCAGCAGTAGGGTGCAGCCACCCCAATTCCTTTTGAGCCCAAAGGAACAATCTGCGGTACGTTCCTCAAGACCATCTTGGGTGATTTTCGTAGTGGCGCCCATTTTTCCCCCCAATTACGACCCCCTATTTGAAGGGTTTAGAGTTTCGAACCCCCTTTCTTCGCCTGCTTGTGAACCGCGAGCTACCCGACTTTGACGTCGCCCCCATAAGTTGTCGTAGTGCGGAATTAGCACGTGATAAATTTTATTTAACTAAAAACCACAATTCATGGACAAAAATTTCGTTTATAGAGAAACAAATAAAACATTTCAGACATCAAAATGAATTCAAACCATAACCTTCTACCGTTAAGTATGTACAATACTTTAAGCCTATTTGACACAATTACAAATTTATCGGAAAATTTTACAAATTGCACTGCACATCGTTTATAACTGCGTGAAATTCTGTGTAGAAATATAGAAACGTAATTTGATCGCTCTATTTAACGTTTTTGCCCCTTTTAAAACTTCTATTTTCAGAAAACCGAAATCTCCTTGGATAACAGATACTGTAAGACTAATGATGAATTTAAGAAATGCCGCGTATAAACGATTTAAAAAATTGGAACAATGGAATTATTACAAATCTCTCAGAAATCTGACAACGCTCGCAATTCGAAACGAGAAAAGGGCATATTTAACTCATACGTTAACACAAGGTACTCCCCAATCTCTATGGAAAAAACTAGAACGTTGCGGTATATATACCAAAGCTAGAAACTTTAATATACCTACACACTTAAGCAATGTAAATGAAATTAATACATATTTTAACTCTGTGCGTGGCATAGATGAGCCTGATAGACGAGTATTGCAGATGTATGAGAAAATTAAACCAAATTTAACATCATTTTTCACTTTTGTCACTGTCTCTGTTGAAGATATTGCTAAAATAATTAATTCAATTAAAACAAAGGCTGCTGGTGATGATAACCTAAATATTATAATGATTCAACTTTGCTGTCCATTTTTAATACCCTTTGTAACGCACATCGTTAATTGCTGTTTACTTGAAAGTACTTTTCCAGAAGCTTGGAAAATAGCTAATGTAGTCCCAATTGCTAAGATTGATAATCCAAAAGAAATGAAAGATTTAAGGCCTATTAGTTTGTTACCAGTGCTGTCAAAAGTCTTGGAAAAGATAATAGATTCTCAAATAAGAGAATATTTGGAAAAAACTTCGTTACTATCGGATTACCAATCTGGCTTTCGTCGTAATTTTAGTTGTTGTTCTGCACTGTTAAATATAACAGATGATATTCTCAGAGCAAGCGATGCCGGTAATCTTAGCATATTGATATTGCTTGACTTTTCCAAGGCTTTTGACACGATAAACCATAAAATTTTATACGCCATTTTGCGTCATTATGGATTTACTGATAGTGCCCTGAACTTAATTAAAAGCTACCTAACTGATAGGCAGCAGTGTGTTACACTGGGCGGCAAACGATCTGATTTGCGCCTTGTTAAGTTTGGTGTTCCACAGGGCTCAATTTTGGGTCCTTTATTGTTTACGTTGTATTCTAATAGTTTGTGTAGTAGTTCTCTTAAGCATTGTCTCTTTCACCAATACGCGGACGACACACAGGTTTATATGTCCTTTAAACCATCCGATACTACCGCAGCCTGTATTACTATAAATAGTGAAATAAACAATCTCGTCAATTTAGCAGAGCTCCATTCTCTGACTATTAATCCGTCGAAGTCTGCCGTTATAGTATTAGGTAACGCAACTAACAGGAATAATTGTTTACCAGAAATTCAAATAAAAATCAAAGGTACGTGTATTAGTTGTACAGATTCTGTTAAAAATTTGGGAGTTTTTCTAGACAAAGACCTGAGATTTCGCGCACATATTAACTACTGTTTACGTAAGGCTTATTGTAATTTAAAACTTATTTACAGTAACAGACAAGCGTTAGGAAGCTTCTGTGTGAGACAATGGTATTATCGCACTTCAATTACTGCGACGTACTTTATGGATCGTGTATTGATAAAATTACTGCTAAAAAAAAATACAACTAGTCCAAAACTCTTGTTTACGTTTAATTCATGGCATAAGAAAACATGAACATATAACACATAAGCTTAAGGAAACTAACTGGATAAATATGGAGAGGCGGCGCTTTTTTCATACTGCTCTTTTCTATCACAAAGTTATTTTATTTAAATCACCTGCATATCTTTATAACAAAATTACTTTTCGAACAGATATTCATAACCTTAATCTTTGTCACAGGGGTCTATTAAATATCCCCTTACATCATTCGGAACTTTTCAAGCGATCTTTCACTTATACCATTTCGGACATATACAATGCGTTACCAGCCGCACTTAGACAGAAAGAAACTTCCTTGAGAACTTTTAGAAATGACTTATTTAACTGGATTATTCTAGAAAATTAAATCAGTTCTTCTCCATTCATGATAATGTTCCATGCTGCAACCCAATAATTCATTGATATTAATTTTTTTTAACAGTATTTTCTAAACTATTGAATCATTTTGTTTATTTTTACTATACCCTATTTTTCAACTTATTTAGATATAAGTATGTTATTTTGTTTTAATGTAGCAATCCGTTTTTAATAACCTTCTGCTATTTATATTTATATTTATATTTATTATACGTACGGTGGTGGGGTAGAGCAGGGGTTTCCTTATTTGGAAACCATCTGATCACCATCGTTTTTTCCTTTCCTGTTCCATGTACTTAAAATAATATAAATTGTACTTTTTTTTATTTATTATGGAACTTTTTGGGAAATAAAAAAGTATTATTATTATTATTATTATTATTAATAATCCCCGAGCAATTAGAACACGTTCTAAAAATTTTACTGCAAAATTTAATGGAAATTCTTGTAAATAGTTTTTCTGTATTTCTAAAAGTATGTTTTAAATTAAAAGCAAACAAACAGCAAGGCATATTTAAAAACATAAAGCAATCAATATATATTATCAACTTTTGAATATTTACCTTTTTTTGTTAGTGACATTTTAAGTCACCTTTTTAATATCTACATCCTAGATTATAAACAGCATTTTAAAACACGTTTCCCATAACAACGTGTTTTAAACACGTTTCCCATAACAACGTGTTTTAAAAAAACATTTTTGCACGATCAGTCAATTTGACATGTTTACTGATTTAATTATGACAATAGTAAGTGATGCTTACAAATTACTGATCGGTAAGCATTCACTTACCGATCGGGAGGCGGTAAGTAATAAAATATGAAAATTTGAGTGTTTTTTGTCATTTTAGATAGTGGAATTTTTAGATAATTTTACAGTTATCACATAATTATTGTCACTTTGACATGAACAAATTTAGATTCATTTAATTTGGTTATTGCATGGATCATGCAAAAATTGTAATAAGCATCACGGGCGTAGTTTGCTACCGGTCTCGGGTAAAAAATTTACCCTCGACCGGTAAAACGCACCTACCGCCCTTGGTACTTAAATAGCTATTATTTCATACTATCTGGTAAATTCAGTTTCCCGGCGCCATTTTGAGTTCGGTAAGTGAGCTATTACGGTATCAGAGCAGGTAAGTGTAACCAAGCAACACTTACCGTACTGTTACTTTATGTACCCAATCAGAGCCCGTAAAAGTGTAACCAAGCAACACTTCCCGGCTCTGATACCGTAATGTCACATGCATGTCACATGTTGGCGTTATTGAAAAAGTGTCACATGTAAAAATAAAAAATCAAATAGTTTACAGTATTAAATAAAACGTTATACGATACATGTCCGGGAAGCTATTATTAAAGTACTTCCCGGACTTGTAACGTAAATTACTATTAAAACACGAAGGAAATAGCAACAATAATTGTCTATATTACGCCAATGGCAGAAACTTGAATAAACCTTCTCGTAAGCAGCTTTAAATATGCTCATGACCAATATAGTAGTCGACAAACAAAAAAAATGTTGAATAACACTCTTGCGAAAACGCTTGAAGTATCTCGGTTGTATATGCAACTCGACTTCGTCTCGTTGCATAGCAACAACCCCGAACTTTAAGCTTGTGTTTTCGCACTTGTATTATTAATAGCTATTTTTGCTTAAACGTGCGAGATTCTAGATAGGTTTAGTTATGCGAGATCTATGCTTTTGGATGCCAAGGATCTTAACGTACAGTTTTACCGAAATTAAAGGACTTTTCATAATTCAAACATCACACTAACGTGGGATATACCTACTCTTCTATCTCGGATTGGAGTTTAGTTTCGGATTTTTCCTCATTGAATCCGAAAACTTTGGTTTAGGTCGGCAAATAACATATTAGCACAAATACTACAAAATATTAAAATTAGTCATCAAATACAGACATTAAAAAAACAAATTTCAGAAAAGTACAAAATTTTACAGATTTTTCTTTACCAAATTTAAAATTGTTGTGTGTCCTACCTACCTTCGTAACATTTGTACTTCATAAAAATATTTTTAATTTATCATCATGTTTACAGCAATAAGGAATCTATCGCTTTAAATAAATAAAAGATGAAGGTTTACAAAATTCAGTACTTAAAATAAAATCAATTTCTAAACTGAAAAATGGAATACGATTATGCTTTAATTAAAAATAACGAAAATTAGAGGTTCGGTGAATTGCCTTGACAAATAAATACTTTCTTTGTAACTGTTTGAATTAATTCTAACTTGATACGTGTTCATTAATTGCCATGGTAACTAATAAGCACTTTGCCTGAGTTCAAGACAAAGCTGCGGGAATGTGTAGAATATAAATTCAAATTGTTCGAAAACAAGTATACGAACACTTTGTTCATTATGTATCCATAAAATTTAATAAGTGTTGAGGAAGTTTTTAACTTCGTACATTTAGTTAATGGCTTAAAAACGGGTGCTTTTTTGCTATAATTTAAACAAAACTAAACTGTTAAAACTGGTTATTTTTAAACAAAATATCGAGTAACAATTTACATTTTTTTTTAGTATTTTAAATATTAGAGGAATTTCATTGAAACGGAAAACAAAATAAACTTGTAAAATGCTGTATGTTACCTACATAAGTTTGGAAAAAAATTAACAGTTTATTTTATTCAAACAATAAACAATTAAAAAAAAAACAACACGAACTGTAACGTCCAGTGTCAAACCAATACTAAACAGTATTTTTGTATAATATACGAGGCAGAGTCAAATGAAAACCTTAAAAGCGTTGGTGAAAGAAAATCGTCGGGTTATGCTTCATGAAATCACTGAGGTTTTGAATATGAGCCATAGTTCTGTGTATCACATTATGCATGATATCCTCCAGTTCCATAAAGTGTCACTGACTCCAGAACTGAAACAACGGCGTGTTGATGCTTGATGCTTGTCAAGAACTTTTGCGACGGTATGAAGCAGGAGGTGCCTTGCTGGCAAGGATTGTGACTGGAGATGAGTCCTGGGTGCACTATTATCAAATCGAAATCAAGAGAGCAAGTAAGGAATGTCGTCACACCTCTTCGCCAAAACCCAAAAAATTTCGCACACAGTTGTCGGCAGGAAAGGTTATACTGAATCTTTCTTGGGATGCAAGAGGGGTAATTTTGGAGGACTACATGCCTAATGGGGTTACTGTTACTAGTGCCACATACTCACAACTTTTAAAAACTGTCTGAAGCCTGCTCTTAGAACCAAAAGGCGCGGATTTCTGAGTACTGGCGTGTCTACCACATCCTCCTTATTCTCTATATCTTGCTCCAAACGATTTTTATGTTTTTGGTCCGCTTAAAGAGGCATTGGGTGGGAACAAATTTCATACGAATGATGAAGTGATTCAGGCGGTGCATGAGTGGTTGCGCCCGTGACCAAAAGATTTTGTTTGTTCGGGTACTCAAGCACTTCTAAACCGATGGAGGACGTGCATAGAACGCGATGCGGACTACGTCAAAAAATGGCATACTTGTTTTTGACATTGCTTTAATAAATTTTATTTACTAACGTTTTTAAGGTTTTCATTTGAATCTGCCTGGTATATGTAGCCGTCACAGGCCTTGATGGCCCAAAGCTTTATTTTTATTGGTGCGTTAGCGTATGTGGTTTTAACGGGTGCAATGCAAAACATTTATTTACACAATAATGGATTTATCTTGTTTCCCTTATTTATATTACGGTAACATCACTGTAATTGAACTTAAACTGACTGCCCAAGCTACCGTTGTTTTTACTTTTAACTTAGCTAAGGAATCGTTTTGCTATAATTTGTTTAGTGGCTAAATTACCAACACCCGTCCGGAAATTTTCACCAATAAATGGCAACAAAATTGTTTATCCGAAGGGGAACTCGAGTGCACAGGCCTGCGTCATATTAAAAAAATATATATCGATATCGAAGAAGGATCAATACTATTGATATATTGTAACAAAGGCGAATGTAAAAATATTAAAATTATAAAATCTAAGCGTCAGTTTATAAGGGGTCATTATTCTAACGAGATACACGTGCGATGTATCGAGTTACATCTTATAAGAATGCAAGATAAAGCACGTACATGAAGTGCAATGTATTGAAACTCGACACCTCATATGTGCTTCTATGTAATTTTGCACTAGAAATAAGATATTCCGCAGGTGTGCGAAATGCTGACAGCAGCATTATTGTAAGATAACAAGTAGACAGTTCCCACCCTCATATTGAGAGAAGGGGTCAATTAAATACCGCTGAAAATAAGCTAAATGGATGGTTGTGTTCGAACCATCAAAGCAACAGTATGTGCGAGAGAATTGACACCCTTAAAGACGATGTTCCAGTAAATAGATGTAAGATTGTTTTATGTTAACTTAAACTGTAATTCAGGACTTGTAAAATATTTGTGTAAATTATTTAAATTCGTTTTATGGACTTAGCCGTTTCAAATGTAATTGGAATTTATTTCTTAACTGTTAAATAATTTATTTTGACTCTGGACTTGTGTCGATTTGAACTTAGCATAATTTTGTATAACTTTACTTTGAATTGGGACTTGGAATAATTTATATTATATTGTAACACTAAAACACAGATATGAAATACATGATGTTAGTTAAACTTGACTTTGAATAAAAACCTCTCGTAAAAAGCCAAGCAATATTTAAGTGGCGATGTTGGTCAAAGAATCTACCAAACTAATTACAGCAACTTATTTATATTAATTCCTAACAATAAACCAACCCCCGACTTCGCCACAATATCAAATAACTATGCGTCTAATGACGTAATGACTCAATACGTGAAATGAATTGATGTATTGATTCATCGAATACTCTTGGAAACACATACTTTAATCTGATACTTCCTTACGAAATGTGGATTTTATGAAAAGTTGGGAAAACTCTCAGATTTCATAAATGAAAAATCTCAAAATATCAATGTATCAATATTTATGTCGATATATTGCAAAAATTTCACAGCCCAAAACTGTTAGTTATCGCTTCCAAGAGCTCCAGTTGCTATTTCGTTGCTGACATTTCCGTATTTTTAATAATTTTATTTATATTTTATTAAGTAAACAACATGTTCACTTGTAACTCGCAACGTTTTTCAATTTAACTAAATATTCTTTATTCTTTTTATTTTTTATATTCTTGTTCATACAACTTTGTAAAGCGCTCGTATATAAACTTTATTCACTAAAGGCAACATGGAAAGTTTAATATACATGTTGTTATTTACGTTCACTACTTTTTTATATCAGCCGTTATATTAATTATTTATTTAACAATTGCTTAATTTTTATAATTTTAAAAAGAAATGAGACCCTTGAAACCATTTTTATTTACACATTATATGATTATAGTAATCCCAGCTTAATTTCTGGAAATGTAATTACTCAACCAGCGAGACTTCGAAAATGTTTTTTGTATTTTATCGGTATTGTTCAAGCGGAACTAATAGTCATATTCATCATTATCTAAAGATGTTCGGCTACTGTTGTTTTATTTGCAAAAAATAAACAGGATCATCATTTAAAAATTCTAACAGAAAACAAATTTGGGCCATCAATGCGCGTCCGTTTCAAAAACAGTAAAGATTAATTAAGAATCCCAGACAAACCGATTCATACTGGAATATTTTTAGAATCGACAAGGAAACGATATTTTTATCGTTGATACGAGTTTTATTTAAATCCTACCTAATTTATGTCTATGAGGTGGTGCAGATGTGGATGGTAAAGGTGGAGTGGGCACAGGCCTGGATGAAACAGGAGGACATGCATCATCACAACAACTCATGCCCCCTACAGCTCCCCATAACCATTTTTTGTTTATGTATAGTAAGAACACCAAAAGGAGCGCCCCAAAACCTGCCACTGCACCAAGTAGTGTCCCTCCGCTGGCACCTGCAACAAAAATTAAATAAATAAATTTTAATAAGTTCATCATGTTATAAATACATTTAACTTGTAGTAAGATAAAGAGAACAAATAATTTTCATAATTCAAAAGGGTTACAGTGAGATAATATTAGACCTATTTGTTTTTCTCATCCCACGCTTGCCGCAAGTTTAACTTCCTACATACGGCGTGTAACTTGCTGCCAGTTTATTGTGTTAATAGCCAAATAAAACTTTCGTAATCGTATTTATTATTATCGTCCATTTTCACCAATAAATAGCTTAGAACTTAGAATATCCTTAACATTAAACAAGGCTGTCTTAATTTTAAAAACAACAGAGGCTTAAAATCCTATTCAAATACGGTTCTCTCTTCTTTTTAACAGTATCTGCGTTACGACCCAAGAAGCAATTTCTTTACTCGTATTTACCTTCCAAACGCCGCTTTTCGCTTTCTCAAGAATTGTAGAAATTCTCAGTTTAGTTCCTCTCAAACCGGGATTTTTAAAAGAATTGCTTTATATGTAGGGGCAACAAATCTTGCGTATTTTCTAAACAACGGTTCTATATTACACACGTGGCCCTACAAAACAGGAACATATAAAAGAAAACCCTTATGCTAAAAATATATCCTCTCCATTTGTCGTGGAAAACTTGACTTGCTTTCTTAAAGCGCTGTTGATTTGATGTCATTTATTAGGTATACGTAAAATCGCGTGGATAATCGTTTAAATATATGGGTTTTCCTTTAAATCTAATTTCTAAATAATATTTTCATTTTTATACGATACTTGCAATAAATAAGAAAAGGCAATAAGAAAATGGCAATAAAAACGTGTTTAATATATTGGCAAAATTAGTTCTGCAAAGTGCACAGAGTTTCCAATAAATAGCTTGTCTTTCCTTTGCTAAACTTGCATGACGTTAATATTCTGTTTCAGATATAGAGGATGGTTTAGAAGGTGTGGATATAACTTTACGGGATGATTATTTGTGCAGTTTGGAATAAAAAAAGAATATACCCATATCCAATTCTCTTTTTCAAGAATTTCTAAGATATGATGAAAAAACCGTTTGTTTTTATCATTGGCAATTTGTATCTAGCCTGCATACGAAATATATAGATGCACCAACAAGGCTTAAAATCGGACAAGCGATCAAAGACAAAGAAAAATGGTAAAGCCGGAGGAAGGAAGGAATCTAACCAGAAATATTAAAAGACATTGAGCTAACTGTAAACGTACTCTACCCTTTATTTGAAAAACTGGAGAGGCATCACGTTGCTGTCAATACCGAGCAAGGTATTTTCCAGAGTACCTACTACTAAACAGGATCAAATCACACGTTGAACAACAACTACGTAAAGAGCAAACGGGCTTCCGCAGACGTAGGTCATACATAAACATACTCGTAGACCAAATAAATACGCTCCATATCATTATAGAACAATGTTTTAAATACATTAATCTGTACATGCTTTTCATAGATTTTGAAAAAGCTTTTGATCTAGTTAGAAGAGATGTTGTATGTACTGTGGAACATAATGCGGAAATACGGAATACCATATAAAATCGTATCCTGGTAAAACAAGGTGAGGCATGAAGGCAAACTGACAGAACTCATACCAGTGATGTCCGGAGTAAAACAGGGATGTATCGTGTCGCCAATATTCCTGACAATTATCGATGATATCATGTCCAGAGTAGTTGAAAACAAAAGAAGAGTATAAACGGGAGCATCACAAAACAGCTCGAAGAGCTAGTTTTTGCTGATGATATCTCTCTCCTATCCTACACAAGCAGATGCAAGAGAAACTAAACTAAGTTAATACCAAAGGTGGAGCTACGGGATTGAAAATAAATAGTGAAAAAACAAAATCTATAAGAATTAACACAAACAACGCTAGACAATTCACCTTAAATGACAACACAATAGATGAAATCGATAGCTTTGCATATCTAGGCAGTGTGGTAACACAGGCGGTTCAGAAACAGATGTGTAAGCACGAACCCAGAAAGCAAATGTGGCATTCATTCAGCTCTATCCACTGTAGAAGGCAACAGAGATAACACTAAAAACTAAACTCAGAACATACAGAAGTAATGTTAAATCAGTGTTTTTATATGGAAGTGAAACTTGGAAAGATATTATCACAAGTCTACAAGTATTCATAAATAGATGCCTACGAAGAATTTTGAAGATATATTGCAAGATACCATGAAAAATACCGAACTCTGGGAGCGAGCAGGAGAAAACATAAAAAATAACGCATAAAATTAAAATCATTTTTATTGAGAAACGGAAAAAACAGTAACTATGTATAATATACAATATACATTGTATATAATAAAAATTTACATTACTTGAAACATATTGCGCCTCATACTGGTTCGTGAAATAAATTCGTTGGCGATATTGTTTAAATTCAGTTCGCTGGTTTCTTCTCTATGTATGTTTTTCGTTTCTTCAAAATATGCCGCCCCCTAAAAGTTTGCCGCCGGGGGCACGTGCCCCCCCTGCCCCCCCCCCCCTAGTTATGGCCCTGGATAGGGTACACCATAAGAAAAGATCCATCTACAGTCGAAAAACAAACTTTATATTGGAACCCACAAGGCAAACGAAAAAGAGAGAGACCCTGAACCAGCTGGAAAAGAAACTGTTTTGTAGAGGCCCTATGCTCCACACAGGAGTAATAATAATAATAAAATAAGTAAAGTCAAGTGTGCATACTAAGAAATTTATTTCTATTGGTTTTCATTGTTAACTAGATGTAGCCTGTTGATTCTCTAAATAAATATTTTTTCCTTGGTATTTTATTATTCTTTATTCCAAATTGCATAAATAATCAGCCCCTAAAGTTATAATTATTCACACTGTTTGAGTCACCATGTATAAATAATCAGTAAAAGTTGTGAATAAACTCCACGTAAATTATGGTTAAGTAGGATTTACACGATAAGAAACTGTATTTCAAATGCTATTTATAATATATATTTGCTTTGCAACGAGTGTATTCTATTTACTAATAAAATGACGTCAATTGGTTCAAGCATACAACTATTCTAATAATAATATTTAAAAAACGTAGGCAGAAAAATTAAAAATTTTAACGTTAATACATTTAATTTTAATAATAATTCCAATCGCATTGTTATTGTTTATCTAAGGCCCGGTCTTTCCATCTCCCGATAAATTTAACTTCCAGATATTTTCCTTGGTAACCATTATTAACACAATTGTTTCCATGGCAAATATCTGCTTTTATTCTCATTTATTGTTTTCTGAAAGTATCTGGTATAAAATCATTTCTAATAAAAATATTGGGTAAATTTTTTCTAAATATGCATTTTTTGCTGTCAACGCTTAATATATGCAGTTACATATGCCATATGCTGTATACCAATGATATATGCAAAATATGCAAAATAAAATTGGGTTTATTTTAAAGTAAACATTCGAAAACGCAAATGAACGAAAAATTAGCTGATTATGATCACTAGGAAAAATCATGCAAATATGCATTTGCCCAGCCCTAATTATTATGCTGAATGCTGACTACGGTAAATCCAAAGAACTATCTTATTTTTGGCTTAAATAAAAAAATTAAGTTTTTCCACTGCCGATTGGTAAATAGCATTTACCAGTGGCATTATTTAAAGGAAATCTGTTGATTTTACTACTTGTTCAGGAATTGTGAATGTAACGAAGTTGCATGAATTTACCTCACTAGGGAAGTAATTATTGTTTTTACATCTAAATATAGGTTACTACGGCTTTTATTTGTCGTAACTTAATTCAGTGATAATTACTTAATGTCGAATTATTATATTTTTTAAGCAATAAAAAATATTGTATAGAACAAGGAAATTTCGCTATAGGTATGCAGGTTGTTGCTACTTGTTAGGCTGCAGTTTACTATTCCCGACAGATTTGAAATTTAAAAATTATATAGTTTTTTGCACGGCCACCATCTTTATTCTTTTAAAAAGGCAACTGGTAGTTCTATACACTTTCTATTTTTAAGTAATATAAACTTTTTTGAAAATATTAAAAAGACACAAATAAATTGCTGAGTATTAGGTATATTCACATTTGTCGGCCCCAACTCTTTAATTGGATATAAACAAAAGTTTTCTATTTTAGATACAACGCTCTGTTAATTTAAAGAAAGTATTTCGTATTTCATTAATTTGACTTTACGATTAAGTTCGTATGTTGTACATACCTAATCATTGTTCTCAGTGAAATTTAGAAGGTAATAATATGTTTGATAATATGATAGCATTTTTGATTAAATAAAACGTTATTTTTTACAATAAAACCAAATTGTCTCTTTGAAATATTCAATAAAGAAAAAGAATGTTTTCAGCCATAGGCCATAGCAACAACAGATTTCACGGGATTCCTATTCCAACTGAAATACTCGGTGTCTTTTGATGTAGAAACTGCGCAGCAATTTTTTATGTTCGTTTAAAAAATGCCAGGTTTTATTATGTCTTAAAGACTCATATACACCATGGAAACGCAAACAGCACAAATCGTTAGCAAATACAAACGAAATGGAATTTATATTGTCAGTGACACGTGTCGCTAACAAAATTTAAGCTTCCTATCTTGAACAGCAGACTTCAAAAAGCATCACTGCTGACGTAATAAACCTCGGCGTACATTTCAAATTACATTCACAATCGATCAAAAACTTGGCGGAATCTGCTGTGTTATGAACAGTAAATAATTTACAGCCTTATGAGTTTTCGATTAACTGCAACAAGTTTAAAAGTGGAAAATGAATCAGCACAAAAAGAAAAAATGTAATATTGTTTGAGGGCAAAATGATTTTTGATATTGTTTACTTATTTTTCTGTTTAGTTGTTACAGGTTGTCAGGTTAGAATTACAAATATCAAAAAATTACGATTTGAAGAATATTGACGCTTCACGTTTCTTTATCCAGCAGGGTGATCAATGAATTTTTTATAAACATCTATAACCTTCAAGTGTATTGCTTTTAGAATTTGTAACTAAATAATAGATATTTTAAAGAAACAAACACAAAAAGGAAATAAAAAGTAAATATTAAGTTTACTACCTCTGCCCTCTGCTACACCCATAGTAATAATAATAAGTAATAATCCAACCATTAAAGCGAGACTTTTAGAATGCAGTCACGGAAAAAATACTGAAAAAAGTTGACATAAAAAAGAAGATACAATAACGCTTGTAGGAAGTTAAAGGAAATGATCCATGTATATAAAAATGAAACTTTTACATGTTATCCAGAAGGGTTAACTACTTAAGCTACCTAAGCTTGTCGTTATTCTCTGTGGACGACTACTAAACGCCTAAGGCCAAGAACACACGAGGCGGTTTACAGGGCAAGTCTTGAAGGACTTGCCAAAAAAGTGAGTCGTGTTAATAACTTAAGCATATATTTAATGCCTTATTATTAAGAACCGGCTACTTCCCAGCTTAATGGAAGGTCGCTAAAATTATTCTAATCTTAAAACTAGAAAAACCATCCAATACCGTCCCATCATGCAAACTTATAAATCCTCTACCAATCCTGTAGTAAAACAATAACTGTCCTGCTACCTTTATTGATAACCAGGGGCTCCTTTTTATATTAAAATAATGTCTACCCCATCCTTTCTCCTCCTCTTCCAAGGTCATCAGTCCTTGGACTGGTTTGTTGCAGCCATCCATAATCTTCTATTTAATATTAAAATTATATTTACGCGAAAGATACTTTTTAGTAACGTACGAATAAGAAACGACCAATTTGATGGTGATAAAAGCAGGAACGCGTTTTAAGAACGCTACCATTTCTCATTTATACAGCTGACTTACCAACCAATTAAGATGCTATGTTTGCTACATTTGCTGATAATACTGTTGTCTTAACTACAAATGATAATCATGTAAGAGCCGTACACAAGTTGCAAAATAATTTAGACTAAGTTACTAAGTACGAGAAATAGTGTATCAAACTATGAGTATCCATCCTATCTATATGTCCGTTCCGGTATTTTCTTCTGTCGTTGGCCCATTTTGTTATGTCTTGTATATTATTCATGACGATGTCCTTGTTAGAGTAAAGTTTTCTCCTGAATTGTTCGTAGTATTTTTATTTCGCATGTGCTCATAGTCTATGTCTTTTTCGTGTCAGCCATATGTTAATACAGATTCTAACTTTTGTTTCTGCCGTCATATGCTTGTTGCGGCATACGAGGTTATTAAGACATCCTGATATCTTAGATGCTTTGTTAGGTTTTATCTTCGCTTCAAGGTACAGGTCTTTGTCACTAGCGATTTCTGGTCCTGGATAGCTAAGCGCCATTGTCTGCTCTATTACTTTTCCCTTTATTGCAAGTTTACATCGAATAGGGCGTTTTAGCATAGCCATACCTTTGGTTTTGCCTGCGTTTATGCTCATACCATGTTGCTTAGCTATGACAATGAATTTGTGCAAGAGCATTATTTGTAGCCCGTCTTCGTGTTCAGCAAGGACGGCCGCATCGTCAGCAAAGCATATTATATGATAGTACGTATTACCCAATCTGTATCCCAAATTATTCGGTAAGCTTCTTATTATTTCATTCATAATTAAATTGAGCAAGAAGGGACTGACGGAGTCCCCCTGCCGTATGCCTGTAGTTACTTGTATCCTTGTATGTTATTACTCAGTTGATCATTTACTTTTATACGAGTGGTGCATTTAGTGTTCATATCTTGTATTACTTATGTTAATTAATTTTCTATGTATTCCTCTGTTTCCCATAATTTGCAGTACGTCCCTTACGTAACCTTACTTTCTTAAAAGTATTGCACATATCAACAAAATACATAATATAACGGTTTATTGACGCTTTTTGTCTTATTATGAAGGTGGCGTCAGTGGTTGATCTGTTTACTCGGAATCCCCGCTGTTCTTCTCGTAGGTAGTAGTATAATCAGTTCCAGTTTATGCTTTACTACTTTTGTAAATATCTCGAAAGTCATGTTGGATACTGTTATTTCCCTGTAGTTTTCTGGCTTGTTTTTTTTTTGCCTTCTTAAAATTGCTTAAAAAAGTTTTATCAATAAGTTTCTCGCCTCCGTATTTTATCATTTCGTTGGTTATCTCGTGTAGCTGGTGTAATATTGAGGATGAAACGGCTGTGCGAATGTCCGGCCCTAGCTCCGATAAGAGGAACCATGTTGGGGGACTTCTGGCTTTACATGGCCAGAATTCACAGCATACCTCCTGCAGACATCCTCAGCTACACCGAAAGGGTAGGATGGCTCGAGTGATGCAGGCAGGCAAACGGAGGTAGCACAATGGGCCCGCTTTGTAGCCTAAGTGCATGTAAACTGAGGTTTACCCTCCACATTGAATCCAGAATCCAAAATCTGGTCTGGCTCTAAGAATTTTCTGTTTTTCAATTTCCTTACTACTGTCACAACTTCATTCTCTGTTACTTGTATTGCATCTTCCTGTTCTTTATTTTACAGATTTCCTTCTAATTCTTCATTTTCTGTATACAGCTCCTTGAAATCAGTGGCGGCTCGTGGCTTGAAATTATGGGGGTGCTGCAGCTTTCGTAATATATTTACATACCAGTAACGATCCTTGATATTTTTAAGGTGCCTTTTAAATAAAACAAAACAAATCGAAATTTTACTCAATTTATAAAAAAAATAAGCTTACAGGAAAATGAAATAAAAAGAATTTTTATTTAAATATAAAATCCATTCTGCGATTTTTAGCTTCACAAAATTTTTCGATCACCTGTTAACTCTGGAGCAGCCTTGACCGTCTTCGCAGTGATGTTGCAATCAAGTTGGAAATACGAACTACTTATTATTTAATTTTCCGGTTTATATTACACATACCGTGCGTGGTGTTTATGTATCAGCCCGTTGCCCCAGACGTCCTTGCACAATTATTATTGTTTTTGTTGGATCGGATGTCCAAGAGCTGAACGGCATGTTGCAATAATGCTGAGATGCTGCTCAGACAGCAGCTTTCGGGCTACTTTTACCATGTATTATTAAAACAAACAAATCGCGGCGAAACTTGCACCGAATGTACTACGTTTTCGACACTGCTACATTCATCAGCGCTCTGAATGGAATCTACAGCTTCGGTTAAAATAATTCCTTTTAAAAGCGGTTTAATTAATTAAATGTATGTAATAATTATGCAAAATATTGAATGATTGTTATATTATTGATATTTTCAAGTACAAATTTAATAGGTAATTAATTTCCGTACTTTGTTCTGGGGGTGCTGCAGTGTCGCAGCGCTTATGGACCAGCCGCCACTGCTTGAAATACTCTTCCCACGCGTTGATAGCGATTTTGTTTGTTTGGACTGTATCTTTACCTTCCATTTTATTTCGTCTAAGTGTTTGTTCTGCTTAAAGCCTAAAGATCATGCTCCAATTCTATGGAATATTTTTCCCAGTATTCCTTTCTTATACTGCTTACTTTTTTGTTTCAGTATTTTGATTTCTAGCATACATAGTTGTTCCAGTTTTTTGCTGTTCTGTTATTTAAGAAGTGGAGATACGCTTCTTTCTTTTCTCGAGCTAGATCTTTCACTTTTGGTTTGAACCATGGATTTATTGTTTACATTTTTTTCCTCACTGTTCGTTGTTCTATTGCTTCTTTAGCCGCGTCTAAATCTGCCTTCTATCTTTATCCATTGTACGTTAGGTGATTCTGTGTGTGTGTGATGTTCTCCTATAATTTAGTGTTTAATGTTTGCTCAGACAGTGCTCCCGTTTGTAAATGATTCTATATTAAAACTTCTTTCTTACCACTATCTGACAGAGCCAAATACCTGGGTATACACCTCGATAAAAGTCTTACGTGGCGGACACATATTTGGGTAAAACTACTACAACTTGGTCCAAAACTTAGAAGCTATTATTGGTTATTAGGAAGGAACTCCCAGCTTAATTGAGATAAAAAGCTGTTAATATAGATATGTATGTATGTACCTACCATTACTATTACTGATGTCATTGGACTGTCACTTACCTTGCCAACTTTTCATGTAAAGAATTTACTTCATACTTAATGTAGCAAATTGTAAATAGTTATTTGTTGAAAAGAAAAAACTACGTTCATAAACTTTATAATAAATTGCATAAAATCCTAATCGAATTTGCTATCAAAAATGTATATTCTTCCATACTTTACTTAAGTTTAAACCACTTCAAGTTTGAATGATGACATCATCAATATATTTTTTAGTGGCAACCTATATTTCTGCGACACAGGTTGAATTCTCTTTACAACGATCGGACATTTTCTACAACTTATCTAACAATATTTGTGAGAAAATTATAATAGAATATATTTTATTACAGAATATAGAAAGCATTTAAGAGTTAACGCCGTTGACTGTTTTCAAAATCCATAGAAACTGATACTTATTTCAACTGTAAAGCGAGCGTTTTGTAATGTGCACTATTAAATTAATGAGGATTATCCTTTTTAAGCAGTCCGTTTAATATTATTGCTAAAGATTTTAATTTTAATTTGATTTTTCATCATTTTTATTTGACCCAAAATTTTATGGTTCCCAATGTTTTGCTCGAAAACAATATTATGTAGCCTAAACAAATGTGCAGAAGAAGGCAAAATCCCAGACGCTTGGCGAAATGCGGAAGTTATTCTTCTCTTCAAAAAGGGAGACAAGACTAATATTGAAAACTACCGCCCCATAAGTCTGTTGTCGCACCTCTACAAATTACTAACTCGAGTAATAAACAATCGACTATCAAACAAGTTAGATCTCTACCAACCCGTAGAACAGGCTGGTTTTAGGAGAGGATATAGCACACTAGACCACCTACAATCAGTAAGATCTCCAATAGAAAAAGCTACAGAATATAATATCCCCTTATACTTGGCATTCGTAGGCTACCAGAAAGCATTCGACTCGATAGAGAAATGGGCTATAATGCAGGCGCTCAACAATGCTAGGGTAGACTTTAGATACTCCAATCTTCTAAAGGATATATACAACAACGCCACCTTACAGATAATATTAGATGAAGACATGATAAGCGATGAGATCCGTGTCGAAAGAGGCATAAGACAATGCGATCCGATCTCCCCCAAACTCTTTACACTAGCCTTAGAAGATGTCTTCAAGAACTTGCAGTGAGAGAACAAAAGCATAAATATCGATGAAGTTTTTCTAAATCACCTGCGCTTTGCAGACGATATCGTTTTAATCAGTTCAGACAGAAGCGAGTTACAATCCATGCTACAACAACTGAATGAAGCATCCACACGAGTCGGTCTGCAAATGAACCTCGCAAAAACGAAAATATTAAGTTTGAATGGCCAACCGCTTGAAATACAAAAGCAAAAAATAGAGGTAGTGGAAGAATACTTGTTACCTTGGCCATCAAATCAAATTGGGTAAACAAAACCAAACCGCCGAAATACATCGAAGGATAGGGTTAATCTGGGCTGCCTTTGGAAAACTCGGTTACATACTCAACAATTCAGAAATCCCCAACTCACTGAAATCTAAAGTATACGACTCATGTATCCTCCCGGTTTAGAAACGACGGCAATAACAGTTAAAAGTGCAAATAAGCTCCGAATATCGCAAAGAGCAATGGAACGTTTCATGCTAGGAGGTAGGTTAAGTGATAGAATCACAAATGAAGAAATCCGCCGGAGAACTAAGATAACCGATGGTATTCAACGTGTAGCTAACCTCAAATGGAACTGGACAGGGCACGTAGCCAGACAAGACCCTGATAGGTGGCCTAATAGAATAATGCATTGGCGGTCACGAACTACAAAACGAAGCGGGGGTAGACCTCAGAGGAGATGGCTGGACAACATCAAAGCCGTCGCAGGAAGATTGTGGCATCAAAGAGCACAGAACAGAGAAGAGTGGAAGACTTTAAAGGAGGCCTACGTCTTGCAGTGGTTGGAAAAAGGCTGTAGAAGAAGAAAAATATATGTTGCCATTAAAAAAATAACTGTTAATGATGTAATTACTCGAAAAACAAACTAGTCAATTACATAAAAGGAGATCTTTTTTAAAACTTGTTTTTTGCCAAAAATTAATACTTATGATTTTATCGAATTTATTCCAAACTTTATCCACGCAGTATGTTATTTTCAATATTTATTCAAGTAAAATGTATAATGAACTCAGCGAATGGATAGTGACAAATACAAAATCATTGAATTGTTTCCTTTTCACTGGCTTACCGAACCTTTTAACCATTAATAAAAAGGCTCAGCCCAAATTACATGCTCAGTTTGTTTTACGGTTTATGGAAAAATTTTTATGATAAACGTCTAACGATATTACACGCTAGCTTTTATTTTTTTTTTTCTACGAGTTTCTTTTTGCCTAATATTATATTTTTGTACATTGCAACGTGATTGAAAGTACAACAATATAATTTAAATATCAAACTGTTATTTAAGATTTAAGAACTTTATTGATTTCCGTCATTGGGAAGTGCGTATAACTTTATAGGTCCTCTTAAAGTTTTGGCAGGAATCCAAAAAGAAAAAATACCATTGTTCTTCGGTCGTTTGAATATTTATGTCAGTTATCATTTTTCCAGTAATATACTGTCTGAAATGTTGAATTATAAACAAGCACTTAAAGTCAACTTAAATTACTGAGAAATGGAAAAATGTAATCAGTTAATCTTCATGTTTGTTTCTGACTAAGGTTCATACAAATCTAAAGCCCCATTTTGTCAAGGCTAAATAAAGTAACTTTATTTTGTTCTAGATGCATATATTAGATAACTTTTGCAGTATAGTGCTTTCTATTTTTCTATACTGAGGTTAATATTTTATATTTTTCTGTGTGCCACATTATTTTTAACAGGTAAATATCAAGCATTACCAAAATAAAGGGTACGTAACAAACAAACCTATATTTTAACTGCGTTGTTTTCGCAATTACCTCCAATCTTGCTGAAAAGGGTAAGTGACCTACTATCAATTGAAATTCACAAGGACGTACGTGGGTGCGACCACTTGTTGTGCAGTTCATCCTGCAAATCTTCTGAAACTAGTTCGCTCCACTTCCTGGTTATGCATAACCAGAAACCGTTCTAAATTGGAAAGTCGACAAGTTAACTTCTTAGGTCCAAAGGAAACAGGGCTAATTAAGGTAATATACAGAAGGGTTGTATGTGGCACACGACCACTTGCTGCATCACATGCGCTGCCGGCATCCCCTCAGACGGACACCCACGCAAAAGTGGGTCTCTCCTACACTTTCGCATCGATTTTCTCATACCATAGTTCCCCTTCCAACAGTTCATTGAACAGAACATCTGCAGCGTGTATGAAACAACCCCCGGTTACCTGTGACCTCGATGGCGCATTAATGCTTGAGCTTTCATTCTGAAAATTGAATTGCATTCATCTTTGAACTTTAATTTAGGGCTACGCTCTTAGAAAGATACTACTACGGCTCTATTTAACATGACGAAGCACAAGAGTTACATATTCTTCCTATAAAACATTTATGCAGCGGTTGACTAAATATTCTAGACCAAACCATTCACAACAAAGCAATTACGAAAAATGTGAAAAACTATGAAACCGATTTTGTTTCATTTAAGTTTTAGATACGAGATCACGACATTCTCTAAGGAAAACAAACGTTTCCAAATATAATATGAATTGGAATTGATTTTAAAGCTTCGTCCCCTCGGTGGCCTTCAGAATCGAGGGTGCTCGTATTTTGCAGGGTAAGGCTACCAGCTTCTAAATTATTAAAGCTACAGGGTTAAAACTACCCATTTTAGGAGTTCAAATTTGCCCCAGGAGCAAACGTAATTTACTTAGGGTTTATAAAACATCCCTTTAGGAATCACCTTTAATCTATCAGATTTAGATATCTTTCACTTGTCACATTTACTACAACATGCTTCGACAGAAACTTTTTTACCTTCAAGCCGCTGAAGATGTCAAGGAGCGAAAATAAGTCTTTAGAAACGTGAAACTCACTAAGTATTACTATCATATTTCAAAGTCTGAGAAATATAAATTTACTCAACAAACAAACCGTTTATTACTTTACTTAAATATTAGAACCAACTAGAACTTAATTTTAACTGCGAAAAGCTGTTTAAATGTTTACACTTATTTAGTTATGCAAATTTTGTACCAAATAAATTTAACAATTAATTCTGCTGCTCGTAAGAATTGACCACGGAGTTTAGAACAACAAGATAACCATTAGCATTGTGCCATGACCTTCCGCTTCATATCATATATTATTTCTTTCTTTCGCTCAACGTTGTCTAAATTTTTAATTTTCACGGCCCCTTTTATGTTACAGTGTTTTGCTCGCTCATCGTACCAGTGAAAACGATTGAAATTTTCTGAAGCACCTTCGAATATTTTATAGATGAAAGTTAAAACAAGAAGCCTTCGGATCGATGTGATGATGACCACGTTTAATGAAGCGCCCTGTGCACATTGTTCTCTAAATCGTATAATAGTTATTTATTATATCAGTGGGATAAAGGCATCATTAACATACGAATGCGTTGAGTTGCCCGACGAGGGCGTTAGCCCGAGTCGGAGTAAGAGCATGTGTATGTTAATGGCCTTTATCACACGTATATAATACAACATTTTATCTATGACTGCTCAAAATTGAAAAAATTAGATAATTTTTAATTTGAAAAAATTACATAATTTTGACAGCCCATCTTTTTTATTTAAAATCAGAGTAGCATGGTATTTTATTTGAAATCAGAGTGGCACTGTGTCTGCATAATTTATTTTCGTCATAGCAACTAAATAATTTGTACGTCAATAATTTTGTATTTTAATTTTTCCTTGATTTGTGGAGAAAAACCGGTAAATATTTGTGAAAGTATTCCGTTGGACATAGAAGAAGCTGCAACGAAGGTATTTTCTTCATAAAAAATAAAACTTTTGGTCATAAATATTGTCTTATCCCACTGAGTTTGATAATGAATTCATTATCTCACTCAGTGCGATAATAAACTTCATTATCGAACTCAAATGAATGATATAATAGGTTCTTATCCTAGCAGGAGTAGATAAACATTTTTACCACATTTTTAACTTGTTTAGTCAGTGGTTGGATAAATAAATTCACGCTCTATACAGAGTGTTTACGGTCTTGTGATTTTATTTTAAAGGGGTGATTAAACATCTTAAAAGAAGGTCATTAACGTAAAAATGTCTTAACAAAAGTTGCATAATAAGAGAGATATTACTGTTAAAAGTTTTGGTTATTTTTAAATTCAAACGATATTATCAGTGAATTCTTTACTAAGTAGGCTGGTGACAGTAACTTTTCCCATCTGTCAAGCTGTTTCATCAGTTGTCACTGCACTGTGGTTTGACATAAATTCTTCCGAATAAATCCTAATAAGGAAAGTAAAAATGGTCCAATACGTTGATATGTTGTTAATTTATGGGGAAGTACGTTAATGACCTTCTTTTAGGATGTTTAATCACCCCTTGAAAATAAAATCACAAGACCGTAAACACCCTGTATAACAAAAGCGGAGTAGTGCGTGATCCACAACTCGCACCCATACTGACAACTTTTGGTGTGACTAAGTATATCTAATCCAAAACACTTTAAATATGTGTTCACCAAATCATAAATATGTATTAAAATGATTAAACTTGTAGTCCAGTCAACGAACGCTCAATAGGGGGGTGTAGAATGCATGGAGGGTGTCGCAATTTTTGACTTCAGGGCTTTGTTTGGAGTCGTTAGGAGGTAAACATACTAAAAGACCCCGGACATAGGGTGTGAGCGGGGTGCAGGGGGAGACCGAGAAGATCCCTTTTTTAGGTTTTTTGCTTATATCTTGAATAAGGTGCGTCTTAGCGAAAAAGTTATTATATACAAAATCAAAGGTGTCAAAATTTCCCACATTTTTGGTTGGTAAAGTTTTTTTATATCTCCAACCGTTTATGCGATATCCGCTATCAAAAATCGCTAATTTTCGAAAAAAAATTATAAAAAGTATATACCATTTTGAAGGAAATTTAATCCTGTACAACTTCTTTTGTGGGAATTTTCCTGTAAACCGAAGAGATGAGGTGCTAGAGAGAAAAGTTTAACGAAAAACGGGAGGCAAAATATTTTCTTGCGAATATTAACGATTTTTGATAGCGGATTTCTCATAAACGGTTGGAGATAGAAAAAAACTTAAAAAAGCAAAAATGTAGGAAATTTTATCAGCTTTGATTTTGTATATAATGACTTTTTTGCTAAGATGCACCATCTTCTAGATATAAGCAAAAAAACAAAAAAAGAGACCTTCTCAGTCCCCCCCTGCACCCCGCTCACCACCTATGTCCGGGGACTTTTAGTATGTTTACCTCCTAACGACTCCAAACAAAGCCCTGAAGTCAAAAATTGTGACACCCTCCATGCATTCTACAATCCCTTTATTGACTGGACTATTGTAAGTTCTCACAAAAACCACGGTTCTACGAAATTAGTACTTTCAGTTACTAAAATTTTTCTTATTGATGAGTTAAATAAACCGAAAATATGTATTATTATTTGGGTTAAACTTTATTTTATATTAAAATTTACAAAATAAAAATTTTATATACTACATCAGTTGATCGAACTGAACGCAACAATTTAAAGATCACATAACAGCAATTTCACTTAGGCACTTAATCCCATAGAGAACATTAATCCAATTACACCAGCAGAGTATAACTAATATCATTCTCAAGAAATTCCCAAAAAAGCAATGTGTTACCTAACAGCAATTTTTAACGGTTGTCTTAGAATTGGTTACTTCCCTGACACAAGGAAAATTGCTCATATTATCATTTTTAATACGCTAGGAAAGAATACACAAAACCCAGAAAATTACCGTCCGATAGGTTTCCTAACAACCTTCTCCAAACTGCTAGAAAGATGTATGCTGACCAGATTAAACACCGAACTAAACAATAACAACACTATCCCCACATTTCAGTTCGGATTTAGATCAAAACATTCGACCACTCACCAACTGGCCAGAATAATCGAAATTATCGAAAGAGGCTACGAAACCAAACAACATACTTTAATAGCTTTCATTGATATAGCCAAAGCTTTCGACACTGTCTGGGCTCTGGGATTATTGTACAAGTTAACAACTATAAATTTGCCAACATATTTATTCTTATTAGTATTAAAGTCTTTCCTAGATAGCAGGAAGTTAAAAGTTAAGATTGGTAATACCGTCTCCACGATGAAGAATATTGCAGCTGAAATACCCAGGGGATCAATATTGGGCCCAATATTGTATAATATATTACACTTAACATCAGCATTGCTATGTATGCTGACGACATAGCAATTATCACACAAAACGAAAATATAACCGTTGCTACAGAAAATCTTCAGAACACCATGGCTGAATTAAACAACTGACTAAAGACATGGAACATCACTCTAAACTCAAGCAAATGCCAAACAAAAATATTTACCCTACGATACCCTTTAACGCCACCGGAAATTGTAATAAATAGTGAACGTGTTGCCTGGAATCCACCTGACTAAGGAGTTAAATACCTAGGAGTCATCATCATTCAGCTTATCGAAGTTCACTGCTGGACGTAAGCCTCCCTTAACAGCTTCCACTGTGTTCGGTCTTGTGCTGTCTGCATCCAGTTGGTGTTAATGCGTTTTAAGTCGTGGGCCCATCTGGTGGGGGGACGTCCTCTGTTCCTGAAAGCTTCCGATCTAGGCCTTCGTTCAAGAATTCTTCTTGTCCATCTGTCGTCGGTATTTCTTGCAATGTGTCCCGCCCAGTTCCATTTTAGTACAGCTATTCTCTCCACGGCATCTATATCTATGTGTTGGGTATGTGATCCCTGAGAGACATTCATAGTATTGATCGTTCCATAGCTAGTTGTGTAACCCGTATTTTCTTAGTTGTCCGTTTAGTCAGTGTTAGAGTTTCCGCGCCGTAGGTAAGGACTGGGAGGATACACTGGTTGAAGACCTTTTTCTTCAGACAAATTCGCAGGTCTGTCTTAAACACATATTTGAGATTACCGTAGGCAGCTCACGTAAGGTCTATTCTTCGAAGGATTTTGTGGGTTTGATTGTCTTTGCCGATGGAAATCTCATGTCCAAGGTATTTGAAAGATGTAGTTTGCTCCACTCTGATACCACCTATGTATATGCCCTCGACGAGCACGAGATTTGTCATTATTTGGGTTTTGGACTAATTTATTTTGAGTCCTACTTTCTTTAACCCTTCGTTCAGCACTTTTAACATTTTGATGACATCATCGAGTCGATCAGCAAATCTCAAGTAATTTAGTCGCTCGCCACAGGATCTCCTAACCGATGAAGAATCCAGCGAGTGAAGACTAGTTCGGAACTGACCTCCACATGCCAATATAGTGATAAGTGATATCAAATAACAATTCTGTGTATAGCTATATTAGCTAAGCCGGAAATCAAACAGGAAAAAAAACAGTTAATCGAACTGTTTAAAAAACACCATAATAATAGATTTCATAACTAAGAAATAAAAAACATTATGTCAAGTAAAAGGGTATAAAGCAATTCGAAGGCTTCCACGGATAGTGTCAGTATTAACAGAATATCTTCCACTCTGGACCGTATTTCGCCCACGAAAAAGAGGGCACTAAAAGAGTACGGTAACACAACTTGTCAACCAAGCCAAAGGCGAAACCCGTCTGAAGAAAATAGAAAAGACAGCGACTTTATACCGACTGTAACCAGTCAAGCGTATCGTACGAAGACCACGATTGGTCGGTAGTGGAAGGGGCCGAGTCAGTAGCGATGGCTGACTTCCATATGTATGGCATATGATAACCAGTATCACGATTGTTAGTGGTCTTGGTGATTTCAATGGCCTCACGGATTTTCCTATAGAAAAAATAAAGGACATTGGCGATGATCGGAGATTTCTCAAAGAAGATCATATGGCCAGTGCCGTGTGATGTTCAGCAACAGCTGAGTGTGCGAGAAGACCTGTTTTCAAGCAACGTTCTTTGGCTTTTTCTAATAAATTTGCTTGAGGTATTTAATTACTAAACAGACCTTAGCACCTTATTTTTTAACATCTGTAAGGGTATGTCGAAAAAATGATGACCTCAAAGCTCTTTACTAAGTTCTGGAAGCTTTGGTCCAGGATTTGACCAAACAGTTAGTAATACTTGCCGTTATTGATTGTTGTTTTTCCTAGATTTGTTGCTAACATGTTGTCCCGTTTGCAAATGTTCAATAATTTGAATTTTTTTATTGTTGCTGTAGAAACTTTACAATATTTACTTTGTATTACCTTCCATCTGATGTAAAATCGCTATAGTCTTTCAGAATTGTTTTTAACAGCATGCACACTTCCGTTCTCTTTAGGCATCTTGCACTAATTAATAATATTTTACACATAAGTAAAACCAATTTAAATTAAAAGAAGTTTCTTAAAAGTGTTAAATAATCCTCCATTATTTATAAATTAAATTCTTATCAGACATGGTGTTTGAAAGGAGATTGACAAACAAACTAAAGCAGTCCCTTATCCCTACATGTTTTAAGCTACAGCTTACGCCGATGACATTATGTTGTTAAGAATATCAAAAGAAGAATTAGTAAAGGTATTTAAGTAGTTGAAACACCAAGTGTGAAAGTATGAACAACGCATAAACGAACATAAGCCTAAATACATAGTATTAAACGGATTCGAAAGCATGAAAAGGAACAGTTTGATAGTGAAAAATACTGATGGGGAAGGGTATTGAATTCGAAGATTTCCATGGTTTAGTGTCAGTATTAGTCCCGGCTGCGACTGTGTCATTGTTGAGTAAGAAGAACTCAACGTTTTGCCCACTTTCTTAAGCGGCTTCGTCAGGAGGAAAAAGGGGGCACTAAAAGAGCACGGCAACTCAACGTTGAACCATGGCAGAGACGAAACTCTTTTAGCAAGAGGAAGAAGGGCATGGTAACTTAAACTGTCAACCAAACCAGAGTCTTCCGAAGAAAACAGAAGACAGCAACAGCTTTATACAGGTTGTAACCGGTAAAGCGTATCAGATGAAGATGACGGTTGATCAGGAGTGGAGGAAGCGGAGATATTGGCGATGACAGACTTCCACACGTCCGACAGAGGCTAACCAGCGGCACGATTCAAGTGTTAGGGATTTTGATGATTTTAATATCCTCACGGATTTTCCTGTTGAATCATGCCATTGTGAAATATAAGCACTTGATACTTCACCCAAAGTGGTAACCCAAAGAGTCAATCAAGTCATAGGCGAAGCCTGGGCGCTACCTCTGACGAACTTAAGATAACCATTGTAGGGGTGCTCATTAGGAGCTACAATAGTACGGTAACTCCACGAGTCAATCAAACCATAGGCAAAGCCCTTCCGCAGACGCAGAGAACTAAATTAACTGATCAAAGCCTGTGTGCTATCCCTGGTGAACCTAAGATAATCTCCATACCGTAAATAGCAGATGTTTAGGAGACATCTTCTTCATATCATATCATAAAACTGCTGATCCCATTACTCATGGCTCTGTCAATTGCGAAGCTGGAAATCCTTTATTCACAGTTGCATTATTATATAGTAACCATGTACCACCACGGTTGTTTTATTCATAAAACTTGTTGGCAGTTGCCATAAATTTGCGATTTGATACGTTTTTAACTTGCACGAAAACACAAATAGTCATAGAAAAAGTATAGTTTTCTGCTAACGTGTATTGGTTATTACCTACTCACTTCGCTCTCGTTGGGTACTCATAGAATAATATACTACTAATCTATTTTTATTTAAGCAGATGTTTGGAATCCAGTATTTATTCTTATATTTATTAGGAATGGATTGTATTAACTAATTTAATAATGCATTCCTGCCATTTACCATATTTGGAGTAATTCTAAGGATAGTAGGTACGAACATCTTACAGTTAAAAACTAATATATGTATTTTGAAAACTTTATTTTGGTTATTATAATCTAAATTATTGTTCAATAGTTACTTCCATTCGACTATTTTCAGAAGTAAGCAGTTGTTGGTCTATTTTATCATTTTACCTACGAATATTATTAAGTATATCCTATGATAAGTGATGAAAGCTTACGTTTATCAATTAAAAATGAAAAAACATAACTCACAGGAAAAGTAAATTTAAATTCTGTTGACTGCTGGTAGATAATTAATTTGGCTGATATTATTAAGCATTTATACGTTAAAATAGAAGATTATAGATTTAACATCGTTATAAAGAAAAACGTTTGGGTAGTAGTTGTCTGATTCAAAAGCATGTGTATCGTACAATGCGGGCCTTTGGCGCCCGAAAGGCCAAGCAAAATCAATTTATTTTACATGCTGAACAAGAAGATAGAGTTGTATGAGAATTTTGAACTCACACAATATCTTTATCGCGAATCTTATCCAAAACCTAACCATTCTATTTCTGTCTAAATTAATCAATTGCAAAAGGATTTATTCTAGGCATAAACAAAACTGAAGTTTTAAGAAAATACTGGTACGTGTACGTTTTAAAAGGCAGTTGTGCTTTTCATGGTATTTACTACAAAAAACAAGTTACTATTTGATTACAATTTTATATGCAAAAGAATGAGGACTTGGCAGACGTCTAACATTTACAATTTAGCTTTGTTGCTCTGCCACTAAAACTACAAAGTAAGTTAAAAAAAGAGAAAAGTACCCCTATACGTTGCCTTTTTTCAACGAATGTTGTAGTATTCCTTGTTGACACATCTGTAGTACTGCTGACTTATCTCAAAAATAGTAGATCTCAGTAAATAGACAAACCGACAGATAGGTACACACTTAATATTCATATTATACCTTCCCGGATTGCTACTTACACAGAATACAGAATATTCTGTGCTACTTATGTATTTGTCATTTTCAGTGATTTTGTCGAAGCTTTCTCACAGACAACACGAGTAAGTAAAGATTTTAAAAAATCTGCGGGCTGCGTTTAGTCTGCTTTAAAAAGAAAAAAGGGTGCCCTGAAACACCGTTTTTATATTTTGCTAAATACGTAGTTCTGAGATGGGGTCTTTCACTGATATAATAGATAATTACATATTTAATTAAAAATAATAATGATATGTTTTGTGTATTATAAGATAAGGAATTCAGTAGGAAATAAGCAGCATAACAATTGAAAGCAAATTTTTATTTCCTAAGTTCTGGCATGAAATAGATTGTAGTAATTTTTCGCCATATAAAACAATTCAAGGCAACTCAACGCAGGTCTGTTAAGTAAACACTATAAAATCCTAAGAAGAATGAATGTGCCCCACAATTCACAATCTGGCAACGGCCAACTTTTACGTCAACCAAAATAGGTGTGTAGAAATCTGCATTTTGCACCTGACGTGTCGTTTTTAGTAATTAATACCTTTTACAGAGGACCGACACGCAGACATCTAGCGGCTGGTATAATTTACGAATGACAGAAAATCCCTTTTGATTATTAGGTATTCTTTACTTTAAGTAAATGGAAATAACGCTGGCCTAGGTGGTATAAAGGAGTATCGAGCTTGCAAGCTTGTCTTGAAAACCAAAGGCCGCTGGTTTGCTTCCGGTCGAGGTCATATGGGATTTTTAATGCGGAAAAGATACGAAAGTACATCTTCTTGCTGATACGATGTAAAACCGTAGGTATGGGACCTACGATATTTGGTAAGGCAAAAATGGTGAAAGTCTCTTGGGTTCCGTCAAATTCTAATTGCATGAGGCCTACGACCATGGCAGTAGACACGCATTTATACCCTTGGCACCCGCAAGTCTAGATCTTCAACAAATAAACCGTGTTAAAAGATCCCAACCTTGACTAGTTTTCATGTCTCTTTACACTAAACAATTTTTATAGCAACATTTCTTGAGTATTTTATTGCAATGACTTTGGAAACCTCCTATTAATAGCAATAATTATAACATAGATATGTGTAATCAAGCAAATAGATTACATCAGAATATAACTGTACGGCTTTGTGTAATCATCATCTTTTCAAAATAGAAAACGTACAGCTGCTATTAATAGTGTGTTTGGTACTACAGTTTGTTAATTTCCCTGGGGAAGCCTTAGTTTCTTTTTAGAAATTGCGGTATTTTTAATGAACGTTACATCTAAGGCAACTTATTTTTATCGTGCTCATTAGTATCTCACGTATGTATTATAACTTATAACAAAAAATAATGAGCGTTTATGCACCTGTGCTTAATAAAAACTTAGAGAAAATCAAGAATTGTTTTACAAAAATCTAAATGCACGACCAAATCCCAAATACTAATAACCGTAAATTCACAGGGAAATCTAAATTCTAGGATCGGTAACTAACTTGTATTTGACGTAATGCAGATTTAATGAGGATAGATATCACAACAACCAAATGCTGATGGTAAGGTCTGTGTACAGAAAACAAATTTATTTTGTTTGTATGTTTGCCTTTTGGACGAAATTTAGGTTAACGGGTGCCAAGGATTTGAAAGTGCACCGATTACTGTGGTCGTTAGCAGTACCCAACTAGAATTTTGCCGAACTCAAGGGATTTTCATCCCTGAAAGGGAACCTTATCATGCCTAATATCACTACTAGTATCCGAAAGAAAGCACACATTCGGGTTTTCTATTTTAATGTCAAAAAATCCCATAAAATGTGAGTTAGTTGTTATCAACAAAATCAGTTACGAAGTACAAGGATAATGAGTTCACTGGCAGTAACAAGACTAGTTAGGAAATGAAACCACAATTAAATAAAACTGCCAAATTTTCTAGATTTTCGGTAGACTAACCTTATCCCGATTCATGTGTTGAAATAACAAACACTAATTGGCCGAAATATGGCAAAATAAAAAGCAAAACCATCAAAGAAAAACATATCATCTAAGATGCGTCCGTATTGAAGTTGAGGACCGATTAGTAAAAGAAATCAAAGTTGAAAATCGCAACTATAGGAAATATTGAAGTGAGCAGCATTTTCAATTACACGCCATTGAAAGTTAAAGGTTGGTGTCTCAAACCAGGAAAAAAAGAAGATTAACAAGTACAAAAACAAGAAGAAGAAGAAACAGACATTTGTAGAAATACTATCAACTATCAAACCTTATGTGATTTGGTTGATCTATAACTATGCATGCAGGGTTAAATAGAAAAATACCCCAATATTAAGACATAAATGAAGGAGAAAGCACAAAGAACAGTAATAGCCAAAAGATTATTGATTTTTGTGTTCTTGAGGATTTAATTGTAGGAAATACATGGTTCTACAAATATACAGGGGAAGTAATTTCAAGAAATGAGAAATTTATTATTGATCTCGTACTAATGGAGAAAAGTCACAAGACCAGACTAAAAGATGCCAGGGTGAAGAGAGGAAGTGAGTTGGGAAACGACCATTACCTAGTAGAAGTTAAATTGAAGCAAAATATAAGAACGAAAAACAAAATTATAGTAAAAAGGATCAAACAAATGAATTACACCCAAATTAAAACGTACAAACTACAAGAGAGCCGTTAAGAAGAAATATCAAGAAGAAAGTGAGAAAAGATTAGCAGTTGATAAAATAGAAGTAGACAAAATGGACTTAGAAGACCTATGGAAATATTTTAAAAAGGTGTTAATAGAAGAGGCAGCAAAGGTATGCGGAACCAGTAAGAATACAAATAAAAGAAAGCAAACGGCATGGTGGAACCAGGAAATAAAGGAGGAGGTCAAAAAGAAGAAAAAGTTTTGGAAGAAATATCAAGGTACGGGTAAAGACACAAACGCGTATGAAGTATACAAAGTACAACGAGAAAAAGCGATGATAAAAGAAGCTAAAAAGCGATCTTGGGCGGAGTTTGCAGAAAGGATGGAAGAAAACGCCAAGGGAAATACCAAAAACTTCTATACAGGACTTTAAGAAACATAAGACAATAGAAGAAAAATCCACTCAAAAACATCAAAAGTAAGAAAGGGCAGACGTTAACAAACGAGAACGAAACATTAGCTCAATGGAGAGAATATTACATGGAACTATTGGAAACAGAAGAAGACAAGGAAGACGGAAGTCAAAACACTAGAGAAAGACAAGAAAATCAACAACAGCAGAATGGGGGAAGGAAACGAAATTAAACTAGAAGAAGTGGAAAAAGTCATAAACAGATTAAAAACAGGCAAAGCAGCGCGAATAGATAATCTAAAACCAGAGATGCTTAAGTACCGGGGCAAAAAGTATGGGATACACAGAAAATGCCCCAAGACTAGAATATAGTAATAGTTACCCCCATCTATAAAAAAGGAGACGCAATGCAATGTGATAATTATAGAGACATCCCACTGCTATTTGTGGCCTACAAAATATTAGAGAGAATAATAGAAGGACGGTCAAGAGAAAAGCTTGAACCAACATTTTTAGACGCGCAGGCTGGTTTCCGAATTGAGAGATCTACTCAAGACGGGATATTTGTCCTAAGACAAATTTCTTAAAAAATACTGAGAACAAACTGCAACATATACGCGTGTGCAATCGATCTGGAGAAGGCATTTGACAGTGTCCCGAGAACAGAAATATGGAAAGTGTTGAACTCAAGAAACGTCAGCGGTAAAATACTAGATACTATAAAAAGCCTATATAAAGAAGCACAGTACGAATTGGGGGACTGACAACAGAACAATTCAGAACAAAGAAAGGAGTAAGACAGAGAGGTATTATTCATAATCATAACACTAATGGACTAACTAACTCGCAAAGCCAAAAGCAGATATAAAAGTACTTACCTAGGACATAGAAAGCTTGGTAGCTATATGTATGCGGACGACTTAATATTATTTGCAAATAACAAGGAAGAACTAAGAGGTAAAATAGACGCATGGTATGAAGTGCTAAGAAACTGTTTTTACATTAATATTAAAAAGACGGAAATAATGAGTATAGGACGAGAATCGGAAGAAATAGAAATAGAGATCGACAACAAAATATTACAGGGAACAATACACATAAAATACCTCTGTAATAGTTAGAAGGGAATGGTAGTCTGGAAAGAGAAATAAATAACAGAATAACAAACATCAACATATCCAACTGCATAGGGCGGGGAAACAAAAACCCGTTCAACCGCTATTTAAAACTTACTTAGACTTTACTTATTAACTTAAAAACAAGCGAACCATACAAAAATTTTGAAAATGGAATACAAGGTTGTTGTGTTTAGTATGTAATTACAAGCAAATAAAACAGTTTATTGGCGATCCAGCAATAGTAAAGTTTAAAAAAATGTTCATTACGTTTAACTATAATTCCCCATCTGTTATGTAAAAAAAAATGGGATTTTATCTATGATAGTGTGGGAGTTGCACTGTTTATGACAGAGGCCACAGGTAATAATCTCAGACTTCAATATGTATATTGATTATTTTGACGAAGGACGTACTACAACTCGGTCACGTATTATACAATTTAAATGTTTACCTGACATTAGTAAACTGTAAATAGTTTTTCGGCACAGTCAATTTATACACTTAATTGTTGACATATACGAATGTATGTATGTAATTAAAAATTTATCACTACATTTCCAAACAAAAAAAGTAGAGTAATTATTTGAAGGAATTCTTTCATTTAATATTTAGCATCGAGTGGAAATTAAAATTATAAGATAGATAGATGACTTTTTAAATATTTAATAAAATCAATTGGCCTTTTCAGTGTCCTTCTAAATACACCTCTAATAAAAATCTTGATAAAGATAAAATTTGTAAATATGTAGATTTGGAAGTCAATTATAAGTCTATCCGCACTAAAGAGTTTTTAATATGAATCTGGCTGTACAACACCATTACTCTCGTTTTGTTAAGCCTCCCAATTCAAACTAAATGGGGGTCTAAAAATCCAGGGTTTTCGGAGATTTGACTTTATTTTAAATGTAACATACACCTGAGACAAACAATAATTGGACCATTAATTTAGAACATGTTTTCAAAATATAATGATGAATATGCCGAACATCAAGATAGGCAGAATATTTGTAGTTCAGTTCTTTGTTTAATTCTAATTTAGGTTATTACAACAAAACCCACTAACAAATATGTTAGATCTAACGGTATATTCATAACTGTGGCAATTAAATCACGAGCAACTCTTTTTAACATTATTTTGGAAATTGTTTTCTAGTAACCCTATGATTAATTTCCAGTAGAATATTTTTATATTATTAACATTTTCAACGCAGAATATACTTATCTTTGTAAAACTCATTGTTACTTACTATATGTAATAGGTATTCTACCTACAAACAAAAAGTTGCGGCATATCGATTTCCGTTCATACATTAATAAAAGGTTTCGACACAACAGATAAAGTATTTACCAAGCAAAACAGCCAAATGATATTTCCACAGACAAAGAGCAAGGTCTTTTTTAATTTACTAATAAACCCCAATAAAAAACAGCTTTTGGTAATAAATCAAATTCCAAGTTCCGGAATGTTTTCTGGAACTTAATTACTGTGCAATTTAATCAGTGGACTTTCCTGTGAATCTGTTATTTCGCAGGTCAAACTGTTTCACGAAACGCTTGTGTCAAATCAATACAAGGTTTTCGCCGAAAAACACGCACTAACAATAAATGGCTTTACAGCACTAACAACAACAGGGTAATTGCATTGAGACAAAATGTTGAGGGTAAATTCTTTCAGTGCCTTTTTTTATGGAAACAAACAGGCAAAAAGAATTAATTTTTCAGTTTTTTACTAGTACGATGAAATCGAACATAGTTAATACAATCAAAATTCCAATATTACATAACCAAAAACTCTTTCTGCTGAAATTTGAATAAACATAAATATAACCTAAAGGGACTTGCCAAATGACGTCACGTCGAACTGCGTACCATGTTTCAAAATTAAAGTTAACAACATCGTGTTTCACATCAAAGCTACCCCAAATCGCTAGAGAGATATATTTTAGATTCTTTCATCATTAAAAGTGTCAATTATTCAGTCGTAACCCCAACTGTGTCCGTAGGTGTTTGAAAGCTTATACTTTTAACCTAGTAAGCCAAACTTAGCCTCAATAATAATCAAGAATAGAAAAATCTTTAACCTTTCGATAATTACACTACTACAATTAAAAATTCCGAAGAACTAAACAGCTTTATAAATAAGAAAATAATATCAGTTCCAAGGAAACATTAAGTTAAAACAAATTTAACATTCAACATTAATTCTAAATCTAAGACCATGGTATTACAAAAATTACCAATATTTTCAAAAAAAATGGCATAGTTTTTTTGCTGGTTTGCAATAATATATCAAATGATTTAGAAAGAGATTAGTTCCAGTCTCTAGATTTCATTGTAGATATTTTGGATATTCACAGAAATTGTTAGTACCGAACCATTAAAACAATTTTTATTAAATTGGGTTCCACAGTTCTCCGACAAATCATCTTATACTTACTTATACTGAACTTATACTAGTCTATACTCTAATATCGTATCATTTATTTAAAAAATAAAATTTAATTAAATAAATTCTAAAATAAAACTATTTAAGTAACTGAAAAATCAAAAAATGCCACTGATTTTTTTTGAATATCTAAAATTAAAAAATAATAAATCGTACCTCCCCACATCAAAACCTGATTGATATCTAATGAAATACTAGGAAAGTCTGTCGTCGTTAATTATTCCAATAATTTACATCCAAAGGTTCATTCTCGTACAACCTACCTTCGTCAACGCGGTTTCATCAGTTTTCGTTTTTACTTGCGTAGTATCTGTTAAAAATTTATGAATGGATTAACGCACAAAACCGTTTTTAGGGCTTTTTATTTTGCACGTTCGTTACACACCTGTGACGTACAGCAGGAACCTAATTAATTCTTAGTTCAATCGATGCATAAAAATCTGCTTTTTTATGCTTGATCTACAAAGCTGAATTTTTTTATGAAAGTTGACAGTAACTATAAAAATATTTATTAAAATGTATGCAAATATTACAAAAATATAGCCAATCTAAACATAATATTAATAATTTTCTAAACGAATTTAATTCCTAGTATTAAGTTCGATTATTGAATGGTAAATATACATTTTTACGTCTACTTTAGTAATTAGAAATACTAATAAGTTAAATTATGATATTAATAAAAACACAAAACGTCGTGGTGGAATAGTGAAGTGAAGAATGGAGGCGAAGAAAAGGAAGGGGGAGTGGAAAAAGTATATGGAGACAAAACTGGAGAGAGACGGGGAAGAATATATCAGAAGAAGAAACATGGCAAAAGCTAAAATTAAAGAAGCAAAACAAATTAGTTGGAGAACATTCTGCGAGGAATTAAATAAAACATATTTAAAACAAACAATAAATATTTTGGAACAGAATAAGAGCACTAAGAGGAAGAATAAATAAAAGAATAAGAGGAATTAAAGACAAACTTAATCAATTAAAAACTAGTGTGACAGAAGTAGTGCAAACATGAAGAGATTACTGTACGGAAAAATTTCGACAAAAACAATAATCAGAAATAAGGAAAGAGAGTGATGCAAACCAAGAAGAGGAAGTACAGTTGAATGGTATAGAAATGGAGTAAACAGAGGAAGCTATAAATAGGATCAAAGTAGGAAAGACATGCGGAGAGGCAATATCAAACCATAGATGATTAAATGAGTTGACAGGAGAATTACAAAATGGATAGGTATGGGAGATATATGAGGAAGTGGAGGAGGAGGAACATACCAGGTACCAGGGGATTGGGAAATCAATGTTATAGTTCCGATACACAAAAGGGGAACAGTCTGGTTGTGACAATATTGTAGACCAATATGTTAGAGTAATTTTCAAAATATAGACAAGGATTGTAGAAAATAGACTAAGAGAGGCAATGGAAAATAAATTGATAGATAAACAGGCTGCATTTAGAACAAATAACAATGCAATGATAACATAAGTATAATATAGAAAATAATTGAAAAAGCTATCTAAAACATTCATAGATCTGAAATCAGCATTTGATACAATCGACAGAGATGAAATATGGCGATATCTACAACTACTGGAAGAACCTAAACCATTGATTGAAGTAATTAAGAGTATCTGCGAAAGAGTCAGAGGTGTAGTTCAAATAAATGATGAGAGATCAGAAGTATTCGAAATGGAAAAGGAGATTAAGCAAGGGGATGGACTAAGTCCACTTCTGTTCGTAATAATAATGGATAGAATACTAAAGAACACCAAAGCAAAATTACAAAAGACAATAGTAGGGTATAGAAACCTAAGACCAATAAAAGTGGACAGATTATTATAAATATACTGACGACCCACCTGAAAATATATAGCAGGCCGTCAACCTGTGGGTAGAAGAATTAGAGAAAATGAAAATAAATAATAATAAAGTTATGGTAATAAATGAATCTAAGACGGCTGACGAATGGCGGAAAGATTAATACAGAAATAGTAAATAGAGCGAACTCAGCAACAAGAATATACTATGCAATCAATAAATGGGTGTTGGAAAAAAAAGGAAATACTTAGAACAAGAAACTGAGCTGAGAGTATACAGGGTGAGTCAACGGGAGCGCGGTGGTTGATATCTCCTTTACTGTTTAAAATACATAAAAAGTTTTCAAATAAAAGTTTTTGAGGAGCACGAGGACCATATTTTAAAATTATTTTGAATTATACAGGGGGTTGAATAAAAGAGTGGCATATAAAAGTTTTGTTTTTTTAAATTGAACATCCTATATATTTTTACACAATCTTATTCGGCTTGTTATTACCTTTCCGGGCATTCTTTTGTTTTTAAATTCCGTTGCGGCGTTGCCAAGTTATTCAACTTTTTTAGAAAAAATTGACATTTGCAGACCTCGCTTATAAAATTTGCACAAATCGTAGTTTTACAGATTAAACAATTTTTTTCTGGAAAATGATAATCAAGACCATGCACTATCCTCCAGGCTTTTGAAAGTCGAATTTGAGTATACAGGGTGTTGGTTACAGTAATGCAAAAAATTTAAATTATAATGTGTCATAACTCGATTTTTTTAAATAGAACACCCTGTATATTTTTGCATAATTAAACAGTACCTTTTAAGCTCTACAGATTTTATTAACCAATGGTTCTACCTAAAACCAATACTTTTTGAGAAAATTAGGTAGAAACGGAAAATCAGGCAATTGCTATCAGATTATAATAAATAATAGAAATCAACATACCTATTTTGCATTTGTTTCAAATAATATTTGAAGCAAATGTCAAACACTTAATTCGTAAACGTCATGGTAACATTCGTTTCTTTTTAAATAAGTATTTTAAATGAAATTTTCTAAGCAAGAAAGAATTAACATGATTTACTGCATCGGGGAGAGTGGTGGCAACTGTTTATTGGCATCCAGAATTTATGCACAAAAATATCCTGACCAAAGACATCCAGACAACCATGCTTTTACTAAATTAAAAACTAGTTTCGAGGAAAACGAAAACGTTATGTACCAGAAGCAGGAACGGGTGAATCCACTCTTAAATGAAGAAAATGCATTTTCTGTTGTGATAAGTCTTAACGAAAATCCACATGTAAGTGCGAGAAATTTAAGTATGGTATTGGATATCAGTCAGTCCAGTATTTCAAGAATTATAAAAAATAATAGGTATCATCCTTACCATATCCAACTATTGCAAGAATTAGAAGCCAATGATTTTAATAGAAGAAGAGAATTTTGTGAATGGGCAATTAATAGTGCAAGAATAGAGAGACTTTTTTGAATATGTGCTGTTCTCCAACGAGGCTACGTTCCACAAAAACGGAAATGTTAATAAGCATAATCTACACTATTATGCTACAGAAAATCCGCATTTCACAAGGTCTGTTGACAACCAACACAGATGGTCTTTGAACGTTTGGGGAGGAATTGTGTGAAGGTATGTAATTGGGCCGCACTTTTTTGAAGGCAGAGTAAATGGAGATATTTATCTCGATTTTTTAAGAAATAATTTGTCAGATTTGTTGGAAAATGTACCTTTAGCAACAAGACGCAGATTATGGTTGCAACACGATGGGGCGCCACCCCATTACAGTGCACAAGTACGTCACCATTTAAGTCATGCATTTCCAGATAAGTGGATTGGTAGAGGTGGACCAATTTGTTGGCCACCTAGGTCTCCCGACCTAACAAAACTTGATTTCTTTTTGTGGGGTTATGTAAAGGGAAGGGTTTATTAAACTTCGCCAACTACACTTGAAGATATGAAGGGGAGAATTAGAAATACCTTTCAAGAAATTAATGACCACATGTTAAGAAACGTTAGCCAGTCTTTTCTGAACCGTCTAAGACTGTGTGTTCAAGAAAATGGCAGACATATTGAGCATCTTATAAACTAATGTCTAGTGAAAAACTATTGTTTGTTATTTTTTATTATTTATTGTTATTTGATATTAAATAGATTTCTTACGGGTTCGTAGTTCCTTAGTTTTTCTTCACAATAAACAAGTTAGTATCAATGCCTCCTGAGACATCCGGATTGCTAGTAATTACCTGATTTTCCGTTTGCACCTAATTTTCTCGAAAAGTATTGGATTTAGCTAGAACTATTGGTTAATAAAATCTGTAGAGCCTAAAAGGATCTCTTTAATTATGCAAAAATATACAGGGTGTTCTATTTAAAAAAATCGAGTTATGACACATTATAACTTAAATTTTTTGCATTACTGTAACCAACACCCTGTATACTCAAATTCAACTTTCAAAAGCCTGGAGGATAGTGCATGGTCTTGATTATCATTTTCCAGAAAAAAATTGTTTAATCTGTAAAACTACGATTTGTACAAATTTTATAAGCGAGGTCTGCTAATGTCAATTTTTTCTAAAAAAGTTGAATAACTTGGCAACGCCGCAACGGAATTTAAAAACAAAAGCATATCCAGAAAGGTAATAAAAATTCGAATAAGATTGTGCAAAAATATACAGGATGTTCCATTTAAAAAAACAAAACTTTTATATGCCACTCTTTTATGCAACCCCCTGTATAATTCAAAATAATTTTACAATATGGTCCTCGTGGTCCTCAAAAACTTTTATTTGGAAACTTTTTATGCATTTTAAACAGTAAAGGAGATATCAACCACCGCGCTCCCGTTGACTCACCCTGTATAATCTGATAGCAATACCCACTATACTCTATGCCAGGGGTTGCCAAACTTCTTTGGCCGTCGACCCCTTCAAGAGCTTCTTGACTTTTTTTATCGACCCCCTCTATTTTACTATTACGTAATTATAATAGGACAAGCAAAAAATACGCTTATGCGAGTTTTTAGATTGTTTATTTTATTGTTACTCAACCCTTCAACATATATAAGTTTAGTTCGTGAATGAATAACGATTGAATTATAATATGTATGTTTATTAATTTTAGAACATTAACGCTCACTTGTATGTCGATGCGCAAAAATTAGACTGGAATCGAATACGTGTAAGTATAAGTAAATAAGCAATCGTGCACGTGTTGCAATCTCGTTCCCGCCGCGTCGGCCGTGCGGGAACCACCGACATCCGTTTATTGGTAAATACATCATTTTTGCCTACTTGACTGGCCTCCGTAACTATTTTCAAGACCTTGCTCCATCTTACAGGTCCTTTTCAAGTCACTGTTCCCATGATTCACTCTTAATTGCGTTGTCATTCAGCACGGAAGTAATCCAAATTAACCGAATTAAATATTACCCGTACAATGATGTCTTTTATATTTTTCTATCGACCCCTGAGCCCGAATCGACTCCTAACAATGTTATATCGACCACTGCTCTATGCCAATGAATCATATGCATTACAGTTAAAACAAGAATTCTGACAAAGCTGAAAGAAGTACAATTAAACTGATATAAACATAATAACGTGGATGGGGCCACATAGACTAGTAAAGAATATTTTAAAAGCAAGAACAGAAGGTAGAAAGAAGAGAGGAAGGCCCAGGAAAACATGGCACAAAAGAATTGACGAAATACGTAACAAAAGCGACAAAAATCTGACAGAAATAAAAGTACTAGCAAGGAACAAAAAAAGCATGGAAAGAATGGGTGAAAAGGGAGTGCACCAACGCCTAATCCGACGCTGAAAGGCATAATGATGAAGAATAAGAATAGAAACACAAACTTGAACAGATTCATTTTGGTCGATTCAAAACACAGGTTTGTTAACTTCTCAGTTAACGTATTGCTACCATATCCTCTCAAAAAAGCACAATAAAAAGTATTGCTGTTTACGGTGGTTTCCTTGCCAAAATTATATACAACTTAATTAACAGCTAGGAGATCAAATTCTTCAACTTTTCAAAACTAAGAAAAAAAATCAAAGGATCCCAACAAAATGATAATAAAATTCCTGTAAATCCAGTATTGGGAAAATTTGCAATAAAAATTTTACAAAAATAAAACATACCGCTATAATTCAAAATATATTGGGCCAACAAAATCTAGCGCCAGATTCAAACGACTAAAAAATCAAGGGTAACTCTACAGATTTGTCTGCACCAAAGCGCTTAAATTCTACTGCATTTTCGTTTTTAAGAATAAAAATAACATTTGAATAAGGACGCATAACTATTACCCAAGCAAGTAACACTATGCTATAACTTTTACCCATTGTGATAATTTGGTGAAGAGTATATCTTCCAGAGTTCAGTCTCAACCATCTTGTAAGTTGATGACAAGAACACGTCACAGACTACCTCCAACCAACTAATTCAAGAAAGTTTTCCACTGAGCGTAACAACTTAGTTTCCGAAATTTCCGAAGTATTTGGTTTTTAATTCTTTGATGTGGTTTTCAGAGTCCGATAACGTTCAATTGCTGAATATTTTAATTTTTTTTTACTTTTTGTTATGAAACAAACGTTACCGTGAATAACAATAACAGCAAGATTTCTTGTTTTGTGTAATATTTGCTGTCACAAGCCAGGATAAATTGGGGAGTGATAGAGGAGTAACACCTCTAAAAAAAAAACAGGGTTCGGCTGGTCCGGCCGATAGCACCCTGTAAGGATCCCTGCCAGGGTACGGCTCAGTTGTCCCGAGGTAACAGGGCTCTTATCGTTGGGCCAATCACCCACATGAGGTATTATGATTCAGAGACCAATTGAGAGCCTCGGAGATGGACGGACTATAGGAATACGAAACCGGCGGAATGAGAATGAGAACATGGAATATAAGAGGACTGAATTGAGAGGAAGTGGAAATCGTGGAGAGAAACGAGTGATGAGACGAGGAAAAGACCTGAGGAAAGTGAGGCGAATGGCTGCCGATCGTAACCTATTCCGGAAATGGATTGATGACCCGACGCCGTAAGGCATAAGGGAAAGGAAAAGAAGAAGAAGAAGTGTAATATTTGTACTATCATATTTAAAACAATTTTAAAAATGTGTAGGAGTGGACGACCCCATACATTTTTGATTGGTTCCTTAAGCATTGCAGAAATAAAATTATACTTACAGAACCGAACCATAAATTTATAAATTTTCAAAAGTGCTTTTATCATCTGAATTACGCTGAAATGTTATTAAGAATACTTGTCTTTGTACTTCTCCCTACGCTAATGGGGCCTACAATTAACAGTTCAATAGTCATTCAGCTGTTTTTAGAAATCCTAAATTCACCTTGGGCAAACGGTCGAACTAAGTTTGTTTTCGAAAAATAATTTAAAGATTCAATTTGCGTAACAATTATAAGTACAGTTATTCTCCAATTTGCTGGACTTCTTTTAAATGCTATTCTTCTCAGCTTTCTTAGCATAACTCATTTGGCAAGTCTGTAGCTAAAAGATACGATGTTGTTTAACCTTAAAAGTTATTAAAGAAATGAAGAAGTAGCAAGCTGTGATCCTAGGTAGGTTTTGAGTACTTGAGTTAACTATTTTTATGGTTACAAAATGGGTTTGTTAAAGTCAGAAAGTCAGAGTCAGCGTTTGGAAGAATTTTTACATAATATGAATAAAATGCAGATTATTGATTACAGTTTTTAAGCTATTTCTTTCTTAAACAAGCAACAAATTCAAGCAAAGTAGTATCAAATTAAGTGCATTTTTTTGTTTTTCGATTGATACCACTACCAATCCGATCAACTCAAAGGGGGAGCAGGAATCTGCATATATACGACTTCCCATGCTATTTCCCTATGTTCGCCCCTTAAGTTAAATACCCGGTATATTAAAATTATTAACAAATTATGGAAAGAATCGTTCTAGGCCCAAATTAATATAAATATTTCGATATTTCAGAGCCTAACGATAACCACAACTCGTATAAATGCATAACAGAATTATATTAATTCAGGTCTTTATTGAAGAAAGATCGTTTGATCGTTTCAAATATATGAAACTAATGTTTTCCTTTTCATATAACAAAATATTTGCTCCTTTGAGTAATGTAAACATTGCCCTATCGATTTTTACAATCTACCCACAGGAAATAATAAAAGTAAACAACTACCAAACTCAATCGCATCTGAAAAATAAAAATGAAATATGAAGATGTTTTCCATTTATTTCCTCTTAAAAGTGTCAAGATAAACAAATGGCCGTCAAATTGAATAGCAATTCTTATAACCTATTTATAAATTAAAAAGAAATTATAAAGAATTAACTATTAATTTCTTTACTTTCTATGAATAAACTTTAATTTTATTTTTCTAACCCAATTAGATTTAACAAGTAAACCGATAATAATCGTTAAGTAAGACATAACGAATGATACTTATAGTTGTCGTTACCAAATAAAGAATACTTTAAGTGTTAAAACGATATGGAATACTAACAAAAAAGAGGTTATTAATTTCAAATGTAAACTTATCTCGTAAACATATAGGCCAGTCATATTGTACATCCAACATTGCAATAATTAGGGTAAACTTAATTTTTTTATATGTTGTTAGGCTCTACCCAGGTACTATAAATCCAGATTTGCAACCCCGAAAAAGTTGTGCCAGCTGAGATATAGCCGAAAAACCGCAAATTTTTTCACTTTTTTCAGTTTTTTGCAAAAAAATCAGTAAATGAACCTTCTGACGAAAAAAGTCATTCTTGCCTTTTTTAAAGTAGATGAAATTTTCTACAAACAAAGCTGTACCTGAGCTAGGTAACTGCAGTAGTTGCTGAGATACAACCCAGCAAATATGAGGAATTTCTTCCAAAAAGTGCAAATTTTAACTTATGCTCTACTTTCGAGCAAAATATTGGCAAAAGTACTCATCCTACATAGAAACTAATAAGAAATGAAGTTTTAGTAAATTTAATTACCTTTAATTTAAGATCAGAATTGTGCCCGTAAGTATGATAGTTTGCTCAAAAATTGCCAAAAACCAAAGAAAGTCAAAATCCAGTTTAAGGAAACGTTGCATTAAACGTTATGCTCGAAATTTATTTTGTATTCAATTTAAAATTTTGCCAACTTTGAGGGCCCTGGCTCACTTGAAGAATTGTCATCAGGTTCGATATTGTTACCTCCGGCGTTCGGCGGTAAAGGGAACAAGCTGGGTTGGCGGTGTCTTCGGCGGAATGGAAATGAAGCGACGAAACGGAAAGGGTTTTATTTGAAGTAAGGAATTCATACACAAACCGACATAAGAAATTCATATACAATTCGACGTAAGGAATTCTGGAGCAGGAAGGCCACGGGGTTGATGGATATCAACCGGCGTGCCGTGGGAGGAAGTGATACTCAGGCCGTACTGAGTATCACGACGATCCTGGAATCGAGGGCGGTTGCAGGAAGGAACCGGAGCAGGACTGGAGCAGGATTGGAGAAGTGGACTTGGAGTCGGAACTTGGAGGAGATGTTGGTTTTCTGGAAGTCGGAGTCGGAATGGGTGCTGTTGCAGAAAATCGCTCTGGTTTTATACCTTTCGGGGCGACGGGGAGACAGCTGATTGGGTGACATTATGGAGAGGGGGGGGGATATTTCGTCAGGTTCGTTTTCCGCATCCTGCAGTAACTAACTCATCCTCATCTTCAAACACCTCAATTGGCGGGATGTTAGTGCATGAGTTGCCTTCGCAATATTTACAGAGCGATGAACATGCCATGCCTGCCTTCCTGCAAGAGCAGGCCCCTGAACAACCCTTTCTGCACTTACAGGAGAGGCATTTCAGGAGTAATTGAGGGGAAGGGGGCTTTGTGGTAGTAATGGGGATGAGACCTTGTTCGGTTATATTCCATCCCCAATCCGTTGGTGATTTGGCTTCCCCCAGCCACTGTTGCACTTGGTGGTAGGTGCGGTAGAAGTGATACTTCGCAGCGTCTTTGGTGGGTGGCGGACGAGCTACATTAATTTTTGTATTGGCGGCAGCTCTCACAAACAGCTTGTAACGGAGGGAGTTCAGGGTATCTCTGCCCTTTGCTCCTGAAATGCCTCTCCTGTAAGTGCAGAAAGGGTTGTTCAGGGGCCTGCTCTTGCAGGAAGGCAGGCATGATATATTCATCGCTGTGTAAATATTGCGAAGGCAACTCATGCACCAACATCCCGCCAATGGAGGTGTTTGAAGATGAGGATGAGTTACTGCAGGATGCGGAAAACGAGCCTGACGACATATCCCCCCCTCTCCATATCGAACCTGACGACAATTATTCAAGTGGGCCAGGGCCCTCAAAGTTGGCAAAATTTTAAATTGAATACAAAATAAATTTCGAGCATAACGTTTAATGCAACGTTTCCTTAAACTGGATTTTGACTTTTTTTGGTTTTTGGCAATTTTTGAGCAAACTATCATATTTACGGGCACAGTTCTGATCTTAAATTAAAGGTAATTAAATTTACTAAAACTTCTTTTCTTCTTAGAGTCTATGTAGGATGAGTACTTTTGCCAATATTTTGCTCGAAAGTAGAGCGTAAGTTAAAATTTGCACTTTTTGGAAGAAATTCCTCATATTTGCAGGGCTGTATGTCAGCAACTACTGCAGCTACCGAGCTCAGGTACAGCTTTATTGGTAGAAAATTTCATCTACTTTAAAAAAGGTAAGAATGACTTTTTCGTCAGAAGGTTCCTTTAGTGATTTTTTTGCAAAAAACTGAAAAAAGTTAAAAAATTTCGCGGTTTTTTGGCTATATCTCAGCTGGCACAACTTTTTCGGGGTTGCAAATCTGGATTTATACTAGCCGGGTGGATCCTAACAACATATAAAAAAATTAAGTTTACCCTAATTATTGCAATGTTGGGTCCCTTTTTGTGTACAATATGACTGGCCTAATAAGTAAAAACAAAAATTAAAATTAAAAACACAAAATAGCATGAGAGTCTCGGGGGTGCTGTAAATGAATTTCCTTAGAAAAACGCCCACCTATGATTTAGTAATTAGTTGGTCTGCTGTCTAATATTTTGGGTTTGAGCAATATACCGCGGGCATGCTAATGCAATATGCCAATGACAAAGAAATAGAAGGTAGTATTTTCTAGGTTAGAATTAGTAGAAAACAAAACGAGCAGTTGTAGAATATTCAACCCTAAGTGACTCTAAATGCCCATTAATATACCAACCCAAGCCATGTAGAAAAACAGTCCTAAAGGCTTGGAAACGAAAATGGTACTATTTAAACCTGAGATTGGCCCTACTGAATCTGTCCCCATTACCTTTGACAGAAGAGCCTCGGGTACTATTAACAGTGTATAAATTGTAAATCACTGGATACGGGAGAAACTTTTGTACACAGGAGAATCGCATTGAAATCTTTGAAACTATTAGTAGAAAACGTATACGCACTTCCACTAAATTCTCATAGAACCAATACTTCTTTTGTCTTCAGAAAACTTTTGGAATTGTTATAGAGCACAAAGAAGAAAAGAACGGATATACAGTATACAGATGGTTGATAATTCGGAACATTGTTTTCCAATTCTAAAAAAAATTAAAGTCGGACGAAAATTCTAGATAAACTAAAGGTGTGATAAGCACAACTACTAACAGATTATTTACTTAATCTGTTGATTAAAGAATATAAATGTTTTCGAAGACTTCCACGGTCAGTGTCAGTATTAACAAAACGTTTTCCGGATTGGAACCGTGTCATTTTTGAGACAGAAGAACTCAACGTTTCGCCCACTTTTTTAAGGGGCTTCTTCAGGATGAAAGGGGGACACGGTAACTCAACATGTAAACCACGCCAGAGGCGAAACTCGTTTAGCTAGAGGCGTAAGGGTAACGGTAACTCACCTTGTTAACCAAGCCAGAGGGGATGACTCAACCGAATTAATAATGTCTTCGATGGGGATTTTGGAGGGAGCTACAGAAAAATTGAAACCTTTGGATAATATTGAGGACTCGGATGAAGTTAAAGTGAAGCCATTGAAATCATCAAGCCCCCAATAACTTGAATCGATACAATGGTTATTATCTATCCGATATATGGAAGTCCGCTATCATTACTGGTTCCGCTCCCTGACCAATCGTCGTCACAATTCGATACGCCTGGCCGGTTACAGCCGGTATAAAGTCGCTGCCTTTTCTGTTTCTCTTCTTCCCCATGGTCGCAGAGAGCCTAAGCTCTATATCGACCGTTGGAGGTCATCGGGAGCAGGACGAGCCCTTCGGGCCCGCACTGTTCCCCTTCACATCCAAAAACTCCACTGATTTAGTGTGATTTAATGTGTTTCTCTTCAGAAGGGTTTCGCCTCTGGCTTGGTTGACAAAGTGAGTTACCGTTACCCTTGCTAAAAAAGGTTCGCCTCTGGCGTGGATGACACGTTTCCTCCTGAAGAAGCCCCTTAAAAAAGTGGGCGAAACGTTGAGTTCTTCTGTCTCAAAAATGACACGATTCCAATCCGGAAAACGTTTTGTTAATACAAATGTTATTTCATAGAAATATCCCCCGACAAGGAAATCAGAATAAAACGTAACATTACTCTTAACTCAGTATCTAGTAATATGTATACGTATGTAGAAGATAAATTATCATTTTATTGCTGAATTTTATCCGCCGTTTAGGATTCACCTAGTATATTAATAACCAACTTAGTTGCCTACACCTCTTCTCTAATCAAATTATTGAATGTGTTCGTTAAATGGAATGTAATAAATACCACCTAGGTGCATAGCCCTAAAAATGGTTATTTATTCATCACTGTGACTGTTTTTTATTTGAAATCTACATATTATTTTATACTCCTACAGATGATAATAACAATCGTTTACTAACATTTGGATTTTTAAATTAATGTTTCTCTTACGTTAGTAAACAACCTGCATATAAATCTCCTAAACGCTAAGACTTCCTACCACAAAACCACGATTTAGATTAAAACGATGTAATGTAATTCTCTAACGAGCTTTTGTCGTTTTCAACAAACGACTGATTAACCTTAACCAGTCTGACTACGACAGAATTAATCAAATTTAATGAACTCATTTATATGTATGGCGAGCTTTTTAATTTTTAAATTACGTGGGGTCAGTTGTAATTGGTTGTTTTAAGTGAAATAGTTCATTCTGACATCCTTGCTTTCATAATTTTCAAACTAGTTACAACGTTAATAGTATCTCATAACCGTAACACTAACCAGGTAATAACTAGCAATCATTGAATGCGTATACAGGGTGTCCCATAACTTATGGGCCATATAGCAACTGGAGATAATAGACATAAAAATAAGTATTTTGCGCCAAATTTGCGTAAGTAAAATGTTACAGGTTAAAGAGATACAGGGTGTTGAAAGTGAAAGTTAATTTTCGAAAAATGATGATAATTTTAAAACGGTTGAAGATATCGAATTCAAAATTGGTATAACTAGGTTTTCGAGAATGGGAAATTCGAATTTGGTATTAGTTTGAAGATACTTCCTAGAGGACGCTTGCTACGTGCTTAGTGTTGACTTAATTCACCCATATTTTTTTTATTCGTACAGTTAGTACAGCTGACCGAAGCAAACAAGAGAGCTGAGGAGGCGTGGCGAGCGCTGCAGTCATTTTCAGCGTACATTCAGATTAAAAAGGATTTCGGCGGCAGTTCTAACTATACAGCGTGTCCCAGGATAGATGTCACAATAGGTGTGATGGACAAAAAATTTTTGAATTTTATTTTAAGATTGTGGAATTAAGCCCTGCTTGGTTTGAAGAGAATTTTAAGAATATTTTCAGTTTTTGAAAAACAAGTCGGCCTTGACATTGAAGCGAAAACTATTTTCTTTTCAGGTAAAGTACCCTTTTTGTTCATGATACGGCAAGATTTTACTAAGAAAAGTTGTTCATAATAAGAAATTATGGGCCTATACAAAATTTCAGGAAGATCTACCTACTTTGATTAAACCGTCACATTTTAGATTAAACAAAATAAATTGTATTTATTCAAAATTTTCTTTGTAAAACATTGAACGAAACAAATAGCATTTACAAGAAATTTAACTTACGAAACATAATAATAACACTGATCTACAATAAATTATTTATTCCACATAACTGCCAGGAGGCCATGAAAAAACTATCGTTGACTAACCTTCCTGAAATTTTGCATAGGGCCATAATTTCTTATTATGAACAACTTTTCTTAGTAAAATTTTGCCGTATCATGAACAAAAAGGGTACTTTACCGGAAAAGAAAATAGTTTTCGCTTCAATGTCAAGGCCGACTTGTTTTTCAAAAACTGAAAGTATTCTTAAAATTCTCTTCAAACCAAGCAGGGCTTAATTCCACAATCTTAAAATAAAATTCAAAAATTTTTTGTCCATCACACCTATTGTAACATCTACCCTGGGACACACTGTATAAGAAAATAAGATCGTGGAGCTAAAATAAATGATTGATAATTTGATAAAATATGGAATGATGTTTTGTAAAACGAATTATTATGATTGTAAAACGAATTATTATGAAATAGAAATACAGCTGTACGATACAAATTTGCCGCTTAAAATATTTTAAATAAAATTCTTGTAGTTCGCATATTTTCCGACTCTCATGTTTGCTTCGGCGCGCTGTAGTATTTATACTTTAAACTATAAAAGAGCCAACATTTTTACGTAAAAAAGGAACTCTTGGTCGATCTCGATATCTCAAGCCGTTCCCCATATTTTCGCATTTGAAGATAAAAAGGCAGAAAAAAAATCAAAATGAAAATTTTAAAAACCATAACTTATGGGCCATAGAGCAATTGGAGATAATAGACAGAGAAATAGGTATTTTGGGCCAAATTTGCCTAAGTAAAATGTTACAGGTTAAAGAGATACAGGGTGCTGAAAGTGAAAGTTAATTAACACCCTGTATCTCTTTAACCTGTAACATTTTACTTAGGCAAATTTGGCTCAAAATACATATTTTTATGTCTATTACCTCCACTTACTCTGTGGGCCATAAGTTATGGTTTTCAAAATTTTTATTTTGATTTTTTTTCTGCCTTTTTATCTTCAAATGCGAAAATCTGGGGAACGGCTTGAATTATCGTGATCGACCAAGAGTCCCTTTTTTACGTAAAAATGTTGGCTCTTTTATTGTTTAAAGTAGGGTAAAAAAAATATGGGTGAATTAGTAGTAGTAGTAGTAGTAGTAGTAGTAGTAGTAGTAGTAGTAGATCTTTATTCACCATAAGGTGTTTGATTTACAGATATTTTTACAGTCTTATAAATACAAGTGTTAAACTAATTGACTTAATACGTAAACTACAGTACCTATAATTACATATTTTTAATATACGGCATGCAAAATTTCCTAAAATTATTGATATTAGTTACTTGCTTTGTCTCAAGTGGGAGATCATTATAAATTTTAAAACCTTTATAGAAAAAACTATTCTGTGTGAAACTTTTGGAGGTTAACGGTAGTCTAAAATTATTTACCGTCCTGGTTTCGTATTCGTGTATGTCTCTATTATAAGTTACATATTTACATAGATAATTTGGTAATTTGTTATTAATTAACTTATGTATAAAAACTAACACCTGAAGATAAATACGTTGCTTAATGTTTAACCACTGAAGTATTTCTAGCATATCAGCAATTCTGGTACGTTTGTGACATCGTAAAATTATTCGCATTGCTTTATTTTGCAACTTTTGCATTCGCTGCATTTCTCCTTCAGTGGCCAAAAACAAAATAGTAGGACAATACTCGAAATGTGGTGCAATAATTGACATATACACTGTTAATCTAGACCGCATACTTAATTTATTACTAATTCTTCCGAAAAAACCTATTTTCTTTGCCGTTTTCTTAACTACACAATCTATATGCTTATTAAATTTTAGTTTATCATCTAATATTACACCTAAGTATTTTATTTCAGGCACATATTCAATGGCAATTTCATCGATCACAACACTGTCTATTGCTTGATTAGATCTATTGTTTATAATCATTGCTTTCGTTTTGTTGGTATTTAATTTTAGTTTATTTAGTTTTAACCAGACCGATATAGTTTTTAAGTCTTTATTTATTTTAGAAACGGCTACATTCAAGTTATGATCACTCACTGTAATTAAGGTATCGTCTGCAAAAAGGCTTAATTTGCAATTCTTCAGGGCACTATTAAGTCAACACTAAGCACGTAGTAGGTGCCCTCTAGGAAGTATCTTCAAACTAATACCAAATTCGAATTTCCTATTCTCGAAAACCTAGTTATACCAATTTTGAATTGAATATCTTCAACCGTTTTAAAATTATCATCATTTTTCGAAGATTAACTTTCACTTTCGACACCCTGTATCTCTTTAACCTGTAATATTTTATTTAGGCAGATTTGGCTCAAAATACCTATTTTTATGTCTATTATCTCTAATTGCTCTATGGCCCATAAGTTATGGGACACCCTGTATACATAATAGTAACTTTATAATTTATTATGCAAAGAAAAAACATTTATTGGCGTTAGGTGTATATTTTTTCTTTTTTATTATTTTTAACTATAAAATATATTTGCAGAAATTCTTTCCTCTCCTTAGAACTATTTTTTAAAAATAAACAAGCTACTTGACTGATAAATCAGACACAAAATCCAATTCCAAATCCAAGAAGAGTTTCTACAAATACTTTATATTACAGAAAAAGACACTAAATATACAGGGTGTCTAAGTTTGGAAATACGTCCAGGGACTGAAAATAATCAAAACAACAATACAATTTTAACATTATAAATTAACTGTGGTATATTCGGATATTTCTTAAGATAAATTCGTGCTGCTTTTACGGCATCGCCATCAGCTCTTCCAAAGCAAGTTGTATTTTAGCATATATCCGCCCAGCGCAGCGGTTCTCAAGCTTTTGGGCTCCGCGTACCGCCCAAAGAATACCAACATTTCTTCGTGTCACCATCCCTCATACAAAATTTTGGCATCAAAATAAAATAAAATAGGTAGGCAAAATATATGTTTTTGTCTATGACAAAGGTAGTAATCGATATAGTGGAGATAGTTTTAATTTCTTTTTTATACCAGTTTTATAAATAAAATATTTAAATATAATTTTTCAAAAATAGTTTATCTTTCGCGTACCACCTGTAAGTCCATCGCGTACCACCAGTAGTACGGGTACCATAGGTTGAGATTCGCTGGTGTAGTCTAGTTAAATAGTAGGTGTAAATAACTAACTGCAGGACTACAGGATGGCAAACACACTTAAGTTATACTTCACAGTGGCATACAAATGGCAATGTTTTTTCTACGTTGCTAAATGGTGCTCGTACTGAAAAACAAATTATCTTGTATCTTTATGACGAACACAAAAACCGTTTTGCTTACTCTCTATAAGTCTCTGAGCAAATTTCCAAATTTAAGACATATTTAAGGGATATCCTGTATACACATAAGTTCAGAAATTCTTAAACTACTTAATTTTTAACAAACGTTTTTGTAATATAAACGTCTGTAAAATTATAACAGATGATAAAATACCCAAAAAATAAGAAAATTGGTTACATTTCTATTAGCCTTAACATCCTATATAAGGTCTTTTACAAAAACGCATTTGCACGATTAGATAGTAAATATAAATATAAAAAACTAGGATCCTACATTTTTCTTTGCAAGCCCACACATACTTTCTGAGGTTAAACACAATTAGAATCACCTACATTTTCCGGAAATAGATTCTACTCAGTTGACTTTTAACCATATTTCATTTATAAAGGAAATATCGACATCTAATCCTACTGTTTCAATAAAAACTGTGCCATTATTAAGTATTAATAAGCTTGTGTTATAGTCAGACAACACTATACACCATGAAAGTTTTCGATTTAGTATCACTGAAAAAAGTTACAAAGCGTGCGTTGTGTACATGGACCACTATCTAGTTATTTCAAGGATCACATTATGCAAGATGGAAAAGCATCAGCCCAAACTTTTACAGGCAAATTATTTAGAAGTAGACATGTTTCAAATGTATCTCAGTGGCGGCTCGTGGTTTAAAAAATAGGTGAAGAGTTACAAAATTAGCCATAAGAAACATTTACTCTGAAAATCATTTACCGCATTTGCCTGATTACAAGGCGACCCCTAGTTTTTGGATTTTGGTATGTTTACAAACAGAAAATATTTTATCAATTTTAAATTTTAAATGATAATCGGCTTTTCGTGTAGAGTAAGCATTTAAAAGTTTTTGTTTTTGCACACGTCAACGCCTAACATTTTTTTCTGTTGTGCGATATTTTTTAGCGGCCGCACAATTGTTTGTTTCCTCTGCCGTACGAACTGACATAATTTTAAAATTAGAGTCGTAACTTCTTCGATTATTTTTACCAGTTTGACTTTTCATCGTCCCCGCATTTCAACACGAATCACTCCTCTTTTTTAAGGTGTCTAACAACACAATAATAAAAATAATATCTAAATTACCAACAAACTCGTCTAATCAGCACAATTTGCTACTGAATGAATAACAATAACAATATCATTGTCATGTGAGCCTTATCGATGGTTCGTGCTTAATTATATATATAATGGAAAGTTGTTAGGGACTGCGCGATATACACTGCAAATACACAACCATACGGTAGGCGCAGCGACAGGTGACTGAGGTTGCATAAAAAGTTCCTTCACTTACGGAAAACTTAGGTAGCGCTTCATGCGAGTGACGTCAGTGTTACCATAGTAACCCAGTGAATATTACAGTCTTCCAAGCATATTTACGTTTAGCTCTGCAATTTGATACTGTGCTGCGACATACATACCTACATCCATAAGAAATGTTTTGCGTATTGAACGGGGATAAAATTCATTTATAATTTAAACTATGTATTTAGGAATTTAGATAAATGGAAAGAATAATCATTTTTATATACAAAAAAAAAACTAATTCGAGTGAAATATTAGGTGAAGAGGCACTTCATCTACTTCACCTGGCGAGCCGCCACTGATGTATCTGCTATAGCATTCAATAGCTATGTAATACGAGGTTTGGCAGAACTGCGCGAACTGGCAACGCTGCTGCTTCTCCCTTCACACGGGTGTTAGAATAACCCCTGCCATAGACGCAGTACAAGTTTGAACTTGTTACAGTTGCTACGCGATTGTTGAGAGCGCCTGAAGTGAAGTTGTGTTTGTGAGCTACGTTACGAAATACGAACATTTACCGGCAAAAGTTCGAGCAACGTTGTGCTATAAAATTTTGTATAAAGCTTGTTGAATACACTACTGTGACTTATGAAAAGTTACAAAGGGCTTATGGAGAAGATTCCCTATCCAGGGCACAAGTGTTCGGCAGGCACAATGCCTTTTTAGAGGGCCGAGAAGAAATGGAAGACGAACTTCGTGAGAGAAGACCTTCAACCTCAAAAACGGGCGACAATGTGGAAAGAGCGAAGACTCTTGTGTTAAACCGTCGATTGACGTTGAGAATAAGTGTCCGCCAAGATGGTTCCAAAGAACCTCACGGCTACGTCTTCATCTTTTGTACCACCTTGAGAGGAAACCAGAATTTTTCAGTAGGGTGATCACAGGTGATGAATCATGAATTTTTGAGTAGTATGACCCGGAGACAAAACGCCAAAGTCGAGAGTGGCACATTGCAAACTCTCTCCGTCGCAAGAAAGTGAGGATGAGCAAATCAAAAATCAAATTTATGCTCATTTGTTTTTTGACAGTCAGGCGATAGTCCACAAGGAATTCGTGCCGCCAGGAGAAACTGTCAATCAAACTTTTTATCAGTATGTCCTTAAAAGGCTCAGGGAGAGGGTGGCACGCATTGGGTGCTACACCACGACACCGCCCCATGTCACACGACAGTCTCCATCAACGAATTTTTGGCAGAGAAAAACATTCCTGTGGTTTCCCAGATTCCCAGCCCCCCTGTCCGCCGGATCCCAGTCCCTGTGACTTCCTTTTACTCCCCCGACTGAAAAACCATTTGAAATGGCGCCATTTTGGTACTTTAGATAATATTCAGAAGAGCGCAACCAACGAGTTGAAAGGCATACCAGCAGAAGCTTTCCAGGATTACTACGAACAATGGAAAAACGCCTCCATCGGTGTGTAGCTGCTCAAGGGAACTACTTTGAAGAGGATAACCTTGATTCGTAAAAAGAATAAAATTCATGGTTAAAAGAAAATCAGTCTTATTATTTTTCTGGCAAACCTCGTATATACCGAAATAAACTACAACGAACATGCTACTAGCGAAAGTATAAGTTATCGAACGAAAATGGAAAAACGTCAAAAATTCAGTAAGAAAGGTAACAAAAATATATGTATTATAAATCTTATGCCGTCGAATCTAATAAAGAAGAATAAAGATGGATACTGAAGAGTGAGAAATTAAACTAAATTTCTAACAGAGAATTAAGGTAGGCTTAACCTAAGCCGAAACGTGTATTTCAATACACTGCATGCACTTATGATTATGAAATTTGTAGCATAAGAATTAATTAATGCACATAATTCACTCATCCCGAATAGTTAACATAAAATAGTATGTTAAATATACGAATATACCCTTAACCAAGTTAAAGTACTATCGAAATACGTTTTTGACTTAAGTAGACGCTTAACATTTGAATTGAGCTTAGCTAAAAGTCACCCTAAATGACTGAAGTAACGGCCTTTAGTTTATTCAAAAATTTAATTTAGAAACTGAATTTTAGGAATTCACACACTAATGACCTACATACATCTTTAAAAATTCGTCTCGCCTTGACTTACATTTAAAACCGTGTAAAAATATAAAGCGTTTATTTATTTGTCACGCAAAATGCAAATTTCACAACATATCTTGAAATAATTACATATGGAAATTAAATTCACGCATGTATAGCACACGTTTATGTTGCTGTAAAAATGAGCATTACATTTAAATATTCCCATTTACAAACTCAAAACTGTAATCATTACACATAAGAGCAAACGATTGTGATATCTGATATCTATCTGATAGGAGTCACAATTACGTGAAGTTTACATAAATCTTTTGCGTTTATTATAACAACAAAAAATAAAATAAACGTAATTAATTCTCCAAATTGAACAAAGTTGTTTATTATACCTATTTTAACGAATTACTAAAATTCTCTAAAATATCACTTTCAATAAATAACAACGAAGAAGGACGTATCTACAGATCAATCACACCATAAACATTCATATAGGCGAAAGCAAGTCCTGGGACAAATACCATTGCTCAAAAACAAACAAAGTTATCAACAATTTGAATACACTATATGGTTATTATTGGACCTTTTCCGTATATCCTTGACAATTTTCAATACTCGATTGCAATACTGAGTGATTCGCATAAGGCCTACTCCTTAACAATAATTATTAGAATAGGCAACTTACGAATTCATAAATAACGATGATCCATGTTAATCCCCAATTAATTTTAAGGTGGCTTACCTCAGAATGACAATGTATAAATAATGTCAAGTCAAGGTTATATTCTGAACTGAAAACTTTCATAACCTCCTATAGCTAGGAAATTGAGAAAAATATTTTCTTCCTGTGGCGCTAGAGCTTTGGATGGGCTTTGGCCTTTTCTATTGAAATATTCTCAGTTAATTTGTTTTTCGGAGATTTCTGCATCTAAATTTTATACTAATTGCGTTATTAATAAAACAGTTATTTAGGTGGATTGATGTAAAGTAAAACACACTGTATATGTGCGCGTACAAAGCGGTCAGTTTCTGCAATATACACTAAATGGCACGCACAAGGAGTACTATAAACACAGAGAATTTGTTCTTCGGTGAAGTGTCTGTAAAATATTTAAACGGGGCTTTGGTGAAAAATAAAAATACCTTATAAACATATGCCCTTTGTACATGAAAGATATGCCCACAGCGTAATCAAAAAATATTGTTAGAAGTGTAACCCATACTTCCTATTGTTGCAGTAAAGCCCTGATTAACAGACTGTTATGGGTTTGTTCCTTTTTCATTAATCTTTAAAACAAAAACCAACCATTCAATAAAGTGTTATATATCATGAAACTCCTTTTTGCTTGTCATTTTGTGGAATTATGAGACAACCTCTGTAATATGAAAGCAATTTCCGCAGTACGAATCAATTTTCCTAAAAGGGTCACAAAACAAATAATAAAATAATTTCGTTTATGGACTCTGCGACAAATAAACGGGTTGGGTCAATAAAAGATTAGATCAATTTGATAATTATTCTTGTTTTCGCCGAAAATGTGTACTTCGTAAATAATATTTAAAACTGAAAGGATATATTCAAAAGTTACATTTAGTTATCATTTCAACGATGTAAGATATTGCTTTATATCATGAATTAATCAGAATAAGACCTACTAAAATTTGCCGTTTGTATGAAGTTCTTTTCGAAACTACAGTCCGACATTAAAAACAATAATTATGCAATTAGATACAGTTATTCCTAAAACATAAGCAAATATAACCAATTTTTGAGTTTGTGAATTAAAAAGTACAATTTTGGGCATAAAAAACAAACGATTAAAATTAGGTATTCAAGTTACTAACATCAGCTATAACATGCAATCCAGAAAATTTCAACAGATATTAAATTAAAAAGAAAATGTATAAGGATTCGGATTAGTTGGTTATTTACTGGTCGACATCGATGGTCATTAACAATACCCAACTTCCCAACTAGAATTTTCTGAACTCAAGAGGACTTCCATCCCTGAATGGAACCTTTATCGTGCCAAACATCGATTGACACGGGTCCGTAGTGTTTTACTACATATCTGAAAGTGCACGTTAAAAATCTGACCTAGTTCTCACAGGATCGAACCCACAACCTTTGGTTTACAAAGCAACCCTGCTAATCCTACATCACCAAGAACGGCATTCAAGTTTATAAATTGTGTTCGTTAATTAAGAATAGGTGATCGATCTCATACCTAACAACAAATAGCCCTGAATACTTAAACTATAGTTAATATACATATGTATAGTGAACTGATGTCACTTCTAGCAAATGACAATTTTAATTTTGTTTAACAATGTGTAACGTTAATAACAGTTAACTCGCTTAAAAGTTTACGAAATAGTATATTGTTTCATTAGTACAAAAAATGCATGATTTCGGCATTTCGGGACAAGTAAGATAGATCGTCGGACGACGCGCAGCAGAGTCCGGCGAGTCTTAGGCGTCCCGAAAACGCATTTTTTGAGCGAATGAAACATACTTACTATTTTTTCTCAAACTACTCATAAATTCGGTAATATGACTTATTATTTAGAATCAAATATTTTTGAGAACTGTCATTGCGGAAATAAACAATCCATAGATTAAGGATATATATTGGTATAATAATAATCACTATACGGAGAAAATAAACAACAACGACGACGATTGCCGAATGTTGACGAAGCGTTTGTTTTTTATTTAAAATTTACCGTGTAAAACCCTATCTTGCGTCCATTGTTGTACTAGTACAAAAATGAATCGAAAAGTATACAGTTGCCATGGTAATTGGTGAACATCCCGAAATGACTTACTTTTTATACAAAATTATTCGACAATATGCCGTCTTATTCGTGTGGTTGGAGAAAAAATTCTTTTTTTAATTTCATCTTACCACTGTCGATTACATACCATTTGCCTTCTATGCTTAAATCTTAAATCTATGTTAACATAGACAGGCTCAAGGCCGGCGAAGCTCCAGATCAAAGTCTGACCATGACTGAAACCGAACCCGGGATTTTTCGATCGTGAAGCAGGCACTCACGCTATACCGCCGAGAAGTTCATACAAAATTGTTTTTGCTTTTACTTCGAATATTTGTCGATATTTTTTCAGATTTATCAAATAACTTTTGTTTGTTTATTTATTGGACGAGATCTAGGCTTGCGAGTGTCTTGAATTTCAATACGCATCTGGTCACTAGCACTACCCGACTAGAATTTTGCCAAACCCAAGCGATTTGCAGCCCTGAAAAGGATCTTAATCGTACCACACATCGCAATGGCACAGAACCTACGGTTTCACGTCGTATCCGAAGGACGGCATTTTCAGATATTTTCCGCATTAAAAATCTCACCGACCGAGACCGAGAATCGAACCCGAGATCTCTGGTTACAAGGCAAATATGCTAACCTTAACGCCATCGAGGCTGCAATCAAATAATGCATTACAGTGGACAATGGGTAATCATACATTATCAAACTGATAAGATAACGTTAATTACCGCCACGATTTTCATCTGCCAGTGTAATAAAAAAACAAAGAACAAAATAGTTTTGTTCTGAAAAGTAACCAGTTTGGTACTGCTATAACCAATTAGGTTTATACTAAACAAAAACTTTATGCTATATTATAAAGCCCAAAATTGCATTTTTTGGAGTGTTAAATTATCTAAGAACATTTAATTTTCATTTCTTATTCTAACGCGTTTCGTAAAACACTTAAGAAGAAGATAAAAATATTCATGTTTTTTTACGAACTTATACTGGAATTGTTCCGACAAATAAAGGCTTCAATTTCACAAAATTGCATTTCTTTCCTTTAAAAGTATTTTCCGTTTACCTATTTCACATAGCTTCTGAAATTCTTTTATTTGAAAAGGGCCAACGCTCACATACCGGGTGGTGCATTGTCTCACGCACCATAGGGATTTCAATGGTAAATTTTTAATTTGTAAATATTTGCTTCCCCAATTATTTTAGACCAAAAGTGCAAATATGTTTTTTGTTGAGAAAAAAATACCCAATCCAATGATGCTATTTTGTAGTTTTTCAATTTTTCCGTAACGGAAAAACTGAAAATTCTTGCACTTTGATAAAAATCACTGATGCCTTGGAATTACTGAAACAGTCTCTGGCTTGTCAGTTAGTTAAACTTGTTAAAATTGTCACATAAAATAATTTTATTTTTCGTTAAGTTTGTTTTAAAAAGTAATTTCCCTTCCTGTTGAATTTGTTGAATAATGGTTATTTGTTTACCAAGGACAAAAAGTTACATTTTTCGTATTGAAAAATAATTTCAAACTGCCATTATGACAAAGGGGCGGAGCTATAATAGTGTCATAGCTCCACTCCTCTGTTTCAAAAATTTCATGCCATTAGCGATTTTTGTCAAAGTGCAAGAATTAATCCCCACAGTTCTTCTGTTACACGAAACTCGAAAATTGTGTAGAATAGCATCAATCGATGCAGTATTTTTTTCTCTACAAAAAACTTAATTACACTTTTGGTCTAAAATAATTAGGGAAGCAAATAATTACATATTAAAAAATTACCATTGAAATCCCTATGGTGCGTGAGGCAACGCACCACACGGTATGTATGTATGTATTAACGATATGTGAAATATGCATTTAAGTTGTTATTAAAATGAGAATGTAAATATACATTTCCTTGACCCAGTGGTTACAAATATTACACATAAATTTAAAAAAAAGCATTTAAATCTAAATATCGACAATGGTCAATAAATAATGGATTTTGTACCCACAAACTATAATATTTTTCTTCTTCCTCAGCCTTCATTTATCCACTGCTGGTCATACACCTCCCGTAGCTTTTTTAGGATTCCATGTCTCTGGTTCGTTGGTAGCAGTTGCTTTCTGATATTATCTTAATATCATCGACACATCGCTTTTGATGTCTTCCAACGTTTCTTTTGGTTGTTCTTGGTCGCCACTGTATCATGCGTACTGTCCATTCTTCGGGATTTTTCCTTCCGAGGTGTCGTGCCTAACTCCATTGTAATCTAGCTAAGCGCTCTATAACGTCTGCTACTCCGTTTTTTCCTGATGTTTGTATTTCTCACTCTGTATCTTAGAGATACCCCTACCATTCTCATTTCCATCGCTCTCTGATATGTTCTTAGTTTTTCGACACTTATTCTAGTGTAGCTGTTTCCATGCCATAACTTGATATCGGGCAGAACACATGAATCATATACTTTCCTCTTCAGAGATATCGGTACATCACTGTTCTTAAAAATATTTCCTAGACGACCGAAAGCTGCCCGACTGAGTTGTATTCTGCTGCATATTCCTGCTGTCTGGTTAGGTTTTTCCAGTTTGATAAAGTGTCCTAGGTATAATTGTTCCCCTTTCACTTTGAATTTTTTCTGGCTTCTAGAAAAAATTTTTGTTTTCTGTAAGTTAATGTTCAAACCTATTATTCTCGACATTAGGTCTAGTGCTGCCAGCATACTTTCTAGTTGGTTCTCGTCTTAGCTTGTCAGGACAATATCGTCAGCAAAACGAAAATGGTTCAAAAAAATTCCATCTATATTTATTCCTTTTTCGGAAAAGAAAGTAACAATAAAAATATTTGCATTAATTAAAAATTAAACAATACCCTTGTTAGTAGCGTATTCATTTTCAGGGCGTCAATAATTATGTATTGAGCATTGAGGTATTTAACTGGCTTCGTTAATTTCTAAAATAGCCTAACAACCTTCTATTTATAATAAATTATAATTACCTTCAGTTTATGATTAAGTATTTTGTTAGGGGAACAGGGGCCACCCATTAAGTTTATACTTCGACGTTAGTAGGTATAATTATAACGATGACTTTTATCGCCACAAAATTGATATGCAGAAACTCCATAATAAAAATTTAACAAAAACTGTGTTTTCCTCTAGGTACTTCATCTATCGCCTTTCATACTTTCATACAATGAAATGCAAATTCCGCAAAGCAACTTTCATTGTCCAGTTTTAAGCAAAATCTAAATAATTTCTAAAACATATGTATACCTACAGCCTTTTAAGACGTATGAAAATCAAACTGAAATAACCATGCCGCAAATATTAATTATACCAGCGTGTAATTTAATTATTCTGACATTTCACAACTGTATTAATTCAATAGTATTTACACGCCTTCCAGCTATAATTTGCTAATTGTCAAAAACACAACATAACTTACGCTTTCCAAGTAGATAAATGGATATGAAAGCTAAATAAATATTTAAGGGCATTCAAAAGGTAAAAGGTAAGCTACGTCTTCCATTCACAAAACGGACAAAAGAAAAAAGGAAGTCAGGTGTAATTAAATTAGACTGTAGAAAGCATTGGTAGGTACAATTATGTAACGATGTTTATTTCAAAATTCATCAGTTGTTTGCCTTTGTTAATCCCTTCGCCCACAGTCGTATTCTACCTCAACTTAAATCGATATATTTTTTTATTAAAGCTTCTGTTTTGGTGTTTCGCTGGAGGAAAAATTTATAAATATGTAACATCCTCTCGTGTACTTTGAAGCTTGTTCTAGAACTTTGATGTTTAAATTACCTTTGCCACATAATTACTTTCTATTCACACTTCAGTTTTATTGGGTTTACGAATAACATTTGATAGAAATTGTACATTACATAAAACAAAAATTGCTTTCCTGGTATTGAATTCCAAACTAATACGTAAACGAAATGCCCGTTTATATAAATTATACAAGAACCAAAAGTAGTTCAGCCTTCATGAAGTAATTTATTTTTAGAAATCGTGCGCATTCTGTGTTATTACCATTCACGCAGCAGCTATAAAACAATTCCAACACTGAAAAAAATTACGTGATACATGAATAAATGGAAAAATCCTCTGCAGTAACTACACAATTAAAAATTGCATATAAACAAGAAAAATCAACATTGTAAAAAATTTACAATATAATAAGGAGACCGGAGCCGGACGTTTAACCGCGGCCACTTCGGCGCGGGCGTTTTGTCGCGGCCGTTTAGGCGCAGACCTACTTGGACGCAGGTACACTTATTATGCCAAGAACACCTCAAGGCGTGTGCTTTGCTTAGCCTGCTGTATATCTTATAATCGCGACTTCGTGAAATTTCGGCGGAGTTCAGGAAAGCAGCGAGTAATCTAGGGTTTTTTGTAACTTTTGTTGTACCGCGCTGATATAAACGTCAAAGAATATATTTATATTTTAGTATTTATAACCTCTTGTACGTTTTGTTGTTGAGGCACGTGCGAATTGTTAGTCCTAAAAATTTCTTAAGTTTCGTAAGTTTTTAAATTAAGTGGTGTTTATTAAAGTGAAAGGTATCTCAAGCATACTAATAACGTAATAACTGTATAAGGGGAGCAAATGGTAAACCACGATTGTTCACAGTCATAAAGCGGTCTGCTATTAGCGGTAAAATTGTATAAAGAACAGTATCTTTGCTAAATCTGTATCTATTCCGAAATTTCAAATCTCCATAAAATTCGAGAGGGTTTTCGGCTATATACCTTTATCTGCTGGCATGTCAAAATGACATCGTTATGTCATTGTATTTTAGTGACGTAAGGAAGTTAATTATAATCCTAGAAGCATAATGATAATGAAGTTCAAAACGTCCTAGTACCATAATGAAATTCAAAAAGTATTAAAGTTCAAAACGTCCTAGTATCATAATGAAATTCAAAAAGTACTATTACTTTAGCATGAATAAACTTTACTAAATTGATGACAGCAGATAACATTTTGTATGTAATTCGGATCATAAACGATCATTTATGGTAAATGCCGTGTTATCGGACTCGGCTGACGCTTCCCCTCGATAGTATTCACTGCTAACACCATAACGACCGTCATTATGATCCTTATTACATAAATATCTTTTTTGACACTATTTCTGCATTTATGGCTTCTTCTACCATATCAAGGTACTCAAAAAACTCTTCACTTTCTTCGCGATCCATGATTTTCAAAATATATATTATTTTGATAACTTGTCACTACACAGCAAAACACGAAATGCGTAACGTCAAACAGTAAAGCACGCCTCAAGCCCGTCTCAAGGTAGGGTGTGACCAACCTTGAGTCAAGTACGCTCAAAGCAGTCTCGAAGTCGTTTTTACTTGGGAAGCAACGACTATAATAGCCATTTTGTTACTTGAGTAATGCTGAAGTTCAAGACCGAGCTGAGTATCGACTATAAGTATGGGCATAAGACGCAGGGCAAAAGGGCGCCGAGACATTAAGACGCGAAACAGTAGGACGCAAAGACATTATGGCGCAGAGACACTAAGACGCATACAGTTATGTTATTTTAACAACTGACCTTTCTTTAGATACGCTGTAAAATATAAATGAAATTACCTATACAGAATGAAATATGTAGCTGTATATTTAAATTATTAAAGTCCTTATTGAGGTTTATTAATCTTGTAATTAGGAAATAATTGTAAGAAAAAATGTTATTAATTACAATGAAACGTTTTCAAAAATTTTCTGTAAAATACAGTTTATTATTTTCTCTGTAAGTACTTTCTAAAATTAAATGAATTCTATTTATTTGAATTTTAATATGAGTTTCTAGTGGTGAATTTTTATTTGTTTCATTTATCTGTATAGCTTAGGATACCCTATACTTACAATAAACGATTTAAAACTAGAAATTTAAATAAAAAATTAAATAGTCAGAATAGTTGAAAGTGCATAATAAATTGGATTTACATAATACTAAATTAAATATGTAAACGTTAATTTATTATTACGTAAAGGGGTAACAACTTCCGAATTAAAAATATTAAGAGTAATTTTAGGCATATTTTCATATATCGTTAAAAAGACCTGTAGTGAAATTGTAATGTGAGCCATATTTATCAACCATTTTCACCAAATGTCACAAATTTAACTATGTTCGTAAGACGGAAATAAACATAGCAGCATGATTTTGAATGTAAGATCGAAACAAAATTACTTAAAAGGTCCTATACCCATAGTAGGTAGTCAGTTCAAAAAGGGACAAAACTACCTACCGAAGTTTAGCTTCGGAATAAACGTTACAATGGAGACTATTCTCAAATAGAAAACAAAACCATGACAGTAAATAAAAATAAATGCGGCCGTAAAAGGATAAATAGTGTTGAAATACTTTGAATGGCATTCGGGATTAACTCTTTTAGAGATATACAGTGTGTCAATTTTAAAACTTACAATGGGCTGTATCTCGTGAACGAAAAGAGATATCAAAAAAATTTCAAAACCGTTTCTAGGGTAGAAAGGGGGAACTAAAATGACATAAGAGAGAACGCACCCCCCTCAACCCCCTATGCCCCACCTACCCCACATACAAAAATTTAAATGGCAACCCCCTACTTGCGATACGTCATTGGAAAGCCCGTAGAAAATGCTTTCCAACGGTATAAGTCATAATTATACAGGGTGTAACAATAAAGCAGAAAAATTTGCCATTTAAATTTTTGTATGTGGGGTAGGTGGGCATAGGGGGGTTGAGGGGGGTGCGTTCTTTCTTATGTCATTTTAGTTCCCCCTCTCTACCCTAGAAACGGTTTTGAAATTTTTTTGATATCTCTTTTCGTCACGAGATACAGCCCATTGTAAGTTTTAAAATTGACACACTGTATATTCATTCGCCCTTTTTTATATTTTACTCAAATACCTTTCTATGTAAAAATTAATATAAAGTACAAGTCTATGTTTCTTGAAGAATCCATTTTTTGAAACTAAACTCTTATTGCAGGTATATGATGTTCTGCTTTTCGATTGTAATCAAGTTTTTCATAAAAAATCCACTAACTAATATTGATTTTGTATTTAATTGGTCTTTAAATAGTTGAGTTGTCATATATACAAATGCATAAGAGACGAAATAACTAATACAAAAGTGTAAGCGGTAGCCTTTTTCAAGGGATGCATAAATATGTCACTACTAAAAGAAACCGTAATTTTTGAAAACAGATGTTGAACGTTTAAGGTTTGGTTTTATGTTAAAAATCAGAACGTTCCGAAACTTTGCGGCTTAATGTCCCTACGGCCTAAAGTTTCTGCGGTCTAATTTCTCGCGCCCAAGTTTACTGCGACATTTTGTCCCTATGTCGTAGTGTCCCTGCGTCCAAGAATGTTTGCGCCGAAACGGCCGCGTCTAAACCGCCGCGCCGAAGTGGCCGCGGTTAAATGTCCTAGACCGTAAGGAGACGTATTACACCGATTATAAGACGCATGTTTTTTCGTATTATGGTGTCTCTGTATTCATGGTACGTCTTACCAGGGTAAAGGGTATGCTCCGAGAAGCTGCTAGCTTAGAACAATAAGGGTGCGTCTTATAATCGATGTCGGGAAAAATAACACTGCATATTTTGAAGAACATCAGTACTATTGTATTTAACTTAAATGCTTAATGCATACAGTAATTTTCTTTATAATGCAGTGTTCCTCCTAGTTTGGAAGGTTATCATACGGAATCAACTTCAACATAACCATACACACAGAAAATGGTAAGAATATTCAACACAAAAATCTTACAAAAAAAACTTAAATATTCACTCATGGCGATTATATAAATGCTTATAAATACTTGACAAATTGAAGAAAGAGGTCATCAATATTTTCAACTCCTATTTATTTTCTATTATAATCCTGCATGGCACCTGAAGATTGCAGATAGATGACATAAAAATATTTCGGTTAGTTGTTGTATAAATTTAACAATGGCATTTAGAATCGATTAAGATACAAAAAAGTGGCAATTTTGGACTTGTCACAGTAAGCATGATATAGCAAAAGCTAATTCTTAGAAGTACCTACTTGTTCGTGACAACCTAAGTTTTTTTTTTAATTATTATTTCACAACCCGACAAAACCTAGCACAAGGCGTTGAAAGAAAGGATTAATATATAAAGGAAATATAGTACGATTTGCGGATCATGTATATTAAGACTTATTTATTAACTTGTAACATTTTAGATATTTAACTCTTTTTCGACACAAAGGGTGTCAACGAAACTTAGAGCACCCTTATATATTTTTTATTTTTTAAGATATCAGAATGAAATTTTTGGTACATGTAATAATACTCTTTAAATGGCATTTTTTGACATACAACACAAGTTTCTGTGACTTCTGGTTTCGTCGGAATTAATAACAACTTTGTTATTTTAAATGGAACGCCCTGTATATGTATACATTTTTGCAATCTCCATTTAATTTTCCGTATGCTAGTATCAAGTTCGAAACATTTTGATGACAAAGTAAATTTTTGCAGAAATGAATCTAGCAATCTAGAGTGCCAAGACTTACGCTAAATGAAAGCACAAGACAATTGAAATGCGCAGAATTGGCCCACAAGTTATCGGCAATGTATAAGAAAATTTGTAAGACGACTCATTTATTGTCAAGAAACCGAGGGATGGCAGTTCCAATCTATCGAAATCACGAAAAAAAGTAAGGCGGTTCCATTAAAAAAAATGTGGCTTACGTCATTACTTCAAAAAAAATGACGATCGAAAATCGAATTTAATGGAAAAATGTGCATTTTCATAAAAAAAAGCGACATGTTCAAGGATTTGTTCGAAAACTGGGTTGTTTCAGTTTTAATTAATATATTCAATACTTTAGACGCGCACTGTATAAATAAATGCCAATACGATGTTTGGCATGATGGAATTCTAGTCGGGTAGTACTAACAACTATAGCAGTTAGCAGTCGATGTGCGTTGAGATCCCTAGCACCCGCAAGCCTAGATCTTCTTCAGTTAATAAACAAATATAAGCTATTAACCGACATTATTGTCAATATACCAAAAAGAAAAATGATAACTATGATATTAATTTGGGCCCAAAACCAATGACCGATGAGATAGTTTACTGTACTTTTATCGACTATTGTGCAGACTATTACGAAATAGCGCTACTTAGGTTTTGGGAAATTCGAATGTACCTGTTTTATTTTTGAGTATACAGAGGTATGAAAATTATTAGACTCGGCCAATTTTTTTTTTCATTTTGTTTTGTTTTTATTAATTTTCTGCCCACTGTTTCCCCTTTTTAAAGATAAAACATATGTTTATCCTTTTTCCAAACTACTGTAGATATCCCAGAAGAATGACATTCCATTATTTTTTAATGAGCTGGTAACACTGAACAGTTTGCAAGCCCAATTAATTGTTCTGTTCATTTTGATATTTGGTCAGAAAACAGCCCATATGTTAAACCTACAGAAAATCTCTGGGCCATTGTGAAAAAAAAATTGAAGACGAAGACCATTACCAATAAGACGGAGCTAATTGCACAGATTTGTCACAGAGATGCAGATATTTAAAAAAACCTGCGTAAAACTCATGCCAAAAAGAATTCAAATGTTAATTAACAAGAAAGGATATTATACTGTAACGAGATGCGTCAGCTGTCAGCCAGAGCGCGAATTATTTCGCTCGTATGCGTCACCTGCAGACATACTTCCAGATTGTTCGACGGTTACGTCATCGTCTGGAGACTTCGAGGCTTTGCGGAATGGTAGATTCTGGAAGGCCGCAGCGGGGATATAAAAAACGCGTTACCTTAAGCGAAGAGCCTACCAAAAGCTATCTTCGCGACCAAGTGCTCGGTTATTATAAATATGCGCGGATTAAGTACGAATAAGTAAATATAAATAAATCAGTTAGTGTTTCGGATTAATATTAGTGTTGTGCTTTTAGTGTTTAAGTTGCTGCTTGTGTTAATTACTACGTTGTTTGAATTTGTTAATAAATAATTCACACCACGAACCAGTTTTAAATAAACATTACGATGATAGAATTTTGATGAAAGTCAATTTTATCCATGTCAGTTAATGTATATTATCTGACATTAAGAGTTTTCATTTCTACGAAGCATGAGTAAAAGTAAGCTTCAATTCACACTTAATCTTTCAAATATGGCAACCTTCAATGAATTTCTACATTCCCGGTGTTAATTATATAGAAAACCATAGAGCAACCAAAAGTCTATAATGAAACATAAATCTTGGTTATACCTGCAATAGTTCGAGTTAGTGACTGTCGTCAAATATTAACGAATATCTACACTTAATTTTATTTGTCCGTTGTGTATCGCTCCATAATCTTAAAAAGAAAAACCGATTTCCCTCAATTCTCGAGCAGTTAAAGCTCATCACTGGGTTGTACCACTATTTACGTGTTATACGCGTAACCTTGAATTAAGGCCTTGTACACACCAGCTATCAAAGCCCTTTATATTTAAAACGAAAGCTTCTTTAAACGGAAATAGGTTTTATAACAGTAAGTATAAAATAAAAAACATATATTGGCAAAATAGGAAATAGCGGTTAAACTAAAATCATCTATTTCGAAACTATTTCTTTATTTAACTTCATGTCCAAAGCAATTATTACTTCTATAATTGGTCACTACTCATGCTCATAACTAAACCGCATTTTATTTATGAATTTTACTTATTGCGTATAAGACGTAATTTAGTTTATTATTTCTAGTTTCATTTCCCAACTTTTGGTTATGGATAACATTATCAATATACTGGGTATAGGGTGTAGGTATCCTATAGTACATGGATTCTGGTAGGTAGATGTAGAATATGTAATATATTTTACAGTTAGTCGGAAATTACATTAATGTCTACACGTCTGTTTGTCATTGCAGTTGTGGACAAATGATTAAGCAATTAAAACCATTAATAGAACGTTACTATTTTGTACTCGTGCTAAACTAATGGATATGTTATTATTAATATTTTGGTGGGTGCAGAAGCTGCTTCCGCTTATCGTCAGCACCCTACGCAAACTATTTTAATAAAATCGAACAGAAATTTCGGAATAAACCCGACAATAATAAATAAATTTATTTCGTTATTTCTGAAGAACAGAAACGGATATTTTGGCGTATACTGAGGTAAATCCTATTTCATCAACAAGGATATTGCTAGTGTTTCGGGAGTTAGTCATTAGTTTTTTTTTGAGAATTTTAGTAGAACGGGAATTTCATTCTTTTAAGTATCAGTTACACCAACATCTTCGTGACGATGATAAGGCAAGACGCCTTGATTTTTGTATTTGGTTACTAGATAATCAAAACAATGATACTTAATTGATAATCATTCTCATTATAATATTCTTCATTTAGATGTAATATTTTCTACATATGATAACTGAATAATTGAAGGAATAACCTTAGATATTGGACACGCGAAAATCCGAGATTAGTTCGCGAAGGCAATTTCCAAGAGAGGTTTGGGTTTAACCACTAATAATAGGATCAATATTTTTTGAAGGCCAGTTAACTACCAAGCGGTTTCCTGGTTTCCTTCAGAATCAACTTGACGAACTGCCATCAAATGTAAAAAATAATCTGTATTTTCAACAAGCCTTCCCATACTGCAGAATACTTTAATAACAGATTTGACGATAACTGGATAGACACAACTGAACCTGTTATATAGTAGTCAGCTAGATTATCTGACTTATCACCGTTAAACTTCCTAATTTAAAAAAATATTGTTTATAACAGTCACAACAGCAATCAATTATATATATATCATTTAAACAAAATAGTTACTGACAACCAAAAGTTCACTTATGATACATCATTGAACTCAGAATTTAGAATGGAGATGGAGTTAAGTTATGTTGGTATGCGAAGTTCAGATTAAATATCATGTGATCTGTTGTTAAATAGACAGGTAGACTGTTAATATGTCACTCTACCGAAGCCCCGGTCATTAATATTATTTTAATTTATGACTAGATTCGTAAAAATTATGTGACGAGAGATCTTAGATAAGTATACCAAACCCTTAAAATTGGCGAAGGCACGTTGGAATAGTTTAAGACCACAGACATAGTGATCTTAAATTATGGCCATTACACCTCTTTCAATCACTCGATCTGCAGCTCTAACCATTATTTAAGATCTACATTAAAAACCGAACAACAAATTCTTGTACCAATTTAATGTAAACTTCTTAGACGTAGAGTTACTGGCAGTCTTGAATTGTTTTAAAATTTGCTTGCCGTATGATATTTCTAACAAATAACCGTATTCTGTAAATTGTGGTTATGGAGTACCTACACTTTTCTAGAACACTATTCTAATGCAGATAATCATTTGATGTTAGGAAAATGTCGGGGAAATTTTAATGCAGCTGGGGCTATTCGCGCAACATTTTCCGAATAGAAAGCATCCCGATGTTAACATTGTTCAACTAGACAGCGGTCGCCAAAGTGGTCGATATCGACCCCCAGGGGTCAGTATAACATTGTTAGGGATCGATTCGGACTTAGGTGTCGATAGAAAATTGTGCGGATAATATTTAATTCGGTTAACCTGGATTACCTCCTGAATGACAACGCAATTAAGAGTGAATCGTGGGAACAGTAACATGAATAGGACCTGTACGATGGAGCACGGTCATAAAACTAGTTACAGAGGCCAATCAAGTAGGCCAAAATGACGTATTTACCAATAAACGGATGTCGGTGGTTCCCGCCCGGCCGGCGCGGCAGGAGCGAGATTGCAACACGTTCGCGGTTGCTTATTTACTTATACTTACACGTATTCAATCTCAGTCAACATACATATTATAATGCAATCGTTATTCATTCACGAACAAATACTTCTCTACGTTGAAGAGTTGAGCAGGGCTGGTAGTTTTGTACATCCTATAGAAATACGTGAGTAGGTGCACTGTAACTATAAAATAAACAATCTAAAAATTCACATACGCGTCTTTTTTGATTGTCGTATTATAATTCTTCTTAGAGTGACATACCCTTTACAGGGCGTTGCCGATCCTCTCTCCATATGCCTGTGGTGTGCGTGTGAATAGGGGACCTACAGCGTAACGTGGGCTCCGAACCACGAAAGTGCTTGCACTTCTACTCCAGAGAGGACTTTACTAGGCAGAATACACTTTGGTGGTTTGCCATTGCCTTCCGGGGGAAGCGGCCGGGTATTTTTGGTGTATATGTAACCCTGGGAATCGAACCTGGGTCATCTCAGTTGTCAGACGCACGCTGAACCAACTGAGCCACGACCGCCACTCCTATTATAATTACGTAATAGTAAAATAGAGGGGGCCGATAAAGTCAATCTCTTGAAGAGGTCGACGGTAAAAGAAGTTTGGCGGCCCCTGAACTAGACCAACGGATGCGAGAAACTGGAAGGCCGTTCACGTCGGGTATTAGTCCCACAAGTTGAAGAAAACATTTTGAATGCAGTTCAAAGACTTTAGGGTTTGTTACTAGAGGACTAAATATCACCGAAGAATAGAATTCTCACCATGATTACTTCGGAAGAAGAATGAATCCCGATTTCATTGGGCATATTTTATAAACTGATGAAGCTACGTTTACTCGAAATGCGCTCTACCAAATCAACTACCGATTTTGGATTAGGTTTAATGTATGAGCTGGAAATATTGGCAACAGTTTATACAACACTATAGTTTGCCTTGTCGCTTAATTGTTAATGCTTTGGTTGAATTTTTAAATAAAGTTTTAGGAAACATGTTAGATGACGTACCATTAGCTCTAAGAAGATTTCAAATGGACGGGGTACCGGCGCGTTGAGACATTCAGACACGACAATAATTGGACCGCGAATTCCGAATAATGGGTTAATCGTAGCAGTCCAGTGCCTTGGTCTCCAAGAAGCCCAGACTTGAGTATAACTTTAAGTATAATTCGTAGATTTAGATGATGTATAGAAGTTGGGGGAGGCCATTTTGAACATTTGTAGTTTGTCCTACTTTAATTTAATGTAGGCATGGATACTACAAAAGATCCAAACTGAAATTAAAACAAATGCGTCATGATATATTGTAGATGAGTAAGATGGTTGTACATTTGTACAACCACCACACAGTGTTGTTAAATTTACAAAACTTCGATTAAAAATTCTTCAAAAACTACGCCTGTGGTCCTAAAATGTTTATCTTATTTTTTATTTAAATTTTAATGCCGAATCGTGCGATGTGGCTGTTACGAGCCATTTAAGATTCACCCTATATGTATCTATATGCAAATTAGGAGTACTTGGATTTTAAGAAAAGTGTTGTTAATTAAACTGTTAATAGTTCATACATTCTTTTAAAATGATAATTAAATAAGTTACTTACTACTACCTGCTCTGTATTACTACATAAAATTAACAGACCTAATGCTATCTGATTTGCGTTTTGGTAAGCTAAAAATATCTAGAACCTCTTTGACTACATATTTTCTAGTTATCTATGAATAACTATCAGTAATTTTGAATTGTAGGTACATAAAATAACTTCCAAAACCTATAAAAATCGTTGTCAAACAATCTCGTTTGTCAGCATCCCCTACAGTGGAATGGGCTAGCCAATTTTACTAAATCATAAAATTTATGTAAGTAATTATTGTAAATGCTGCCACTATCCTATGGTTGGCCCTGCAGATGTTGGGGATAATGTCTGATGCGAGACAACTAGCAGTCAGTCCGTTGTACGAAGGCTGTCTGTCCGTTACTAAAAATTTATTACAAAAAAATCTAGAAGAAATTCAAGAAAGGCTCTATACTAATGTTGATTTTTTAACGTAGTTGCGATTGTACTGAGAAACCTATCCTATTGTTTTACAAATTTAATTCTCAAATCTTTTGCCTGATAAAAAGCTGTCTAAATGGTCCAAAGAAATAAAAATCTGATGAGGCTGTGTGTGGTAGATGGGATAGAATTTTCAACCAGATTGTAATCTGGCCTGAAGTGTGCGGTCGTGCTCCACTTCACGTGTTTTGGAAGGGAATGCTACCGTGATGTTACGTTTAAACTTCTAAAACGACGAGGTAAATTTCTAAATACTAACAACGAGTATGTAAAAACATAAACAATCTTGAATTTGTTACAAAATTGTTTGTAGTACATGTGCTCATATAATTTAGACCAGTACCAGTACAATTGATTACTCATTCGGAACGAATATAGTACTTTAAGAAAAAGAATAATTATAGTTAAGGCCGAATTTTCCATTAAATAACAAAGTCTAAACAACTTTAGGTCCTCGACCCTCAGGTGAGTGAAACCCTGACTACATTTGAGATTTATTTACTAAAATGATACTTGCTGTTATAACTCTAAGTAAATCAGAAATAACAAAGAGGAAGTCCCTTAACTGTAATTAATCTAGGACCTATTTTAGTGGTAATCCACCCCTGAGTACAGTACCTTTCAAAATATAGATATTTATGTAAAAGATCACATTCGGAAGACTTACAACTTATACCGAAAATCTTGTTTTGATAAAATGCACCAGAATCAAAATAAAAAATTGAAAACATCGTCCGATGGCTATGGGATTAAGTCATGTTTTAACTTGGTTCAGAAAATGTTGACAAAATACAAAACAGTTAATATCAAAACCTAGATACCTTAATTATTATTAGTTTAAATTGGATCGTTTGTGTTATTTAAGGTGTCATTCTTTCAGGCTCTTCTTTAAACGAAGTTTGATGTATACTGTATACAGATATAGTACTATGAGGTGGATGCAGCTTTTGTGGAACATATTCCAGGAAATACTGCGCAAAAATAAACTTCGTGCTAAAATATCTCAATAACAGCGGCGAAGCATGGGTGAAAATTCACCAAAATTTTAATTACGTATCACAGGGGAAAACAAACAGTAACCTTAATTGAAATAAATGGTAACATCTAACATACTTTAGTAACTTTCTTTTACTTTTTGTTACGAGAGTCGATCATAAAGTACATCTTTGTTTACTTTTCTTCGATTTTTATACTGAAATTCACTTTTCGAGAAATATCCATTTCATTCATGAATGTACTAACTGCATTTTTAATTTTGTCAATTACCATTATTGTTTTTCCTTCTACGCGAATTGCCATTTTATTGTAAAAACACGATGTTAAATAAAGAAATGTATAGTAATGAAAACCCGTTTAACCTAAATTTACTGCAAGCAAAGTTAAACATTAAATCTGAGAGCTAATAAAATTTCTTCCAGATGTACTTAATATACAATGTGTCCACGGATAGGTGATACAAGAGGTATAAATGACCAAAAATTTTTAGATATCAATACGCTATTTGGCAGTCTATCCCTGTTTGTTCTTAAACTCATTTTAAGCAGACTTTCGATTTTTTTAAATCAAGGCATCTGTATTAGCACTGTTAAAACGAAGGTGAAGTTTAGGTAAAGTCTTAGTATTTTATCAAATATTGCAAAATTGTATTTTTTAAAGTTGTTCAGAACACAAAATTACGCTTGTATGCAAAATTTTAAGTTGTTCAGACAGAATTGTTTTTTGTTAGTTTAAGGCTTTTGTTGTGCTCGTAGACGCTTCAGAAATACAAAATTAGGATATGTTATTTCGAAAAACTTATTTTAAATTGAAAGTTTCAAGAATAAAGGAAACACAAATGTCAAAATTATTCAAAAGTATAACCTCCCACTTCTACACCGAATTTCAGAAATTTTTTCAAAGTCCAAAACTGAGGAAAATTGTGAATTTAAGTCTTAAATGATTACCTTCAGGAAAAGTAACATGAGAAATAAGGCTATTAAACACAGCAAAAATTATTACCAAGAATAAAATTTTCTGAGAAATCGATAATAAAAAAGTTTTTCCTCTTGTATCACCTATCCATGGACACATTGTATATTATACATATGTAGGTAAATCTTTTAATCGTTTTTTTTCCTACCAAAGCCTTTGGTAGTCGTATTTCTGAAAGAACTTACAAATAAGTGAAAAGTCTGTTCTGATTCTCAGATTGCAGGATTGCACGTTTAAATATCTTTGAAGTCGGAGGAAAGTAACGCCCTGGAACCCTCCGACTTTCGACTTGGTAACATGAAACGATGAAGGATGTATGTAGTTTCAGGTGCTCCCTTGGGTTTCCCAAAGAGCCATTCTGGGGAAAATAATCGAGAAATTCGATCACCGACTCTATATATAGCGAATGCCGTGATAAACAACATGCTAACGTACATTTTAAATAGTCCTGACTCACTTTTGAATACCTAATTAACACAAGCCCTAATTTCCATATTGTGCATTCCGTACTGCATTTAAATACCCTACAAAGGGCGTGATTTACTGTTCTATTCTAGATGGTAGCAGTTTTTAAAGCGGGTCGGGTCGTACGAGATTACGAGAAATGTCGCGCTAATTCTTTTTATAGTTGTCGCAGAATCGTAAATTAATCTTGCTGAAATTCTTGCAACACGCTGTAACAAAAAAGGACAGTCCTTGGAAGTGCTCTTTGTCTGTCTGGTGCCGCAACAACCCCTTGCAGTGAATTGTCGAATTTCAAATTTAGGTCAAAGAGGCAATACAGTCGCAGACGTGGGGAAGAAATCAATTGTTGCTACGCACTAGGAGTTCTTGTTACATCCTGCCGCAGGACAAGTACAAATCGCGCGCTTACGAATTATGATATCATTAAAGGTTTAATGGTTCCACAAAAAATAATAAAAACATAAACAATGCAGAACTGCAACGATTCCTTTTGTTTAAAATACCTATAATAAAAACCACAAACATATCCAAAACAACGCTGTATAATCAAGTATACTGAAACAGAAAACACACAAGGATAACTTACCACTGATAATGCTGTATTCTGATATAGCAATCATTACTACTTCCGGTTTACGTAGAAAAAATCATAATTTGGTCAAAAATTGTCACCCTGAATTAAGCACAACATAGTATTATTTTAGAATAAAACTTAAACGTACAACCGTTTTTTACCGTATGTAATTGTACTTTTCATAGACACTTAAAGGATTTTTTTAAATATAAATGAATTCGTTTTCAAACGTTTGTTTTTCACCTATTCGTGTCACCCCCTTGAATTCACAGAAATGTACTGGAGTGGTTGATAACAGTTGTAGGCGCATGAGCTCCGTTATCCTAGGATACGCTTGCGTAAACAGACGAATCCAGGAACAAGAAAAATTTTTAACAAATTGTAGTCCATTCCTGTTTGATATTTTAATTTATCTTTTCAAACGACAAGATTTTATCATTAAAATACTTAATCCTGAACAATATCTGCAAAACAGCGTTTTGTTTTACGTATTACATGTAGTTGTAATCAATAACAGGAATTTTACATTAGCATCCATACATATTACATAGTCGATTTATCGGTTTTGATAACCCAGAATATTACATACGACCAACCACTACAACAATAATACATTAAAAATTGTATCTGCTAACAGGGGCGGACTGGGCCGCCGGGAGTCCGGGAACTTTCCCGGTGGGCCGGTAGTGCTGAGGCCGGTCAATATTATCAGAAATTGTTCCTATAGTTTTGACTGCAGGTAAATCGTTTACTTACCCTCAGCCTGCGACTTCAAAGACCTGTTTGCCGTATTTATTTATTATTGTTTCCCTAATTATCTCTTTATTATGTTTCATGCCGATGTCGCAGATATTATTTGTTTGGTATCTACTTTAATACAATTGCTACATTGAAGCATGCGCTGTGGATTTATTTATTAGTTTTCTTTATAAGGTTTAGTCATTGACGTAGTATTACGAAGTGCGCTCTATCCAGTTCCACAGGTTGTTAGTCATATTTTGACAGCCTAATTAATAGGGTGGCCCATAAAAAATGTCGTTTTTTATAGAGCCCTTTTAATCGCGTTTGATAAACATAATGTGCTATTGTTATACATCATTAGAAACTAGTCAAGTAGGCGAATATCTCTGCCCGATTTACTTTTGTTTCTAAGGTTTCTAAGCTACAACAAACGTCATAATGGCAGACAAACCTATCTTATCTATGATGTCAGACGGAAAGTAGGAAATTTTGATAATTTTGCGTCATTACTGGAAACAAAACGTTTCTACAACCGCCGCAGTTAAAAAAATATGTGAAGTCGAAGGAGAGGGAGTAGTGGACATTCGGTCGGCACAACGTTGGCTCAAAAAATTTATTGAAGAAGATACAAGTCTCAAGATGAAACAAGGTTCTGGTCGGCTTAATTTGTTGAGTAACAACGAACTGCGAGACTCTGTTGAAGTTAATCCATCTACACAAGTACTCGTAGGTTGTCAGCAGAACTTGGTTATTTCAAGGAAACCATACGGCGTCATTTACATCAAATTGGAAAGGCCAATAGACGCTGCAGAGAAGTTCTACATGAATTGACACCAGCAATGGCAGAAAGAGGAGTTGAGGTCTGCAATCGGCTGCTTTCAAATCCTTGGGACGAACGTTTTTTTTTTTAATGGATCGTTACTTGCGACGAGAAATGGATATATTTTAATAATCCTAACAAAGAAAGTCAATGGATTACCATCGGACAACCTACCTGTCCCAAAACGAGAAAGGTCATATTGTGTGTATGGTGGAATTTTCAAGGCGTTAATATTCACTTTGAGTTGGTTCCTGATGGAAGAACCTTTGACGCCAACCTTTATAGTCAGCAGTTGGACAGGATGGATGATGCTCTACGTCGGCGTTACCTTAGATTGGTAAATAGGGGGCGAGCAATTCTACAGCAAGATAACACCAGACCTCATACTACTATTGAAACTCTGCAGAAAATTAGGGAGTAGGATTTAGAGCTTCTACCTCATCCAGCTTATAGTCCAGACTTTGCACCTTCAGATTACCACTTATTCCGATCGATGGCACACGTCCTGCGTGGAAGAAATTTCACAAGAGTTGAAGAAGTTGAAGCTGCATGGCCAGAATTCTTTTACCTCAAAAGATACAGCATGGTACCGTCGCGACATTGAGTTTCTTGCAGAAAGATGACGAAAGGCATTGCTTCATAATGATCTATACTTGAGTGCATAAGAGTTGATGTTTGTTGTTTTATTATTAAAAAAAAGTTTTCCACAAAAAAACGACATTTTTATGGGTCACCCTAATAATAGTGAGAGGAGGCCGGTCACTACCAAATTTCCCGGGCCGGTTAAATTTGCCAGTCCGCCACTGTCTGCTAATTTAAAAGGTAAAATTTTAAGTTTATGTACAGTTTAATCCAATAACCTTTTATTTTATACTGCAACAAAATAAAAACCATATTGGAACCTCATCAAAACATCCGTGCATGTTTTAAATAATGCTATGCAAATGCCAAAAACTATCTTAGATGAAATACTAATCTTGGTATTCATATCAGACGGATTTTTTTACATTCTTTGCAGGGGTGTTATAGTCAATATAATTTTAATATTACCTATTTATCATTTCCTCGACACCGTAAGGTAGTAGAGGAATGATTATGTAGTTATGTATGTATGTATTATTTATTATTTATCAAACATTATATTTATATTGATATGATATCTTTAGATGATCTCTTAAGACGGTGAGTTCTGATTTTATTTGGGATAATGTAAATAAATAAAAAATTGAGTTATATAAAATTGGAATTAAAGTTTGATTTGATTTCATTTAAAACTGAATAGTCATAATTATTTGAAAGTTTTATAAGGGATTATTCATATTGTAACTTGTAACGTATGCTCATTAAAAAAAAAAAAAAAACTCGCAGCAATCCCTGGAAATGATTTTCATATGTAACATACAGCCTATAAGACATACTTAAAACAAATTTTCAAAGCTCTCTAGAGTTTTTTTTTTTAATGAACATACTTTATAAAGATGTGATTTGGAAGTACATATGTAATATGATATAAATATAAAATAAAATTATATTTGGTTGAAATGCATTGAAATATTTGGATGTTAATAAAAAAGTTGGATCATTAAAGAGGAAATTAAGTGAAGTGTTTGGTAAATTCGAGTATAATTGCAACGAAGTGTGTTTTTGGACGAACATATAAGGAGGAACTTGGTGAGTGGTGAATTTTTGGGGTTGAAACAGGAGGAGGTCTTATTTTTTGTTCAAGTATCTGTGAAAGGTAGTTGGTAAAATTTATTAATTTTTTTATTTTATGTTTGTTTAGTTATTAAAATTATTGTTAATCATTGTAAAAGGTTTACATAATTTGAGGCTGTTAAAAATTACTTTATGAATTTTAGTTAATTAAAAATTCATAAACGCGATCCCCATTAACGACTGTGTATTGAGAGATCTCTAAAATTTGATATTGATTTAAAAAAAACAGACTGAGCTAGTTGATAATAAAATTGTATGGGATATTTCAAACATTATAAATTTTAAATTAAATATTACGAATACTAATTAGGAAAGGAATATCTCATATCAATATATTATTTGCTTCACTTTTTCTGCATACAAATACGTTTTATGTGCATGGTATGGTATTTTAAATGTTTGAACTTTCTAGAACTACGTTTTTGTTGTCTTTGGCAGTACTTGTTCTTCGTAAATTACCTTTTCGTTTTCAGCAATCGATCATTTGAAGTGTATTACTTCAAATTTATACCTTTTATAAAATAATATCAAAGCCGTAGGATTATTAGATTATTGAAGGAGAGGGGCGGGTATTTTAAGAAGAGAAAGATAAAAAATGAATATGTGAGAGAAAGTGATGCAAGTGAAGAACAAATTAGGAATCGAATACCAGAACATAGAATACCGAAGAAAATTTTACATTAGCAACCTAGAGAAAGATGCAAAAGAATGGAAAATTCACCTGAGTATCTCCTACTTCCACCAGACATATGGGAAGACAGATAAGGAAGGAAACAAATTTTGTGCGCCAAAAGACTCAGGTGAAAGACAAAGAAACGGCACAGAGAGAGATAAAATAATCTAATAACGGTTCCTTGACAAAATTTTTATTTATTTTTATAGAGATAAGGTAGGTGAACTTAAACATCCGTACTAATTTGAAACATTATTTATTTAAAAAGCACAAACTAAAATGTTTAAGTTTTTAGTTAAAGCACATTAAGCACCAGCTATTCAAGGGGTACTTAATGTGCTTTAACTAAAGCTTAAATATATCCTTAGTTTGTATTTACCACTTGTTTTTGAAATAAATAATGTTTCAAACTGCTGCGGATTTTTAGTTCGCCTACATATAACAAAAATATATCTTCTTTTCCACTATAAAAAGTCTTGACAGCATATATTTTTCGTATAACATACACACCCTTGAAGATGGTCTTCACTGGTAACCCGTATACTGTGAACTAGAGATAGGAAGGTCGATTCTTTTTGGTGAATCGATTCATTCGTCCCAAGTGATTCGTTCACAAAGATTCGTTCTTGAATGATTCACTTATTCACTCGTTTTGATTAGACTAACGAGTCTTAACAAAGACTTGACCCAATAGTCAGGAATCAGGGACCGTAAATTCGATCATAGGGGGTGCACTCGAAGATATAGTTTAAAAAAATATGTAGCTTGTCCGGAATGACCTTGAGGATCTAAATATGCAGGGCGCCAATCTGTCCACGATTGCGAAAAAGCCCAAAAAAGTACTTTTCGAAATTTTTTTAAATTCTGAAAACTGAATAATTTTATGTTTACATTACATTTATAAGCTTATTTTTTTTTAATTTCTCAATGATGTTTAAACCGTTGAAAAGCTTATTCAGATGCTGCCAAAATTATCTCGAAATTATTGTTAACAAATGCAACATAAATTGTTTAAAGAAAGCGTACGCGAAATGCGCCGTATACATTTCAGCATCGAGGTATTTTACATAGATATGATTTCCAAACTCATTGAGAGGCTAGTGTTACGAATCCTTGACCCTGAATTCTCAGCAACAAACTGGATTCCAGACTACCAATTTGGTTTCCGTAGGTCCCACTCAACAATCCAACAGTGCCATAGGATCACTCAAGTAATAAACATTGCTTTCGGGGAAAAGGCCTACTGCACAGCAAACAGCCATTCTACTGGGCGTTAGCCAGGCCTTCGATAAGGTCTTCACAGAGGACTCATACACAAAATTCAAAAACTCTAACTACTTCAATTTCATAAACTATTAGAATCCTACTTAACCAACCGGCAATTTAGAACGCGAGTCAAAGATGAAGTCTCAGCACTATACCCAATCCACTCAGGAGTACCTCAGGGAAACGTCTTGGGACCTTTCCCATATCTATTATTATACACTTTTGACCTGCCAACCACATCCACCACAACTATAGCTACTTTTGCCGACGACACAATCATACTCGTCTGTCACAACGATGCAAACATCGCATCACGCCAAGTCCAAAGCCATCTCGATCAACTTGAAGGCTGGCTCAAGAAATGGAAAACAAAGGTTAATGAATCTAAATCAAGTCATGCGACATTCACCTTGCGAAAAGAACAGTGCCCCCCAATTTACCTAAATAATATCGGGATACTCCAGTTCAGCACTATGAAATACTTGGGACTACATCTCTACAACAATCTCGCCTGGCGGGAACACATCAACAAAAAAACAGAAACACATAGAACTAAGACTTAAAAACATATACTGGCTAATTGGACGAACATCACCCCTATCAGTGGATAACAAACTACTGATATGCAAAACCATCATCAAGCCCATATGGACCTACGGAGTGGAACTATGGGGCTGCGCCAGTAAAACAAACTTAGCCATCATACAAAGATGCTAATCTAAAATTTTAAGAACAATAACCAACGCGCCGTGGTACATAACTAACCAAATGCTACACGAAAACCTTAGAATTCCGCTAATAACAAAAGTCATACATGATAAAACAACAAGACACGTCGACAAAATTACAGCCAAGAGACGTTGTCCCACTGATCCGCACTAAAGATGACCCATCACAGGAGGGGCCCTCATCATGCCATTACTGAAGACATCATATTAACTTAAGAATAATATATGTATTCTTGTATTCTGATTGCTAATACTACTACTAAAAGAAAAGAAAAAGTATGAAATGTGTAGAAAAGAATGAAGAAGTTTTTAGTGAAAGAATTACGTGCATAGCTTTATTGTCATAAAAAATATGATTTATTTTTGTACAGTGCTCCGTTGTATTTCGTAATGCTGTCATAAATGTACGCTGTACACTTTTACGCATGATTTGCCAAAAATAGATTAATTTAAATAATCAACGCTCAAGAAACGACTATTATATTTACTTATTTTCCATTTTACATTAAATTTTGAATTTATTTTGAAGACCGCATTTTACGCAATTTTACATAGAAACGTTTAAGACTCAAAACTCGAACAATTCACAAATTCCGCGCGAACAAAAATACTCGGCGGCTCGGCGCGCTTCGACGCCGAGTCGAGTGAATCAGTGAATCGATTCACTTCAAAGTAAAGACTCGATTCATTTGATTCAGTGTACTGATTCGTTCTTTTTGAACGAATCGTTCACGACTGGCACACGTCTACTGTGAACAGAAGGTTATTCTGTCGGGTGCCATCTTATGAAGTGCAGTGCAAAGCAATGAGTCGACGTATTACACCTATGGCCCCAGTAACCGTGATATCCTTTTTAGGAACATATAAGAAGTATGATGGCATAAAGCTGCTACGAAAAGTTTCCTTGCGCAAGCTGAATGCAGTATTGCGATAAATTCAAAGGTCATTCAGTTAAATTGGGTTTTCTTAATACCTCATCAAAACCAGTACCAACTCATCCTATATTAATTCGCTGTGATCAGATACGGCGCTGCTATTGAGATTTGAATTTCCATATAAAAGTAAATACCAAAGCGCCACCGAGCGGACAAAATATCACGATTAAAGCGTTAAGCGGAGGAAGTGCCAGTACTTGCTGGTACAGCAGCTGACTTTGGGTTTTTCACACAAAAACTCTCAGTAATTAAAGCAAGCAATCGCATCCGAAATCTTTGGCCTTAGGTTAACTAAGACCTCTTCTATTCTAATAACTACGATAATTGTTCAATAAGTTTTGCCTCCTGAGCAGTAGCTCGTTTATTGGTTAATGAAAGTGACAGATGTTACACTCAATAGAAAGTCGGAAATGTCCTCTTTCTGAGTAAGTAGTATATCATTTTTCAATATAGTCCCCACCGCCGTTGATGCACTTCCGTCATCGCTGCACTAGCTTCTGCTTGTCGTTGGAGAAGAATGAGGCCGCCTGTTGACGATACCAACAACGCACTGCACTGGTGACCTCTTCGTCAGACGCGTGCCCTTCAGCTGTTCCTTGGAGTACATGCATACGACCCCCCCTCAACCCAAGAAGTTCAGGACATAGCAATCAGTTGGCAAAGTCATGGTCACCACCTTTTGGGACTGTGATTATGTGATACTGGTTGAATTTGTGGAACGTGATGCAACTGTCAACTCAGCGCGCTACGTGCAGACGCTGAAGAAATTGCGTGCACGTCTGCATAGAGTTCGTCCGCAGAAAAATGCGATCATTCAACAACGTTCGGCCCCACACAAGTCGAGAGACAACCGTACTGCAGTTCCAGAATGTTTTGCCTCGCCCACCTTATAGCCGGACCTAGCACCATATGACTTCTGGTTCTTTCTGAAGCTGAAGAAACACCCGCAGGGCACGCGCTTCGCGTCCGACCAAGAGGTCACCAATGCAGTACATTGTTGATGTCGTCAACAAGCGGCCTCATCCTTCTCCGACGGCATGCAAAAAACAGATGGCGGAAGTGCATCAACACCGGTGGGGACTACATCGAAAAATGATGTAGGTACTCCTCGGAAACGGGGCATTACATACCTTCTTTTGAGTGTAACATCTTTCACTTTCATCAACCAATAAACGAGGTACAGTTCAGGAGGCAAAATTTATTGAACAAACCTCGTATTATTAGTAAATTTGTCAAAAAAACTATAAATTTAAATTTTCACTAAAAATCTAAAATTTAATGTTACTCTTTTGAAAATAACCTTTGAAACAAACTTCAGAAAATTGTATGTGTGCATTTTTTGTATTGTAAATTAGGTAGATATATCAGGTTAAAATCCTCGAATCTTATGTGAAAATTTTATTATAGAAATGTATTTCTGGCTACAACCATAGATTAAAATAGTATATTGCGTCATAAGGGAAGATATAAGCATATTTCATCCCGAAGATTTCTGCTGCACGAGCGAACGTAGTGAGCGAGGGCAGCAAAATCCGAGGGATGAAATATGCCGTGAGATTCCCGTAGGGCACAAGATATTTTTTCGCATCCATGAGAAGTTCGTATTAAGTAAAAAGAGTTAATTTTATAATGTAGAACACAATCCTACTATTCCCGATTCACAACTAAAACCATGGCAACAAGTAACAAAATTTTCGTATTAAACCCGCAAATGTTCATATCGTCACACTTTTTCCATATCATCCCGCTTTTTTCATATCGTCCCGCTTTTTCATATTTACCCGCCATTGTTAACCTCAAATGAGATAAATAATCTGTCAATTACATACCATGGATACGGAAAAATAATTATTTCCTATATGCTACACACTAAACATAAGGCTACTACGATCAAGAATAAAAAGGAAAATTGATTGCGATTTTATCATTATACAAGGTGTCTTTGAAAAGTCTATACAAAACGCTATAGGTATATGCTTTGGATAGCTTTTATTACTGTGAAAATAAGATAAGGCATTTTTGGAAATTAAATCTGCCATAACTTTCAGTACAAAAAAATTGAAAGTTTTTAAGATATTAGGGGTAGCAAAAGTAGTGTTCTTTTAGAAGTTACATTAAAATCCAGAACGAATCATTGCTTCCCTTCCCAAAAAAGTTAGCTTCAACAATTTTTTTTTAATATTTCGAAAACTTTTGAAATTACAAAAGAAAATCAAAATTTTTCCTTTGACACCCTGTATCTCTTTATATAATATTAACTTTTAGACTAAGTAATCATCCTATATAAATCGTAATATTTTAACCCTCCATATCTGCTGTTGATTAGGTAAATGCCGATTACTTAAATACCACCCTGTATAACAATTAAAATATAGGAATATAAAAACCTAAGTAACAGCAGATCGCAATGTTGAATAATATTCCGTGTTATCAAATTTGCCTCTCTCCTAACTTTGAAATCATTAATCTTGTCACCTAGCCTTGTAAATGTTCCTACACCACCATTTTTTCACTTTTTTCTGTTTGTTTTTGACTATAGCGAATATGCAGTATCCCAGTAAGTAGAACTACAAGTACATGTTTCACTATTAATGGTTCCACGGAGAAAAGAAATTTTAATTTGGTCAGATATAACTGATATATTAGCATGACGTCATCTTAAGCAGAACTAGGTATCTAAAATTTTTAAAATGAAGTAAATGACATATTAGATAACCATTTTAGTTAGCATTTACAAATTGAAAGGTAAGTAAATCGAGGCCAACGGCATTAACTCATAAAATTCTTCAAATTTTTATGTGTGATATCATTCGATCACTTTTCCAATGTTAGTTTATTAATTTACCCTTCATATACAGTGTGTTTCACTTTACATGAATCCACTTAAATAACTGTGTTATTAATAACGCAATTAGCATAAAACTTTTACCAGTGATAGAGGCCATTAAGATGAATCTTTTTGTGGGAATCAAATTTTTTTAGTGTCCAAACTAACCAACTATGATTAAAATAAAAACTGGCGTTTCAAGTAGTCATAGCAGCGATTAAGATAGAGCAAAAAAGTATTTAAAAAAGTTGTTGCTAATCACAAAAATACTCCAAATATGAAGTTTCGCTGAAAATTTTTCATTTTTAATTTTCTGCATTTTTGCGTGAACTCACTAAAAAATTCCTTATCTCAAATATCAAGTGTGCGATGAACAATCAAAACAATTAAAAATCGTTTGAAACGTCAGCTCACAAAACAATTTACATGGAATTTTTGTTGTTTGATTAGTGATGGCTGAACAACTGTTAAGTATTCCTGAAAAAGTAGAAAAATTAAAATTTTTCAGTGAAACTTCATATTTGGGGTATTTTTGTGATTAGCTTAATCGCTGCTATGACTTTGCTTGAAACGCCAGTTTTTATTTTAATCACAGTTGGCTAGATTTGGACTTAATTTTTTAAATAGAAGCCTTATGAAAAGATTAAAATATATTCATTTTTCTTCCGTCCACACCTTAGACCAGGATAAAAAACTTTCGATAATTTTAAATAGAAATTTCCATTATTACAGAAAATTGATAAAAACTGATATCGCGTTTTTGGGCATTCTTTTAGTGCTTACACAAAACTCAAAAACAAAAGTTTTGCATCTTTTATCGTTTTAGAGTTACAGTGCAAAAATGGAAATTTGGTCATTTTCAAAACTTAAAATACCTAATTAATTTAGTTTTGAAGATATCAAAAAATTATAATAACATAAGCACCTTTCTCAGTAAAATTTAGTACTTAGTTAATTCTAAGTCTAATTTCAAAATCTTTAATAGGTACGTGCTTATTGACTTATCGCCACAGGTAAACGGAAGTTATATTTGGCCACATAACACAAGAAAAAAAACGTTAAAACAGCAAAAAACATTAAAGACACTTGAGTATTTGTTTTCTAATAAAAATTCTTTTGAAGCAAAACATAAGTTTATCGGCAAATTTATCCAAAATGAGTTTGGCGAAGCTAATCTTATTTAAATTTTATTTAAATCCGTGAATATACAATTACCCTAACAAATGCCACTTTAAAAGAATTCTCAGATTACGCAGTCAAACAAAATAATGAAGAAACTCCAAGAAAATTCCATCCCTATATTGTGCATATTAAAACTTTATTTTCAGTAAAAATAAGTAATTAAATATTTATTTAGAATGAGCAATAAGAAGAGGAATACCGAAAATTGTAATAAATACTCTTTATCCAACATCGCCTAATTATACAACCATAATTGTACTGATTTCAGTTGAATTATATACCCTATAAGTCACTAGTGAGTTATAAATAATTCATAAGTCACGCCAACGGATATCTTAAATTTATAAATAAACACAACAATTTCAGGTATTAAAAATCATTTAATAATTATTATTATAGAGGTATAACAACAACAGATGAATCAAAAAATTTCCTATTCCTTATTAACATTAACAGTAACATTAAATGTGAAAGTAAATTTCAAAGTGACATTTGACAATTGAATTAAATTATTCTCCTAGCGACATAAACTTCAAAAGGTAAGAAATTCTTGATTGATAATATTGATTAGTTTTTAGCGAATTGTGGAGATGTTGGATAAAATTATGTATGGAACTTGTGTGTTATCGGTCACAAGTCACTCGTAAAAACAAAGCCACTCGCACTACGTGCTCGTGGCTTGCCCGTTTTTTCTCGTGACTTATTTCCCTTATAACACACTTGTACCATAAATAACTATTATTTTTTTAAGATTGTCTATTTTATTTTATCATGCATAGCCTACTACCTCGCAATACTGCTAAATCTAAATTATTATGCAAGTGGTAAATATTAAATAATTTTGTAAATCCCAAGAAATGTGTCGTTGAAAGAAGCAGAGCCAATTACGATTTGTGTTTGAAAAATATTTATTGTATGTTGTAATTGCAAAACCTGAAGCTAAAATACAGGTTGAGGTCCACCATGGGAACCTCGCTTATTATAAGAGATCATAATTGCCTTAATTATTGATAAGTGCTTAGTAAAAAAAAAAAAAAACTAAATATTTCAAATTTCAGTAGACAAATTTAAAAATATTTAGTATTTTTTTGGACTAAGCAATTATCAATAATTGAGACAATTGTAATAAACGCCACGTTGATAATTAAAAAGACATTTTTTCAAGTTGTTCTGCTTGTTAATAGAAATATATCCTAGGTATATTTCACATCACTGAAATTAGAAAATATTCGACTACAGAAAAATCTACTGTGGTGTCCATAAGAAATAAAAAGCTTAGTGATCGTAGAAGACAAACGAAACTTTTTTTTATTGTGATTGCATTACCTAATAAAGCTTAAAAAGTTGCCGTAAAGAAGTTTTTTTAATATTATTTTAAATAAAAGTACGTCTAGCCAATATACAACTCTAGCGCTTAAAATTCCTTTATGCAGTGGATTCAGTTTCGACGTGACTGAGTCATACGTGTTCATTTTACGGCGAGTAAACCAGTAATGCAGAAGAGGATGCCACTAGTTTGACATCGCTTAACTAGCAGCGCTAAAAACCCGGAGCTGTATATTCGCTAGACATAGTATACCTTCACTCTGTTATAACAAGGGCGATCCCCATGGTGAACTTCCAATTTGAATCAACCGGTATATATAAAAGGGCTATTGAATTTTACTTACAAAAAATGATTAATATTTTCAGAATTTTCGGATATTTCCAAAAATAAAGGAGTTTTCTAAGCTTTCGGGATATTTAAATTTCTAATTTAAGCTTGTAAATCAAAAATTGAACAATTTTTGTTTCAGACATCGAAGCAGTATTAAAAAGAAGTGAAATTTATCTCTCTCCATTAATAACGTCACTTCGCATTTAAATCCATCGAAAATTATACCCAGGGCGGAATTATCTATTAGGCAACATAGACTAAAAGGCTAGCACTCGAAATTGTCAGGGATTAACTTCGATTATCCTAATTCCTAAGGCCCACTATAATGACAGTTTGTCAATTTGTACTACTATACAATAATCACGCAATATTCATGCGTAGGATTATCCCGTTAAAGAATCTCTTCTTCTTCTTCTTTTATCTCAGACTTGCAAATACGTATCTACGTCATAGTTAAAAGTGCATCTACTTTGATTAGCTCTACAAGTCTACAAGCCAAAACGTTTGCGACATTATTTTTGTGGCTTGTTGTACATCATTAAATTTCATATTTTATGAAGTTTCGCAGAAAAATAATGAGACCGGCAACATTATGTGCGAACCGACAACGCTGCTGCCTCCTCCTTCATGCGGTAGTTAGAATAACTCCTACCTTAGACTCAGTACGAGTTTGAACTTGTTACAGTTGCTACGCGATTGTTGAGAAGGTCTGGTGGAGTTGTGTTTGTGAGGTGCGTTACGAAAATAGACCGGTAAAAGTGTGAGCAACGTTGTGCTATCAAATTTTGTGTAAAGCTTGGCAAATCCGCTGCTGTGACTTATGAAAAGTTACAAAGGGCTTATGTAGAACATTCTTGCGAGAAGACCTTCAACCGTCAACTGACGTTGAGAATAATCAGTAGTGGGTTAAATTTGAACCGGTGTACCGTCCATCAGATTTTAACACAGGATTTGAGGCATGAAAAAATTGTGCGCTAAGATGGCTCCAAAGAACCTCACGGTTGAGCAGAAAACCAGTCGAAAAATTGTGGATCTTAATCTTTTGTGCCGCCTTGAGAGGGAACCAGAATTCTTCAGTCACGCGATCACTGGTAATGAATCCTAGATTTTTGAGTACGACCCCGAGACAAAACGCCAAAATCGAGAGTGGCACCTGTGCGACTAAGCATTGCAGGCACTTGGATGCTGCACCACGACAACGCCCCATGTCACACTACAGTATTCCCCAATAATTTTTTGACGGAAAGACATTCCTCTGGTTCCCCAGCCCCCCTATTCGCCGGGTGTCAGTGGTCTCAGTCCATGTGACTTCTTTTTATTCCTTTTTCGAATACTAGATTAAATAATAGAACTCGTGAAGACGATCGACGCGATAAGTATCCTTTCCAGGAATAGAAATTCTACAAAATCACATTTGGATAGTGCAAATAATACTCCTAATAAATAATGGCAATAACAAATAATAAAAAATTACTTATTTTAATATAAGTATTAATATTTCGCATTCTATTTATCATAGAACGCTGAATAATAAAATAATACAAACAGTCCAGTCTCAAGCAGAAAGAATAGGACACTACATATACATAGTAATGCCTCCTGACTGAGGTAGGTACTAAGAGGGTCTAATAGACTAAAAACTTGCGAAGAAAACCCTGCTTAACCGTAAACTGATCTTGAACTTGTATTTTTTTAAATTAAGAGAACCACGACAGCCATGGCCGGCAACAACAGTGGTGCCCGCGTGCTCGGGCACCACACGCAAAATCAAATGGTGGTGCTCAGCACCACACGCTTCGACGATGATACGATGAATTATGCGCAAGGTAAAGGGTACGGTTTTATTTTGCTCTATATAAATCTGTCTTCTTGTCTCTCATTGTGAATACTGAATTGTGTTGTGATTTGTAATGCATGTTCTGTAACCTTAAATAAGACAACAAAAACTACCTTTTGACTGACTGTCTTTTTTCCCATGAAAGTTCAAGATGTCACCGCTAGGATAAAAGGGTAACTTTTTTTAAATGGAACCATGGGTCGCGTAACACCTCAAATTAAAGATATTTCAAAACTGCATTTAAGGGTGTATTGCGATTTTAAATTTATTGATTAATTTTTAAGAAAAATAACTGTAAACATTCAAAAATTAAATGACATCTTGAACTTTTATGGAAAAAAAAGACAGTCAAAAGGTAGTTTTTGTTGTCTTATTTAAGGTTACTTTTGAATATTCTTAAAAAATCAATCCCTTCAAAAGTTTTGGGGGGGGGGGGGCAATTTACGTCCGTACTGTATATGTCGTTTTTTTTTAGCACCACACGCTAAAATCAAAAGTTGCCGGCCCTGACGACAGCGAATGAAAGCCCGTTTGCAGTAAAGCAAAAATTTACTAACTCAATTCGAGGGCATACTGTATATATGTTAGTCGTTAGTGCAAATTGTAAAAATGCATTTACAAATAGTATATTAAAATACAAGTTGCAGAAGGCATCTATTCAAGCACGAATTTGAAATTCCGAAACGAGCCGCATAGCGGCGAGTTGAGGAACAAATGAGTGCTTGGAGGACCTTCTGCAACGAGTGTTTTATACTATTTTTTCTATTTTGCCGCTTTATACCATTTTATAAATTAAAAAATAATTTTTTTTCTATTTTGCGTTTAGAATAACTCCACACTTATTCTAACCCTCAAATGACGTCATTTGGGTGCTAGAATGGAGTTATTCTAAACGCAAAATGGAAAAACATTTTTTTCTACTCTCATGCATGAAGTAGTAGTTTCCCATACTGATCGCGTGATCGCATTACCTACGTGAAGTTTTATTTTTTATAGCGATGCGTGAAGTGCAATGTGCAATGCATTTCTTATGGAGTTTATTTTTAACATTTCTGCCATAAGCCTATACACCGCCTATACATACACTTTTTGACAGGGGTAAAAATTTTAATAGATTGCTGTGCTTGTTTTTTGTTTGAACAATTGTTTTATGAAAACTGTCAAGTGAAGTGAACGTTCGCTAATTTAACTCATTTTTTCAGTTTGATGTCGTAGAAAAGGTGTAGTGTGCAACAGATGCGTGAATCCTTTTTTACACTCGTATAAAAAAGTCAGCTTCACGTACTTGTTACACAATATACTATTTAAAATTAAGTTTAGGAAGTCACTATCTGATCTTACTATTTTAATTCGTATAACGAAAAATGTAACTAATCAAAAATTAAGTAATCCTTTCCCTTTCTACATTTCCGGACGATAATTTATTTTTTATTATCTGCCGCGGGAAGTGCGTTTTCAGAGCTTATATTTTATATAACGCACGTTACTACTTTCTTAATTTTGACTGAAGGTAATGATGACTTCATATTGACGTTTTATAAGTCTAACACAGAACGAACCGCATATTGACTACGATTGGTTGTACACACACGAGGCTCTTTAATAGGTGTGTCAAAAAATGTAAACAGAGATGCGGTAATCTTTATTTTCGTAGTAGTATAATGAATTTGTAGTGTTATGGTTGTGCCTTTTAAATGCCTCAGGAAATGGATACTTATTACCAATTCATAGACAGAGATACTTCCACTGTTAGTTCTGTATGGAAAGGTAGGTAATCTACTTTATATTTTTGAAAACTGCCCTCAACACTTAATAGGTAGATTCTACTTGTTTAAGTTTTTATTAACTGAATAATAATTGATCTATAGCATTTATAGATACAAATATACCAAGGTCACACGATTAATGTTAACACGACCTATTTTTTAATAAGCTTTATTGATTCAGGTTAATTCAAATAAATAGGTAGCAGCACGTTAAATTATTTTAATAAACAGGTTCAGCAATAAATGATTTAAATTTGTAGCTTTGAAAATTACCCTGTAATGTTGGTTGCCTACTTAACCTAGAAAAATGTAATACTTTTACCATTGTATTTACTATTTAGCTTTTACCTTGGATAATTTTCCAAATAACTGTCTATTAAAAGTTATTCGTGGTGAGATACTTTTCGTCCAGTTTAGCATTACGTACAATTAAATTTTATGTTTTGTAATACGTAGGCAGGGGCGGACTGGCCATGTGGAGAATGCGGAAATTTCCGCATAGGCCGGTCCGATTATGGGCCGATCTGACAAAAAATCCAACTTATTAAAATTATTTTATAGCGCGATTCACACCAGCTTCACATGTTACAAATTCAAAAACGCGAAAAACCGTCATTACCGATCTCAGTAGTCGAGATAACAATACTCATATTTAGCGCTCAAGTGCACTAGATGAACCTATAACAATACCCATCACAAAATTTGAAATATCTGTTCACAATGAAACAGTAGACACTGCAATTCGAAGTATGGAGGATAGGTTTTTAAAAAATGCTGAATTGTACCAAGACCTTGCTTATTTAGATCCAAAAATTTTTTATCAAGAAATTTCAAAAGATGCTTTTATTAAACTTAGTAGATATTTAAGCAAATTTGAGCCATCTTTAACTTCAGATAATATTAGGTCGGAATTAATAAATTTTTCATCGGCTTGGAATCAACTGAAAAATACAGTAGAGGAGACATTTGAACAACAAAACTAACAGAATGCACTAGATTTATATTTTATTTGTGACGGTGAACAACAAAATGAATTACCTAACCGGTGCAAAAGTTGTAAGAATTGTGCAATTTATTGTTATAATGTATTGTAAAAAAAAATAATGAAAAATAAAAAATAAAAAACAAAACAGGTAACATAGTTGAAGACAGACAAAAGATATTAAAGATAGTAAAATCCTTTTACAGCGACTTATATAAATCTAAAACAAAGAACACAGAGTCAGATGAAGAAAGAGATAACAAAGTAAATAAAATAACAAATGTCAACTCAGAAGAAATGCCAGAGATAGACGTAGAAGAACTGGAGAAAGGGTTGTCCCAAATGAAAAATGGCAAGGCGGCAGGAGAAGATAATATCTTACCAGAAATGCTCAAGGAAAGTCACAGAAAGACCAAAGAAGAACTTGTAAATCTATTTAACAAATGCCTAACAGAAGAACACATCCCTAAGGACTGGGAGAATGCCGTAGTTGTACTGCTCCACAAAAAAGGGGATTCGGCTGATCTGGAAAATTATATATATACATACAAACTTTTCACTGGAATAATCGCAAATAGATTACAACGAAAACTTGGGATCTACCAACCAAAAGAACAGGCTGGATTTACAAGCAAATACAGTACGACGGCGCATCTTCATACAGTGAGACAGATTATAGAGAAAACCGCGGAATATAACATAACAGTATGGATGGCCTTTGTAGACTTTCGAAAGGCTTTCGATACCATAGAAACCTGGACCATAATAAAATCACTAAGAAATTCTAGGATAGACCAACGCTACATAAACCTTATTGAAAACATCTATGAGAAATCCACAATGACGATAAAAATATACGAGACAACTGATAAAATAAAGATGAGTTCGTCATGGAGATGTAATTTCACCAAAATTATTCAACCTAGTACTCGAGGACATCTTTAAAAAGTTTAAATGGGAAAATAAAGAACTAAACATACAAGGAGAACATTTACATAATCTGAGGTTTGCTGACGATATTGTATTGTTCGCAAATGATAAACAGTAGTTCATAGGCATGCTAGAAGACTTACAAGAAGAAGCTGCTAAAGTGGGATTACACATGAATATGCGCAGCCTATGGGAAAGTAAAAAACATTTTTAACATGAATATCCCAACGGTTTTAAAAACAAAAGTTTATAACGAGTGCATACTACCAGCTGTTACATACGGATCAGAGACCTGAGTCCTGACAAAAAAGATCAAGAACAAACTAAGGGTACATCAGAGGGCAGTAGAAAGAAGGATTCTAGGGATATCATTGAGAGATCACAAAACAAACCAATGGATAAGAGAAAAAAACCAAAATTACAGACATCATAGAAAGAATCGGTTCCCTAAAATGGCAATGGGCAGGACACGTGGCCAGACATACAGAAAACTGGAGTGGCTACATCACGAGATGGAGACCATGGGGAGAACGAAGAAGTGTTGGAAGACCTCAACAGAGATGGTACGACGAGATAAAGGGAATAGCAGGGCTCAACTGGTACCAAATTGCGCAGAACAGAAGCACGTGGGCAAATATGAGAGAGGCCTATATCCTATGGATAGACAACGGCTGAAGAGAGAATGTATTGTATAGGTATAATATGTTAAGTGGAGCTTATTTATACTTAGGACTAGCTTATAAATTTGTATTAACATTGTCAATTAGTCAAGTTTCTTATGGAAGGAGCTTTTCAACATTAAAATTCATCAAAACTCGTCTGCGCAGTACTTTACACCAAGAGCACTTAGAAGCATTTATGCTAATGCCCATAGAAAAGGATATTTTGAATAATATTATAGAAGATGATATTATATACTTGGTTGCTCAAAAAAGCAAGCTTTTAAAAGAAAATCTTTTATAAAAATATTTTTATTTAGGTACTAATGTATTTAATGCAATATTATTTATTTACTTTTTTTGCTAAGAAACGTCTGTTTTTGTTAACTTTTGAGTAACATTTTTTTTTCTTTATTGTTCAAAAAAACGTTTCAATGTTTCTTATTTATGTGTTTATATGTATTAAACCTAAAATAAAATGATTTTAATTTTCTATTATCCCAAGAGTAATTTATTTTTTATTTATTGATATTTTCTTAAAAAAAGGATGGCCGGTTGAAAATTTTTCCGCATGCAAAATTCCGACCCAGTCCGCCCCTGTACGTAGGTACGCTGTTGATACATACAATGTTGTAAATCAATAATTTACCAGTCAAAAAATTTCTGTTTTATTACATACATATTACTTCTAAATACAATGATACATACTAAACATAGAACTCTGCCGATTTTAACTACTATAGCCAAAAACCGCTTTTCTCCTTCCTTCCTGCAATTTAAAAACGTTCCAAGATTAAATTGCAACCACGCTAATATTATATAGAGTAGGTACCAAACCTCTGTTAACACCCTTTAACTTGTTGCTGTACATTCCTTGTGTTGACAATGTTGGTGCTAAATAGGAAATTTCACTTATATCGTATAATGACGACCGCTGCCGGGGGGCACAGGAACACATGCCTTCCAAAATAAAATTAATGTACCAATTTGTTTATAGGTCTTATTGCTCTTTAACAATCAGTGCACTACTGGTACACCAATGAACTAGATAGGAAATTTGTTAAACCCAGCCGAACCGACCTTTTTTCTAAATTGCTTGTAAAGCTCAGAGCTCGTTCAGGTTTGAAGCTTGGTACAGTCTCAAAACTGAGTGAAGGATTGAAACTGGAAATTAATTCCTGCGCTTTAAAAAAAAAACAGTCGTGCCTTGGAATTACTACAACAAAAAGCAATTGTTCTTTAGCTGTCAGTCTAGCTTGTTAATTAGTTACACTTGTTAAAGTTGTTACATAATAGTTATTTACGATATAAGTGGGATATAGACATTATTAACGTCAATTACTACATCTTTTCATAGATCTTTCGATATAACCTTTCTCTGAAACTATAACGAAGCTAGTTGTGATTCACGATAAAGAGCTGATTAACGCACATATTGTGGAGAATTGCCCTACGAGCCCGCAGGGTGAGGTAGGGTAATCACATAGTGCATTAATAATGTAGTACACGAATATCGTACAAAGTTTTATCTATCACCGCTAAAATTGTCTTAAAATAGTGTAACTTCGATAGAATAATAAATTAATCAAGGTGACAATAGGATCTAATTTTTTTCAAAATGATAGCAAAGCGTAGTGGTCTATGATCGTGTATTAGTTACCGAATAACAACAAACTGGAATTCTAAATTTTTCAGTGGTGAAACTGTTTTGTGTTGTAATTTGCTTCAACAATGAGCTTCCCAGGTTGTTCTTCGGAAGGATAAACGTCAGATGTGCCCTTTGATATTGAGAAAGAAGCAGAGAACGTGATATCGGGACTTGTCGTGGCAAAATCTAGAGCCAAATATGAATTGGCTTTTAAAAGGTATGAGCAGTGGTGTAATTCGAAGAACATAAAGGATATCACTAACGAAAAAGCATTGCTTGCATATTTGGAAGAGCTAAGTAACAGCCAGAAACCCTCATCCCTTTGGTGTTACTACTCGATGCCGAAGACAAAAATGTCGTTCAAGAAGCGCATTGATATAAACAAATATGTCAATCTCACAGCTTTGCTGAAAAATAAAGCAAAAGATTATAAAGCTAAAAAGTCTAGAGTTCTGAGCAGAGAAGATACTGTTAGATTCTTGCAGACAGCAGAGAACCAGAAATATTTATGCATGAAGGTTAGTTATATACACAGTGTGTCTAGTGTTTTTTTTGGTTTAACGTATAATAATTTTCAAGTTGTTTTGATTTTTGGTTTGGCAAGTGGATGCAGAAGAGAAGAGTTAACATTTCTCTGAGGACAAGCAATGTCATAGCTGAAGGATTATGTTTTAGAGTTGTAATTCCGGATACCAAAACTAATACAAGTAGAGAATTTTTTATAAGGGTTGGAAATATTGATGGTATTAATTTTGTTCAGACTGTCAGAAATTAGGTACTTGGGACTTCGGCCTAAAAATTGTTACAAGGATCGTTTTTTAGTGGCATACAGAACTGGTCGATGCACGAATCAGCCTGTTGGGATAGGAAGTATGCCGAAAATAATTGCAGAGTTTTTGGGGTTGCCTGGTGCAAAAGGAATTTACTGGTCATTGTTTACGGCGCACCTCCACTACGATTTTGGCAAATGCAGGAGCAGATCTCCGCGACGTAAAAAGGCACGGAGGATGTCGTTCTGATTTCGTTACGGAAGGCTATATACAGACTTCTGCTGAGAATAAAAAGAAAACCGCAGTTCAGATTTTGGCGGAGAATGGAGCAGTTCCATCTGAAAAAGCTGATGTCACCGTCTCAGTAACTAATTCAGTTGCACAAGCACACAAGTGATAACGGCCAGTGTTAACAAAGGTGTTAATTTATATAACAGTTCAAATTGTGTTGTTAATATTTATAAATAATAAATAATTATCTTTTCGTGGATTTGTGAGTTGTCGATTTCATTACCGCACTAGTGCGGTAATAATTTCATTGTCGCACTCGTTGGGATAATAAGACTATTACATATTATCTAAAATGAGTGTGAGTGGTATAACTTATCCGAGGGGGATAGATAAAATAATTTTCCTTTCTGTTTAATATTTTGAATTTTGTGACAACCAAAATTAGTTGCACTTATTGAAAGTAAACTATCTTCACCCACGGCTGTTATTTCGCATTTGTAAAATATCAATGTTCTTGTTATAAAGTAGTACGTATCAGCATCATCATTTAAAATTGTCATTGAGCAACTATTTTAATTTAGAAATTAAATGATTGCGGTGTCCTACACATTAGAGCTGGGCAATCCAGTTGCTTTCGGTGAATCGATTCCATTCCACAACATGAATCAGTTCCTTCGATTCGTTCTCGTTCCTTCGTTCCTATAATTTAAATCGTACTTTTATTAAGTACTCAGTGCGTACTAGAACGAGTCGAATTGAAACGAAAGCCGAAATTCGTTGACTATGCATTCAGATTCAGAACGTCAAACGTAAATTATTTTGTCTACAATAATAAATGAGGGTACAAAAGACTAAACAATAACTCGCTAAACAATTTTTTTGTATTACTCGGTTATTTGTAACACTTATTTCCGCATAACTAATAAAAAGTTTCGAGTTTCATTTCAACAATTAAGCCTGTATTTCATTGACACCGATGTACAGCGTGGTCCAGGTATAGCCGTGCTGTTTTTAAAATGTTACACAAAAAACAAAATGTAATTGAACGAATATATTTAATCTAATGGTCAAGTTTAACAATTATATTATTACAACAACATACACCTAAACCGCTAGAGGTCCTTCCTTGGCACACTTTTGCTTTAATTGGAAGTTTTGAAACAACGCGTTTCCAGATTTTTCTAGTACTTTCGAGGAAGCCTGTCGCCATAATCGCTTGAAACATAAACTTGGTCGCAAATTTTTCTTTTGGGGCCACTTTCTTTTCTGGGCGATGAGGAACTTCTTCAAGTTCATTAAAAAATTCAATACCAGGAACTTGAGCTGGATCAGCGTAACAATATGTTTCATCGTCCATTATGAAGAAATGATCACCGCTTGGATTGTTCAACTTGTATAACAGTCTAGCGCCTTTTTGAAACGCTCTTCTTGGTTATTTTTGTAAAGGGGTTTCTTATAAACTTTCGACGAGTGCTGATGCTTAATTATTTCTTCATTCGGTGCACCGATGTTTTGGAAACATTAATTTCAGCAGCAACTTTTCGTTCAGATGTATCAGATTTCTTGAGAAATCGATTTTTTACCTTCTGAATTGTTTTTGCTGTTCTAACAGTTCTTGGACAGCCAGGAATGGAGCTGTAAATAACTCGCCCTTCGTCCTGAAATCTTTTCAGCACATCTTGGATTGTTTGCGCAGGTACTCCTTGCGTTTGAAAATGACGAAGTCTCAACTTACGATCATTATTACATTTTTGAAAAAATAAAACTATTTGCTTTGCTATCAACTGATGCTCCGCTCGTTTCACCATTGTAATGTCAAAAAAACTTTTATGTTGATTAAACATAAACAAAATATGCTGTCAACAAATGTACACAAATCACTTGTTTCGAACGTCTACCGCTTCTATCAACAATTTTAAAGAAGCACGGCTATATCTGGATCACGCTTTATATCGGCGACTTGGGATTGGGAACGGAAAGATTCATTTTAAAACCTCAGAGTCTTATAAATCAATAAGGTCTAGTTTTGTTTGTGATAATTCAATTTAAACGAGTGATTGAGTGATACGCAACATCGTGTCTTAATAGCATACTATTAATGTAGCTGGAGAAGGCCTTTGATCAGGTCCCCAGAGAAGCACTCTGTATTGTACTGGCAAAAATGGGCTGTCCACCTAAACTCCTAAAAATGATCCAACAACTACATGATGGGATGAAATGCACTGTGAGGAAAGATGATGGGCAGTCAGATGAATTTGAGGTAGCCATAGGCATCAAGCACCTACGCTTTTTCCAATTTATTTTACAGTGACCATTCAGGAAGCATATAGAGGCATGTTCGATGCTGTACATATAAAACTTTGCTCTTTAAACAAAACGCAGCTAGGCTGAATAATTGAAATATTATTTGCGGATGATGTCTGCCTAGTCTTTAGCACATGTGAAAGACTTCAAGAGTGTATAAAGCGCCTAAATGAAAATAAACTGTCAGAAGACAGCAGTATTACAGCAGCCTCCCAGAAAACTGCAAAGAAATCTAGGACCTCTACACATCAGTATTCAGGAAAGTAATTAAGAGAAGTTGAGAGCTTTATATCTCGGCACCACAATAACATCAGACATAAAATTAGATAAGGAAATAAATGTGCGCATAGCACAAGCCTTAATCTCATTTGGAAGGTTACAAAAGAAGCTTTTCAAATCCCATCACATAAAATCTCAAACAAAGTTAAATGTATATGGAGCACAATTACCTGATAAAAACAAACTAAGGAAGGACAAGGCTCCAGGAAGCGACGGCATAACCAATGAACAAATTAAAAATACAACACCCGAAGTACGCCAACTTATAAAAATATTGTTCAATCAGATCTTAAGGAAAGAAAAATTACCATCACAATGGAAAGAATCAATAATAATATTGCTCTATAAAAAAGAAAAAAAAAGATCTCATACAAAATTACAGGCCAATTAGCCTCTCCCCATGTATATGCAAATTATTTACAACCATAATCAAAAATAGAATTAAGAATAAACTAGATCAAAACCAACCCATTGAACAGGTAGGATTCACAAGTGAACATTCAACAATCGATCACTTGCAAACGTTAAATCAAGTCATAGAAAAACACAAAGAATTTAACAAAGCATTACATCTCGCATATACCGGGTGTCAATGAAACCCAGGGCACTCCTATTTTTTAAATTATATTTTAAGATATCAAAATGAAATTTGGTATATGTAATATACTCTTTAAATGGCATTTTTTGACATAGAGCATACGTTTCTGCCACTTCCGGTTTCTCCGGAAGTACCCTCAATTTTGTTATTTTAAATGGAACACCCTGTATATTTATACATTTTTGGAATCTCCATTTCATTCTACGTATGTTAGTATCAAGTTTTAAACATTTTCATGACCAAGTAAATACTGCAGAAGAGTTTATTTATTAATCTAGGATGCCGTGACCTGCTTAAAATGAAAGCCAGGGTGCTCCATCACTCAATTGTTTTAGAACTTAAGTTATAGCAAGTGTGTCACTTGTTTTGTGCATTTCATTTGTTTCAATTGTTTTGAAACCCCGTGCCTAGATTTAAATGTCCAAAATATGGTTTTTCTGAATAGAGAGTGTTATTCCGAATTAAATTTCCATAGTAATCCTGCGTTATTGGTATCAATGAAATCCTTGAAAAACGCTCGTTTTTAATATCCTAGTGTCCCACCCTAGTGCCATTTGAAAAAATAGAGTTATTCTCGAAAAAGCATTTTTGCCAACTTAAGGTCATTCTAATACAGCAACTAAAATAGTTAAAGTCCTAAAACAAATTGTCTCGAGTGTTGGGGCACCTTGACTTTCATTTTGCGTAAGTCATGGCACTCTAGATTAATTTCTACAAAAATTTACTTTGTCATCAAAATATTTCGAACTTGATACTACCATACGTAAAAAATTGAATGAAGATTCCAAAAATGTATAAATATACAGGGTGTTCCATTTAAAATAACAAAGTTGATGTCAATTCCGGCGAAACCGGAAGTGACAGAAACTTGTTTCCTATGTCAACAAATGCCATTTAAAGAGTATATTACATATACCAAATTTCATTTTGATATCTTAAAAAATAAAAAATTTATGGGGGTGCCCTAGATTTCGTTGACACCCGGTATATTGATTATAGCAAGGCATTTGACAGTATTGAACACGAACCCATGCTACAAGCCCTCAAACAACAAGAAATCCCGAAGAAATACAGAAACATAATAAGAGAGCTATACAAGGACAACACCGCAAAGATAAAGCTAGAAACAGAAGGAAGAAGCTTCGACTTACAACGAGGAGTAAAACAATGAGATTCCCTGTCTCCAAATCTATTCACAGTCATGCTTGAAGAAATATTTAAATATCTAAACTGGGAAAATACAGGGATAAGGATAGGAAATAAAAGATTAACTGACCTGCGATTCGCAAATGACATCATTCTATTCGCTGAAAGCAGAACAGCACTAGGACAGATGATGAAAAACCTAAATCGAGAGAGTAAAAAAGTAGGCCTACAAATCAGCTACGACAAAACCAATCTAATGTCTAACAGAAAAGCTAATAATATAAAAATTGAAAACTCTACAGTTAAATACGTCGATGAAGTTATCTACCTAGGTCAACTTGTAAATACAAAGGAGAATCACCCTAGGATGGAAAAACTTCTGGGCACTAAAACAAGTGTTTAAAAACCAATTCCTTTAACCTTAAAGAAAAAAGTGTTTAATATGTGTGTAATACCAGTGATCAGTTACGGTGTGCAAACATGGACCTTGAACAAAAAACTTCGCGATAAACTAAACATAGCTCAAACAAAAATGGAAAGAGCGATGCTAAATATTAAAATAAAAGACAAAATAAAATTAACAGAAATTAGAAGGACTGGAGTGGAAGACTTGGTATCAAAATGTAGGTTACTGAAATAGAACTGGGCCGGGCACATCAGACGAATGGCTGAGTGTACATAGATGGACAAATACCATTACAAAATGGAGGCCACAAGATGGAGCAAGGAAAAGAGGGAGGCCAACTGTAAGATGGTCCCTGAAATTAGAAGAGCAAGCAGGGCCAAGATGGTGGTTAGAAACAGCAAACAAGACTGAATTGAAGTCAAGGGGGTGGGCCTTTGCCCAATAATGGGATTTATGGGCTGACTATTATTATTATTATTATTATACAACAAGCAATGAGACTATATCATACCCTGAACAAAGTAATAATATCAAAGACGGAGATCTCAAAGAAAGCAAAAATCAGAAAATGTCGTACAATATACCTCCCAATATTGACTTACAGAAATGAGACGTGGGTATTAAGTAAGAAGTTGAGACAAAGACTACAAGCCAGCGAAATTAAGTTTCTTAGAAGAGTAGAGGGTGTAACAAAGAGAGACTGAATAAGAAACACAGAAATTAGAAACAGGCTGGAAATCAAACCACTTGAGGCGACAATAGAAACGAACCAACTGGTGGCTAGGTCATATGTTCAGAATGAACAATTGGAGGGATTTAAAGAAAATATGGGAAGTGAGACTGGAAGAAAAAAACCTAAAGGATGTCCTGTTGCGACGTGGGACAAAAGAATGGCTGAGATTGCAGCGGAGAGAGATTTAAGTTGGAGTGAGGCTAATGAGCTGGCAAAGGATAGGAAAAAGTGGAAAAATTATGTAAAATGTTAATAGCAACAAAGTGAAAGTAGTAAATGCCTCTACACTGTAATACGGTAACTAAGGATTTGAGAAAAAGAAGAAGAATACTAATAATAATTGTAACTGTAATACTCAGTACAAACAAGTAGCTCACCTTTACTTACAGGCAAATAGCAGTTTATCCAATCTTTCTGAACCAACACATCCCTGCTGTAAAATCTATTTAAAAAATCCTTTTATTTTTAAGACACCACAGCTAATGAATAAATATAATTTTTGAATGTTGATATTGATTTGAATTTTTTACATTATTTTTAAGTTTAGTAAATTTAGAGAACTAACTGCTTTAATCGTGTGGCCAAATTTAACTAATAAAATAAAATCTTATCCGCTTGGGATACCGCCATTAATTGACTACATCATTTGCAAACATTCTATGCATTAAATTATCAAAAAAACGTTTATTTAACATACTATAAGGATTACTTATTATATAATAAATAAATGCTAACTGAAAATAATAAAAAGCTATATTATAACAGTTTACTACTGCTTACAGGTGTACACATTACGTCCTTGGCAATAGTTATATGTAGTGGTTTTATATCAGCCAATGCATTTGGTAAAGCACAAGACTATTTTGGAAACAATTGCATTCTCTATGCAAACATATCATTTCTAAAACAAAATTCTACTGAAAATATTTATGGGTTACGTGAGGTGCCAATTTATCTAAAACCTATTGATGTTCCTAATTCTAAATGGGGTTCACAACAGCAATGCTACTTTTGCCAATTTACACCAGTAATGTCGATGATCTGCGGTGTTATATGGACTACTTTTTTTGTAATGTGCTCCAAAGGTGGCGCTGGATATATTTCTGATGCGTAAGTTTATAATTTTAAAAATTAGAGATACAATATTTAATAGTTATATATTTTAGTATGTATCGTCCTTGGCGTCTAGTCTATCCTGCATTAATCTTTGCTACAGTGTACACTGTTATTCAATTGATAAGTACCCTTCAATTATCTGATGGAATTAAAGTTTTTTGCGAACAATTTCAAGACATATTTCATACTACAGAGTAAGTACCAGTTAGTGTAAGAAAGTTTCTAAACAGATGGCAGTCATCGACTAACAAAAACAATATGTCAAGTCATACCGGATGGATAATTGCACAATTTTTTTCAGTTTAACAATTCCATCACTTACATTCTTTAAACTCCTGTACTCTACCATCTCTTTAATAACTACTGGCAATAGCTACTTTTCATTTACATTTTGTATATTGTTTTAGGTGTACCGAGGGAATTGATGGTTATACATTATTGTTTTATCCTAAACGTAAACAATTCGTTATTCGTCTCAAACTATCACTTTTATTCTCGTATCTTTCTTTCTTTGGCTGGTTGATGCTGTTAGTGTCTCTTATACTAAGAATTGTTTTCTTTACTGATTTTCAGATGATACAAATAACAGTAACAAATCGTGGTGATATTGAGGAGGTTTGTTTATTATTTTTTAAACTGATTTAGATCCAATAAAAAAAATGATCTATTTTAGGAAGTTATGGAAATTATCGATCCTTCATACGGTGATAAAACTTCAATAGTAACAATTCAAGAAGATAATAAAAGTGTTACTTCTTCCCAACTTTCAACACCTACAGCAACTGCTAAAAGACCAATTTTTAAACGAACACCTAAACGGCCAATGTTTAGTAAAAACAAACCTTTTAGAAAACATCTAATTTCTGACAGTTCAGTTCATTCAGATACAGATCAAGATCAAGAACCTGCTACTGATTCTTCACAAATAACATTATCACCCGATTTAATTCAAGGGGATGATGATTTATCTGAATCAATTAATATTCAGGAAAAGAAAAACGGTAACTCTCCTTTCCCACATTCTAAATTCACACATCCTAAATATGATATAAAGTCAAGCGAGAATGAGAATATTGTATTACAAGTATTAAACGAGTCACCTTCTAACTTAACTCAAAACAAACCTAGTGCTATACTCAAAACAAATTTTTTACAAGGGTTAACACAGAATAAATAATAAAAAATATGAAACATGAAATTTTCAGAGATTTTGGGCAAATCATACTAATAAAAACATATGCTTATACATCAACATGCCAATACTGAATATTAATCTGCATTCACTTTTATTTAAGAAATGTTGTTTATTAGTGTAGTCTGCCTAATTTGAAATTGCACTATTTTCACTAAATATTTGTTAATGCAATTAGAATTTAACATACGTAAAAATGCTAATTCTACTTTGATTGTTACATACAAATATTTAGTTAATACTCAATGATCAGACTAAATTTTTTTGTCTAATTCTCGAATAATCTCAACTTGAATTTTATTTATGTTCAGGCATAATTTAAAACACACTAACACAAATTTCTTCAAAGAACAAATTAAAGTCTAATGATTTAATAAGTTTTTAATCGGTAACAAAATTAAACAGTTTCTATGTTATGAATGGACCACAAGATAAGTTATTTTTTATTACCTATCATATGCATTTATTTTAACAATTTTTGTAACAGTATTATTTTTTTCTACTTTCAGAATTTTTTGTTTTTTTTGTATTATATATTTTATATTATGCACTAATGAAAGTCTTACAAAAGTACAAATAAAAGGAACCAGATTTACTTTACCTTTAAAAGTATGTAGACACAGTCTTTGCAAATACGCTCAAATTTTGGACAAATAATGGTTTTGAAGACTATAACTATAATTAAAATCCACTGAATTTTTTCTAAATAAAGTTTTATCTATATATTATATACATATTATAGACGATTGTTTTTGTAAATTTTAATTTTTATAAATATACCATTGTTAACAATCATTTTAAATCTTTTGATGGACATGTTCAAACTTGACAAATTATTTACAGACAATCTTAACTACATAAATATGTTGTTATGGACATAATACTTATGAAATATTAAATAATTTAATACTTACTTAATTTAATACAATACAAATTTTATATATTTCACAAGATTTACCAATTCCTAGTATGTTATTAGTAGGTACTTATTGTTAATAAGTTTTATGGTCATTCTTTACAAAGTAAATATTTCTTTTCAAAAATTATATGTACCTATTGTAGTTTTAAGACATAAAATGAAATTTCAATTACTAACGAATGCAGTTTTTGCCAAATGTAGAACACTTGAAACAGCAGAACAAACTGATACACATCGTTACCAAATTTTATGTTGTAAATCTCTTCTTTTTCCTAATACGATGTACTTTAAATATATTATTATACTTACTTAACTTATACCGTAACCTCTTCTACCTTAAGGTATAGAGGTGATGAACTTCCTCCATCCTTTTCTGTCTTTGGTATCCTTTCTTGCTTGGATTCGGGTAAGTCCTCTTGCCTTAAATATACCAGCCATTTCTTTGTTCCAAGTCCTCCTAGGTCTACCTTGTTGTCGTCATTCACTCTAACAATATGGCCGAACCATCTAAGTTGCTTTTCAATTTTTTCACTTACACTTTTCACATCTAGTCTTTTCCTTATTACCTCGCTTCTTATCTTATCCATTTTCTTAATATTTTCATTTCGCATAGGTACTTCTATATTACTCTTCAATTTAGTTGATAGACCCATGATTCAGTGCCGTACATGGGTATCGGTACTAAAACTGCCTCATATATTTTGACTTTGGTTGCTTTGGATACTTCTCTCTTATTGAAAAATGTGGTATATAGGGCTCCATACAAGGGTATTACCTTTTAGATTCGATTTGCGATTTCCCCTTCAAACTTGCGTGATTCATCCGTTATTGCCCCCAGATATTTTAGTTGCTTGGTTTCTGGTATACTTTCTCCTTGTTATTTTTTTTAAATTTATTCATGAACAGGCAGTTACAACTGATAGAGTTCGTATCAAATAATTACATGTGGTATATACAAAAAAATAATGTATAACAGCGGTAATATATACAGGGTGTGGAATTGGTTCACGCACTATAGGGATTTCCATGTTAAATTCTTAATGTTCAAATATTGGCTCCCCAAATTATTTTAGAGAAAAAGTGTAATAATATGTTTCTTGTAGAGAAAAAATACTGTATACAACCATATCATTACTTATTTTTTTACTTTCCACACAAACGGGAAATCAAGGAAATTAAAACTACTATTTTAGCAAAAATAGGTGGTGCCTTGAAATTGTTGAAACAAAAAACCGTTGATCGTTAGCTGTCATGTTAATGTTTTAATCACAAATTTAGACGTATTTTAAGTAATTTTGCGTTTAGACAATGCATTCTAGTGCCGAAAATTTATTTTCCTTTCTTACAAGTTTTACAGGGAAACTAAAACTGCCACCTTAACAAAAACCAGCAATGCTTTCATAAATTGTTGAAACAAGGCCGCTGTCATTCTGACAAGTTTTTCTTACATAATGAAAATTTTTAAAATAATGAGAATAATAATCTGCAATAGAACAGAAGCAAATTTTATTTAACGAATTAACACAAAAAAAAAACAATTACTATAATAAATGTTCAAATAAGCCTCCATCCACTGTTAAACAATAACCCAGTCTATCAGAAAATTCTCGTCTGACATTTGCTAACTGATATGGCGAAATTCTTGCGCAGTGATCTTGAATACTAGTTTGCAATTGTTCCAAATCTTCAAAACGGTTAGGTACCACTGTAAATGTTTGATTTCAAATTTCCCCATAGGAAGAAATCCTGAGGAGAAAGGACTCCGAGCAGGCCAACAAATTACTTTGCCATTAAAGCTTTGATTTAAATATTCGTGGACGACACGACTGTTACGTGCAGGATATCCATCCATTTGAAACCGAACTTCTTCATTTTCCAGTGCAACCTCATTTATAGCTGGTGTTATATCTTCGGACAATATTTGTAAAAAATGTTCAGACATTAAATTTCCGCCAAGGAAAAACTGTCCAATAATATGATGCCCCAAGATACCGGCCCAAACATTTAATTTTTGTGGATATTGGGTTCTCCTTTCTAAATAATTATGAGGATTTTGTGTAGCCCAAATCCTACAGTTTTGCGTGTTTGGCTGATTGTTAAGCGTAAACGTGCATCATCTGTAAAACACACATTCCTTAAAAAATTTCTATCTTCATTTCCTTTTCCAGGATAGTACCATTTTACCATTAGGATCTTTTCATTCAACGAATACATAATATTAACTCAGAATTACTTAAAATACTTCTAGATTTATTATTACAACGTTAACACGACAGCTAACTAACAATTGTTTTTTGTTTCAACGATTCCAAGGCACTACCTATTTTTGCTAAAGTACCAGTTTTAGTTTCCTTAATTTTATGGAAAGTAAAAAATAAGTACCTAATGATATGGTTGTATACAGTATTTTTTTCTCTACAAGAAACATATTTACACTTTTTTTCTAAAATAATTTGGGAAGCCAATATTTGAAAATTAAGAATTTAACATTGAAATCCCTATGGTGCGTGAACCAATTCTACACCCGGTATATTTATGTAAACAGACAATATTTCACTTTACATAACATAACACGGCAACTATTTCATTTTCTAAGTGTTCATATGTGAATTGAGATGATTTTTGAACAGCTCAATGGTGGTACAGTTCACAACGTTTTCTGGTAATGCATTCCAGGGATATACAACTCTATTTGCTATAAAATGTTTTCTCGGATTTTTATTGAACTGATTTTTTTTTAGTTTATACTGATGTCCTCTCAAGCGAACGTTTTCATTTTTAGGAAAAATTTCAATCAATTCTGGGCACTCATATTGGTTTATAAGAATTTTGTATGTATCAATAATATCCATACCCTTTCTTCTCTCTTCCAATGTGGGTAATGCCAGCGCATCAAACCTATCTTCATATTTCAAATTCCAAAAACCCAATGGTACCTAGTTTAGTAGGTCGACGTTGAGTGTTCTCGAGAAGTAGGATGTCCTTGGTAAAGTACGGCGACCATATGGTGGATCCATACACTAGAATTGGTCGTACCTAGCCTTTATTTTAGTTTTAGGAACAGATCTTTGGTTAAAAACTTAAAAGATTTCTTGATCCCATAGGTACAGTGACCGTCAAAAAGTTCGCAATATGTGGGAAATTTTTTTATTATTGAGTATCGAAAAAACTTTTATGGTGGATGGGTTCTGCATGTCCGATAACCTAAAAATCGAATTTGAGGTATGTCACGTGACCCCTGGTATGGCGGCAAATTTAACAAAATCACTACGAAGTCGCAAAAAGTGGGGTTAGATGACAAAATATCGAAGAAATTTATTAAAAAAAGTTGCTTAGAATTTAATTTTAGGGCCATATACAAAATTTCAAGTATTAATTTAAAATCGCAATTTTTCGCAAATTATTTTTTTCTTAATTTACAAATACCCAATTTTTTCCTTTTAAATAGCTTCACTTCAATCAGGCTACTTAAAAGAAAAAATTTGGTATTTGTGAATTAAGAAAAAAATTATTGCGAAAAATTGCGATTTTCAAGTTTTTTCAATAAATGCTTGAAATTTTGCATACCAGCGGTCACGTGACATACCTCAAATTCGATTTTTAGGTTATCGGACATGCAGAACCCATCCACCATAAAAGTTTTTTCGATACTCTAATAATAAAAAATTTTCCCATATGTTGCGAACTTTTTGCTGGTCACTGTATAATGTTTTATTTGCCTGCTTCACAACACTCACACAGTGAGCATTCCATTTCAAGTCTTTCGAAATAATAATACCCAAATCTTTCTGACTGTCAACTGGTGTAACAGTCTCACTGTCAAGATAATATTGTTTATTGGGATTATTCTTTCCTAGATGTACAGTACATTTTCCTATATTTAACGATAGCAGCCATTTTTTTTGTCCAAATTACAATTTTGTCTAGATCTTCTTGTAGTTGATTTCCAAACGGGTTACCAAAGAATTTAGTATCATCCGCGAAAGAAACGACTTTAGGGACGATTTGGACATCAAAGTCGATCATCTAAATCGTAAAAAATAAGGGTCTTAGCACTGATCCCTGCAGTACTCCACTCTGGACTTCGTATGGGTCAGATAATTCTCTTCCCACTCGAACCTTGAATTTCCGCCCTGTCAAAAAGTCTTTTATCCAACCAAATGTCAATGTGATCCAAGTTCGAGAGTAGTCTTTTGTGCGGAACGCGATCAAATGCTTTCTCGTAGTCTAAATAGATCACATTGGTCAGTTGGTTTACATCCATATTTTTTGTCCATTCATCTATACATATCAACAAGTTAGTGGTTGTTTGATCGACCTGACAAGAAACCATGCTGTGAATTTGGTATTAAGTTATTTCTCAATGGGAAGTCCCAAATATTCCGCACAATAACTTTCTCCATGCTTTTGCATACTATTGATGTCAACGATATTGGTCTATAGTTGCTTGCTAATGTCTTATCTCCTTTTTTTTATATTGGAGTTACATAGGCCATTTTCCATTTCGTTTCTAGTGATAAATTCATGGTGTATGTAAAAACACGACTTAGAATACACAGACAACTTTTCAACAGTAATGTGGGTATTTCATCTGATCCTGGGGCACTGTTTGCACCTAGTTCAATAAATATTTTTTGAATACTTCCAGCATCAAAGGCAATATCAGTCATGGGCGCCGGCAGGGGGGTGCAAGGGCGTGCACTTGCACCCCCCTGGCTTGGAAGAAAATACACAATTTAATTAATTAAATAAGAAGTTGTTATGTTACATGTTTATTGTTTGTTATACATAACTTATGTAAAGAAATGGTTATGTATTTTATACATTTTAGTGTAAACTTTGGGTAAAGTCATTGTGTGAATAAAAACTTGAGGCGTCTAGGTTGTTATCCAAAATTGTTCAACATCTTGTCAATGACTTCAGTGTCCTCCTTTACCCTTTTCCGATGAACACTGAGCATGCACAGACCGATTAACCTCGCATCTCCCATCGTAGACCAATTTCATGTCTTGACACGCCGTAATGTACTAAATGAACGTTCAGTGCTACATATTGTCGCTGGAACAGTCAGGCCAATCTTGATTGCCTCACACCTCATATACAGCTGGGTAAAATGGTGTAGCTTGAGCAATCAAATCTGCGTACCCAAGGGATTCATTAAAGGTCGCATCACTTGTTTTAAACATCTCGTACCACGTGGTAGCCTCGGAAATAAAATTCTGTAAAATACCTCCGCAAAGGTTGTGTATATCTTCTGCAATTGCTAAAAATGAAGATTTATCTAATTTTCTTATATTTTCTGGGTGGAGCGAAAATGCTTTTCTGTGTTTAGAAGAAAATCGATCTCTCAGATAAGAAATGATAGAGTTTAAGTACATATGGGATGAAGATAGATATTCTGGAGAATTCTTTTACATTTTCATTTTCAGATGGTTGATTTGATCTGTGGGTCTGCCTTGCACTCGAGGACGTTTAAATTCAACATCCAGTTCTTCGCAAATATTTCGAGCTTTCTCGAAGATGGCTGTGAATTCCGTCGAGGTATTATCGCGGTGGGATTGAAGCACGTTCGTCAATTTAGTTACGTGATTGTATATTTTGCCTTTATGTTCATATTTACTTGCTGTAGTCTGTAGTTGGTTGCACACGGGTTCGAGTTTGGCGGAATAAGCAGCAATCACTAACTAAAGAGCGTCACAATGTATGTAGGAGTTGTTGCCGTCGTGTGGAGCTGATATGCTTTGGTTTTCGTATCCTTGGTCAACAAGTTTGTTTAAATCCAAATTGCAATCTTCTAAAAAGTGAATAATAGTTTCCGAAATGGCTTTCGCGTTGCACCCCCCTGCAAATAATCCTGCCGGCGCCCATGATATCAGTTATCTCGTTTACCGATCTGGAGAACGTTTCAATCGTGGGTATGTCATCTCATTTTTATTTCCATCCCATTTTTGTTGAAGTTTGACTCTTGGTATATTTATAAAAAAATTTTAACATTTTCATTTGTCCCTAGTGCCGCTTCATATGATTTCCTTTCAGACAACGATATATCCGTACATTGGTTTCTCTAAGCTTTGTACTCATTATATGCCTCATCGATGTTCAGCATTCGGTACCTGTCCCATGCTTTCCTCTTTTTTTTATCAATTTTTTTGTTTGTTGGGATATCCATGGTTTACAAATATTTATTCCATTGTTCCTTGAAAACGGGATTTTAGTAAGTATATTTTGGCTATAGATTTTCCAAAATTTCTCCCCTGATTCTTCAATATTTCCTGCGTGTATCGTGTATCAATTCTTCAGATAGATTATCACTTAATATATCATTTATTTCTGCATAATTTGCTTTCCAGAAATTCCTTCTAGTATCAGTTTTATTGTCTGGATGTGAATTTACATTTTTATCATTAAACTACCGACCTACGAGGTAGAGTAACAAGGTTCTATACGTACACACACATACACTATACACATGGTGCTGTATGTAGGCAAAAAACGGCGCACTAATCACGTGACTCGCATGCGGGCCGGATTGTGCATTTCACGCGTAAGACCACATACGCTAACGCACCAGCCTCAACACCGAAAGGTATAAGAGGCTAACGATTACATTACACACATCATTAAACTAGATTTTTGCTAACAGTGTGACATGATCACTTTTCCCTACTGGTGGATAGTAATTTAGGGTTGAAATGATTTCCTCTTCGTTAGTAAGTCCCAGGTCCAGCATTGCTTCATTTTGATTTTGACGAAATCTTGTAGGTTCCTTAAGATGTTGAATTCGAAGACTTCCACGGTCAGTGTTAGTGTTAACAGAACGACTTCCGGGTTGAAACCGTGTCATGTTGTGTGAGGTTTGATAATACATAGTATTTTAGAAATTATATCTGTATTCAGTACATTCCCGTTTATCAGTGAGTAGTTGAAATCACCAAAAACTATCAGATTTTTATTTGAAGATACAGTTTTTAAGCAGTTAGTTTAGCATTTTATCATCATGTTCCTCACTGGATGATGGCGCTCTATAAAAACATCCAAGTAAAAATTTCTCTGAAGCAATATATACGTATGGTATATCCAGCCAGATTCCTTCTAGTAATAATTGAACCCTGAAATTTAGATTTTGTTTAACTTGAATTTTACCAACTTCAGTTACTTCCATAGTATAGATCAATTTTTTCTATCATTCCTAAAGACATTGTGTATTTATTGTAATTTTTTCGGGTATGTTTGCTATGTTCATTATTTGTCTTCTTTATTAGATTTATATTTAAATTAAATTGCTCTAACGAGGCCTTCCACTTATCAATTCTTTCTTGTTTCTAGCAAAAAGGATCAGGTCATCTGCATGCAATAATACATTTATTGCCAAGTGTTATAGTTCTCTGTAACCTAAGTGTAGGTACTCCCTTTGCCTCTTGATTTACTTCTGTTACTATTTTGTCCATTACCATAACAAAAAAAAGTGGGCATAAAATACTTCCTTGCCTCACCCCCCTTGTGGTAATAAATCGGTTTGTTACATTACCCCCAATTCTTACCACATTTACCGTATCACTGTATAAGCTCCGAGTTATGTTTATCATTTTAATGCTGATCCTTCTATTTTCCATATTTACTCTCTGTGTATACTGTCAAATGTTTTTTCTAAATCCTGGGTCAACCTTCCTGGTCTGAAGCCAGCCTGTGCATCCTTCAAAGAATTTTCTATTTTTGGTCTTAGCCATTTCTCTAGAATCCTATCATATCTTATATGCAATACATAATCGAGACAGTCCCCTGTAATTCTTGCAATTGGTGTAGTAATCCCCTTGTTTGTATATGGGTACTGTCACGGCAGTCCTCCAATCTATTGGAATTTCATTGGTCTTCCAAGCTAGTGATAAAATAAATAAGGCACTACACTTCTGAGTGAAGTTTCACCGCTTCTGTGAAGCCTTTACAATCCTTTCTTTGGGGTGGATTAGTCCCCTTCTGTCTCGTGCTTGTGACTTTATCTTTCCCATTTTTGCTACAATTTCTTTCCATTCTTTCCTGTTTTTTCCTATTTTTTCTTTCCATCGGGTTATTCTTGAGCTTTTTAGATCTTCTTCCGCTTCTTCCTTCCATCTGAATTTTGGTCTACCTCTTCCTCTTTTATTTATTGGATTCCACTCCATTATCGCTCTTATTTTACTGTTAGGTCCCGTTCTCCATACATGACCTAGCCAATTAATTCTTTTTGCCTTAATACATGTTATGTCATCTCCGTTTAATTCTTTTTCTATTTCATGGTTCATTCTTCTTTTCTCATTCATTCCAATTTTGACTGGTCCCAGTATTGTTCTGATTATTTTTCTTTCCATTACATTTAGTATGTTTTATTCTTTTATTCTTAGATTCATGGTCTCTGCTCTCTGCAGCATAGGTCATGAGGTCATAATACACTCTGTTTGCTGATTGAATTTTTCCTTGGATTTCTATGTTGTTTTCTCTGTTGTTTGTTATTGTAATTCCTAGATACTTGAACCTGGTTACTTCCTCAAATTCATATCTTGCTATTTTTATTTTACCTCTTGCTTCATGTCTTCCAATCCTCATTATTTTTCTTTTTTCCATGTTTATTTCTAATCCCATTATTTTGCCTTCAGCTTCTATTTCATTTAGTATTTTTGCCATTATTGTTCTTTGTTTTGACATTACTACTAGGTCGTCTGCATACGCGATTAATTGAGGGCCTCTTGTTCTCAATGTACCTTTTCTGTCTACCTTCATCAATACCCAAACTAGTGATATTATTCTATATAAAATCGCGGTTTGTCCTCACCCATAAATTTTAACATTTCTGGCAGTATATCGTCTATACCTGGAGCTTTTCCGCTTTTGAGTTTCTTCACTACTTCATCTACTTCTGATAGTTTTATCTTTTCTTGCTGGTATCCTTCAGTTTGTGTATTTTGTTGTATTCTGTTATCTATTCCTTCGTTCCCTGATTCTACACCTAACAACTCCTTGAAATATTCTTCCCACCTTTCTAGAATGGATTATTTTTCCTTCTCCATCTTTAATATTTCTTAGTGGGTTTTTCTTTTCTTTTGTAAGGCCTCTTAAATAGTGTGTGATATAACATCTTGGCATTGCCTGCAGCATCTTCCTGTATTTTTTCGCCAAATTCCTACCATGACTTACCTTCGCCATAAGTTATCCATTTCCAGCTTTGGTAAATTGATTACCTTGACTATAGCTGCGTATAATAATATAATGCATTATTATACTCATTAGTTTTAAATGAACAAAGAATAACAGTTTTGGTTTTTAACAAAAAACTTTAAAAAGTCTTCATTGGTAACATTAATCAGTTGTTTTGTTGTTTCAAATGTTTTAATATTTAAACAGTTCACTGTTTTCTTTTGTATCCATTTTTCAATTGCTGCTTTATATTTAAAAGTTACGAATTATTGGAACAATGTACTAATACCATCCAAAGCTGCTACATACAACGTAAAATAAAATAAATGTTGCTGTGCTTTAAGCATGTGCTCATTACCTGTGATAAATTTTATTAAATAGTGTTTTTTGTTAAATTAGCTGCAAACTTATTTGTAAAAACTGCTCAATGTGAAAATTAATGAATCGATTCATAATTTCCATCGGTACAGCATAAAAGAAAATAAAAACTGTATATTATTGTAGCTGCTTGATATAGTGCGGCGTTTTCTATGATATTTTGTGGTTATGCGGCTGTCTTAGTTATTAATATTCCAAAATATTAAAACAGCCGCTACAAACATTAAAATTATGAATCGAAAGTGATACAAATAAATCTTACATCAAAATGCCTTGCAATTATTGTTTACAGCTATTGTAAATGTGATTTTGCTAATATAAATATATAAGCTTCATGAAATTATCTGTATTTTATTTAAAAAGTCTTGTATTAATGCGTGCAATGCGTGCATACACATTTGGTAGAAAATGCTTTTGGTGAAATCTAAAAGTAAACTCAAATTCTATTTTAAAATTTAAAATTTTCAGTAGCCATCACACTCACTGGAAATACGATGATACTGATGATAACGGAATTGCTTTGGTAGACTGAGCTGAACAACATAATTTTCAATTAGTTTTTGATGCCAAAGACAAAGGCATGTTTAAATCTGCAGCATGGGGAAGGAACTATAATCCAGATCTATGCTTTGTCACATGTTCCTAACCAAAGAGGTAAACCGCTTTTGCCATAGTCAACACAGACCAATTATTCTAGAAGCCGGCATTTCAGTACTTACGTATGTAACTAAAGTTTTGGGAAAATTTTTCGTATGATTGTTTTCTTATTAAAAATAAAGCAATCACGTTACCATTGGATATGAAACCCATGGCCCTTTAAGCCGGGTTCTCATTAGTCGATTTTATTGATCAATGAGAATGAATCTATCCCATTGAAGATACAATTGAATACGAAAATTGTTCACACGATTCAAGGGCATTGAACATTCTGTCAGAAACGATCAATTTTAAAAATTGCTGCAAAGAAGAAAATTGTGCGTGCTGGAGTCCGCATTGTGTGTAAATATTTAGTAAACCAAATCAAAAAGCGAAAAACGAGAAAACCATTTGAAATGTGTTATGTTGTTAAAATGACGCAGAACTCTACGCAATTTTATCCAGAGTGTAGGTGCCAACAATAAGCTGACGATGCAACTTTATTTGTTTCAATATAATTGAACTTTTGTTCTCACATTTCAAACACCGTTCAATTTCATTGAATCAATCCCGTTGATCAACCAAAGTAGACCTGCCTTTAGCTACTATGTGATACATTATAATTATCGTTAAAGTAAAACAATTACAGTTTGTATTATTAGATTTGAATCATATCAAGGAAAAAACGATCGATTTAAGCAGAGAAGCAGGTAAAGCAAGAATGAAGATAAATAAAAATAAAACCAAATCAATACATATACACGCTGATGATTGAAGGCGCGACAACCCTGATTGGGTTTTGGCCGTTCCTAGTGGAACTCCCACAATCCTTTGATTCTGGGTGGATTAGTCCCTGGAGTCTTCCGTATCTGAGTATTCAAAGTTTGTGGTGTGATTTCGCTGCGTTTACAATTTTTCGCCATTCTAGTCTATCCTGGGTTTTTCTTTTCCAGTTTTCTATTCCCTTCTGTTTTAGGTCTTCTTTCACTTCCTCTTTCCATTTCGATCTTGGTCTCCCTTGTGTTCTTCCTTCTGTTTGCACCCATTCGGTCATGATTTTTATCGTTCTTTTTTGTTCATCACTTCTCATTATATGTCCGAACCATCTAATTCTTTGTGCCTTTATAAATCTTACTATGTCTTGATTGTCTAATTCTTCCTGTATTTCATGATTCATTTTCACTCTGTATTCGTTTTCATTAACTTTTTTTGGTCTTGTTATTATCCGAATTATCTTTCTTTCAAAAATTCTCAGTTGCTCAGCCTCCCTCATTGTCATACTTTTCGTTTCCGCTGCATAGGTTAGTACTGGTCTAATTAAGCATCTATATATTGTTAATTTTGTCTTTTTGCTGATTTGTTTGTTCAGTAATAGGTTTTTATTTGCATAATAGGCTTTATGTCCGGCTTGTAACTTCTCCCGCACTTCTTCGCTTCTTTGATTTCGGTTGTTTAGTTGTACTCCTAGATAGTTGAAAGTGTTTACCTCCTCAAATGCGTATTTGCCTATTGAGAATTGCTTTCCTTCACTTTCTTTCTTCCTACTCCATCTCATGTACTTCGTTTTCTCTTTATTTATCTGGAGTCCTCTTTCCTTTGCTGCTTCCTCCATTTGTTCGAATGCTTCTTTTAGTTGTTTCCCTGTTCTGCTCACAATGACTAAGCCATCTGCATACGCAACAACCTGTACCCCGTTTATGTTAATTGTACCTTTGTCTTTGATGCACCTCACTACACTTTCCATTACCACATTGAACAAAGATGCTGGCGCGAGCGCGTCTCCTTGCCTTACACCTACACTCACACTAAAGCTTTCTGTTACTCCTTCATTTGTCCTAACCATCGCTTCTGAATCCTTCAATGTCATTTCTACGAGTTTTATCAGTTTTTTGGGGATTTTTAATTTCGTCATCTCTTGTAATAAGACATTTCTGTTCACTTTGTCAAACGCTTGTTTGAGGTCTATAAACAATAGGTGCGTTTCTATATTGTATTCATATGCTTTCTCCTGTATTTGATTGATTACATGTATCGCATCCGTTGTAGATCTACCTGGTCTAAAACCGTTTTGATAATCTCCCAACTCTTTTTCTATATATGGTTCCAGTTTTTGCAGTAGTAGCGTTGACAATATTTTGTAGGCTGTATTGAGTAACGTTATTCCTCTATAGTTTTTACAGCATTCTTTCTCTCCTTTTTTATGTAGCGGAATAATCAATCCTTTCTTCCGGTCTTGAGGCATTTCATTCCTGTTCCATATGTTTATTATTAGATTACTTATATATTTTCTTTTTCATCTCTTTTCCTCCATTCTTCCACATTTCACTTATTATTTCATCACTGCCTGGTGCTTTTTTGTTTTTCATTTTCATTATTATGTTACTTACTTCTTCAAAAGTTGGATCCCGGATTTCCTCGTCTTCTATTTGTGATTCTTCCCATGTTATTTGGCTGGTTTGTTGTCCTTCATTTAAGAGTTTACGAAAGTATTCTTGCCATACTTCGTTTATTTTTTCTTGCTCATATATGATTTTTCCGTCTTTGTTTTTCATACCTCTTACTTTTATATTATTTTTTTCTTCTGGTCTTTGATGTTTTTATAGAATTTTCTTTTGTTATTGCTTCTTCGATTCATTTCTATTTCTTGCGTTATGTTATTTAACCATATCTTCTTTTTTTCTTTACGTTTTTTTGTTGCCTCTCTTCTTATTTTTTTGTACCTGTTGTAGTCATCTTGAGTTCCTGTTTTCAACCATTTCATTCTTGTGTCATTCTTGTTTTTTATTACATCTTTGCAATCTTCATCATACCACTCGTTTATCTTTCTCTTTTTTTCGTATCCGATAACTTCCACTGCTACTTCTTTCATCGTTTTCTTAATATTTTCCCATTCTTGGTTGACGTCCGTGAACGTTGGTTGATCTCTTATTGTTTCGGTTATTTTATTTTCTAGCTCTTTGCGGTGTTCTTCTATTTTTAGTTTATCCACATCCCACTTACGAATTTCATTTTTGTTCCTTTTTTCCCTTTCTATTTTTTGTTTCAATGTTGCGATTACATATAAACGCTATGCCTACACAAATATGTATTGATAACGAAATTATCGAACAAGTGAATGAGTTTACATATCTAGGAAGTGTGATGGCCCATGAAGATGGTGTACTAAAAGCTAAAAGATGTGTGTGCAACGATAAATAAAGCGAGGGCAATGTATATTTCACTATAAATCAAATATGGAAGTGTAACAACATAAACTTAAAAACCAAATTAAAAGTTTTTAACTCTATGGTGAAATCTGTACTTTTATATGGGTTAGAAAGCTGGTTAATGACTAACATTATTAAACAAAAGTTGAGAGTGTTTATAAACAGATGATTACGATTTATATTTAAAATACGGTGGCCAGAAGTTGTGGTGAGAGTGCTAGGCTTGCATGTTGCAAGTCCCAGGTTCGAATCCCTACGTTGGTGAAGATTTTTTCTCAGGCCTCTGGAATCGGTGCTAGGCCTGGTGAGACCATTCACAGTTGGGTTTAATTAACTGTGCTCTACTCGGAAGTCTGGTGTATGAGATAGAGTAACAAGACCACTACACACTAGGGTGGATCGCTCTTATATGGGTTTTTTTTTTTAGAATTTCTTTTTCGGGGTGTGCGCGATAGATGCTCTGGTACCTATAGATAAAGCATGCAAAATATAATTATAAAATATGAAATAGAAGTACTGCCCCAAAGTCATTAAAATTTTTGAAAATCTATACAAAATGACATTCAAAAAAAATGTTTTTGTTTAAATTCTAACAATCAGTTACACGATTGATTAGAAGGATATAAATACAAATAGCACAAGTATTGAATTATTAAATCATAGTGTCAATCACTACTCCTGGCCCCGCGCAGGCAAGTGTAATTTGCATCGTACTTAGTATGTATTCGATTGAATCACGGAGCGAGAGCACACTTTGTTTTGATTTCCATTAGTTTTGTTTCTACTATTGTGAGTTTGATTGCAACAAAGGAGCAATGAGTTTGCGCAGCAGTGACGAAAGCTGTCCCTTATTTGTATCTGGCAAAGAATTACCGAATAGTGTGTTACCAACATATGAAAACATGGTGAAATATGTTATTTACATCTCGCAGACACTAGAAAAACAATATCAAGATTTGGTAAGAGATACTAGTGAAATTGTTGCTACTGATATAGAACAAATCTGGAAAAGAGCATCCTTACCTACAGTAGAACATCGCACAATCTTTGTGCGAATAAAATCGTATCACAATAAATACCGTGCGATCTTAAAACCCTATCAAGGCAGAAAGAATACTGAGAGTTATAAGAACAAATTGGAAAAAATCAAAATAGATAGCAAGACACTGTTTGATATTGCTACCTGCAAATGTAGTTCGTTCGAGACTTGTTCTTGTGAGAAAGCTCGGAAGATACCTATTAAAGAAAGCGATTTCTTGTTAGATCAGCGAGCTGAACGAAAAATGATTACTTCGTTAGATAGAAAGACTACACGGCAAAACGAGAGCAGTATTTCAAGAAAATGAAAACGAAAGTTCTATGAGGAAACCGCCCAAACATCCAAGTCTCATCCATCCCTGTCGCATACTAATGTTTCATATTCTATTCCCTCAAAAGCGAACACCGCCGATATGCAGGAAGACCGCAAAGATATCCGAACTCCTACTTCCACTGTCACCCTTGTCACCGTGCCTTCAGAATAACAGTTTCCTGTTGAACTTTGGATCGGTATAGCATTTCCGATCGAGCTGGGGCTGCCATCGTCTCTGCTACATTACAAGACATCGGTATAGTAACTGAAAACGACACATCTAATGTCATCGACTGTAACAAAATTCGTCGGGTTCGTACCAAGACCAGGAGCACCTTGACAGCTAATAATCATCATGGCTTTGATCAATGTATTAGCATTTCGTTTGACGGTCGAAAGGACGTTAATTAACGAGGACAATTGCAGAAAAGTTGTGATCGAAGAACACATAAGTTTAGTAAAAGAACCTGGCTCACAATACATTGGCCACATTTCTCTGAAGTCGGGTGACGCTAAAACAATAGCCAATAAACTGTATGCATTTTTGGTTGCAAAATCCATTCGTTTGAAGCATATCATGGCTATTGGATGTGACGGGAACTGCGGTAAATACCGGTATTAGAGCAGGTGTTATCCGACTGCTCGAAGGTAAGATCCAACGTCCACTTCAATGGCTAGTATGTCAACTACATGCCAATGAGTTGCCCTTGCGACACCTTTTCGAACGTCTCGATGGGGCCACAACGGGCCCTAAAAATTTTAATGGTCCGATAGGCAAGTCTCTCAACAACTGTGAATACCTTACTGTGATACAATTTCGTGTGATTGAATGCAGCTTACCAGATGTAAGAAAAGCTCGTGACGATCTTAGCACAGACCAGTTATACCTAGTGGAAATATGTCGAGCAATTAACGAAGGCCGCTGTGACGACAACTTGGCAAAACAAAATCCGGGTAAACTCTGCCACTCGCGATGGCTAACAACAGCCAATAGAATTCTCAGATCTACATTTCAACTGAAAATCCGTCAGAAAACCTGTTGATATTGACCGAGTTTGTGCTGAAAGTTTACGCTCCGATGTGGTTTCAGATAAAAACGCAACTTTTGTGTGTTTACGGTGCACAACATCTTCACCAAACAATCAAGCTCTCACGTTATCTTCCAGATAATCTAAAGAAGGTGGTAGACCCTGTAATACAACGCAATGGGTTTTTTGGCCATAGTGAAAACATTTTAATAGCTATGTTAGCAGATGAACGAAGTCACATAAAAGAGCTGGCTCTCAGACGTATCGTAAGAATTCGGGTAAGTTCCTCTGGTTTCTCGAGTATTCACTATTCAAGTTGCCCACATTTAATTTCAACGCAGGAGATTACATCGACTTGATCGACTGGGAAAAAACATCAGAACCACCACTGACCAAACAAATAACAAACGAGACTATTTCCGAAGCCATCACAAATCTGGACAAAATCGAAACTGAAATTTTGTCGAATTTTCGTTTGATGCCTTGTCACACGCAAGCTACTGAAAGATGTGTCAAGTTGGTAACGGAATCATCCTCTGCTGTCTGTGGGCCAGAAAGACGCGAAGGCTGGATAAAAAATAAAATAGAATCATGTCGTATCATGCCGGTGTTTAATACGAAAAAAGATTACAAGACCGCGTGATTTCTTTTATTTTCGAGTTTGTTTTTTTTTTCTTTTTAGATGTGGTTTTTATGTGTTTTATATTTAGTTCTATTTCTTAGTCTTTTATGTCATTGAAAAAAATTAAAATAAATTAGTACCTATTGCAGTCTTGAAAACTTTTATTGATCATAGACCTAACCCTAGATTGAGCGGTTTTTTAAAAACTTCGGCAGCTTTGGGGCAGTACTTCCATTAAAAATATCAAAATACACGCATAGTACCTTTTGATCGTAGCTTACTAGAGCATCTTTCCCGCACCCCGCCATTAATAAAATCGAAAAAAAAGAAATTCGATCCACCCTACTACACACGTGGTAACACACACATGACACAGTCGTCTGACTTGAAGTAATGCCTAAAGGCAGTTCCGAGCAGATTGGCTATACACGCATACAAGACACACACAAAAAGAAAGAAAGGAGTTGTGAGTAATGTAGAACTATGGAGGAGAGAAGAGCAGGAGGATATAGTGATAGAAATTAGAAAAAGAAAAATGGGATGGCTGGGACACACCTTAAGAAAAGACCCAAAAGAGATAAGCAGGAAAGTTTTGCAATAGAACTCGCAGGGCAGAAGGAAGCAAGGACACGTGGAGAAGAAGTCTATCACACAACTTAGTTCTCTAGCAAAAAAATAGAACTGAATGGGAAAATTTAATCAACACCCTATGTCCCACGAGGGACTAATGGAATGTACTTATGTACTTAACTACTACTTCTTTTTAATCAAAAGAGATTCAAACTTAATGTAAATTCTCACCGTTCACCGTCAAGATTTAAAGTTCTGTGAGCTAGTCACGAAGCAGAATGTCATTCTACACTTCTACAGCAACACTAAGATGTATAATTTTTTTTTTCAAATCAGATGCTTTTATTGCTGGCCTTCAACTTAGTTATACTTCCACAATATTGTGACTTTTAATTCAATGAATATGTTATATTTTGTATGTTGTAATGTATAATAATCGTTTCTGACAATTAATCAAGCTGCATTTACAAAAACAACAGTGGCGTTGCTTGAACTAGGTACGCATAAACAGCCCTCAAAACAATTTGCCTTTCATTAAATATTGACGAATTACTTTCTAAATCTTCACTGGTTCGCAAAAATTGGTGTTTATTCTAACATTTTAAGACATTCAATTTGCATTATCTTTTCTTATATTACAAAATTAAAATAAAACGATTCAAATACTATAGATGTACCACATCTAAGCAATAACACAACTCTTCAGCTTTAACAAATTTATTAACTAGTTAACAAGAAACATTAAACAATTAACATATTTAATTATACACGTGTCAAAAGTAATAATAAAACACTTTACCTTGTATTAAATTATTCTGGATGCTGTGTACGTACATGTTTATTTCTATCCCCTTTTTGTCTAAATTCTCTTCCGCATATTTCGCAAGGGTACGGACGTTCATCTGTATGGATTCTGCGATGATTGTTTAAAGCATCTGCACGGAAGAATCTTTTTTCACATATCTATAAAACATGTTAATACATTTTTTTAAAAACTTTTCTAAACAGGTGACTTAATATCTATAATCTTTACGTCACATCCGTATCTACGATCGTTTGTATGAATAAGACGATGCTGGTAATAAACAGAACCAGTTAAAAAGCATTTATTGCATACAGCACATTTAAATGGCCTTTCACGAGTATGAACTTTTCTAATATGATCCTTTAAATCTGGACGAATCGTATAACGAGCTTCACAACCTTCATGAGGACAGGCAAACGGTTTAATACCTGCAAGATTTTTAAAGTTAAGTATAATTTGTTTAATGTAAACTTATGTGATTCTACCTTGATGAAAACGCATATGCTGCCACAAATGTGAAGTTTGTGAATAACTGCGGCCACACTGCTCACATACATAAGGCTTTAAACTTTGGTGAGCTCTGCTATGTATAACCAATGCTTTAGCACTATGCACAACCTATAACAAAATATAAAAATTACAATTATTTCTTGTAGTGACTTCTCATGGCATTACAAAACTTAGTTTATGGTTTAATATATTATTATCATTCTTTATATCTGGTTTTTGGGGCCAGGGTGGCGCAGCGGTAAGAGCATCAAGCTAGCGTTACACTAGTCCTCGGTTCGAATCTCGCTGGATGCAAGACTTCCCGGAGATCGGTATCGAGCCCTGGTGACCATTCGTCGTTGGGCACCTAATTAACAACGCTCTCCTCCGAATACTGACCTACGAGGTAGAGTAACAAGGTTCTATAGGTACACACATATACACTATACACATGGTGCTGTATGTAGGCAAAAAACGGCGCACTAATCACATGACTCGCATGCGGGCCGGATTGTGCATTTCACTCGTAAGACCACATACGCTAACGCACGAGCCTCAACACCGAAAGGTATAAGAGATTAACGATTACATACATACATATCTGGTTTTTTTAATATTCATATAATATTTATATTGGATGTTGAAAAGATTTCGTTTATTTAATTCAGAAATGATAGTATTGGACATTTGTGATTGTCTGTCTGTTTATTTATCAGGTGAGAATTTGAAGTGATATAATGATAAACACATGTAATAAAATGATTGAAATTCTGATACAAATTGGAATAGACAATAAGGACCTGCGTATTGTAAATGATTTGTACTGGAAGCAAACAGCAGCAGTTCGAATAGAAAATCTAACTAGTTCCTTCATAGAAATAAAGAGAGTAGTACGAAAAGGATGTGTGCTGTTGCCACTTCTATTTAGTACATAGGTATATTCAGAGGCCATATTTAAAGAAGCCCTATGGGAAGCTACAGAAGGAATTGCTGTAGGGAGAGAACTATTAAATAACTGTCCTGATTATAGATGACAAAACCGACAGATAGGTATGCAAAACCTCATCAACAAAGTTTAGCTCCTATAATACAAATTGGAAATGCTGTTTTATTAGAAAATGTATCAAATTATAAATATCTGGGTCTGGGGTGTATACCACATAATCAGTGGAACGGAATAAATGAAACAAAATCCCATATTGAACAAGCCAGAAATTCGTTTGTGAAAATGAAAAAACTATTAGTAATAGAGGCTTCAATCTACAACTACGCATACGAATGATTCAGTGCGACGTTTTTCCACTTCTATTTTGATGGCTCAGAAAGTTGGACTCCCTCGAAAACCATGTGTAATAAGCTCGAGGCCCTTGAACTGTGGATTTATAGAAGATTATCAAAAATACCTTCAACAAATAGAGTTACTAACGACGAAGTATTGCAACAGTTTAGTAAAGAAAGAGAAGTAATGAAAGATAAGAAAACTAAACTACTTTGCACGTATTATGAGACATGATCGGTACCGAATTCTAGTTACAAGTCATAATGCAGGGAAAGATAGAAGATAGAAGGCAGGAGATCAGCCTCATGGCTTAGGAATTTAAGAGAATGGTACGGAAAAAGTACCAACCACTTCATTGTTTAGAACAGCAGTTTTGAAGAATCAACTATCCTTAATGATAGCCAACCTCAGCTAGGAGTGGCAGCAAAAGAAGAAGAAGAAGAATTCTGGGTATAAAATAAAGATTTAAAGAAGAGAAAAATACAAATGGGGTAATACCAACAAATTTCTATTCCTATAACATATTAATTATAAACAATACCCTTTTTGATGAAGTTTAGTGATATAAATACACATGGGACAATCCAAGAGGACAACAGTCTAGGCTAGACTATGTGATAGTGCAGGACTGGCCAACCCACGGCCCACGGTCATATAATACGACGAATTATGTTTGTACCTACGATGTTTTTTTAAGTATCGGATATTTCAGAATATCTTTTCAATCGTATTAAAGTAATTAAAAGAAATAACGTTTGATGCATCAACAAAATTTATGCGCTCAAGTAATAATCTATAAGCCAAGTCATCATGGATGTTGTTATAAAAACAGTGAACTATATCCCTTCGCATGCCCTTCAATATCGCCAATTTAAGGCATACTTTACTCAATTAGATACCGAGTGTGGCGACATCATTTATTTTGCCAATGTTAGATGGTTGAGTCTCGGAAAATGTTTAAAGGCATTGTCAACTTATGCAACATATTTAGTAAATGTCAAAATACGTTAGTTAAAGTACTCGTAAAAGTACCCGCAGTGGTAGAATTTCAATATCTTTGATAATAACCACAATACGGGTAGAGAGAATTCAGATCCTACATACGTGACGTCACCGGTGTCGGCCTCCGGAGGCTACTACACAACGCATTATTATACAATTATACTGTATTACTACGCAACTACGCTAGCTATGCTAGTGCTCTTACCGGCGATCGACATCGGTGACGTCACGTATGTAGGATCTGAATTCTTTTAGCTCCTATAACACGGTAACGAATTAAAATTCGGCCGTAAAATTTTGCACAGGTGAAATACTCAGTTTACTCAATCAAATTACAAAATAAAAAAAAATCGACTTTTCATAAGTTGACAATGCCTTTAAGGCGATTTTTTGAGTTGACGGAAGAAATTGAAATTTTTATGGCCGAGGAGAATGTGCTTGTTCCTGAATTAAGAAATGAAGAGTGGTTGCAAGATCTGAGTTTCTTGGTAGATATTACAGAAAAACTGAATCGGCTAAATATGGAGTTGCAGGGTCTGAATAATTTAATTACTGATGCTGGAAATTTGATTAAAGCGTTCCAAACGAAATTATTATTGTTTGAGAACCAACTTAAAAATAACAATACACAACATTTTCCATTATTGAAAGAAAGGCATAACAAGATTTTTTTTTAATTTTGCTGATGAAATAAGTAAATTTATTGACTGTCGTTTTTCAGAGCTGGTAAATTATGAAAAAGCATTATTTGAGATGTCCAGCTCTCCATTTGGTATTGATGTTTCCACTGTTTCAGAAACCTTACAAATGGAATTAATCGACCTACAATGAATTGAATTAAAAAATATACAGGGTGTAACATGAAGTAATGTCATCCTTTTATATATATATTTTATATATTCTACAGCCCAAAATAAGAAAAAATTTCACATAAATTTTTTTTCGAAAATGCTCCATAAGAATGTTATTGACAAAGACAGTTTCAAAATGCTTTATTAGTTGAAATAATTTAATAATTTTTATTTTGTTTTAAATTTTATACTTTAATACTTAAATAATAACTAACAAATGCTCCATAATAAAAACAAATGAATTGAACAAAGTTACTGCATTTTCGAAAAAAAAATTATATGAATTTTTTTCTTATTTTGGGCTGTAGAATAATATACCCCTAAAAGGATGACATTAGTTCATGTTACACCCTGTATACTCCACGATTCCAAAAATAGAATTTTATAGTAAGTAGTAGGTACATAACAGCAAAACAAATTTCCCAACATCAGATGTTTTGCCCAAAAAATTGTTAGTGCCTTTAGATCTACATACGTTTGTGAAGCTTTTTTATTCTAAAATAAAATATAACAAAAACAAAAACAGAGCGTGACATAACCGACGTAAATCTGGAAAACCAGTTAAGGTGTGCAATGTCAAATATTGAAATAGATTTAGAAAAATCGACTAAGCGAGAAGAAGCACAAATAAAACACTGAAAGAAAAATTGCACTATTGATATTTGTTTTTCTATAAAATAAGACTTAAAATATTATTAGATTTATGTAGCTAATAATTTTGATTGTTAAAACTATATTTATGATATAAAATTAAAATTCGAAGTATCTTTGTGAATAAATGAAGCAATTAGGTATGTGTTTATTACCACACAAATACGTTTTGTTATTGGTTCAATAGGTACATGTTTTCTCTTTATATCTACCTAGTTATAGTATCTTTTTTTTCCAGATTTACACTGATTGAACACTTTATGTGTTTTTTTTTATTTAATAAGTATGAATTTAGTTGTACAGCCAGATATCGACAAAATTATTAGAACATAATTTGCAATTATTCTTATTTATGTGGCCCGTGGGGTTACTTGGGTTGGCCAGGCCTGTGATAGTGAATAGGACGATTCACACACAGCAAATAATCGACGTAAATTTAATTTGGCGAATGTAAGAAGCTACCATTATGTATACCAAGACTGCATACTACTACAAAACGGCAAAAGAAAAAATAAAATAATAATTTTATTTCAAGAAATATTCAACCAACAGGCAATATCAGAGAAGTTAAAGTGCAACATTTACCTAAAACTACAAAGCAATAACTCTATTAAACTCAGTTTCTAAATTGATGTCAAAAATAATTGTACAGAAAATGAATGAGCAGATAGTTATGATTTAGAACAAACAGATTTACAGACATCGTATTTGCAATACACTAAATATACAATTCTATAGAGCAGTGGTTCCCCGAGTGTGTTCTGTGGAACCCTGGGGTTCCACGAAATAATTTTGGGGTTCCGCAAGTCATAAAGTTTTTGTATAATTATGTATTACATCTCTTGTGAATCATACGTATATGATGGCCAAATAACGTAGATATGTCGAGGGTTCCACGGTGGTACATGAAATATTGTATAAGCAGAAAAATAAGTTCAACTAAATAACTAAATGACATACCGTCCGCACTAGAATAAGAAAAATGTACCTACTGCAGTGTAAAGATGAATATTAAAGTAGAAGTTGAATATACAGAAATTATACACATAAGGAAAGGAGTTAAGCCAGAATGATTAAGGCTACGGTCTACGGTTATAGTAAATGCGTATTCGGACGAATAATAATTCTGACGTATCCGTCAGAACAATCAAACAATAGAAATGTTAGAATTGCATATAGTGCAGGTGCACTGTTCGTCAGATAAAACACGAATTCGTCACAACAAGTTGGTCATTCAAGTGAGTTTGTTTTTACATGCGAATTCGTACGAGCAAAGTGGTTAAAAATGGACATAGGAAAATTAATTACCCTTGTATTTGAAAACAGATGTTTACTTTTTTATTGCTTATAGATATTTATTTCAATTCCATTAAGTATGTAGTAGAATGTTTCTGGAAATATACTGAAAACTTATTTGGTGGATTCAATAATTCATGAAATAGTGTGTGCTATTCTTGAAGCAAATACCTTATTCGTGTATTCACTTCTTTCACTCAAGGGTAACATTTTTAGCAAAGGACTTTCCAATAAGTAATCATCAACATTCATCTTGTGAAGTATGACTACTGACTTTTGTCAAAATACGCGTTCTCTGTAACCATATATCTCAGTAGAAAAGTTCTGACGAATTCGTCAATCAGAATTATTATTCGTCCGAATACGCATCTACTATAACCGTAGCCTTTTACTCATAAAATGGGGACTCATAACATAAACATAATCTGTTACAGTGACGAGTTGACGACACTGTCTTAATAACTTGCAAATAAGACAAACTAATGGCACACAATCTGGTGAAGTGTAAGTTAAAAATTAAAGAGACCGTAGTAGAATAGGTCATGTCCTTTTTGTACTTGGGAGTGGAAATTTCAAGCATGGGAAATCTTGCTAAGGAAGTAAGTACGACAATAAATGCATAAAAGTTGTATGAATATCTGGATATTTAAGGGATGTCTATTGTAGATGTAGATTCTTCAGTAACTGACAAATCTGACATTTAACATATAGACGTTTTGTCACACAAAATTGACAAATATAAAAACTATAAACAATATTGCGTGCCGTGATAATAGATGTCGGTGCTTCAAGTAAGCCCAATTACGCAGATTCAATGCTTAAAATCCGTATAATTATATTCCGCAGGTAACCCGGATCTTTTCTAAAAAAATACATTGGTGTTTCCCTATGTTGCCTCTTACCGTGGACACCCGGTATGTAATCTTTAATAACAGCAATGAAGCTGATTGGAGGTTACAAATAAATTACTTCAATAAATTAATTAGAAAGATACTTACTTGTCCGCATTCTTCACATGAAAAATTAGATGCATGCTCTTTCTCTCGATGATGTTCTAGATCAGATATTGTATCAAATACGAGTACACAGCGTTCACATTGGTATTGATAACCATCATCAACAGTAAATGCCATACGTTTAGTTTTGGGTGCCTCCTTAGGCCACTTACGCTTACGGCCCCTTTTTTTCTTTTCAGGTTCTTGAGTTTCTTTATCTTGGGATTCTCCATCAGGTTTTGATTTCTCATTTTTTACTTCAACCACATCATCATCTTGATCAGTACTTTTATTTGGATTTGTACTTTCTTTATCTTCTTTGTTCTTGTCTGATTTCTCTTTATCTTTTTTTATTGAAACATCCATTGTAGTCAGTACATCTTCAATTAGTTTTACCAACACATCTTTATTTTCTTCAGCTTGTGGTGTTTTAATACTAATGTTATCATCTTTTGTTATATGTAGTTTAGGAGTATAATGTTTCTTTTTAATTTTATGAGTATAAAGAATTTCATGAGACTTGAATGTACGATCACAGTATTCACAATAAGTCATTTTCGGTAAGTAAAATAAATTAGCTTCATCGGAACATTTGGTCATCCAATGTCTTGCAGCGGAAGTATATGAATCAAATGTTTCTTTGCAAGTTATGCATTCATAGTTAACTTCCGTTGTATGCTTTTTCTGATGGGCCAAAAGTAGATTTCTATCGGAGTATGTACGATTACAATATTCACATTGTAGCAAAAGTTCTGTCAATACTTTTTCCACATTTGAAGTGATAGGCTCTGTTTTAGAATTACTTATATTCTCGTTGCAAACGTCTTCGCTTATAATTTCTGGAGCAACAGAAGATAAAGTTTTTATTTCTTCTTCTAACATCATCAATTCAGTAGTTTCTTGAGAAGTATGGGAATTTTCTTCAATTTTAACTTCCAAAGCAATATCGTTCATTATATCCATGCAGTTCTCAGCATGTCGATTTGCTGATGCAGGTGTAGCAAATACCTGATTACACTTAATACATTTCCATACAGTGACATCACTGCGGTAAAACTTAGAAATATCACCAGCTTTTTTACAGTGATTTTCTTTATGAATACGAAGTCGATTTTCACTGACAAATTGCTTATTACAATGTTCACATACATTTTCCTGGGTACTATCGTGACTGGTTTGATGTCTTTCTAAATTATTTTTACTTACAAACTGCTTACCACAAGTTATGCAGTCATATTTGATTCTCATGCCTTTATCGATGTCTTTGATGTCCGCATCTGCCTTCAACACCTTTGTTAAGGAAAAAAAAAATAGATTAAAATGTTAGCAAGTGCTTCTTTATTGTATATTGCTTTTTTATAAGATTGAATTAGGGACGGTCTTATAATGTTCGGTTTACTATCGGTTGAAACAACCTACGGTCAATCCGCAGTACGCGTCTATTAAATTATAGACACGTACTGCGGGTTGACCGTAGGTTAGGTTTCAACCGATAGTAAACCGATCATTATAAGACCGGCCCTTACTAGCATAAAAACATGTAGTTCCTTTCTCTGCCGTTATGTTTTTCTTTAGCAATTACACCTAACAAAGCTGATATATTTCCAAGAATTATGAAATCGGGGTTGAAACCGTGTCATTGTTGAGAAAGAAGAAGAACTCAAAGTTTCTCCCAATTTTTTTAAGGGGCTTCTTCAGGAGGAAAAGGGTTTCGCCTCTGGCTTGGTTGACACGTTGAGTTGCCGTGCTCTTTTAGTGATCCCCTTTTTCTCCTGAAGAAGCTCCTTAAAAAAGTGGGCTAAACGTTGAGTTCTTCTGTCTCAATAATGACACGGTTTCAACCCGGAATACGTTCTGTTAACAGTGACACTGACCGTGGAAGTCTTCAAATGAAATCATTTTATGAAACATTTAAAGAAAAATTTTGTATGAATTTTTTTCCTTATAATAAAATTCTAAACTATGGTATTTGAAATCTAGGCTTGCGGGTGCCAAGATTTCAATGCGAATCACTACCCAACTAGAATTTTGTCGAACCCAAGGGATTTCCACCCCTGGAAGGAATCTTTATCGTGCCAAACATCGTATTGGCACGGTATCTACAGTTTTACGGGGTATCCGAACGACGGCATACTTTCAGATATTTTTCCGCATTAAAAATCTCACCGACCTGGACTGGGAATCGAACCCGAGATCTCTGTTTTACAAGGCAAGTGCTAACCTTGACGCTATCGAGGCCGGCAAATATCAAATTTTACACCTATACTATTTCAAAATTAAATCAAATTCGCTTAAAGTATTATAGACGTGCTCTTTTATTTCTTTCTAAAATTTAGATATTATATTTGATGTTTCAAAAAGGATCCCTTAGATTCGAGCCCATATATCTTAATAGGTACCTATAGTTGTATAGCATAAGGTGCGTTCGTTTATCTGTTCGGAACGCTCTTTTTACTCCAAAAACTCTGTTCCGCGTTCGTTTATTACAGAACTCCGCATTCGTTTATAAAGGATCGGAACATTTGGAGTTTGCTCGGAACATTTTTTGGAGTAAAAAGAGCGTTCCGAACAGATAAACGAACGCACCTATAATCTCTAACTTTGCTGCTTTTACTATAATAAACAATTAAAAAAAAAAAAAACAATGAGTAAGCTTTGGCTCTACAACTATTTAAAAATACTTATAAAATGCTTACCACTTTGTCTGCATTAAATTCACATTGGTGTCTCTGATACTGATATTTAGTTGGAAAGTTAGTGTCACAATTTTGACATCGAACCATCGTTGGTATATTAGGAATTTTGCTCTCACGTTTTGATTTTCCCAAAGACACGATATTATTAATATAGGGTTTACAATCTGTAGAATCATCAAGGACAGTAGTTATGTCTGTTACATAATTCATTGGATTCAGGTCTTCGACTCCACCAATTTTCACTATTGTAACTGAATGATCATCAGGTTCTAAATAGCGGTAGCTTAAATTAACTTTATTATCAGTAGGATAATTCCAGTCGTAATGTAAATTGAAATTTAGATTTCCAATAGAAATTGGGGTTTTTGATACCACTTCCTGAGTGATGAAATCTTCCTCATATTGATACGAACTTATTGTTCCATCTTCAGTAATCCGATGTACAGTAAGAAATATATTATTAGAGCTGTTCATCGCAAGCTCTTAAACCACTTGATGCTCTTAAATAACACTATGTATCAAAACAGCTTTGCATGGCAAGATAACTTTGAGAGAAAATTATTTTTCACAAAGTAAACAAAATTTTGTTTTATATATTACTATTACTCTTCATTTGTTTTAGTTCGCAACAATACCAAATTTGCTGCTGTCATGCGACCATGGTAGCTGCTTTATAAATATTGCCTAGAATACTTGATACCGACATTGGAATCAATTTGAATTTTGACAGTCATTCTTTGATTACATAGAATGTCATTGTTCAAAAGATTATCAATTTAATTAATGATAAAGCAACTTAACACCAGTTTACTATTAATTGTCGACGTGAGTTATCGATAGCATTAAGTGCAAGCATTATTGCTGCTTTTGAAACGAATAAGTGAATATTGTTCTGTCAAGAAATGGAAAAAATTGTTGTATTTGGATCTACAGGTATGACCGGTGTATGTGCAGTGGAAGCTGCCGTTCAAAAGGGTAATTATATGCACGTAAAAAAATACCATTTTTATTACTTTGATTTTTATCCTAGGCCTAAATGTTAGAGCATTTGTACGTGATCCTTCAAAACTGCCAGATCATCTTCGAAATAGTGTGGAAGTTGTTAAAGGAGATGTTTTAAATTATACAGACGTTCACAATGCTATAAAAAATGTAACAGCAGTTGTTGTGGCACTAGGTACTCGTAACGATTTAAGCCCAACTACTATGATGAGTGAAGGAATGAAAAATATTATAAAAGCAATGAAGGATTTGAATGTTGAAATTGTTTCTGTGTGTCTATCTGCATTTCTTTTTTATGAACCTGACAAAGTGCCTCCTATGTTTAAAGAACTTAACGCTGATCATCAACGAGAGTTTGAAGCTATAAAAGCTTCAGGATTAAAATACATAGCTGTTCTCCCACCACATATAGCAGGTATAGTTCCAATTAAAATTAATTGAATTATGTATGTGTAGGTATAGTACAATCAGCATCTACATATGCATGTACATAACAAGTTCTAAATTATCTAAATCATAAGAATAGGGCGATGTTTGTTTCACAATAGAACGAATTTGATTATCACATATATGTATGTATATTTAGTAGAGCGACTTGCCCACTTCCATTGTCACGCATTACACTTTTTAACATTAATTTTTATGAACATAAACATTCTTAATTTTATTTAGTAATGTGATGTTTGTGCCTCATATGTGATAACTGAAATTTGCATCTGTTGTTGACTTGTCTGCTTAGTGTTAAGGGTAGGTTCCCTTTGAACATATATTTTAACAATCGGAATTTTTTTCATGTGAAAATATTTACTTTTTGATAACAGCAGCATTCATGTTTACTTTAAATTTATCAAAGAATGTCATAATTTATCTTCAAATAATCAGCATATCAAATTTCAAATAATAAAATCTTTTTTGTGTGAAAATGGGGTAGGCCACTTAATGGTGGAACTTTAGAGACTATTAATAACGTTTTGCTAACACCACGTATAATTTTTTGTTCATAAAGTTTGTACTTACAATAACACAAGTACCTAATAATAGTATATTGCGTCATAAGGGAAGATATAGGCATATTTCATCCCGAAGATTTCTGCTGCACGAGCGAACGTAGTGAGCGAGGGCAGCAAAAGCTAAGGGATGAAATATGCCGTTAGATTCCCGTAGGGCACAAGTTATTTTTCCGCATCCATGAGAAGTTCGTATTAAATAAAAATAGTTATAATATAATACGTACCTACGTTTTTGACATATAACCTCAAATTACACTTGTCAAATTTGCGTATTAAAAATAACTTCTATAATGAATTTATGTAAAAAATAATCGTATTTGCTTGAATTTTAAAAAATAATTACACTTATCAATCACTCAAATGAAGATTTTTGTATAATCAAATAATAATTTTGATTCTAAATTCTATCGGTAGATGTCACGTCGATAGCATGCACGGTAAAAACCCGCAAATGTTCATATCATCCCGCTTTTTCATATTTACCCGCCATCCGCCATTGTTAACCTCAAATGAGATAAATAATCTGTCAATTACATACCATGGATACGGAAATAGTATATTGCGTCATAAGGGAAGATATAGGCATATTTCATCCCGAAGATTTCTGCTGCACGAGCGAACGCAGTGAGCGAGGGCAGCAAAAGCCGAGGGATGAAATATGCCGTTAGATTCCCGTAGGGCACAAGTTATTTTTCCGCATCCATGAGAAGTTCGTATTAAATAAAAATAGTTATAATATAATACGTACCTACGTTTTTGACATATAACCTCAAATTACACATGTCAAATTTTCGTATTAAAAATAATTTCTATAATGAATTTATGTAAAAAATAATCGTATTTGCTTGAATTTTAAAAAATAATTACACTTATCAATCACTTAAATAAAGATTTTTGTATAATTAAATAATAATTTTGATTCTAAATTCTATCGATAGATGTCACGTCGATAGCATGCACGGTAAAAACCCGCAAATGTTCATATCGTCCCGCTTTTTCATATTTACCCGCTATTCGCCATTGTTAACCTCAAATGAGATAAATAATCTGTCAATTACATACCATGGATACGGAAAAATTATTTGTTTTATATGCAGCCAAACTGATAAGCAATCAACAGTTTATGCTATGCATGCATGTTTACATAGTAAATAATGCCAATCGAGGTTTTAATATCTAATTTACATGTGCAATAGCCAAGTTCGTCCTAAAGTGAGCAAAATCCAGGTCCTGCCGTCCTGCATATAAGATTCGCCACTGACAGATAATAACATTATTGAATTGAATTATAGGTGTAGCCGAAAAATACATGTATCAACTATAAATGCATTACATTCAAAAACCTATATATTTTTCTTATCTTATGTACCAACTTTAAAGGCTATTTGTTTATTTAATTAAATAAGAATACAATAAAGTAGGTGTTTTTAAGTTATTATATTATTTATGTAAAATATCCGAATTTTAACGAATTTCACAAAAATTTTTGTAAGTGGCATGAGACTGGAGGTGCAACTTACGTAAGGTGTTATTTGTTTATTTTTTCTTATCAACATGAGATTTGCTGTATCTAGCTAAGACATGAGTTTCAATTTCATAGCCATTTGAGGATGACTTTATATTGTATTAAATATTTCGTAATTTTAACACATTCAGTGCCGCTAACCCATACATGACGTCCCATAGTTACAGGCGTTTAGTGTAGTATCGTGTGGAAATCTCTGCAATTCTGTCAGTGTGTCAATTGGATTCATAAGCTTGTGTTGGTCTAACGAGTCTTGTGTTAGAGCTGCACACACACTGATTTTTCTTTTGGCTGAGATTTACCTCAGTAGAAACGATAAGAAAGCAGGGCCTTCTAGGTCTAAATTACCTCGCTTATCAGCGGGAAAACAGAGAAAAAAAGCTAACAAATGATGAACTGGCGGAGATTCTACAAAATTTTGAAAGGGAAGATTACATTATGGTTGGGGAGATGAAACTGTATCACAAAAATCTAAAAGTGATGTGAAGTGATGATTTTAATATTAACATTAAAACTGCCAGTTAAATTTTACCCTCAATAGCTGCCATGATCAGTTACGTTTCAGATCTGCACGATCTAAGGGCTTCATTTACAGGTAATCCAGGGTTATGTGTACCATCTTCAACTAGTGCGAAACCTATGGATTATTTTAATATTCACCAATATTCATAAGACTACTTTTACATGTGGAAAACATTTTTGCTTACCATGATTGAAAGATTATTAGTCTACACATCAGCTATACGATTTAACATGTTTTCCTAAATTCACGGTACCTAAGAAATAGATTTATGGTGACCTTGAGATGCTTTTATTTTACAAAAAACCCTGAAGATGGAAAACCTAAACCAGAAGACTTACTCTACATAAGTCCCATTATAGATATTTGGCAAAAGAATGAGAGAAATTTATTATCCCACAAAACAATTGAGCCTTGACGAGTCTATGATTTTGTGGGGCGGGGCAGGTTACTGTTTTGCCAATACATTAAGAACAAGAAATACAAGTGTGGAATAAAATTGTGCTTACTAATATAGCCTAATAAAGCTTGCCATTTATACAGGAGTAACTGATGATCTGGGAGGTAAGGGCCATGCTACAAATGTCGTGTTACATCTAATGGAGGCGAAATTGAATATTGGGAATTCTTTGTACATGGACAATTATTACAACTCGTATGATTTGTCATATAAGCTACCATAGTGTGGAATATATAGCACGGAAACATTCGTTTAGACAGAAAAATACACCAGTCAAGACTGAAAACTGGCGAATCTATATGCCGTTATAGGAATAGTCAAATGACGAAATGTTGTACTACTCCAGTGCCAGAAAATCTATGAGATGATATAAAAAGTAAAAGATGAAAGAATCCTCAAATGATATTCTTTGAGTACAGAATGTTTGTAATAGAGGAACTGTTGCCGGAGAACTAAATACAGTATAACTCGCTTATAACGTACTCGTCGGGACCATGACAATCAGTACGTTATAAAAGAAGTACGTTTTAAAAAATGCATTAAATTAAAAGAAAATTTTATTTTTTGAACAATTCGTATAAACACAAGTACAGTACGCACGATGAAAGATTGCTTCGGGTGCCGCAGATAAAGTTCGTGCGTTTGGCAGCATTTGGCATCTAAACAATAGCCAAATGCTTTGTGATGCTTTCCCAGTGGCGTCGTATAATTTGGTTTATTTAAAGTGCGTAACTACAGGTAATGTGAGTCACCTTGGAATTCACAATATTTTTGTATAGCATTTTAGTGGTTTTTAATTACTCTACAAATCATTAAACTACACAATGCGGCATTAATTCACTGAATAAACAATATTTCCAAAACTTGTTTTTTCATGGAGTACATTTGATGCAGTTTAGCGACAACGCCACTGATATCAGCTGCTTTCGGGGCCTGGCAATTTTAAAATTAGATGAGTGCGTATTCAGAAACATAATATACACATAGGCTATATTTAGGTACTCAGTTATTTAAAAAAATCTGTTAAGAGAGTCTATTTATATAAATCTACGTGACAAAAAGGCTAACAATCGACTGAGTACATACATGATGCGATTTCGTCTTATAAACTATTTCTAAAACGCCGGGGAATACCCGCATTGTGTACTCTGTGATTAAAACTATTATGCAACTTTTGCTGATTTCACATTTTAATAGTAAAGTACGTTATACGAGAAATTATGCCGCCTGCGGGACGTGTTTTTGGTACGTTGTATAAGAAGTCCGTAGTAAAAGAAGTACGTTTTAAAAGAACAAATACACGACGTATCCGGCGGGGACCGAGCTCTCAAGTACGTAATAACCGAATGTACATTAAAAGCGAGTCCGTTATAAGCGTGTTATACTGTATGTACCATCTTTAAGAAAGGTACCAAAACCCTTGCAGAAAAGAGTCTTGGGTGCTTCCCTGTACAATGTGAAGTTAATGAGAAAGAAAGAACTTTAAGAAAAAAGTGTTGACAATATGCAAAGAGCAGCAAACGGATACTATGTATTTCTGCAAAATTCACCCAGAATCACCAGGATTGTGCCTAGAATAGTGTAATGTTTTTTTTTCTTTTAAGTAAAGATATATCTAAATGCAGAAATACAATTTTTCTTGAAGTGATTGTAACGCACCACAATTGCAGCTAATGAGCCTTATGAAGGATTTTGGTATTTTCATTTTTTATTACAAAATTATTTAACATTTATGTTAGGGTCTACAGATGAAAATGTACAGTGACCGGCAAACAATCTGCAACATACCTATTATGAGAAAAATTTTTATTATTAGAGTATCGAAAAAACTCTTTTGAGGGGATCGATTCTGCGTGTCCGATAACCTGATAATAGAGTTTGACGTATGTCACATGACCACTAGTATTGTGGCAACTTGAAAAATACTATGAAGCTACAAAAGTGAAGTTATATGGCAAGATATAGGAGAAAATTATTTAAAAAAGTTCTTTCAACTTAAATACTTAACTGCTCCCTTTTGTACCATTTTCACAGTGTCGAGGGTTGTGGCTTAGCTGCCACAAATCTTCTCCAATTCTTTCTGTCCAGTGCTAGTGTGCTTGCTTTTTTTCCATTTTTTGTTACTTTTTTGTAGAATCTTGGTGGCGTCTTGATTCTACGATTTCCGTGGCCTGTCCCTATCCTTTCTTTTGACCTTTGTTTTCCATACTCTTTTCACTAACCTTACTTCCAACATCCTCACTAGGTGACCAAACCAATTTAATTTTCGTTTTGTTCTATTAACAGCTCCAATTCATCGACTTTCAACATTCTTCTTATCTCTTTATTTTTCTTTCTGTCTCTTCTTGTGAATCCCGAGACTCTTCTCAAAAATCTCCTCTCGCATGCTCTCAACATGCTTTTTTGTCTCTCGGACAGGACCCAACTTTCGCACCCATACATGAGTGTTGGGATATACACCGATTTGTATATCTTTACTTTTGTTGTTCTAGACACTTCCTTCTTGTTGATACACAGTTTACTTAGAGCATGGTATGCTTTGTTGGCTTGAGAGACTCTATTGTTTAATTCCCTATCCAAGATGCCGTCTTCCTCAATCGTTAGATACCTTAGATTACTGGTCTGATTCAGCCTCTTACCGCCTATGGATAAGTTCATTCTGATGGGCTTCTTTGAGATGGCTATTGCCTCGGTTTTGCTGATATTAATTTCCATTTCATAGTGTCTCAGTTCCTCTCTCCAAACTTCAATGTTTCTACCTACTGATTCTTGTGTTGAAGCACACAGTATAAGGTCAACTATCACAGGTTCCTCGATTACCACTCCATTTATTTTTGTCTTTACCGCCCTTGTCACCTCATCCATTACAAGTATGAATAGGAGGGGGCTTAGGATACTACCTTTTCCGTCTTAAATTTATTAGTTGTTAGATCTGACTATATTCCATGTTGTTTTATAAATCCCTTGAAGAGCCTGAATTAGTGGCATGGGTATGTTTATTCTCTCTAAAATCTGGCATATTTTACTCCTATTCACACAATCAAAGAGTTTCTGAATATCTATTACACACATATACAAGACTCTGTCCTCTTTTAATGCCTTTTCGCACATCTGCTTCAATGTAAAAGCCCAATCTTGAGTGCTACGTTTTGCTCTAAATCCTGCTTGAGCTTGAGTATTCTCTAAAGTTGGTTCAACCATCCTCCTTAAGCGGTTTTCTAAAACCCTCTCATACACCTTGCTTACCACGCTAAGAAGTAAGATACCCCTGTAATTTTCACACTTCATGGTGTCTCCTTTTTTTAAATAATGGCATTATAATTGCTATCTGCCATTCATCTAGAATAGTTTTCTTTTCCATATTAGGTTTAACAATTTTAATTATGCTTTTTCAGGTTTTATTTCATCATTACCTGCCGCCAGTGCTTTTTTGTAAGAAAAAAGGTGCCGAAACTCACATCTTGTTAATCTTTTATTAAAAAAATTATATATTCAGTTCTTAACATAAATTTAATTTATTGTATTTAAGGCAAATGTTCATAGTAAATTCCAAAGTTTTGTCCAATTCTCGACCGACTAATCTTCTCGATTCCTTTCCTTGCTTTTGTATCTATGGCCGAATGTCGTCCTCTGAGTAACCACAGATCAACGTACTTTGAAGGACTGAAAAGTCTCAGAGGTGGCCCAACAAGTTTGATGAACAAATGTGCTGAAATTGTCTTAGTCTTCGACAAAGCTCTTGTTGGGGTGGCACTTAGATTCATCTGCGAAAACTCGCGTTCACATTCACTTGAAGAAATAAGAATGATATTCAGAGTCCGTATCAAATGAACCAGTTTTTCTGGACATGTCTTTTCGAGAATGTATTCACGGAATCCACGAATCATTTCTCTTTCATTTAGTTGCAGTCTGATTGACAAGTTTCTAATTCCCACTTCTTCAAATGTCACCTAATCACCTAATCGACAGGGCGATTCAAGTCCACATGGACCAAACATCAAATTTTCAAAAGTTACTTTTAAAACTTGGAAAATCCGTCGAAAAAAGATGCCGGAACGCCGTTCTGGTCCGTTCTATGACAAAAAGCCGCCCTTCCACTTCTTAGTAATCTAATGGCCGTTTTCAGTTCACTTTCCGTAATCTCTTCGATATCTTCATTTGTTGCACCTTCCTTGACTATAATTGACCCCCTTTCATCCTCCCATAAAAGCTTCTCAATATTCTTTCCATCGTTTACATGTTTTGTCTTCTTCCTTTATTAACCTCCCATCATTATCCTTGATTCAGTTTATCTTCCTTAACCAATATATTATTATGTTACCAATACAATTAGCAATAAATTGCTTAGGCACTATTCTTATTCACATAAAAAATAATTTATTATGTAATCCATCAACGTCTGTGAGATACCCGTACAAATTCGTATGAAATACATTGTTAATTTTCAGTTCACCAAATACAACTTACTGTTTTGTCAATCCTTGTTTATACGTAAAGGAAGCAAAACTTTGGTCTTACGTAATAAATATTTTGACGTTTGTTAATACGCAGCGTTGCCAAATGTATGTACCGGGAATGGTGATGCTAATAACGTAAACAACACGCGCAGATTGTAATGACAACACTGTGCTCGATCACGTATCACTGTCAACCTTACGCGAGAAAGTAACTGAATATGACAAGCGGCGGAGAGTCAGGGAAAGAGGGAATATTTTTGTTTTTATAGTGGTATTACTATTACCACGAACGGTGACGTAAGACCAAAGTTTTGCTTCCTTTACCTATATGAATATAAAAATTTTACTTTTGCTGAACATGTTATGCCAAAGTTTTGCTTTTTCATAGATTCGTGATCGTATAATCTAGTTATTCGCATAACCGCACCGCGTCTACTGTAACTGAATTCCAAATGAATTTTATAAGTAATATGTGAATTTGTAATTTTTAATGACAACTTTAAAAAGTGTAATTACCAAATATAACAGCGACTCTACCATCTGTCAGTGGTCAATTTTATAAATATGACACAGTGTGTATGAATAACTCTATAAAAAATTATTTTTTATGTTAAATTGAGTTTACTATTAATTAATAGTAAATACTAAATACGTCGTTCAGTGGCATTATTAGAAATAGCTAAGTCAATGTCAAAAACAACTGGCAGGTTCTTGCAGAGATATAATTCTTTTGAATTTTTATAACCATGTAAAGGATAACTAGAAATTTATTGCTATATTATTGTGCCATTTCTCAAAGAAAGAACCATATTTCTATTTTAAGTTATTTAATAAAACGTACAAACCACTGCTTTTTTGTTAAAGATTCAAATCAAATTTTGGTCGAAACAAATTCATTGTTGATTTAGTTCTGTGCCAATGTGTATTTTACACAGAAGCTACCGTCCCACATGTAATTCTTAAAAATAATCATACTTTATGTATTTTAGATCAGCCTGGAGCACAATATGAAATAAAATATGATGCTTCACCTGCTCGTATGGTATCAAAACATGATCTAGGAAAATTTTTGATTGATTGTTTAATACAACCAGAACATTATGGAAAAGTTTGTGGTATTGCCACCAAGTATTCATAAGATTTGAACGAGAAGAGGTATGATTTAAAGGTTATAAGTACAGAAATGGATGCTCTCTAAAGCTAATAAAAAAGAATTTAGTCTTCCGTTTCGTTATAAATATATAAATGAATGCATTTATGCACTATACAAACCTGTTGCTAAATTTTTAATTATTTATATGTATATGATTTAGGGTAGGTTGGACAAACGTGATTTAATAATGTCATTGGTAAATAGAATATAGTTCTTTTACCAAGTTTTAAGTTTTGGGTAACCAACTCTGTTTAATAAATTAGTAGTGAGGTTTAACATATTTACTGCAGGTTGAATTTTCATTAGCTATTTCTGTTACGAAATTACTTAGTGTGTTCACTTTCACCCTCAGCAGGTCATCCTGTATGCCAACACACATTTCTTCCGCTTGTAAGCTTTATAATAGCTATTAATATAACAAGAATATTATGCGATTTATAATAGACGAGGACGTTGCTAGGTGACGAGGCGCTAGCCGAGTCAACCACGCAACGTCCGAGTCGGTTTAAATCGCATAATATTCGAGTTATATTTCAAGCTTTATCGTATCATTGGCAACAGTACACAAATAGTATGTAACTAACGAATTATGAAGTTGGTGTTGCTATGCTATTATGTTATGTATAATTACTAATAAAAGTGTAATATAAAGTTGACTTAATAATCAATGATACGATAAAGAACATAAATGTTAGTAGTCACATGCACTTTTCACACTGAACATGTCAATATCAGTTGCTACATTTCCGGAAATTTATATATTCTTTAATGTAAAAACTAAAACTTATTTAAAAAAAAAACTTAACATTTAGTTAGAATAATGTTGATAACAATTGTGGCCCATATTCTGACCTCCTGTTTATTTAAAGTAAACAAAACAGTGTAGCTTTATACTGTTTTAAATGTGTACAATGGTAATTAAACTACATTTAAACATAAGGTGGGAATATGAGCCATTATAAATACAGTTATGCCAAACAAATCATTGTTTTGAATACTGTGAATTTACTTTGAGGGTTTATAATAATAAATTAAAATTATTATTACACAAGCCATATTAATATTTTATCATTAAAACTTTGTATGCGCATAAATGGTATTTATATACGCACAATAGATTCGTTGCATTAAAATTAATTAGGAAAATAATGATGGGGGTTCTTTAATACAAGAATCAAAAAGTACTCACTTGCAAAAAATGTTTTGTTCTTGAGAATTCTGTTGAAATACAGTCACAAACAATACTATCCTAATCGACAAAATTGAAGTATTCTGAAATAAACCTTAGTTCTCGGTATTTCTAGTTCTCAGTTTTCACTATCAATTTAACTTTAAAATCTTGTAGCACATTGTGTATGCTTAGTTTACTAATGGTTAAAGCATTCGGCTACAGCCTGGACAGGTGGCCTACCCAGTCACTGAAAATAATTGGGAGCCGAAACACAGTAGGCGGTTGTCAAATGTACAAGACAACCGGGTATAGAAAGTTACTTAGGAGACCTTAACCCTCCATGTTGTCGCCCATATTTCCTCGCAGAGTGTAAGTGCCGATACCTTTACCTTACTATTCTTGTCAGTTTGCTTTATATCATTACGAAGTTACACACTTTGGTTAAAAAAGAGCTATATCTAGTCAGTTTGCATATAAATTTTTATACCGAGTGTTTGACTTAAGGGGCGAACATAGGGAAATAGCTTGGGAAATCGTATATATGCAGATTCCTGCTCCCCGTTTGAGTTGATAGGATTGATAGTGGTATCAATCGAAAGACCAAAAAAATGCGCTTAATTTGATACTACTTTACTTGAATGTGTTGCTTGTTTAAGAAAGAAACTGCAGTAAATAATTTGCATCTTATTCACAAAAAGCGGACTAGCCATGATCAAATTTGAAGTTTCTTTATGCCAAAATAAATTTTATTTTCTGTCAGTTATCAATTCACGTATCTACCTAATTACTATGAATAGTAATGTTGAATATTTTAGTGAGGAGAGGGTATTTATTGTCAAAACATTTTATACTGGCCTCAGTTTCCGCAGTTCGTAATTTAAGAAACTTCAAATTATCATGGCTGGTCAGCTTTTTGTGAATAAAATGCGAACTATTTATTGTAGTTTTTAAGCTATTTCTTTCTTAAACAAGCAACAAATTTAAGTAAAGTAGTATCAAATTAAGCACATTTTCTTTGTCTTTCGATTGATACAACTATCAACTCAAACGGGAAGCAGGAATCTGCATATATACGATTTCCCATGCTATTTCCTTATGTTCGCCCCTTAGGTCAAACACCCGGTATACAGCCATTAACCAAAGCAATCATGGGCCGGACTAAACGGGCCCCAAGATAAGCTTTGCGCCCGGTAAGTAAACACGATTGGTAGTGCGCGCGGCTCCCGGCTCATAGATGCCCCGTGCTCTACACATACATAATAAACGGCTGGCCTCAAAGACCGTAGCTTAGTACGACTTAATGCAACTTATCGCAGTATACAATATTGCCACAAAATACTACAATAATTTTTTTATTAAACAATAAAACGTGTTGGAAATAGATCAAAAATAATAATTACAAGAAACATATTTTTTAAAACTACAATTATTGGGTTTAGTTATACAAATATAGGTGGGGCCCGGCCCCTAAGGCCTCTATAGACGAGCCACCACTGGTCCCCCTCATTCTGACCATAGCCAGTTATAAGAAACTTGTGTGATATACTTCTAATAAAGTTAATGTGATACTACATAGATATACATTGCAATTAAAAATGTATTCTTTTGCTGTCTTGAGCAGTTATCTGAAAAAAATATTACGTCTGTTTCTTTAGTTTTATCACTAATTTCAGTGTTGCCATTTCCTTTCATAAGATCAAGGTATCTCATTATACCGGGTGGCCATAAATATCTGTTATCACATTACCTTTGGAATCTACACCGCTTTATAAAAATGATTAATCCAACTAACCTAAATGTCAAATGTCATTCATGGCATCACTCCTCCAGCAGTGTATCTCTGTTGTGTCTTATCATCTTTCTTTCCCTTTGTCTTAGTGCCCAAGATTCGCTACCGTATGTTAGAACTAGAAAGACTAAACTACCGACTAGTCTTACCTTAATTTGTTTCTTTATGGTCATTTCGCATCTTCTTTGAATTTCATCTTCCACTGTACCATTGTTTGTGATTGTAGAACCCAAATATATGTAGTGGTTTACTACTTCAAATAGCCCTATTTTACGAATATCCGGTCTTTTGTTATTAGATCTAGGTACCTATGTTTTATTTACATTGAGCTCAAGTCCTAAAGCCAGGCTTTCCTCCTCCACTCTTGTAGATTAATTCAGTCATTTCTTCTTGGCTGGGCGCCAACAGGGCAGTGTCATCTGCATAACATAAATTGGTTATCTTTTGGCCGTTTTACCGCAACACCACCTTCCCAGTTATGCAGAACTTTGCTCATGATGTACTCTCCATATATGTTAAAAAGTTATTGGGGAAGGATACATCCCTGTCTAACACCTCTCTGAGGATGGAATTTAATAAATAAATAATTTAGTAATTAGGTAAATAAGGTGCTGTCAAATTCAAGCAAAATGCAAACTCAAATTACAGCACCAATATTTGCATTTTATTCAGAATAACCAGTAGTATTCAGCAATCGAATTTCATCGTTTTCATTGAGATAGTTAGGTATTTCCATACTTTTACCCACCAACTATATAATAATATAAAATAAAAATGCTACGAAAGAAAATAAATAATCTGAGAACTGAAAATATCGAAGACCAGGATTATTAAGTTTTACTTTTGTCATATGAAATTGCGACATTGATATTTGTAATCAGTGCTTGGTCAAATTAAAATTAAAGTGTTCAATTCTGCCCATCTTCAAAAATTAACATGATATTTCTGTACTGACTAGTTGAAATAAATTGTATGTATTTTTAAAACTTAGTTTACGTAGTTATCGTAGGTTATGGTACAAATCAAATGTAATATGATAGGTACTCTTGTGATTGGGAGATATTTTATAAATGTAGCTTTCATATTAGCTAAAATTAAATGAATGTGAACTTGAAGATTAAATATAACAAGAGAACATTTATACCATCTTTTGTATAAGCACAGAGCAGGGGTATTACCTAAAGAACAAACAGTTGCATTGGTGCTTTAAATATTTTCAATAACGATGAATGGCACCAAACTTTAGAATAACTACAATGCACAAATAAAATTAATGATAATTCGCTTGATTTTTATGCTATAGGTAGAGTAAATTATCAAGGAAAACAAAAATTATGTTATTGAAAAACCTTTATTCAAATGAAATTCTTAGTGTATGAATATGTAATAATTATTTACATAACAAGTGCAAAGTCACTATGTTTACAAGACCTTTTAACTTTATGCTACAGCCATAGAAGCCACAATAAAAAATATAATCACTAATCACTATGTAGTACAACCTTGTGACATTGTACCTGCTGCTTATCATTTATGAATGCCTTGAAAACTTGTCCCTTGACATTTGAACATAGGTAAACATAAGTTTGCTATTGCATGTTTTAAAAACAATTATGAACATATTTTCATTGACTGATTTATATTGGTTTAAGTCATTTATTGTATGCATTAAATTTTAAAAACTGATGTTTCTAGGATTTCTCATTTCCGACAAACGATCTTTCAGGTCGCTATCTATGACCGACTGATGTGTTATTGTTAATAATAAATTCTTCCCTGAATGCTCCCATTGTCGATTTCCTAACCGTCGATTATTGAGAAAATAAGTTTTCAACAAAAATAGGTACCTATTTTTAAACAAACATGTCCAAGAAAATTCACCACAAACAATGGAATTTGGCTTTAATTTAACAGTAATAATAGTTGTTTTTCTCAATTTCATTCGAAGGTCACATGTGCGTTCAGTAAATGGCCACCCAAGTCTAAGACTGTGACCACATATTAGTACCTACATTAATGTGTGCTACCCAAACTAACCAGGTGCTTTTAGCAAATGTCTAAGGTACATCGGATACCAGAAATACATACCTTTGCATTGATTTCAATAAAACTTGTCTGATTTTTTATGTCAGTTTATTGGATGTTATCTGTTGTGTGATCAAAAAATGCTGTTTCAGTTGGCAATAAACAAATATCGCTTAAAACTGTTAGTGTAACCTCCACGTCCTGCTGTTGATGGTGGCATTTGAAAGTTTGAATTAATCTACATCTATATGCTTGTCCAGAGAGATAACAGAAAAGCAGTATTGGACATTAAAGTAAGGTGCAGAAATATTTAGCGATCACTATTTAGTTGGGACCAAGATCAGAAGAACAAAGAGTAAACAATATGGAAAAGGAATTGGAGATACATATAAGAGCAAGAAATGAAGATAATATAAGAATGTATAAATTGAGGGGCGAAGCAATATCTAGTAAATACTGTGAAATTATCAGCAGAGAAATTGGAAGAATAGAAAGAAAGAAGTACTGAGCAAATGAATACCGAGGAAACATGGCAAATATTTAAAGATATAATAACAAAAACAGTTGAGCAAATATGTGAAATAAAATAAAGAAACAAACATGGCACGACTACCTAAATAACAGAACAGAACAAAACTACAACACCTACAAAGACCAGAGAACAAAAGTAAAAAATATTATAATAGAAGCCAAACAGAAATCATAGGAAGACTTTGGGAAACGAATGAGGCAATTAAATAAAGGAAATCATAAACTATTTTATCGTCTTCTTCTTCTTCCTCTTATGGCCGAAGCCTAGGCCGATGGCCTGTGAGATACATACTCGTAAGAACGAGTTCTGTGAGCCCTCTTAGCACGTATGCTGGGCAGGAGGCTAACTTAACCCATTTTATAAAGTAGTTAAAATAATTAGAAAAATAAAGAAAATTCAATCGATAATAAGTATAAAAAGTCAAGAAGATACACTTTTAAAAGACGAAAAATGAATAATGAGCAGAATTCACGAATTACTTAACCCGAATGTAATAGAAATGGAGAACAATAATGACCAAGTAGAGGAAGCTGTAACGGCTGAAGGAAATGAAGTACTTACCGTAACTGAAGTTGAAGAAGCTATCAAGAAAATAAAAGTGATAAAGCACCAGACATGATTAAATACAGGGTGATCCAAATTGATTGAAGACAGGTTGAATTTTCCGCCAGATTAAATTATTATCACGTTGGCAACACGAATTTATCATCATTTATTTTTCAGTGGCGTCTCATAAGGGAGTGGTGTAGGTGTATTAAAAGATTACCTAACAACAAAATCTTCCAACAAACTGTAGTTCTGAAAAGAACTGTTTTGTAAAATAAGAAAACGAGTGAAATTAAGCAAAAACTCGAAAAAACCTGGAAGAACGAGGCAAAGCACAATGATGTAAACAAGAAAGTAACGAGTCGACACTGTACTTTGACACAACATATTTCAATACTGCCAGGTTAACAACGTGAAAAACATTAAAACCTGCGGCGGGAAATTCAATCTGTCTTCAATCAATTTGGATCACGCTGTATATGGGGCAAAAGGGAGTTAGTTGTTACATAATATAAGCGATAAAGCTTGGAGAAAGAACAGTTCCAAAGGATTGGATAATAGGGGTCATAATGCCATTACATAAGAAAGGTGATAGGAAGGATTGCAAGAACTACAGGGGGATTACACTTTTAAGTACTGTAGCGAAAATTTACGAAAGATTATTGGAAAAAAGGCTGAGAACTGAGAACAATCATAGAACCACAATTAAATGAATCCCAAAGCGGCTTCAGAAGGGGTCATAGTATATCTTGAAGTAAATCACAAGTAAAATATTGAGTCGGAATACAGAAGTTTATCTAACATTCATAGATCTTGATAAGGTTTTTGACAGAGCACCAAGAAACAGAATATAGAAAAGCTTACAACAAAGAGAAGCCAGTCAGAAGTTAATGGAAGCCATCTACAAAACACTAACTACGTCACATCCCACAACATTCTGTCTCTAGAATTTGATACAAAAGATGGATTACGACAGGGAGGGGTATTGAGAGCCCACTATTGTTCATAAACTAATGAATGATATAATTAAACAAACTGCTGGCAAGGTAAGGAAATTAGAGGTGGGTTATAGAAAACTACAAAGAGTAAGCATAGCAGAGTGTGCATTCGCAGATGATGTAATAATAATAAATATGTAACAATGAAAAGAATTTATAAAGCAGCTTAAATATATGGAAAGAGACTCTAGAGACAAATAGTTTGAAAATAAACGATAACAAAACTAAAGTAATGCTAATTACAATGAAGATAAGGTAATTAATATACGTTTAGAAGGAAAAGTCATAGATCAAGTGTAAACAATTCAAGTATCTGGACTTAGTGCTGGATAATAAAGAGAATCAACAAACGGACATTGAGGTGCGTACAGAAAAGGCAATCAGGACATACTACAGTATGTGCTGCTAGACCAGGGGTCAACAAACTGCGGCTCTTTCGGTACGTACATGTGACTCTGAAGTAAAATTGAAAGGCCAGCTCCACATATTGCATTTTAGCAGGTCCTGCTTAACGGGAGCCGTTTAGAAGGATGTGAGTGTAACATGTTTCGTAAGCGTAAAGGGAGGATGAGAGTGGAGAAGATGGTTGCGCACATGGTAAACAGGGCAGCCAAACAAAGTGACTAATTAGAAAGCGCAGGGCGCCCTCTACCAGCCAAGGTAACGTTGGTAATGGGGAAATTTGAAATTTATGGCTCTCGAATAATTTTTAAATTGTTGTGAGGGACAGAATTGGCTCTTCCATCTCAAAAGCTTGCCGACCCCTGTGCTAGATAATAGTCAAGAAAAAGGAAGTATCAAGGAAAACAAAGATGTATATAAAACCCATTCTACTGTTTAGAAGTGAAATATGGACCTTGTCTAACAGTATGAACAGTAGAATGCAAGCAGTAGAGATGATGTCTTAAGAGAAAAACAGTAAGAAATCATATAGTAAAAGAAGAACCAGAAATCAACTCAGCTTTAGAAAAAGTGGAAGAAAAACAACTAGGAAGGTGGGGCCACTTGCAAAGACTGGACAAAGATAGACCGGTTAAGGAAATATAGGAACATGGACTGTAAACAGGGGACATAGGGGAAGCCCGAGGGAAACATGGAATAATGTCATTGGCAAAACACTAAAAAAGAATGGTGCAAGATTGTGCATTAAATGTAGAACATATTCCCAACACCGTATGGTATAAAGGAAAACATGATTATATATATTTATCTATACAAAGTAACGAGCAGTATGCTTAGATTTTAGACTTTTCTGTACCTACCTTCTTCAACAATAAATGCAACCTACTAACTGACATTCCATCTGGTTAACAAGTTATGCCAACTGAAACAACTTTTTTTTATATCATCGTAGTTCGTTGATTTGACATGTCCCAGTTATACCAACAGTTAAAGTAAAATTTTGTATTTATATACCAAAAAAATAATATTTCTATTTCATGCAATAAATTTTATAGACGTTTCTGAAAAACTCCTACTAAAAACTGTGGACTTACTTGGTTTGTAGCCTTTCTGATTTATATTTCATACAAAATTATTATTAATTTCTTGAATTCATTCTTGGAAAAAGAGTCGTGTTTTAGATCAATCCACATTTTGCAACAACATAATAATGAACTTTGTCATACATACAAATATGTGGTATAAATTCAAATCAGCAAAAAACTTTTATGGTTTATTTCTTGGTTCTTATTGGTCCTGTTAATCTAGCTGATATGGGACAATTGTAGCGGTTATTGGGGTTTTGTTTCAAGTTTAAGTCATTAGGTAGAACTTGAATTAAGATGTAATACGAATAAAAGTAAATAGTTTTTTTTATTTTATAAAAACAAAATGTTCTCTTTTATATTTAATAGCGGAAAAATTAAGGGTATAAAATAAATAAATGCCAACTTGTTAGAACATTTGGTCTTTCTTTTAATATCCCTTAAATTTATTCCACTAAATAAAATGTATGCATTTTGTACATGAATTAATGAAAAATCAATTGCTTGTACGTATAGTAGAAACAAAACAAATTTATTCTTGTGCAGTATCGTGTAAATGTTTTTCAGCCAATATTTAAACCAATACTAATTGCGTAAGTCCTCTTGTGTTTGATAAACATATAAAACTAATTCCTTTAAACTGCATTACAGAAAAATAGCGACAATGTAGAAGTAAACCTTTATAGAGCTTCTTGAATGTGCTATTTTATAAGTAAAACTTGTAACTGTAAAAAATACTTAGGTAAATAAAATATTACTTTTTTTGTTTAATGATGGGACCATAAATATTAAACCAAAAATGTAGACTGATAATATGTTTAATTTAGGTGTGATACATTTTTTAATAAATTTAAGTTAAAATAAGTCATACAACTAATCTGGCATTTAGAAGACAAAAATAATGAGGTATATGTTTCCACTAATTCATCAGATACCCATTTTAAAAATAGATCCAAAATTTCTGAAATGGTAATGATTAGGTATAGGATTTGTATGCACTTAAAAATGCTGAAATATGCATGCACTTATGCACTATAAAAACGTTAAATATGCACTTAAATATGCACTTAAAAATCATGAAATATGCGTTTATTAGAAATTTTTAATAAATATATGCACTTTCATTATTTAAAAGAAAACACCTGTTTAGCGTTATTTAAATTTTATTTACAGAAATTGTTTTAATTAGACATCCTATGCAATAATTTAATTAATTATATTTTCTAAACATAGAGCGCGTTACAGTTTACAATGACGTACATTTTTAAATTTTCAAAAGTGAACATATGCCTATTATCCCTAAATATTGTTTTATATTTTGAGAAACTCCGTTCTACATTGCAAGACGTAATTGGTGCATACTTAAAGTTGTTTAATTCTACAAGCGAATAATGTTTTAGCTCGTCTAAAATGTCTTGGCCAGATAATGCATCGTTTATGCTTTTAATTAAGTGAAAACCATGATTTTTGTCTATAACGGATTTAAATTTTTGTTAAAAGGGTCTTTGGAATTTCCTAATACTTATTTATCACAATACCGCGGGATGTAAGTATTTAAATTTTAGTTAAAACTTTTTCTTAGAAAATATTAACAAGTACACAGATGGTTAAGGTAGTAAAATATTTTAAAGCCTAGTATTTAACAATGGGCTTAAATTATGGGTTTCCCCTAGACTCAACTAAACCGCCCTTGGTTGGTTGTCTAATAAAATACGAAAATTATTTAAAAAATATTAGAAATTTCATAATTAAAGCATGTAAAACGCTCAAGAAGTGGTAAAATATGCACTCTCGTTCAAAAATGCTAAAATATGCATGCATTTATAAAAAACACCTAAATATGCATTTATATGCACTTTCAAATTGACATATGTGATTCATATGTGGCTTAAACATGCAGAAATATAACTCTGCATATGTTTGCTATAAGCAGAAAAAACATGCAAATGCATAGAAATCCTATACCTAGTAATGATAAAATCGATCTTTCACAACTAAAATTACAAAACACATTTATTTGATTTTCTATTTAAAAATTTTTAAAATGGGTAAAAAGTATATTGTCTGCATAAGTTAAGTTGAACTGCGAATATTTTAGTTTAATCGCTTTTAAGATAACAAGGTTTGAAATTACTTCAATTTTGCAGAAATAATTTGTTGAAAAGTCACCCACATGTACGCTCCATTTTCATTAGTTTAATAACTGTGTCAAAATGTTTATTCCTATTATCTTTCATTTCAAGTTAACATATGCACATAGTTTATAAACGATTAATTGTAACTTATGGCAAATTCAGTTGACATAGAATTGGTTCAGCACTAGTTTACCCTAGTCACGACTCTGCCTGACCATCAGATACAGCATAGAAAATATGCACTGAGTTGAACAATTAGTTGTCACCCAAATATGTTACACAACATTAGAGTGAACTTATGCTGCACCAATGTAGTCATCTGAATTTCCTATTAGTTTTCTAAACTAATTACTAAATACAAAATAAATGCAAGTTTCGTTGTATAATTTATAAAACTTTGCTCATGTACACTTTAGTGTTATAAGCACCATGGGCTGTAATTTTAGGCATAGGTGGCGGAACAGGAACTTTATTTTCAACTCTTCCTTCGTTTTTGACTGTGCAATTACTAGGGTATATGGAAAAGTTAACTGTAGTACAACTTCCATAAATAGATATAGGTTGACATCTGTTATAACCTAATTTACTGTAAAACAGTTCTTGACCTTTGGTCGATAAATAAATAATTTCTAAATTTAATACATTTCTACAGTATTCTTCAGCCTTTGTCATCAAATATGATCCATAACCCTTTCCTCTTAATGTTTTATCTATTACAACAGATTCTACAAAACAAGCGTTACGAATACTTGGAATAGTTGAAAGTTTACAATGTCCAATCACTTTATTGTCCTTTAAAAGGATTAAACATGTAGGTAATGTGTCACAAGAACAATCCAGACCTCGCATTCTAGCTGTTATACTTCTTTTCCACTCATCATTAATTAGCTGGCAACATTCCATTTTATATTTTGGGTATCGGTGTAATGGAAGCACTGGTAAATCCATATTTGAAACTGAAAGAATTGGAACATCTATCATTTTATTTTCTTGAATCATACAGCGGATTTACATTAAGCCTTGTACGAGGGTAACAGCCATAATTACTGCAATAGTATATTGTATAACTAGTGCTGAAAGTTGAATATTTCACACGAGTGTGAAAGTTGAGCCACGAGCCTCTGGCGAGTGGCTTAATCACACGAGTGTGTAATATCCTTTCAGCACGTGTTTTACACTATACTTTTCCGACTACCATTTTTCCAATTTTTCATTTAAAAAAATTTGAACCAGCACCACACTTGCAACACTTTGACGTTTTAAATATTTATTTTTTAACAAATGACGACTTTTGACGTCGCCCGCCGACTGCTTTGTGTGGTTTAGCGTGTGCAAAGTTTTGCACACGGGCATTTCACACAGTTTCGTTGCTATGCGAAATTTGTTATTTTCAATACTAGTAAACCGTGTGAAATGAGTAATTTTTCATAGTGGTCGTCGGAAAACTAATAGATCAAGTGCACCAAGGAAATCAAGCGTACCATGAAACAAATGTTTATTGTTTTCTAATTTGACAGTTCAAATTTAGTTTTGATAATTAGTTATTTTCTTCTTCTTCTTCTTGCAGTGGCATGCCCTTTACATAATCATTTGAATGTAAGGAAAGTCTGTTGTTGGTGGATACCACACAGTGTAATAGAAACGCAAAAACAACAGCGTGTGGGATGGTGTCAGAAAGCTCTTAAGAAATCTGATGAAGGTAGGTCTAAAGCAGTTTACAACATCATAACTGTTAACGAAAGCTGAATAAACGCATTGCTAAATCATCTGCCATAGAGTCCGGACCTGGCACCCTCCAATTACTTTTTATTTCCTCGACTAATGAATAAAATGTGTGATGTGTAGTGTCTGACCAAGCTTCGGCTTCGGCCGCAAAAAGCACATTCGCCTTCGGCGAAAAAAAGGCCGAAGGTTTGGCCGAAGCTGAAGGTAACATCCATCCCAGCAAATCACGCAAACGAACGAAATATTACGTACAATGTACAATATTATTCATTTTATTATGTTTATGTATTTCAATAAATAAAGAAAAATAAAATTAAGTTTATCATTGGAAAAAATAAAAAAAAATTTATGCTGTTTAGAGTATTTAATGTATACAGGGTGACATTGAAAAAACTACAATGCATAGTACCACGCGATAGAGGACCATAAAATAATAAAAAAAGTTCTTATACGCTAATGTCCGATCGCCTTTTGTTTTCAAGATACAGGATGTTAAAGGTTTGTTAGAAAATTCAAATTTTTTTAAATTTCGTCAGATTGTGAAGACATAATTGAACCAAAATTAGTGCACACTATATGCCCTTGCAGGTGACTATTTTGTGTAGGTATTTTACTTTCGAGCATTATTAGAATATTATCATATCATATCTT